>JANRFK010004149.1:111164794-111193380 GCA_030068395.1 Apalone spinifera | reverse complement strand
CCGGGGTGGAATTTCTGCTTCTTCCCACTGGGACACCCAAAGACCTGGCTATGGAGAAGTCACCTTCCTACCTATGGTTGCCCGCTCCCCCGCCCCAGCTCTGCCATTGTGTTGCCCCGGGGTCTGCCTCTCTCTGCTTTGGGTAGCAGTTGCTGCTTTGCAGAGCAGGCTCTGCTGCCTCCCTCTTTGTTCCCAGCTTGGTGGTCTTGGTAGTAGCCACACAGGATGTGTGTTCCGTGTGGGTGGGGTTTTGTGGGGTTTTTTTTTTTTTTGGATCAACAAATGTTTAGCCCGTGTGCTCAGTATTTTTTGGGAGACCATCTGGCAACCCTAGAGCCAAAAAATGAAGCTCTGTATTATACTTATTAATCCTTGCTTCTGAGAAGTGAAGGAGATGCCAGCTTCCATTAAACAAAAACTGGTCTGGTAGCACTTTATAGACTAACAAAACATGTAGATGGGATCATGAGCTTTCGTGGGCACAGCCCTCTTCTTCAGATGACCAGAGCTCTGTAACAGACTTACTCAACTACCCCCTGAAGCTCCATTAAACAAGAGTTATTCATCCCCGTGCTCCCCCACACGCACACACCCTGATTCTCTTTACTAGAGAAAAAGCTCCCTTGAAATTTGATTAGCAATCAGCAAATCCCAACGCCACTTGCATGCTCTGTCGTTCATGTCCTGCCCATTATTTTTACTAAGCAGCTTTTCTGTTCAGCTTCTGTTTTGGGATAAGTTGCATATCTGGTAACTGGGGCAAAAATCACTTTACTATAGCACATGGCCCAGCCTTGCCATCTGTGTGGAGGCCATAATGAATGCCTGTCTCTGATCTGATTTCTTTCAAAGCACGTCCTCAGAACAGAAAGGTGACATACTGAATTCTGTAGTTATAGGGGGTCACAACTCAGTGCTTGATTTGTGCCAGGACTGTGCTCTCATCTCAAGGCTTGGCCATTCAAACCATAGCTGCTTTGGCTGGCACTCCTCGCAGCTGTAAGTGCTGGAGACTTGTTTTTTCTAAAGTGCGGACTGAGATTCTGGAGCACCAGCTGATGCACCAACTCAGCATGAGTCAGCCCAATGTGAAAATGGCTGACCCTACCTGGCAGCAGTCAGTCAAAATATCAGCCAATTCCTGCCAGTTGTCCTGCCCACAGCAGTCCCGAACCTCGGCTCTAAGACTTGCACTACTGATAGCAAGTCTAGGAGGCTGTATTTTTGCCACACGTGTTTCCCTCCTCACTCCATTCTCTCCTCTCTCTCTCTGCAACAACCTCGGCTCCAGACTCCCCTCCACCTACTAATTCACCTTCTTGGCCATCCTGGCGCCAGAGCCCTTACACCCATCCCTTCCTACTACCTCAGGCCCTGCTCCGGAAACCTCCTTTGCTCTGTCCCACCTTATCCCTCCCTTCCCCTCACCACTGTTTGGTTCCCTCCATGTATAATCAAAATGCCGATTTGGAATACTCACCCATGAGAAGTCAATAACCATTAGCTATCATCCAGCATATCCCCAGACAATGGTGGGACCCCATCCCTAATCTGTGAGAGCACGGGTCTGGTGTAGAAACCCAGAGAATATTGCGATACAGGGCGACCATGCCCATTCATCAACCTGACCTCCCCAGGGCCAGTGCTGAATGCCCCTGTACGCAAGCCATGATCAGTTTAATCCTGTCTCAGTGCACCCCAGTGTGCTGTAGTGACACGGACCATTGCCTCAAACAGCGGACTCAACAGGAAATGAGCTCCACCCATTGACTGACTAAGCCATCAGCAAAGGCCTCCTTTCACAAGGCTGCAGTTCATGTAGCCCAGAAGGCAAGGGAACGCCTTGAATCGAAGCTCTGAGTGACTTAGGAACGCAGCCTTCCCCCATCAGAAAAACAGAGGGAGGGAGGAGTGGGTAGGTGGGTTTTGTACAGGGACACAGAAGAACCCTACCGGTTAAAACTATGGACTGTCTCGGAGCAAGGACAGAATTCTGTCTCTAATCACCGCCCCGTGGAGCCCACTTTCCCCTTGAGCCGCTCTGGAGTATACAGATAACCTGTGAATGGCTTAAACAACAGATATACTCAAAAATCACATCGAACCATTCAATGAGAACAGAAGAGCGGCCGGACTGGCTCAGACCAAAGGCCCATCCAGCCCAGTGTCCTATGCCAGGTGCCCCAAGGGAGTGAACAGAACAGGGAATCGTCACGTGATCCCTCCCCTGTCACCCACCTCCGGAGAAAGAGAGACTAGGGACACCACCCCTGGCTAATCGCCGCATGTAGTACCTCTAGCATCTAGCTAAACCCCTTTCAATACGAGGGGAGGAACTGAAAGAAACCTGGAACCTATAAGGATGCTTCAAACCCCCAAATGATATTGGGTTGTCCTACCTCACCTCTTCTGCCCTTCCCCTCCAGAAGGGTGAGGGTTTGGTGATGGAGGCTAGCCTGTGGGGAGGCCTCTTCTCCTGACAGCCCCACATCCTCACACTTTCCCACCTGGCCTGGCTGGGTCCAGCTCCTCTCCTTTAGTCAGAGCCTGCTTTGGATTGCCTTTGGCCGTTTTCAATGCCCTGAATTAGAGCTGACTCCGTCCTGAGACAACTCTCTAGCTGTTGCCAAATTTCGACTAGGCTGTTCTGCACCACTGTGCAGCACACTCTTCCACCGCTTTCCACGCTCCAGGCTGCATGCTCCTGCAATCACCTCCCCCCACCGGGGTGATTAGCCTGAGCAACAGCACACCCTGCCCAGATAGCCCAGCCAGAGCAAACACAAATATCCCAGTTGCCGTGAACGACAAAGGCAGGCACAGAAGGGATTCTACTCACCAGCGGGGTGTCTCCTACTGGCTGGGTCAGAGCATGAGCACTCCCTTAGCCCCCTTCCACTGGTTGCTCACTGTGTGGCCCCTTGCTCCCTCTTCGTGACTCAGCCCTCCCACCCGGTCCCTTTCAGGGTGACAAGGTCCCACTGGACAAGCTGTCCAGATGCCACCTCAGTCGTCTGTCCCGTATCTCCAACTCCTTTGCCGCTCCAGTGGCTGGAAGGGGAACCCAGGCCTGCCCTCGGGATCTGTCCAGGATCCAGCCCTGAGGCCCTGTGCCTAGCAATCCCGGTCCTCACACTATCAGATCCTGTTTCTGTTTCTCTGCACTTCTTCTTACCACCTTCTCTCTGGGCTTACCTCAGGAGAGTCCTCTGCTTCCCAGGGCTCCTTCACCTTCCTCAGCCTCTTGCCCAGCTTCCAGTTCAGGGCAAGACCCCAGGACTGACTCTCCCTCAGGTCTCCTCCTTGCTCTTAGCCACCTCTAGACAATGACTGCAGGCGTCCTCTCTGCAACTTCTTACTGTGCTAACCCCCTGGCTAATACTAACCACTCCCTGCCCACCTGGGCTTCCTGCTCAGTTAAGCCTGGTTCTGCCTGCAGGTGCAGCCAAGTACCCTAACTGGCCACCCAGGCCCAGATTAACCCCTTCCGGGCCTGTTTTGAACACAAAGCCCATCACAGGCAGTGTCTTGCCTGTGCAAATTAACTAACAGCTTGCTCAGCGCTTTCTTTTGTCCCATAGGAAGCACCAACAGCTACAACTCACAGTTCAGGGCTCCTGGGCCCCTACAGATGTGATCTCTGACAGGGAAGTGTGAGACCAGGTGGTCCAAATTTTTTTTCCCTGTGCTCCCTTTCAGAGATTCATATTTCATGCACAGCCCCCTCTTTCCAAGGGATGGTGCTCAGGACCCCTGGGGGCTAGGGCTGGGAAGGAGGGGTGCCTGGGACCCCCAGGAGGAAGTGAGGGAGTGCTCACGCCATGGCAACTTAAGCCTCCCACTCTCTGAAGCAGTTGGGCAGTCTCAGCTGCCAGGACCTGTCTCCCTGCCCATCTCATTCCCCACCTGGGGACACTCCCCACTCCCCTTGCGGTCTCAGACTCCCCACTCACACCCAGCAGAGGAGGATGGCTCTGGTTGCTCTCTGTGGCGGAGGGGGAGCAAGATAGGCAGTGAGCCTGGTCTGGGGTAGCCGAGACCACTGACATGGAGTCCCATCCACTTTCCCTGCTGGACAGAGTCCATGCTTGATCCCAGCCCTCCAGCGAGGCCCATCAGTCTTCATCCCCTCACCCGATAACTGAGTCTTACCCATCCAGAGGGGGGTACCCTGCACTTGAGGAACCTCTGCCTTACATCTTCTGCATCACAAATAGGCACAGACCCTGCAGCCCTCTGGTCTGCTCAGTGGCTAATGGGGAAGGGGCTAACCATGTCAGACATCACTCTCTCTAGTCACTAGTGTAGAGTCCTGCATTCACCAAGCCCGTAATCCCACTGTTGCACCCAGACTTGCAGAGGGCTCATTCCAGGGCTGCCTGGAGAGTTTACTCACATCCTGCTGTGGTAGAATAGGTCCCCGACAGGCTGCTGTGTTGGCCCTGTAGCATCCTGTTCAGGGATCCAACACAGGTTGGCATCTTCAGAGAGACGAGCAGCTTCAGGCAAGATTTTCTGTAGCATTAAAAAGCGGTTGATAACTGACTCGGTGACAGAGTCACTAGGACACCGGTGTCCTTGGCTCTGTGTGCCCAGCTGGTTCCCTGGTTTTATGCCTTCGAGCTGCGCTCCCCTAGACACTAAGCTGTGTGTTCTCAAAACGCTGTTGTATCTCTGCAGAGCTGTTATACCTTTGCAGGCTCACACACAACACCCCCATGGACAAAGCCAAAGGCAAAATCTGGCTCGCAGCCCTTGTACAGACAGACATGCAATGATCCAGGCTTTAGCTCAATGGCTTTGATGATGCCTTCACCATAAGACCGTTAACTTTTTTTTTTCTTCATTTTTGCCCATCTGGATAGAGAGATTAAGTGGTATGTTCCAAAACTGCAGCACACCTTCTTGCAAACCTGCGCATCTGTAGAAATGTGCAGAAATAGGTTATACATACAAATGCGTACACATATCAGGAGTCAGTATATGAGCAGAGGAGAGAAACCAAAGTAAATACAAGAAAATCATTTGTGATGTTAATTGGTTGCCTGTTGTGCTCTGAAGTAGGACTGGGAAGATTTCCAGTGCATTAAAGCAGAAAGCAATGGCTAAGTCACTTTCTATATATTTTGTAAAATACACAGGGAGCCAATAGAAGCATTAGAATATTTTGGGTCAATATGCTAGGAGTGTTTAAAAAAACCTCCATGTATTAAATATATTTATTCCTTAAGAAATCAGTGTTACTAACTATAATATTTGAAGCTATCTGTCATTTTGACGCTTACATTGTATTGAGAGAAAGTGAGAGACAGAGAGAGAAAAAGAGTCAGACAGAAAGCAAGTATCAGAGATTGGGAGGAGGGCAGTAATGTGTGCATGGAAGTTCTTCCTTACATCATGGAATATCTGTGAAAAAGAAGATAAATGTGCTTCAGAAAGAAAATTATAAACTACTCTGTGTTTTACTACTAGATTGAAAGGAAACGTCTGTGTTACTGAAAATAAATTGTATGTTAAATTCTTCCTGTAACTGTCATTTCCAATCAGCCAGGATATCCGGATCGGAGTATTTGAAAGATGTTGTTCATATAGAATGTTTGGAAAATTGACCCCCCGGTGCTACTGTGATTGACAGGTAGATTCAGCCAATCAGTGAAATGCCCTTTTTCCATATTGCCAGTTACTTATTAATTTTTATAACAAACTTTTTATTACTCTCGCCTAATTTATCTCTGGTTAACACCACTTAAATCAATGTCAAAATCTCCTGGCAACCCAGCTCCTTCCCCCCATTTGCTACACTTCTAACCTGCTCTGCATTCATTTCGTTCTGCTTACACCAAACAGCATTTACTCCATTATACTGACTTATACAATGAACTTAGATGTTGTTACGTCTGGCTCTTGATGACAGGTACACGTGAGTATATGTACCCCCTGCACACGCATTTCCACATGTCTAGGGAGCTGGTATGTTGTTAATAACTTGTATGAGGACTCATTGCCACACAGAAGGTTTTGAGTTGTCTAACAGCAGAGTATTTTTCAGAGAATCTTAATAAGGCATAATAGAGACCATCTGGGTGAGGTGATATCTTTTATTGGATCAACTTCTCGTGGTGGAAGGGACAAACTTTTGAGATTCACAGAGCTTTTCTTCAGGACTGGAGAAGATATCCAGAGAGCTCTGTGAAGCTTGTCCTTGGTCCAGTAAAAGCTATCACCTCACCCTCCTTGTCTCTCTCCTCAATTGGACTCAACATGGCTACAACAACATTGCAAATAAAGAATAATAAACAAGAAGGATTAAAATTAGCATTCTGAGTGTCTGAAAGGCTGACAAAGAACAAAAAGCTTTTCTTAATTAAATGGACGGGATTTCTTAAATTAACTTGAAAAAACAAGTTGCTGGAACAAAACTAAAAACACTGGTTCGCTTTAATCTAGACCCAGGGGAGTCACTACACCGACCCAGATGCTTTCCTGGCATCATGTCCTTGCATGTCCAACCACCAAAAGGACACTCTTTAAAATGGAAACTCTGCTCAGAGACAAACACATGTCTGGAATAGAGATAGTGCTCTAATCTGCATAACATACATGTTGACCTAGTGCCTTGGCACTGAGGAGTTTAAAAGCCCCTGGACTTTGTCGTCAGGATTTAGGATTCCCAGAACATGCTGCTGCAAAGGAAGTTCAGCTAGTAAACCCAGATCTCTTGACTATAAAGCACTTAGGTCTATCATCCCAGCTTGATTAGGAGTTTAACGCACATAACTCTGAAATGGGAGTAATTCCCAGCTTTGCCAAGACTTTAGTGCATTTGGATATCTCGGTATTGGTGGGCCCTACTTGAGCCACTTGAGAAGGGCCTGAATAAACCCTCTGAAAACAGGGAGGTGGGTTGTTAGAATTGCTGGGCCCTTGGATAAGATGGGGGAAGGGGTGGCTCCGTGTTTCCAGAAGGGGTGTGGCCTCAGGTAAAAGGGGCAGGGTTCGGGCCGCCAGCACTCAGTGCTGCACTGCGCCACGCCCTCTCAGCCAGCCCTCAGTGCTGGCCGGAGCACACTGCACAGGGCTCCGGTGGAGATTTAAAGGGCTGCAGTAGCAGCAATGGCAGCCAGGAGCCCTGGGCCCTTTGGAATTGCCAAGCTCTAGGGCAGTTGCCCACTTTGCCCTCCTCCCATCTGCAGGCCTCTCAGAAAAATCAGGCCCCAGTGGATGCTCCAAGATGATCACCCAAGACACAGGGCTCTTGCTAGTCACTTGTGATCTTTCAAATTCTTGACCATGGTGCCCAACACATCAAGAGCAGGACACAGCCCTTAGGAAATGAAGACAATCGATTTGGAAGAGGGAAAATTTAAAAAAATAATCATTGAACAAGTGAACCTTGTTCATCTCCTTTTTAAAGCAGAGCACTGTGCAGTGGCCCTTGTTCAAAAGTCAGCATTTGCCACCTGTGGGGATACAGTGATAGAAGAGGAATTTTAATGGCAACTTCTCTAGAGGGAGTCACATGAAATATACATTGGAGGTCTTTCTGTCTGGCTTTCTGAAGGGCGTCTACATTAGCAGCGTTCTGAACAAGGACAGAGCAGAACCCAGAATATGAGCAAGCGAGCCCTTTGGAAACCTAAAACGCATGCCCCTGTATGCGGTGATAGCACAAAGCTGACCAGAAACCAGCCTAACAGGCCACTGGGGTTTCCTGTTTTGGGCTGCGGGAAAGTGAGTATGGCCCGGTTGCCTCTGTGCCCCATGATCTCTGGCTGCTGGAAGGGCCAAATGGGGCCCTCAGCAGCCAGGATAAATTGAAATGGCTGCAAGCACCTTAATTGGTACCAGGGACTGGCCCAGCATCCGAGCAGCCTCAGGAAGGAGGGTGGTGAAAAGCCACCTTCCTCCCACTCCAGTTGTGCTGGGCGCTCCTCACCAGCTCAGCACCAGCCCCACACTCTCCAAAGAACGGAGCTTTTGGGCAGTAACTCCACCCGGGGCTTGCTCTGCATTCCTTGCTCTGGCGCAGCGCCCAGCTCCGGGGCTTTCACAAACACCGGCAGATGCACAAATGCAGCTTGTCGCCATTGGGGTTCTACGTGTGGCCCACAAGTCACTTTGTTTCCCGTTGCCCATGTGCAGGGTTGCCAGATCCTGCTGGTTTTCATCCGCTTAGGTTTTTTCCTACCAGTGTTAGTAAAATGATACACACATAAAGCCAGGGCATGGGAAGTGAGGTGGGTGCTGGTTGCACACAACAGTGACTGTTAGAGCTGTGCACTCCTGTTGCATCCAATCAAAGCGCTGCTGCGGTTCCATCAGCACCCCCCAACACACACATTCTAGGTACCCAAGCGCAGTTAGCACAACTGCCCTATTCTGAGAGCCTGTCTTGATTGCGACAATCTTGTGGCCCACTGAGATGAAGGGCCACTGATGCAACTCCCTCACTAGCCTAGGTTGCCCCTCACTGATCTAATATGAATTTGGACACACAATATGTAGGGTTGCCAGGTGTCCGGTATCGGCCCGGACAGTCCGGTATCTGCCCGGACCATCCAGTATCTGCAGCCTCTGTCCGGTAAAAAAAAACCCCCAGAAAATACTGGACACGTAAAATGGGACATTCCTCCCCTGCCGTGTCTGGGAGGGGGTAGGGGAGTGTGGAGCATAGAGATTTAAAGGCGCAGTAGTGACTTTTTTTTGTGCATTTTTTTTTCTCAGCCAATTTTCCCCTCACCATGTTCGGTATTTTTTGTGAAAGTATCTGGCAACACTAACAATATGGAAAAATTAAATAGATTTGCAGTCCCCTCTGGTACCATCTTAATACTTCCATTTATTCCTGCTTTTGGTCTGGAATGATGCTGATTTGCTGCTACACTCAGGCCTGAAATTCTTTGGGAAGTTTAACTTTGTGAATGCAGAAGAAATGCAAGAGTGACTGCAAGGCCCAGGGGATAAGGCAGTAGACTGTGACTCCAGACACCTGGATTTTATTCCTTCTGACCTGTGGTCTGACCTTGTGGAAGTCAGTTCCAATCTCTGTGCCTTTTAAACTTCTCATTTCTTGTCTATTTCAATTGCGAGCCATTTGCAACATGGACGGTGTATGGGCACTGCCCAGCATCATGTGGCCCCAATCTCATTTGAGGCCTCTAAACACAAATAACAATAACCTGAGCCTATATTTGATACTTTTAAAAATTAAATTTATTTGAATCAGTAACAGTGGCTCCAGTATCATTAATTCTAAAGGTTAAAAGACAAAATGAAAATCTTTTACTGACTGTACCACAGAGAAACTTTAGGGAATAAGCAAATAATTTTTTAAAATGGATTATAAACTATCAAAAGAAAAAAACCCCTAGAGATTCTGCTTAAAAACCCCTAGAGATTCTGAAATATTTAGTCACTTTTCAGATTTTGCAAAGATGAATATTGCTTTTATTTCAGAGCAAATACTGATAATAAATCAGAACAGAGCCACAAAACTGTCTAACATAAGAACATAAAAAAAGACATTGTTAAACAGGATCAAGACAGATTTTCCTTCACAAAAGCATTAGGTAATATTTTTTTTCAGCTCATAGGGTAGCGTTTTCTCACACAATCTCTAGAAAAAGCTTAGTGGTACACAGGGGCATTATGGGTGAAGTTCTCTGAAGTGTCAGGTATCAGATGGATAGGCTAAAGACAGGATAACACGCTGGGTGATTCACTGCCAGTTTGAGCTTATATGGTCTTCACTGCTCTGTTTGCTTTTCAAATGTAGATAATATCAAAGTTTGCAAAACACAAAAAGCTTATCCTCACTGCTAGCAGATCAGAAATAGGATAAATACTTTCCTTGGATAATACATGTTCACATGGTAGGACAGAGGAACATCATTTAATTCAAATTATGGCTATTAATGCCATGAGTTTTGTATGAGTGTGTGGGGAGGGAAATCTATACCAGTACTAAAAAAATTATTAGCACTAATCACTTTCAAAGTGAAGAAGTAGGATTTTTCCTTATCAGATAATACTTATGAATTAGTTTCTCTTGGTGGAGAGAGTTCTGGAACACAGTAATGAAATGCAATTTTTCTGTCTTAAGGGAGTTCTGAAGGGAATTAACAAAATTTAACCAAATTCTGCTATGAGCAGTCCCATTTAGCTCCGTGCAAATATTCAGCCTAATCCACTAATGGGCAAAGAAACTGGTGTTCAGTTATAACTAACGCAGATTTTAAATTAAGCAAAGAACTGAAGAACAAAAGCTTCCATTCCACTAATGCAACTGGACTGGACAGGTGAGAGTTTCCAAGGCAAAAAGGAGAATTAGGTGAAAGTCAATGGGAACCTACTGTCCCTTTGTGCAATTGGAAATCTCTCCCCTAATACTTTTAATAGTGACGCTCTCTCCCAGTGCCTGATCCTGGAAATTGCTGAGCAACATCAGCTCCCAAGGGAGCTGCAGAAGTGCAGTATCTTTGAAGATTAGGCCACCGAGTTAGGTGCTGGTTGTGGATTTAAAAGACGGACTTTACACACCTAGATTTGAAAAATTTGCCATTAAAACTGACATTTCCAAGAGTAAATTCTTCAGCCCTGCCCTGAACCTTGGGGTACCATTTCTATCTGGGCAGAGGTGTACTATGCTACTAATCTGTCAGTATTTTGCACTGACTGTAGAGGTGCAAGCGACTGCACAAAAGGTGCAAGGTGGATATGAGAGCCAAAAACACAAAAACAACAAAACAAAACAAAAAACTCTTTAAAAGGAAAAATAACCCTACTATATAAATAGAGCTTTTGCTTTTTCCAGTAATGTCCAGCTATTTGCTATAATGCCTTTGTGATGCTACAGTGTAACTGCATATACAGTCACTTATAGGCCAGACTCCTACATGAAGATTAGCTTCAGAGAACTGACAAAACTGAAATTTCCTTTCCCAGAGTCAGCCAAATAAAAGAGAATGATGTAAACTAAGAAGAGGTACAGTGTTTAGAGAAATGCAGGTTTTCTTTTAGACATCAGCACCAACAGTACTCCAAAATATACATCACGCTACATTGTACACGTCTCTGAAAGAAAAACAGTGTAACCAAAGGTCCTAACTGCTCTCCCACTACATTTACTAGGAATCTGATCGTGGCTAGCCATGAGCATCTTCAACTCTCCCTGCAGACTAATGGGAGTGAAGGGTACTTGGGCCCTACAGGATCAGGTCCTTAGTAAGGAACAGGAGGAGGAAAATAAGCTACACTGCTTATGACAAATATTTCCCTTGCTAACGCTGCTCTAGCTTTCCTGATCCAGTGAATGACTTTCTTAAAACTAAAACAACCTTTAATGCTGTGCGCCCACATTTAAAATACAAAACTAAAACTATATTTTAGAACTCATGGATAATTAACAGATACTAGAAATCAAGTTCTTACTAGCAATGTGAGGGTGAATCTTCCAAAAATAAAGCCAGATTTTTATTTTTTTTTACTATTTGTGTTCACGTAACTATAGATCTTGAGCTAGGATTTAAAGGCGTAACACAATCGTGGTATACAAATGCTTCTGTCATTTGCTTGATGTGTCCCCTGATTCCATAATAATGTCACAGCTTTGTGATATATTGGAAGATGACAGCCGGATCATTTGTATTTGAACAATGAGCCATGCATGGTAAAACTCCGTCTTCCCTAAAATAGGTGCAGGTCTTCCATGACGTATCTTCTTGTGACAAAAGGACTCACTAAGCCTCCCATTTCAGTCCATAGGAATCTTCCCATTGACTTTAATGGCAGCTGGATTGAACCCTGAAAGTTTAGACCAAAATTTTACAAAAATGACTAGTGATTTTGAGTGTTTGGGTGCCCAACTTGAGACAATTTAAAGGAACCTGAGTTTCAGACAATGCTGAGTAAGCAATCTCTGAAATCAGGTCCCTTTGGGGGGTCTCAAAAGCAGGGCACCCAAAATCACTAGTTGGAATTTTCTAAAAATGTAGACTTAACTTTATAAATGAATGTCTGAAAAAGCTGTCCTCAGACGATGCTGTAACCATGTTTGTTTGTTGTTCAATAAATCCAGGAATCACCTCTAGCAATATTTACAGATCCAGTGTAAATTGCTGTATATTGGAAAAATATCCATCTTCATGGTATGCCACCCAGATGGGAAAAATCTAAGAACGGTTCACAATAAAATAACCTTTGTATGGTAACTATGAAATAAAACATAGGCACTTCTGCTTCAAGAGTTACCAGTCTTTGATAATAGCTCCCTTCATCCAAGCCCGACTTGGAGAAAAACCCACGATCGCACAGGTCACCCACTGTGTGGGACATATAGTTATCAAAAGCTTGTTTGTACGTGAATCTGACTTCATAAAATTGCCCCAGCTGACAGTGGAGAGCAGATGACAACCACCACAGAGAGCTGCCAAAAGCAGGATCTTCCCTGAAGTCATGTTGCTTACTTGTCCAAAGTAGGCTCTATCCATCAACCAAACAAAAAACAATATTTCCCCAGGAAATAGTTAATGTATCTGCCACTCTCTCTTTCCAGTTTTGAAAATTATGATTCAATAGCAACTTACTTTTTTCACAATGTACTAAAGCTACTCACCTACTGGGAGTTTTATTTCTGGACCAGTTTAACGTGGTAGTTCTTGAGAAAAACCTGTGCTAAAAGGCACTGTAATTAACTGATTTCCTCACTCTTGTTGTATTCTTGTATATGCTGCAGTATATTGTCTCCGTAATAGAATATATATTAACATACATTTGGAAAAGAGCTCATTTTTTTCTCAGTAGCAGCTGCTTCAATCAGGATCAAAGCGAGTCGTTAGCAGGTCAGCATCTTTCTGATGGTCTGTAGAGATCTGGCTACTGAAAGAAGCTCCTTTAGTCCCCTTCTTGTCCAACTGACTGAACAAATGGATGGCGTTGGAACATGGACGTCAGACTTGCTGATAGGAGTTCAGAGAGCCAAACTTTCTGGAAGCCTGAGTGAATGAAACAAAAGTGAAGTTTTCACAGTGGTCAAGTTTGACTTTTTTAGCCAGCTTTGGGACAACCCCCCTCAGGGAGCGGAGACCCATCCTTTGTTCCTCGTACCACACGTTTCCCATGCCGCTAATTTCCTTCCGGGCAGTCAGGTAGAAAGGAGACTTGGCTTCCATCTGGGTTGGGGGCCGGTGGATGTACATGTACTTATAAAGGAGGCAGTAGGGACACAACTTGTGTCCTTTGGAGTGCTCGTGGTATATCTGGCCATAACACACTTTGTTGGAGCTCACCCTGTGTTCTCGTTTTACACTGTCTGTTCGGGCAAAAAAGGGCCTGTTTTGCGAATCTTTGAGTAGTTCAATGTCCCCGTACATTAAGTCTGCATGCTCCTGCAAAGTCCTCATGTTGAGGTACTGGCTGTTGTATTTCACCACAGTGGACAGTAGAGCAACTGGACTCTCATCACCCAAGCATCCCGTTCTCCACATCTCTTCTTCATCGGACAGGGAGAAGTAGACAATGTTGCGAGAGCGAGCGCCAGACATCCCAGCCTTGCTGAGCACCCGGAGTTTCTCCTTCAGCTTTTTGGTGGAGGAAGTGAAGGTGCTGCTGGTGATGGAAAATCCCACCCCAGCATTCTTTAAAATCCGGTCCAGGCCTCGGCGGATAGCATGCAGGGACGTGGCTAGGAAGTCTGATCCATCTGTTTTCTTCACAGTAATGTAGAAGTCCTCAAGGAGTTCATTCAGCTTCATAGCTGGGATCTGCAACAAGCAAAATACGAACGTCAGTGTTACTATATTCATGGGATTAAATTCTTTATCAGTGACAGGCCTGCACTGATAAGTTTGGATCGGGAACCAAATTTTCCCAAACAGCAGTGACATTCCCATCTAGGCTATAGGTCTGGCCCATTGACCAGCAGAGAACTTCAGTTCTGAAGCTAGATCCAGATTCAAACTTCTCCAAAGCGTAGCGCTTGTTGGATCCAGAGCTGTGGTTTAGGCCCATTTCTATTCTCTAGCTGTCAAGAGAGCCTGTTTCTGGACAATAAAACATGCTACTAAGTGGGAAGAACCAAATTCAAGTTCATTTTCACACTCTGCACAGAAGAAGGGTGCAAGATACAACATGCTCCTGTCTTCTCGACACACATGGAGTAACCTTGCTGTTTTGGAAGAAGAAGGGTGCGTATTTGCATCACTACAAAGAGAATACAAGGCTATAGAAGCTGTACAAATAGGAATGGGAAATTAGGCTATGTGGAGAAAAAAAGGTGGCACAGAATAAAAAAGTGGAGGTCCTTAGCACTGTCCTGGTAGGAAACTTTGGGGAGATAAGGACCTCGTCAGTATTAGGGCACCAGGATTAATGTGAGGTGAGAGAGCTGACAGGTTCTGATATTTAGGGCCTTGGGTGATTAGATTACAAGGGTGAAAAATCAGGATGGGGTTGGGGAGTAATAGGTGCTTATATAAGACAAAGTCCCAACTACTGGGACTGTCCCTATAAAATCAAGATATTTGGGTCATCCTATTGAGGCCCCACCTACTACAACACCAGAATGCCAATCCCAGCAATTGAAGCAACAGAAGGTGAAATCTTGGCCACATTCAAGTCAATGGCAGTTTGCAGTTTTGCCCTTGACTTCACTGGGATCAGGATTTCACCTGACGTGCATATATTCTGGTGCATATATTCTGGTGAGAGCACAGGTAGAACCTCTCTGGTCCTCCAACATCTGTGGTCCAGCATGATGTTAATTAACCAGGTGTCCACTGATCATGGGTGTGGCCAAGTTTCCCGTGGTCCCATAAAGTTTGTTTACAGCCACCAGTCCTGGTTCTCAGTGTTCTGTGCTGTTATTTAGCTCTAATTTAGCCCTAAACATCTTCTAAGAGCCCAGTAAGCAGTGGAAGTGTTGGTAATGCTGCTAGACAATATAGACCTCACATGGTCCAGCAAATTTTCTGGTTTGACACCAGCCAGGTCCTAAGGGTGCTGGACTAAAGAGGCTTAACCTGTACAATGCCTGCCTTATATTCTACATTTTTCCCTTTCAAGCTCTAGCTACAGAAATTTTCCAGTCCTCCTTTCCACTGAGATATACTTACAGCCTCTATAAATCTCATAATTAAAGGAAAGCTTTAAGCTGGTTATAATGAGATGCTTGTGATAACAGGCAGGATGGATGTACAATATTGCCTTTGATTCCTAGAGTCACAGAATTAAGAAGCATGCAGGGGCCCTTTGTCTGTGATCGCAAGCCCTTATCTGGGCCACCGTGTGTCATACTTGCAATCAGACTCTGCTAACCTGCCTGCAGAGGGCTGATTCCAGGGCTCTCATTTCCATTTCTGGATTGCAAACACATCTGTAAATGATGCAAACAGATGCAAGCCCAAAGGGCAGCTACCTCCTTAAAATGGGCACCTTTGAAACCGAAAACAGACACGCCTCCTGGCATTACAGGCAGCAGTGGCGTTCTAGTGTTCTATCCCATGCTTGGGATGCCACTGGCGTACCTTAGATGCCCAACGCACATTGTCATCCATATCAACAACAGACAAAACCCTCCCCTTAACCAGCTAGTAGGCTGCTGAGACACACCTTCCAGGTGCTCCATTGGATCAGTTGTAAGGCTGTCTCAACTCTGTACCCTTGTCCTAGGCAGGCCTGCAGATGGCGGGGGAGAGGGACAAAAGGGGTAACTGCCCCAGGAGCTGGTGATTCACAAGGGGCCGGGGTTCCCAGCTACTGCTACAACTGCAGCAGCGGTGGTGGCCGAAGCCCCGGGCTCTTTAAATCGCTGCTGGAGCCCCAAGGCTAGCTACAGCTCCACCCTTTCCACCGAGATCCGACTCCTTTCAGGTGCACAGAGCTTACCCAGAGGCCCAAGGAAGCTGTCAGCCCCACTGGCCCTAGGTGCAGGTATCTAAAGTCCCCGTTACCGCTTTGGTCACCGAGTGGATTTTTATCAGTGTTTCAGGGTTATTTTTACTGTTTTCTGTATCACTTCAGACAAGACAACTTCTTTGGGCCCATTCTAGCAGAGCACATGCTTACCTTGAAACATCTAAGTAGAACTATGGACTTAAAGTCAAGCACATGCTTAAGTGCTTGCAGGACTGGAGCCTTATTGCTTGACTCGGCGAGAGAAATAAAGCCCTTAGATTAAAAAATATATATATACAGGAAACCCCCGAGTTGCAACCGCCCAAGCTGCAACCTCCTGCATGGACAACTATTTTTTAAAGTGCAGAAAGGTCCAAAAATTCCCGACTTACATCCTTGGCCGCATTTATGACAGTGCACAGTGTCTATCGTCAATGAGGGTTTGAATTACGATGCCCCCGACTTGCAACACTTCCCTGGGAACCAATCGTGTCACAAGTCGGGGGTCGCCTGTATATTCTTTGAGCAAGGACATGAATATCCTGCCATCTTGGGGCTGCAAGCACAAGGGGTATGGCCAGGCAAAATAGGGTGTGGCCAGAGGTCCCCTGTACCTAGTCCGTCCCAGGCTGCTGGAACAGCTCCAAGGGGCTGGAGGCAACAAGGTGTAAATTAGAGAAGACTGATTAGACAGGCTTATTCTGGGGACGGGCTGGCCCCCTAATACTGGGATTATGAAGGTTTCAATTCTCATCTTTGTCTCTCCCATTCGTGCGCCAGTCTGACTTGATCAGAGGACTGGTTGTTAATGATTTCACCATGTTTACCTTAGTGATGTCCATGTAGTCTTTAAGTCCTTTTGTCATGCACCAGTATCTCCACACGTTCAGAGCATAGAGAGTAGCTTTCGTAGTGTTCGGGCTAACCGCGCTGATACACAGATACTTCAGGTCATCGTCAAAATTGAAGACAGGAAATTTGTTGAGTTTGGTCGAGTATGCTAGAAAACAAACAAAAATCAAAACAATGAAACTTTGTTGGACTCTTTAATTAGTTGGGCTTACAGCAACTTGGAAGTGTTTACGTGGACCCAAGTAGAAATAATGAGAAATGAAGTCACTGAAACGGCAAAGTCCTATGAAACTATTAACACACTTTTATTGGAACTCTAGAACGTGGATTAGTATATCCAGTATGGGATCAATACGGGGTCATTTTGATGTTGCCCCGGAGTTAAAAACATCTTGCTGAATAAAGGAAATTAGACAGAGCAATACAAGGCCTTTTATTTGGGGTGGAGGAATGGGAAGAGGTTTGGTGCATTGAGCAGAAAAAACAGTAGGAAGAAACATCCAGAGTTTGCCTTAATGAACTATCTCAGCGGTTAAAACAAAATGCTCCCTTGCATATTGGTCCTGATTCTCCACTGCCTGACCCAGGGCTGGTCGGGTATACCTCTGCAAAGTGGGCGTGAAATGCTACTCAGTTGGAATTCTCCCACCACAGAGCTTTCTAATCTCTTTGGGATCAGGCCCAGAGACGTAGTGTAGTCAACAGAGATGGTCTGAGCTGATGTGAGCCCAGGATTCAAGTGAAGATACTCGGTGCTCGCAGGGCTGGATTAAGTTTAGGGCCTACAAAAAATTTAGGACCTCAAAAAAATTCACAATTGACTTGAAAATAAGAAAACTGCTAAATCAAACTTAATAATTTGCTATCTTTAGTCAACAAAACAACCTACAGGTATAAAATACAATTAAATATTAGAGCATAGAGCATTATGATAGAGCATTTCTTCCTTATCTATTTATATATAACCTAATTTAAAGGCCTACAATTAGGAGAGTGCCCAGGGCCTACGAAGATCTTAATCCGGCCCTGGGTGCTCGTTTCTCAAATTCGCCTCAGCATCCCAGGAGGGAGCTGGATGGAGTGGGTTGATGACAGACCCTATTGTGGACTTTCAGGCCCTTACTATCTCTTACAAAAGAGTAATATGTTTTTATGGTACCACTATAATTTTATTCCATCCACTATCTTTAAGCATGTTTTTTATGGGGCTGAAGCCTGATATGTGGCAGCCCAGGCCTCATAAGCCCCAACAGGCTGCATACGCTCCCTGTACACCCAGCTGCCTGCTTGGTAGGACTGCCCGCCGGGATGGCAGATGAAGTAGAGGGGAGCCAGTCTCTAAGAGGTGGAGAACTCATGGAAAGGGGCTCCCCTCAGAAGCAGCTCTAGACCCCTCCCCCGGGGCCCAGCTCCCATCAACACTGCAGCCACAGAGGGAGCAGAAATTACCACAGCTCTAGGGTTCTGGTGGGAACAAGAGGAAGAGGAGGGTCCGAGCCTCTTGAAATAACCACGAGATTGTTATATGGTGGGGAGGAGGTGTCATTAAGGGGCTTTCTCCTCCAGTTCTCAGGGGACAGCCTGAGAGCCTCATCTCTGCTGCCACTACACCCCATGCATTTTCTCCCCTCATCTCATCTGAAGAAGGGGGTTGTGCCCACGAAAGCTCGTGGTACTATACATATATTTTTGTTAGCCTCTAAGGTGACACACTTGCTTGTTTTTTAAAAAAGTTGTTTTTAAAGCGACAGACTAATATGGCTACCCCTCTGAGACCTCTCCTCACCTTTCCATAAGCCAGTCTTATAGGGATGCTGGATGCCTCCCCACCATGATTTCCCAGGGCTGACAACTGCCCTGTGCCGCCGCTCCTGGGAATGGTGTGCCATTAGGGGTCCAGGAATGGGTAACAGTGCTGTCCTCTCCACCCCCAGCTCGGCATCTGGCTGGGATGCTGCTGGGACCGAGGCTAGGCCTTGTAACACTTTCCATGCACCTGGCATAGGACTTACAAAAGCACTTGGTGCTTGTCAAAGTGCACTCCCATTCCACTCAATGGTGAGCCCAGCCCATAGGCACTGCAAACGAGGCATTGTCTGCAGCCATTTGGAGTATATCTGCACTGCAATAGATGATCCGTGCCCACCAGTCTCCATGCCTGGGTCAGCCGACTCAGGCTCACGGGCCACAGCCCAGGCTCTGAGACCCACTCCCCTCGCGGGGTTTCACATCAGCCTGAGCCCAAACATCGACACTGCCGTGGTGAGCTCTCGTGCTCCATTGACCAGCTGGGCACTGAGACTCATCGTAAGGCTTTCATTGCAATGCCGCTGCGCCCCGAGAAAGATGCCAAACACTTGACAAACCAGCCGCAGATCCAATGGAGGAACACAATCAGTGAGGGCTGGGAGGGGCCTAGGGGTGAGACGATCGCTATGACTTTTGCTCTTGCAGAACATACAATGGAACTACTAGGGAACACATTGTTGTGTTTACTGACTAGCCACAGCGTGTGAGTCCTCACGACAGACACAGGCTGGTATTCGGCTTGATTTCTAGCCACCTCTAGAACAGAGAGCATGGAAAGCACCCCACAAGGGCTTACAAACTATTTAAAGGGACACTCCCCTCTTTCTATATATTACAAGTATTAAATAACATATAAAGGACTTCTGAAGACAATGGACTTTTCTTCCTTTGATCAGAAAGGCAATTTTCAGGCAGCATAGGATTCACTCTCAGCAAAAGTGCTCATGGCAAACAATTCAGAAGGCATGGGGTTCACATGTCCCTTTGTTTCCAATTGTTGAACATACCTAATCAACAATACCTACTTTGGGCCAAATTTCTGCACAAGCCACCTGCCCCTCTGCTTTCCCATAATGACTTCTCTGAAGATGTCCTCCAGCTAGATCTGATGACCCCTGGAGGTGTCTTCCAACCTTCCGTTTCTATGATTTTGTCACACGGCTCGCTGGTCCAAGAACCAATACTGAGAGCAGCAACAGCTTTTGAAAACCAGGCCACTTGTGGTTATGAGCCTAAATATGGGATTTAGGGGAAACAGTAGCAAAAGTTCCCAAGGGATTTAGGAGCACCCATTTCACCTAAATTAGTGGGACAGGCGCTCTTAGCAACCTTAGAGGCTTAAAAATATCTACCTAGAAGCCTCACTTTGGGTACCCAGATTTGAAAATTGTGGACTAAATTTTTGACACACAGCATCACGGGAGCGGTTTCCTGGAGTCCCAGCAGAAGGCCCAGGCCTCTGAGAGACAGGATGTACTCTGCCAGGTGGTTGTGTACTGGATCCTAAACGTTTCCAGAGCACCAGTGAATTCAAGACACGGAGGTTTGCTTCAGGCTGGTCTCTACTATTTTATTAGTATAAATGATTTGTATTGGGTAGAATGTGAGCGCCTCTGTCCAGCACCTCGCATAATGGAGGTCGACTAACTCAGAACAAAAAGACTGCTGTTTTGGGATACTGCAGCTGAAACTCCCAATATACTTATAAGATATTATTAGTCTAAAATAAATCCTCATTGCTCTTTTTTTTTTCCTGCACACAACTCCCCTGCCTCCCCTGCCTTTTACTTTTGTCTACCCAATGCTGCCCAATGCTGCTTAAGTTGTTGCTAAAGCTTGAAGACAGAACTAGCTGATTCACAAATTGATAGTTACCATGGTCACCCTGGGTAGCCCAGACAGACGGGGAGGGAGAAAAGGGGGGCATGATTTTTAACTAAACAAAACTGAAATAATAAGATGGCAAGGAGGCTGGCAGGTGGCCAGCTGGGTCGTGTATCAGATAAGTAAGGGAAGAGGAGCCACAAAATATGCAATTGCCTGGGGAACAAAAGTAATGTTTATTGTAAATCTATTTGCATTCTAATCTCTTGTGTTCCAAGAGGAAACCGTTTATCCACTACTTCTAGCAATCAGCACTCTCTAACACAGCAAGGCAGCATTGGGAAGGAGTAGAACTAATTCAACAACACACTTAAATGCGCCCTTCCTTATAAGCCCGTGAGTATTCCCATTCTTTTTCATCAAGAGCCTATCCAAAGCCCACTAACATCAATGGAAAGATCTCCATTGATGTCCATGGTTTTTGGATCGAGCCCCGAAACACGTAAGCATGTTTTTCACTTTAAGCACATGCTCAAATCCCAATGAAGTCATTACAAGTAAGCATGTGCTTAAGTGCTTTTTAGAATCGGGCCTACATCAGAAGATTCTGCAGGCTGCCAGGAAACAGTAAGTCATTTGCATTTTTTGTCTGTGTAGTATGTGCCAAATCTGCCTTGCTTTAATCATCCCCAAATCCCATTAACTTCAGGGTATTTATGCCCTTGCAAGACTACATCATGCCTATTTATCAGTCAGCAGCTGAGTCAGGCTCTAACGGTTGAAAATGCTGCATGAACACACTGTAGTGCACATGAAACACAGCTTCATGCATGGGTAGGAGTCACCGACAATAGCAGCACACTGATTTGGTGGATGTCAGCTCTAATTTAGACTTTCGGGGTTACATTTGCTAGTTGTTGAGATGCTTGTCTAAGTTTTATTTTCAGAAGCACGGTGGAGCGTGAGTTGCAGTGGTGCAGGCTAGAGATTCGGGCTCATTTGAAAATGTGCCTTTCTGTGTTTTTGTTTGATTCTAAGATTTGCCTGCAACATCAATGTCTTTTAAAGCTTGTTGCAAAAATCACAGCAAAAAATTACCAAGTGCAAAATCTGCTCACCCACTTTCTTCCATTATGATAATAAAAGCTAGTGGTGTTATTTCCTCCCCGTCACAAAGATGTGCATGCTCCAAATCTGTCCTACAAGTGATGTAGTATGTAGAGACCACGTACCCAAACTTTATGTTTCCCTATGGGTCCGATAGCTCTTTGCTCTCTGTACTAGCTTTGGGGTCGGGGTTATACCTTCTAAATGTAAAGTGAGCAAGTACATAGAAATTTGCAAAGTGGGCTACTGAGACACCATCAAAGTCGATAGGCTCAAAATGTGATGTTAAAGTCTCTGCACCATCCCTACACCCTAAAAATGTCATTTTCCTCCAAAAGGAGGCCTTCAATATACTCTCACTGATCAGCAGGCATGAATGACATAGAAGGGAGCTCGGTGCACAGAGCAATAGCAGTAGTTGATGCTGTCATTTGAAACTATCAGGCAGCCCTACCTGAATAAAGCCAGCACACAGTTTTCTTGGAGAACAGACTTGGGCAGCTCCCCAAACACATAAAATAACGATATTTTTCACATGTTTAGTGCTCAAACCTCCAAACTAACATCTTCCTACCTACCATGGTCACTGGTAATTTTGAGGCAAAAGCAAAGTCACTAATTTAAATCACAGACAGATATTTTAGCTAGGGAAAGCACAAACATCTGTAGTTACTGAAGTCTGGTTTGAATCTCATATTTAAAAGTGCCCAGTTATCTTGGATCTGGCAGGGGGAAACCAATTCACCTGCTGTTTAGCTTCTGTGTGACTATGATGTAACAGGGCGGTGGACCTATTATAATATAGACTTTGAGAGATTCCACTGATATGAATCCATTTATTTTCAAAGTCACCGAGCGAGAGTTTGAAACTGCTCCTATACAAGTCAATGGTAAAACTCCCAATGAGTTCAACAGGCACCCTTAGGCTAATGGTGAGGCTTACAACTATTGATTTCCAAAAGCAGTCAGCTGTGGCCTGACTCCGCTCTCGTTGAAATCACGAGGCGACTTGTTGCCACATAGTTCTCATTTTCCAGAACTGTGTTTTAACTTGGAAAGCAAAGCATGACATTTCTCTCGGGCAAAGCAGCTGCAGGCCTGGAGAGCACATTTAGGGTGTGTCTACACAACAGTGTCTACACAGTCAAAATAATTTTTAACTAACAGACGGTTTAGTCTGACTTCTGTAAATCTCATTCCACGAAGAATACTGCCTATTCCCAAATAGCTATTTCGGAATAGCGGTAGTGTGGACACTCTACTGCTGCTATTTTGAAATAGCGTCTCCTCAGGGCCTGTGGCGGGGTGCCCAACCCTGCATAGTTCGGCCCTGGGGTCGAGCCTTTACACACGCCAGCCCGGAGGCCTAGTCCATGGTCTGGAAGGATGAGGTAGGGGGGCCCGGGCCCTCCCTCTCCACCGGGTCCCCACCCAGGGCCCTATCAGTGGTGGGTGGTTCCCACCACCGGCTCGGCGGGGAGTTCTCCCCGAAATGCGCCAAGCCCGCCAGGTCCTTTCCTGGTCCCTGCCCTGGGTTGCTTCCCACCTGCAGGTGCTGGGCTGGTGGCGGCAATGACATTGGCAGGCCTGACATCTGGGGTGGCATCGACGGGGGCGTCAACAGCGGCTGGGCGGGCTGCCCACCGTGGTCGGCGCTGCGGTCGAGCTCGGCCCTGGGACTGTAGCGGTGGGGGCGGCTCTCACTCCAGCTGCTGGTCCAGCTGCTCTTGCTCCTGCGGCAGGGTCCAGCTGGGGCGTCCTCCATCCCCGGAGGCCAGCCCCAACTGAGCTGTCTCCCTGGCCTTTATATCTGGCCCGCAGTTGGAGCATGCCCAGCACTGCTGCAGGGGAGGGACCTTCCCTGCCCAGCAGGCCCATTTGCTTCCCCCTTGGTCAGTGAGGGGCTGGATTGCCCCGTCACAGGGCCATTCAAAGTAATTACTCCTCAGTGCCTCCTGAGGCTCTAACTCGAGGTAGGACGTCGACATTAGGGAAGCCTACCTTGGACTAATTTTTAGGCTTCCCTGTAGTATAGATGTGCTATTTCGGAGTATTTCTTCCAGTAGAGCTTATTCCAAAATAAGCGTGCAGTGGAGACGTACCCTTAGAGAGCGGCAGGCACTAAATCAGGAGTGGGATTAAACTGCAGAACCTCAGGCTAGAGCGTGGCTGGCCTTCAGCAAGCGTGCAAGGGAGGAGGGAATAAGGGCAAAACATCCCCAGGCCTAGGGAAGCCATAACCTCAGGCCTTGTGCACTTAGAATAATGCTCCACCGAACAGTTCAGCAACCGGAGCAGAGCTCCAATAGGCACTTGCTAAAGGCTTACGTGCATATCGCTGTGCTGCGGCCTGTGAGCTGAGAGAGTGAGCTAGGAAAAGGAGCATGGAGACAGTTTAACAGACAACAGACAACTCATTGGCGGATAGGCTCCTAGCTCAAGAATGCGTAACATGGTTCCTGGGAGGTGTAAATGGATTCCTCTAGCAGCGGGGCTGACAGCCACCGTGTGCCCCTGAGCAAGGTGGGGGAGGGGCGGCTCCACACACTGAAAGGAGGGGGCCATGGGTGGAAGAGGCAGAGCCTTGCCTGCCAGCCCTCAGTGCGACCCAGAGCATGATGCACCCCTCCCCCCAGCTCTCAGAGCGGCTGGTGCAGCTCTCCAGCTGCCGTCAATGCTGCAATAGCAGCAACAGAGTCTGGAGCTCGGGGCTACTTTGAATTGCTGGGTCCTGGGGCAATGGCCATCTTTCCTCCCTAGCTCTGTACATGCAGCTCTTAACATCACTAGAATCTCATTGGGCAGCCTGTCCACCAACACCCCAGCATTGAGAGATGCCTCCAAAAGTGTCCTTAGACACGAGCGCCAGGCTTGCTATATTCCAGAATCTCCTTCCAAATGCTAATGAACAACACAGAATCCTCACAGAATAATATAGAATCGTAGAATCATAGAACACTAGAACTGGAAGGGACCTCGAGAGGCCATCGAGTCCTGTCTCCTGCCCTCACGGCAGGACCAACCACCATCTAGATCCATGGTATCCAACCAGTTCTGAAGCAGTAGCCACTGTAGTGGTTACTGCTATAGCGAACTAGCCACATTATTCTGAAAATGTAAATAATTCTGTGAGCCAACTAGCCACACTCAACCAGCGAAATAGCCACATGTGGCTAGTGGCTAGCATGTTGGACGCTATGGATCTAGATCGCCCTAGCAAACCTGCTCTTAAATATCTCCAATGATGGAGATTTCACAACCTCCCTAGGCAACTTATTCCAGTGTTTAACTACTTAATCTTCTATAATCACTTATTCTTCTTCAATACCATATATCTTATGAGTTGTTTTGATTGGGAGGAAAAAGCAAGACGTCTAGGCCAAAACAAGTGTCCTTAACAAATAAGCACATGTAGCGCTAAGGCAAGTTACAGTGCCCCATCTACAATTCTAATCTTGAGCTACCATTATTTCACTGATACGCCAGGAAGGAGCATGACACAAAAGGACTTTGGTGTGGTTTCTCCATTGGTTTAGCAGTGGCCAGTTTCTTCTTCCCTCTGATCTGCAGATTTTTCAATGGATACTTACCAGAATTTGGATCTACACATTGTTAACATGAAAAAAACTTCCTAGCTCTCTCTCATTCTTTTTTCAAAATATTCTCCCAAACTTCTGCAAGACAACTCACTTTGCCAAAACCTAGTGTTATAATACAGACAAATGCTGGTTGATTCTAAAGAGATCTCTCACATGTCTTTCCAGGGAGAGCCGCCAAATTCCACTTGTTTTTGGAATAAATTATAAACTCATTTCAAACCCTAGATTACTAATGTACGAGCTTTTGTCTCTTAAACACATCTGAATAGGCATCGTGCCATAATATCCCTGAGCTACTTCTACATCAATTAAAATGTCATTGGTAAACAACGTCTGGATTATGAAACTGCAATAAAAGCATGAGAGGGTTATGTGGTAGTTGCACAGCTAAGAGAGACAGCCAAGCTTACAAGATCAGTTTGAGGAAAAAATATTAGCCAGCAACATTTAAGGCCCAGCCTTCTCGCTATTTGCACAGCTGCACAGCATATCTAAGTCCCAGAATGGCTGGAGATCATGCTGACCTGTCCCAGGAATGGTCAGCCAAGTACGTAATGGGGAAGGAGGGAACCTGCACCCACTCCACTGTTTCCAGAAACAGAGATGTTCTGAGTATGGAGATCTGTCCCTTCTTCTCCCTTGGAGTCACTGCAGAGGCAGTTTTAAAACTAACTAACTTCAGCTCAGCTCTTCCAAGCACCTCAAGATTACCAGACATTCAGAAGCGATTTCATAGGCTTGGACAAAGGAGCATCACTACAATGAAGCCCCACAAACTGTCAGTGCTCAGCAACATGACTCTCCATTTAGCAGAGTTTGTCCATTTCTGGAGATCCAAAGCCGAGACAAATGGAAAAACCAACCTAGTCCCCTCTCTACCTCTCCCACCCTTGTGCTTAGTCATGTCACATTTGCCTTCCCTCTTCTCCCCAAGCCAACCCGGAACATGTGGCCTTTGCCTAGTTAACTATTATCATTGGTTACATTATTTCTATCGCTTTGTCATGCCTCTCTTGCAAGCACTTTGAGATTGTCTGAGACTCTCGTCCTTCCACACTGCTGTCGTCATACTAGCAGCTGCAGTGGGGGCTTCCCTTGCACCTGTCAGATTTTTAATTTGGGATACTTGGCTTGATTGGCATTGTTAAAATACTAGAGTTTCTGACCCAGATCTGTCTTACATTTTAATATCTTATTCTAGAACAGTGCAAGTTCAGACTTGGAAAGGGACTGTCATGCCAGGTTTACAGTCTTTGGTCTAAGTCTACTTCTGTTGTAGGGTTAAATCAAAACCCTTCCTTAAATAAGTTCTGTTGACAAACCTAAGAACTTTTAGAATTGCTCATATGCTTGCGCACACACACACCCCCACACACAGAGAGCCATTAGGATCGCATGTCACCAAACTGGCTCGTTGGACAAAACACAGACATAGCCTTGAGCTTGGAAAACCCTGTTTCAGTTGAAAAGATTGCTCTCTCACCAGAGGGCCACTCCTGGTTATGGAAAACCTAAAAGCAAAATGGGACACTTGGAGTTGAAATACACCCTGATCCTCACCGAATCCAACCTCAGCTCCAGATTCAAGAAAGATCCTTATTCAGGAAGGGCTCTTTGAAGCATGGGTTTCAATTCCATTGAAATCACTATGATGAAAGAACACATTTAAAGACAAGTGCAATCTTAAGTGCTTTCCTGAATAAGGATGGATGTAAGCGTGTGCCTAAATGCTTTCCTGAATCAGGCCTCAGTGAAGCCAATCACTTATACAAGGCAGGGCAGTCTTTGGTGGGCTTGCTTGCATGCCACTTCTCAGAATTTTACAGCCTCACAAGAACTTCACAGCTCTGTTGATTCCATACCTGAAAGACTTGTGAGTGCGTCGGGTTCTTTTTTGTGTGCTTCAAATTTTCAAGTACTGGTTGAACCTCACTAACCTGCTACCTGACCGGTGCCGAACCAGAGAATTTGCAGAACCATAGGAGGTAAATATTGTCTAGCAGCATTACCAGCACTTCCACTGCTTACTGGGCTCTTAGAAGACATTGTGGGGGTAAATTAGAGCTAAATAACAGCACAGAACACTGAGAGCCAGGACTGGGGGTTGTGAACAAACTTTATGGGACCACGGGAGACCTGGCCACACCCATGGTAAGTGGACATCCGGCAAACTAACATCATGCTGGACCACAGAATGTCATTGGACCTGAAAGTGCCGGACTAGAGAGGTTCAACCTGTACATTGTTTTCATGTGATTAAAGAAAGTAGCCGCCTTTGCAGAAAACAGTTTATTACATAAATGAGAATCGGTCACCGTTACAGACAACATACTGTGAATTAAAGCATGCACTTATCACAGAGACCAATGACATTATCGCTTGCTTACTTTTGAAATGATCTTCTTCGTTTTATAAGTTTAAGGCTGTACCAAAACAAATATTTCAAAACAATAAAGTCACATGACACTAGGAGCAAACATTGTACATACCGTGAAATCCATCTGTTGTTCAGCAAAACTAGACTTCTTAAAAGTATTAATGGAGGGAACTAAACAATGATTTGAGGATCAGTCAATGGCAAGATACAAGTTGGTGATCTGCTCCAATTAATAAGCAACTAAACTCATTCTTTTGAAATACTTAAACCGATCTGAAAGGGGAGAAAAGGCAGGAACATGGCCACCATATGACATTCTTGCTTTCACTTTCTTCTCCTTAGCTATTCATTGTTTCTGGTTTCTTTTGCAAAGTGCATAAAAACAGCACTTTTGCAGGGCAGCTCTGAAATAAATGACTGGGAAGCAGACATATGGCTTAAAGTTTTTTTCCATTCCAAGTAAAGCCTGGGGAGGGGGGGATCATGTATTTGGGAAAAGGTAAATAGACTTTATAGAAAAGCAGACCATTTTAATCACACCTAACGTAAATGAAAGCAAGATCCTCAGGTGGTATAAACATCACTTACTTCATTGATTTGAGTGGTTGACACCAGCCAACTATCTGATACTTCATGAAAAGTGACTGTAAAAAAATTGCATTGTGGGGTTCCACACTTCTTGCTCATTGCTGATTCCCACTCAAATGTGCCAAGATAACACAGGCAATCTTAGCTTAAGATCTGAGACTCAAGGTGGGTTCACCACCAAAGATCAAGTGACCAAAATAACGTCCTCAGTTACAGTTGTTCAGCTTCATTATCCATATATTTCCCACTCTCTTCCTTGTCTCCACTTGCTAGAGGATTGATGCTCTGGAGATCAATCCTCCAGGGTTTGATTTAGCCGGTCTGGTAAAGACCCACTAAATCAAATACCCCATTGGCAGCCGGTACTCCTCCTTTTTGCAAAGAGTAAGGGAAGTCGACAGGAACTTTCTCCCATTGACCACCTGACGTGGGGCCACCTCAGAAAATCAGTGCAAGAAATGTCGACTTCAGCTATGCAATTAATGTACAGTAAAACTCCAATTGTCCGGCATCCAATGGTCTGGCACTCCTGATAGTCC
>JANRFK010004149.1:111128335-111164694 GCA_030068395.1 Apalone spinifera | reverse complement strand
AGTACCTCCCGATACTCCGGCATATCCAATAATCCGGCACCCCCTGGGTCCCAAAGATGCCGGATTATTAGAAGTCTACTGTAGCTGGAGTTCCATAGCTTGCATCGATTTTCTCTGCCTGTGTAGACCTGGCAGTGGTGCAATCTTATTTCCTCCACTGAGGGCACTATTTGAAGGCAATGGGGCTGAATGGATGGCTCTTCAAATGGATTTTAGTTAACAGTTTTGGAGAAGACGCACAAACCAGAAAAGAATACAAATAATTTTCCCAGAGATGGACTGGTTCTGAATTATTAAAAAATTCAGAAAAATCGTACATTTTCCCCACTGAAACAAGCAAATGTGACTCAGAATACACAGAGGGAGCAGATTTGCTGCAGAAGAGGGTGCCATTTTTACACAGAACCACATTTTAATGTTAAACATAGATTATGTTTTCAATACTGAGATTTATATTTTGGTTACGTTAAGGGCTGAGATTTGCAAGGGAGCCTATGAGAATTAGGCACCTGAAGTTCAATAAAATTTGGATCTATAACTCCCTTGGGCTCTTACAGAAATCCCAGCCAAGAATATTACAATATTCTCTAAAAATACCTTGTTCTATATATTGTTAAACTGATATAAGGTTTCCCCAGACACCTCAGTGATTGTAAAACAGGCAACCACAAGGGTTCATGATTGACAACTGAGTAAGCAAATAGAATGCCTCCAGTAAGTAGAAAGCAGTATTCAGTCCATAGTAGTATTAGCACAATCAAATTAATAGCCTTCCCAGAGCTGGGGACTCCAGAAGCAGTGGTAGAAGATGGATATGTACCAACAGAGCCATTTACACACAGAAAGTAGCAGGCCATTTCCCATTATGCCGGTGGGGTTATGATCATTTTGTCAGATTACTGTGCACAAAATAAACAATGTCAATCACTATGGCATTGTGTTTTGGCAAAACCATATCCAGTTTCAGCAATCAGCTATACGGGCATGGAAGCCATGAAAAAAAAAATGCTTTTTCTTCTACACTCACACAAGTGTTGGCATTTTACATGAGGGTTTTTTTTTCCAGGTGTCAGTGGTCACCAATCAGAGCAAGAAGTAGAGAATCAACTCGCAATTGGTGAAAGCTGACTTTAAACATAACAAATATTAAATGGCGTCATCTCGGCAACAAAGGAGCCAAAGTGAAGCCAATGGAGCTATACCGATTTACACCAGCTGAGAATCAGGCCCAAGATCTCTGGAAATGAAACTAGCCTAGGATTTGTGGGGGACAGATTCAATGTCCAACTTTGCCACAGACTTCCTCTTTCACCTTGGGAAAGTCTCTTAGCACCTCTGACCATCAGTTCCTCATCTGTAAAATGGGGATAATAGCACTGCCTACTCTCAGGAGTGCTGTAAGGAATAATATATTAAAAGACTCTGAAGTGCTTTGAGGTCTATTGCTGAACACTGTATGGAAGGTTGGAACACAACAGAGTCCTAACGAGGCTTTATGCATTTACATGTGGATAAAATGTTCAAAATCAGACTAGTGATTTTGCTTACTTTGATTTTTGGGACACACAGCGGCATGATTTTTAGAATGTGCTGAGCATCCACCTTCAGAAAATTAGGTCTTTAAGGGATCACAAGTTGAACACCAAAAAAGTAATTCACCCCAAATCACTAATCACTTTTGAAAATCTTGGCTTAAAATTCTTTTTGAAGGAAGGTCATAATTACAAGTGCTTTTAAGATTTTTGTAGCCAAATCCATTTCTGGAATGTAGACTTAACTTTAGTACAGTTAGTTGAGGGATGAATTTTAATCACTGATATTTTTCAAGTCAAAATTGTTTGTTGGCAAGTTGATATTTTGGTCTGAGTAGATCATCCCTTTCCACTCTAAACCCTTCCAGCAAACGCACTTAAAAAGGAATTTACAGATTTCAGTCTGCTAAAACTCACATCAAAATCAAGATGAGTTAATTTACTTTATTTTTTTACATTCATATTTTCAACTTCTTCAGTGACAGCGGAAAAGTAATTTTTTGAAAATGAAATGTCAGTATTATGATACTGGCATGAAGAGCCCTGAAGAGAGGGAGTCCAGAACCATTGGGATCAACTCTGATCTCACACTAGTTTTGCAGCAGCGTAATTCCATTGATGTCAATAGAGCTGAAAAACAGAAGGGATCTCCACTGACTTTGGTGGAGTGACTCCTCATTGACACTTGGTGCAAGGGAGATCAGGACCACTATGAAAGCTACTATAGAAAAGAATAAATACTATATTGCTTCAGTTTCAGGGCAATGAAGATTTAAAACTGTTCCATTACTAATTTAAAAGGCTTTCCTAATTATTTGATTTGATACTAAAATGAACATTTCAGATGTCAAACCTTTCTCCCATTATTCTGCAACACATGGAAATCAAACATCAAAGAATGCTGTCTAGTAACATGACCCATTTTACCAATCACTCTGTGTTTTCACATGTATCTGATTTAGTAAATAATAATTTTTATTAACATTGTCAAGGGTTTTTTTTCCCAAGTAAAATTAATAAACAAGAATAATCCATAGAATTTTTCAGTCACTTTTAGAATTGTTTTGAAAAGACGGAGATAGTTGGGGGTTTTTAACCTGGTGTGTGGTTACTTGTGTGGAACAGGATATTGTAAATTTGGCACCTCCTGTCTACCACAACATATTGTTTCCTTCTGCAGAAGGCACTAAATACTGGCTCACAACATTAAACAAACAGTAGAGTACACAGTTTATAATGTCATACATAAAACAGTTAACTGGCACAGCCTCTTAATACAGATTTTTCAGTTAACTACAATAAGTGGTTATAGCAGCAATACATGAGAACATAAGAACGGCCGTACTGGGTCAGACCAAAGGTCCATCTAGCCCAGTATCCTGTCTTCTGACAGTGGCCAACACCAGGTGCTTCGGGGGGAATGAACAGAACAGGTGATCCATTCCCTGTTGTTCATTCGCAGCTTTTGGCAGAGGCTAGGGACCCTTAGGAGCATGGTTTTGCATCCCTGCCCATCCTGGCTAATAGCCATTGATTAACATGGTTAACATTTCTACAAATATCACAAATGTACATACATCAGAGCACATACAAGACATGCAAAATCTCAACATCACTGAATCACACAATGCATAGAAATCGTCTCTTTTTGGCAAGACAGTCTTTTTTTAACAAACACTGCTTATAAAACAAAAGAAAAATAACAAAAATCTACTTTTAAAAAAATGCCGTTAAAAAAGTTGATTTTTAACTATAACGAGGGCACAATTAGAAAAAGTCAGTATAAGATAAAGTTGGTCAGAGTAAGATTTAACACTGAAAATGGACTGAGAACCACTTAGCAGAATTGTTAGCTGAAAATTTTGTTACTGTGAAACAATATATGTTTGATAAACTTATGCTAAACAGTGCTAACCCTGCTGTTTTACAAAAAAGAAGAAAACACAAAATCATTAACAGATTAAAGGGATTAACCATAGCAAGTAAAATAAATTAAAAAAATATATATTTTTGCTGGTACTTTCTTAGCACTGCTCACCATGAGACCAACGGTTGTTATAGCAAAACACTTTTCAAAGAGCCTAGTTAAAATGAGCAGATAATTAAAACAAATGGAAAATATTTTTTTTTAATTCCAGTGTATATCATAACAGGACATAAAAATGCTGGTCCAAACCAAGATTATGTTTGCATTCTTTAGAAAGAAGACAAAGAGGTCTATTGAGTTTTCAAAACCTGCTCTTTGTCTCTGTGCCAATAGATTATCTTCAGCAAGATTTTATTGGCATTCTTCTTGGAAACCCAATCTCTTTCTCTTCTACCATGCCATGAAGTGCTAAGACTGTGACAGCTCAAGAAAACTATATTGCCTGGGTATGGGACACCAAGACAAGAAATAATATAAATACAAAGATACTGACTGATTCAGCAAAGCACTTATTACACATGCTTAGCTTTAAACAGATGAGTCATCTCAATGAAGTCAGAATCTATTCACACGTTTAACATACGTGCTTAGCAGCTTTGCTGGCTTAGTGCCTCAAGCACATGCTTAAGTCCCGCTGCTTATGCTTCCATGCTTTGTTGAATTGGGTCCTATCAGAAAGCCAAATTCTGCTCTAGGCTAGCGTGGTGTAAGAGCACTGAGTTATCCCACTAGGATTGCATTACAGGAACTGAGTGTTGAATTAAGCCCCAAAATAGAAACATTATTTCCTCAAGTGCCAAGTGTTTGAACCTCTGTAAGACATTTCAGATCATATGTTAGTCTCTGTTGCTGTTTTTATTATCAAATTTAAGGTTTCTAGGATTTCAGCATTGTATCTGGTAGAGACTGAATAAATGGCCTGAAATATCAAGAATAAGAACAAATGCTGTATTTATTTAATTTTTAAACCTACATTAAAAGACAATATGGATGGAATTTCTAAAAGCTACATTGACCCTTTGTTCTACGTATGAGACTCCTGCTCATTTCAATGCCAATCCTGTACAAAGAGGACAGAGAGAGGAGGTCCTTCTCTCTGGAAGCATAGGGCCCAAAATACTCACTGGAAAGCCATTTCCACACCTGAGCTCTCAAATTAGAACGCTAGCAACTCAGAGACTAGTTTTAGGCATGTACGTGCCCATTCGAGAACCAAAATGAGGGCTGGCAACCAAGTTTGAAAACTGGCCACTTTATATTTCATCTGAGTGCACACAGCACCCAATGCGTATGAGCGGCAGTGAAAAGGGTGACCTCTGGGCCTAGCAGTTAAGTAACAAACTGAAAGGAAAAGTGTATGCTGCGTGACTTTGTCCCGGCCTGATGGATGGGTCTCAAAAGGAGCATTTTACATGGATGGAAGAAAAGGACCCAGGCAGTAGAAAACATATTGAACAGAATGGCAGACAAGCAGAGGTAGACAGAATGCACATAGAAGAGACAGGGGGCAGGGGAGGGAAGAGGCTCTTGGGGCTCTCAGTGACAGAGAGACGGGAGATCACATGTGTGAGGTGGGCTGAAGAAGAACTGGAGAAGAACCACCAGCAAAGAAAGCATGTAAGGAAGAAGACAGCAAGCTAGGGTGTGGAAGACCCTGGGTAGGACAGAAAGACTCTGGTCACGTGAATTTTGAAGAGAAAAGGACTGGAACTCCACAATCTATGAAGGGGTCATCGACTGAAAGGACTGCCAAAAAACTATGGGCACTTCCATCCCTATGTAATGGCAAAAGGAGCTCAGAAATGAAATGCAGGGAGTGCGTACAGCGCCAAATTTATTCTGTAGTAGCTTATGTCATGTGACAGTCATAAGTCCCCTACCTAAAGAAATCCCTCCTTTTTATTCTGTGGAGAACGGTTGGGGTTTGGCTAAAATGTACACATTGAGGACCAAGGCCTGCTCCCACTTGAACCCCCCTCGCAAGCCTCAAAGAGTTTAGTCAATCAAGCTCCTAAAACTCCTCCTTTAGTACGTGGAATTTGTGAGCATGAACCAATGGGCAGGGAGAAAGCATTTTCTTTCCTTCCTTTAGTGCTACAACAGTGGCAAGAATCACTATGGCATGATTTTCTTATCTATTAAGATCTTATTTTTCAACTAAAACATTCCCTAAAACGAGCCTGTTTTTTCCTGAGCACAGAAGGCAGATTAAGGCCCAAAAATATATTATATAGATCACAAGAAGAAAAAATATTCAGAGAACAATTCTGAAATAAAACGAATGAACAAATGAGTAAGATTTATTTTCTGTAGATGCTCTAAAACTTTCTGTATCTATATACATGTACTATATATATATATATATAAATAAATGTACTATATATTATGTATAGAGACATAACATAAGTCTCTCTCTCTCTCTCTCACACACACACACACACACACACACCCACAACCACACACACGTAACATTTAGAATCCAATTTTGTAAGTACTTCATGCATAGAACTCCCATTTAAGTCAGGGCTTGCAAGATTTGGACCTATGACTGGAACACAGGGGAAAAAATAACTCATAAGAAAATTACTCTCGTGATCATAACTCATTGGTTGCTCTGCCTCCTCTTTGCTATGGGCATACTTGTCTTCCTGAATGAAGTTATTCAAAATCATATAGAAGCCCAGTACATATCTTTTTTGTTCTTTTCTTCTAAATTCTGGGAAATTATTTCTTTAACTGGTCTGTTTTCGAGCCTGATGTTCCTTAAATGAGAAGTAAAAACATTCAGTACTTTTAACCATGGATGGGGAATCCATTCACCAGCCATGCCAAGCAGACTGGAGATTACCCCTTGCGTGCAAGTTGCATAGTCTTTTCACAGTCTCATTTGACCAGTAAGATTCTAGAAGGTGAACCCGTATACATTACAGCATCCTGCAACCAAACAGTAAGAGCAGAGAAACTATTCCAGCCTGTTTAATATAGTAAATACAAACATCTCTCTCGTTTACAAAGCTTTCTGTTGTAACAAAACAGAATGGCCACTGTGAGAGCAGGATGCACAAAAAACAAATCTGAAATCATTGCAAAATTGTTGCTTGGTTCTGTGTCAGGGTGCACTATGCAAAGTCAGTCCCCTGTTTCAAATAAAAAGCTGATTTATGGTTTCCTGTTGAAACCGAGTGAAAGTTTTGCATAGTTTGATGGGAAATCGGGAAAAAAATCAGTTGGTTGGATTTAGTTTTGCTCTGGGTTTGATCACGACTGATACTCCAAAGGGGGAGAGGGGAACCCCGATGTAAAGGTTTGTGGGTCAGAGTACAATGCTGGGTAAGTGAATGCGGTTATGCTGTCCTCTCCCACGGTGGCCCAGTGAAGGCAAGAGCCCTTTTACTACCAGCAGCTTCAGCTCAGTAGCATGGAATCAAAGCTTTTGGAATCATTTGGAATCAAAGCTTCTGAGCTCTATTCCTGCTAACAAACATGAAAGGAGGCTGTGGAATCTCCATCACTGGAAGTTTTTAAGGCCAGGTTATGTCAAGCACCTGTCAAGAATGGACTAAGTTACCACATAGACCTGCCGAGTGCAGGGGACTAGAGCAGATGACCTCTTGAGATCCCTTTCCCGTCCTACACGTCTAGGGTTCTATGAAGTCGGCAGCAGTTGCAGAGCAAGTGCCTCATGCTGCCCTCTAAAATTTCTTTCCTCTGACCAGGAGGGATCATCTGTAGGATGAAGAGGAACTCAGTCTCTCCACAGCCTGTTCAACACTGAGACCACCACTGCTGTAAAACAGTGATGTTTGCAGTGATATGGACACATTAATCAATCATTTCCATTTGGCATTATACCACGACCACCAGGTCACCTTACGTATGGTAGCCAACCACATAGCACAGAGACAAAATGAATTCTAGTCACTGTCATAATGGCCTGATTTAAACCAGAGCCCTACAAGGGGAAATCTCCCTTTCTATTGACCCAGATCCCTTCAAATGTTCTAGTCTCCCACAAAGAATTTCTGCTGGTTAAAATAGCACTACATATCTTTTTTTTTAAACATGTACACCTCAAAGGCTATAACCTCATTTCTAGAATTGATTAGTGCTTTAGATGTTGTGGGGCTGTTTTGTTTATTTGTTTTAACTCTCTCTGACAGAGAGCACAACATTTTTTTTAAAAATCCATGGTTCTTTCCAGAGGTGTTTTACATTTCTGGATGAAGAAAGAGGTGGATTTCAACAAAAATATCAACATCCAATAAACACCCTGGGCTGGATGGATTCTCCGTTGGTTTGAGCTCGCCTAACCACATGAAAGTCAGTGGAGCTACGCACCAATTTATACAGGCTGAGATGACTGCCCTGAGGATGTGAAGGACATTTTCCACATGATTATGGATATTATAATGCAGGTCAAATTCCAGGCATAGGATGCATCAGACAGTCTTTGTTTAGCAAGCAGACGATTAAAAAATAACCGGGGTAATATCTCTAAAACCGAATTAAAAGATCTTTTTTCTTTCAGCATCAAATAATCCGAATTTTGTGCCAAATAAATATTTCTGCTTTGCTAATTTTTCACCTCAGTTACTTACATGAGATTTAGACAGTCAAAAATAACACTGGGGAAAAAAACCCACTAATGCAATGGATACAAACTGGGGTTTTTAAAAGGGTGTAACAGCTTTGGGCACCCAAATCCCATTGTAATGAATTAACCTGCTAACTCCTTTGTAACAGTCGGTCAATTATTGATACAAAGAGAACTTATTTAGAAGCAAATACATCATCATTGCTAAAATCAAACTAATGGAATGTTATGTCTATTGCCTACTCATCTCAACCTATTCAGTGAGAAAACAGAAGATGGGGAAACAATCCTCAGGTCAGCAGGGAAATTATAGAGACTATTGCGCAAAAAATGTTACTTCCATGTTACAAGCCAATTCTGTATTTAACTGACGTTTCCTCATCAGGAGGAAGTAAGACTCAACATGCCACTGTTCACTTGGCTATTTTCCCAACATGAAGGCTTATTATCAAGTATAACTGGCTATCTCTGTTCTAAGACTGCAGAGCCACGAATGCATAACTCTCGGTTTACCCTGGCAATTTTCTTTAACTCTCCCAGAGTTGGATCCCCAGAGGCGTAGCTGTGCTGAACCCAGGAAAGGCCGGTACACTGGTGTAGAGCCTTTACCAGTGCTTCATATGCCCCTGCTCTGATTGCATCTGGAAGACAGGGCGACAAAAGTATTGACATGGTGGCTGGTCTATGCTAGCACTCTTATTTCTAACTTGGGCAGCACCACACTGGAGATACTGCAGTGCTGAGAGGTTTTAAGAAAAATAGCGTAGAGAAAGCTGCAGTTCGCATGGGAATGACTGCGGTGTTCTGACACCCTTCTCCTGTACATTCAGTAGAAACGCTACCACGTACACACAGACACCCATGATACATTAGGTCTATACTTCTTTGGCTGAGTTTATAATGGCTACCATATTGGCCCTGCACTCTCCTTTACCGTCACACACCTATTTTGAACTCAGCTCCCCTGGGGTAACTATCAGATACAGAGGAGGTTTGAAGATTTCAGTGCCCAGTGTCTACAGTAACACATTGTTTCGTGGAACCCTTGGGATTCCTAGAGCAAGACAGAGCTCAATGTAGTAGCCTTGTGTGTCTACTTTGCAACTCCCCGCCCTCACGGTAACAGAACCATAGTGGTTTAATTCTTGTGGGGACCTTCCCTAGTCCCTACTATGAAGGTGTATTTCAACCAAAGGTTTTTAATTAAAGGGGTTCAGGATCAGAACTCTAAAAGCAAATTGTAACTCAGAACTATTTTTTACTCTCCATGAATAAATCCATGTTTTGGGATTTCTTCTCTATTACTATTCCCCCTTAAAGTGAGAATAGAATGCAGCCCAAAAAGAAAATTCATGAAAGCCCAAAAAGAAAATTCATTGTCATTGAGGGGCCAGAATACCAATCGTGTCTCATTGCAAACAGAATGGCTTTTAATGTAGCAATGGAGGTATGATCTCGAGTAATAAAATGCATATCTGCTCCCAGCTATGTTTAACCAGGTACTGTACATCTTTAATCTGATCCATATAAGCATAAAGGTATGATTTAACTTAGGACAGATTCTACCATATATCTGTGTTAAATTAGCATGGTTTCATAGCCTTGTTAGTGTTCCCTTAGTCCCCCTGGGAATGCAAGGATTTATGGAAGAAGGTAAGGGGATATTTCCTGATATTTAGTATTATAGATAGGTGAAATTAACCACCTGTGACAACTGCCACTAGGTCCCATTTGAATCCTGTTTTGAAGACTATTGTCAGAGTTGAGTGGTGTACAGACCTTGTGCAATGGTGAATTTCAGCTTTTTTCAGCAGCATGGCCAGGCGGGAAAGATCTCCCTCAACATGTCTTAAAGGATTTCAGGCAGGAGATAAATAAATGAGATGCATCTGTCTGCTTATGCGGTCATTCACATAGACACTGACTCATATTCTGAGCCATACGCCCACAGTTGCCAGAACTGAATGTGCTCCAGGGGTCACATCTATGTTGGTTGGGAGTGGAAGTAGGTACACTCCATTGGAAAGATTTGGTCCCCTGCTCTAGCTTGCAGGTGCCATGACTGTGCTACAATAGGCAGAAGAAAGATTCTCCAGGGGCAGAGAAAGCGAGTTGACCTCTCACAACCACTGGGGTAGGGACCATGTCAGGCTCGGGAAAGGAGGGGGGTGGATCAAGGCTGGCAGGCCGGATCCCATCACTAACGTCTACAAATCCTCCTTGGGGAGGGGGAAGAGAGAAATAACGAACCACACACAACAGATGCTAATCCTGTCATTTAATGCAAGCCTGGAAGGTGCTCAGATACTATGGCAGTAAAGGCCACGTAAGACTCTAAATAGAATGGGAATAGTACATGGTGCTAGGGAGATTCTAATTTACATTAGGGCCATTTTGGTCTTTTGTTCAGTCCCAAAAATCCAGGCGGTAAGAAAGCACAAAGCCACCTCCTAGGCTATGCAGCTTTATGCTGCACATTAGCTATACAATAAAATGTGATTTTCCTTCTAATCAAACACTCGAGCAAAGTGTGCGTCTTAATGTAACCTGCACAAACACATCCGATGCAGAAAGGTGTAAGTACGTGAGAGATGAAATATCAATTCTCCGTAGCTTCTGAGACATGCCTGTTACTATGCAATAGTTCCACAACGTTGGTATCCTTCAAGAAACAGACCTGTGTGACAAGAACAGCTCTTCTGCACTGTTGTATGGCCCAACGTTACACTGCTCATGCACTGTTCTTGTAGAATTAGTACTCCATAGAAGAGAAGGAGGGGGTGTTAATGCACATTTCAATGTAACAAGAGTTCACCTGTAGGCTTTTTATGCTCATTGCACATATGAAAAAGTACAGCGCTGTGCAAGTCTGTGGAACTCAGAGAAGAGTCACACGCTTGAACTAGTTGTGAAAGCTTTTCCACAGGGAAATAATAGACTGTGAGCAGGCTTGCCGATGGGCAGGGGCAATTGCCCCACAGCCCGGAGGTTCAAAGGGGTCAGGCGCTCCTGGCTGCTGCTGCCAGCAGTGGTGGTGGCCCAGACTCCAGGCCCTTTTGAATGGCCTCCAGAGCACTGCTCCGTGCAGCTGTAAGGGCTGGGGAGGTGACCGTCAGGCTGGGGGCAATGCTAAGTGCTGACTGCCTGAGACCACACCCTTCCTGCCCTCAGTCCCGCCCCTTCTGCCTGAGGCCCTGTCCCTTCCGGGTTGCAAAGCCAAGCCCCTCCCCCTGCATACACACCCTGCCCCAGGGTTCATGGTGCTTGTCAGTCCTGCTGACGCTGAGGTTTACAGAAGTCCAGAGGCCACCCACACCCCAGTGGGGGTAACCACGTAGCTAAACAAGTGTGCTGTGCAAACATGCGGTGACCCCAGAAATACACACCAGTGATTGTTCAAACAAGGCATAAGCATTCAGTTCTGTTATCCATGGGCACATGGACACTGAATGTCCAACCATTCACACAGACTCATACGCATGTATCTATAGGATCATTTTCAGATGACCCCCCCCCTCCCTATTTTAATGGGTGATCGTATCACACTTCCATGTTTGTTTGTTGGCTTGTTAAACAGACCGTTTGCCTTACTTTTTTTTATCCTTTCTATGCTGTGGCTTTTACTGTGAGATGTTCTGCAAGACCTGACCATGTGGTTCTGCAGCAACTTCTGTGAATCCTAGTTTTCAATCACAGACTGGAATAAATGATGGGTTTGAAATCTTTCTCCTGCTCAGGGTTTGAGCAGTTGTTCTAAGAGTTAAAAAAAATATTAGAGCGACAAATTTTGCATTCATTTACTCCCAGGCTACCCCATCCTAGGCAGTGGGTATGCCTAGATATAAATGAGGACCATCACATTGGTGTGAACCATACTTAAGTGTGATACTTTTCTTAACTTAATTTAAAATCCTTAGAACCCCCCCTTACAGAAAAGATGTGGACACATTGTAGCGAGTCCAGCAGAGAGCAACAAAATGAGTAGGGGGCTGGAGCACATGACTTACAAGTAAAGGTTGAGGGATTTGGGCTTGTTTAGTCTACAGAAGAGTGGCGGTGGGGGAGATTTGAGAGCAGCCTTCAACTACTTGAATGGGGGTTCCTAAGAGGATGGAGAGAGGCTGTTCTCAGTAGTGACAGATGGAGAATAAGGAGCAATGGTCTCAAGTTACAGTGGGGGAGGTCTAGGTTGGATGTTAGGAAACACTATTTCCCTAGGAGGGTGGGGAAGCACTGGGATGGGTTCCCTTGGGAGGGGGTGGAATCTCCATCCCTAGAGGTTTTTAAGTCCCAGCTCGACAAAGCCCTGGCTGGGTTATTTAGTTGGGATTGGTCCTGCTTTAGGCAGGGGGCTGGACTTGACCTCCTGAGGTCTCTTCCAGCCCTGTGAGTCTGTAACTCTACGTCTTCACTACCCACCTAATTGATGGGCAGCAATTGACCATAATATAGACACAATAAAGCAAACACCGAGCGCTCTCCCAATGACTCCGGTCCTCCACCCAAGCGAGAAGCATAGGCAGAGTTGACGGGGGAGCATTAGGTCTCAGCTTACCACAGTGAAGACACCATAGTAAGCAGATCTCAGTATGTTGACTTCAGCTTTGTTACTCACATAGCTGAAGTTGTATAACTTAGATCGACAGTCTGCAACAGTGCAGACGAGGCCTCAGTGAATTTTTGACTGGCCTGGCTACTTTTTCTGCTGCATTGTTTGCTCCTGGTCAGGAGATGTGGCATGCCAGGTTTTTTTGCTTCTGGCCATGTGCATCGCAGCTGGAGGACGTACTAAAGTCCAACCAATGTTGGGGTTCTGCTTTGTGTGCCAGGGACTTTTGGGGGTGGGGGCTTGTGGGCAGGCAGAGGTAGGCTGCCACGGGGAGGAGTGTCAGCCTGGCAGAGGGGACATAACCAGTGGCCAGTTTTTGTGTCTTTGGGAATGGCAACCCTCCTACTCAGATATCAGATTCTGTTCCTATGTGTTCCTAGCGACTTCAACAAAGAATCTAACTAGAGCTCTGAACTGTGCTGCCCATTCCTACAAGAGCTCTCCAGCATTCTGCCACTGGCATAGCAACTTCTGTCTATTGTAAACCTACATTGCTAGCTAAGGATGCCAGAAAGCTACATAAACAAACATCTATTTAAAAATAAAATAAATGCAATAGGCATAGTCCCTTCCTCCCAATCCCCATAATACACAACACATGGGAACTAGCAGAGCAGCTCTCTTTCATAGTTATATCAAGATTAAAACTCTGCCTATCCCTAAACAAACTTGTAAATGCCAGACAAACTCTGTGGGAATGGGAGTTGGCAGGAAAGGGAAGGGAAATAAGGACTAAGAAGAAAAAAGCAATAGAATGGCTTTTGCTCCTTAAGTGCATTTAGCAATCTAAGATCACCTCCATATATAGGAGCGGATTGAGGCTCTGGAGATCAATCTTCTGGCATTCAATTTATCAGGTCTAGAAATGACCTGCTAAATCAAATGCTGAGGGCACTCCCATCAGTGCTGGCACGCCTACCACAAGGAGTAAGGGAAATCGACGGGCGCATTTCTCCCATCAACCTCCCACTGTGGGGATGGTGCCAAAATTCAAATCAAGTTACGTTGACTCCAGTGATGCAACAAACATAGGTGGAGTCACATATCTTAATTCAAACTTAACCCCCAGTGTAGTCCTGACCTTAGTGCCTTTTCCTCCTGAAGGACTTACTTTGATCATATTTGCCTCCAGACACAAAGTAAAAGTCTCTGCTAAGCCTGAGGCCAAATCTAGACTATGGAGAAGATCGATTCTGCGGTGGTCAATTTTCTGGCATTCAATTTAGTGAGTCTAGTAAAGACCCACTAAATCAAATGCTGAGGGTGCCCCATCAATGCTGGAACTCCTACTCCTCGTGAAGATAAGGGAAGTCAATGGGAGTGTTTCTCCCATCGACCTCCTGCTGCAAGGATGGCACTGAAGCTTGGCTTAAGATACGTCGACTCCAGCTATCTTTTTTACATAGCTGGAACTGCGTACCTTAAAACACACTAGATTACCATGCCTAAAATTATAGCTGGTGGCTGTAGCAACATGGGTAGAAGCTGTGGCAACATACTGAATACAATTTCACATGACCTTTGGGTACAAACTTGCTTGGTTAGCGCAAACCACTGACAATTCTACTGCAGCCACATTGCTATTTTTAGCATGCTAGGGTGAGCAAAGCTAGCCTGTCTGTCTACCTGCACAGGTAAGCAGCCTCCTTGCTACTGTGTGAAAGATTTTTATGCTGTATGGGGGCCAATCGAGACGGGGACAGAAAGGAATTATCACTTTGACCAAAGAACAAAGCTGGATCAGAAAATATGCAAAGTCAGAAATCACACCATAAACCAATTCCACCTAAGCTAACAATTACATGTCCAACCTATAAAGCAAGGGTGGGGAACCGCCGACCCACAGAAAAATCAGATGGGCACTGCATACAAGTGAGAAGCAAAAAAAGACGGCCACCGAATGAGAAGGAGAAAGACATTTTCCATATTCCCATAACACACCAGAACCTCGGGGGCCCAGGCTAGTCAATTTTGTATGCTCCAGCCTGGGGAGGGATGGCACTAGGGCTAGAACACCAGTGCAGGCTCCCCAGTGCTGGAGGGGGGGAGCCCTGAGCCTTGGACGATGGATCCAGGAAACCCAGGGACCACATTTGGCCCCCCAGGCCTTAGGTCCCCCTGCACTCCTGCTATAGAGGTCCTATTGATCAGAACTGAGGAGGGATGTGTTACTATCGCTCACGGTGGTGTCGCCATTAGTTTCAATGCTCAACACCCTGGAAGAGCCGGATGCCCTACAGACATTGCAGTGCTGTTCTGTGAGGGGGCAGAGAGGCCAAAGGGGGATTCTACAGCCCCTTGTATGTGATAGAGACAACCCCCACCGTGAGCCTCTCCTAGGAAGCAGGACAAGGCCTGTGGGCAAGTTAGAGGAATGGCATTTAGACACCCAAACTATGTGGGGCCACTGCGCCAAATTAGCACGCGTGGGTGAGGGGAATTCAGCCAGCGGTATCCACAGCTCCCTGCAGGCTCTGCAGCAGAGGCTGTGGAGCTGCTGAAGAGACTGGAGGAAACGAATGCATCCCTCAGCCCTGCCCCGCAAGCATGGTGCAAAGCCCCTTCCTCCGTGACGGGATCCATGTCTGAGATTTCACCCAGCGACCACACAGCCGAAGGTTCCCTCAGAAAGGCACTAGTTGTATCTGAAAGGGCCCTTGTTGCCCAGTAGCAACAACAACAAAACAGTCATCATAGACCAATCTCTGCTTTGTGGAGCTGTAATTGCAAATGGTGGGAGTGTTTGCATGAAAAGACCAGACAACATTAATGCCAGAAAACAAAATTGGCACTTTTATTCGCAGGCATCCTCTAATTGCCCTGACCCAGTACTACTCACCACCATCACTACTGTCCCTTATTTTTCCTCCTTCTTCACTAAGGTTATGTCTACACTGCAGTCAGAGATCTGGCTGCAGACCCACGCTAGCGCAGCACAAGCTGTACAAGCACACCAGTGACCCTAGGTAGAGACTCACATTGCTAGCCCATGCTGCCACACCTCCACAGCTATTTTTGGTGTGCCAGCTACAGCTAGCAGGGCCAGCCCCCAGATGACCACCCGGCTCGCCCATAAGGTTGCCAGATGGTTTAAAAAAAAAATACCGCCGGGGAAAATTTGTCAAGAAAAAAAAAAAAGGTCAAAAGGGTCGAGGAGTAACCAGAGAAACCTGGGGGGAGGATTCAGGAGGTTAGGCTGAAATACCGGCCTAAGACCAGCTCTGTTGGCAGCCCCTTGAAAATGGCTTCCCCGGGCAACTGCCCAGCTCGCCCACCCCTAAGGCCGGCTCTGAGAGCTAGCATGGGTGGGTGTACCCCAATCACACCTCCAATTGCAAAGCAGACACGCTCTAAAAGGGCCAAATATCCTCATCCACTGAACTTGATGGCACAACTCATGCTAATATCCATGGGAGCAAGTTTTGGCCTCAAATGCAACATTCAAAATCGAGATCAATGCCTCTTGTTGAACCAGTAAGAACTTGTTGTATGAACTGTCAGCTGCCCTCAATTGATTCCAGCCAAACCAACATCTATCCCAAAGGCATCAAGAATGGGAAAGAGCAGGTACTGCATTTGCTAGTAACTCGGGGCTGGAGAGATGGACAGGGTAGTAGCTGCACATGATTTTACCCTCTGGCTCAGCTAGCACACAAGAAGTCAAAGCCCTGCAGTGCCACGGGTACGTGGCTATGTAGGCATCGCCAGGAGTTCAAAAGCAGATTGTGCCATATGCAAATTGCACGACAACGGATCAGTGTCACAGGGCCAGCTGGGAGAGAGATTCGTTGGGGTGGAGAGGGCCACCACAATGTGCTACTACAATTCCACTGAAGACGTGAAGTGATGCCCCTAACCGTGAGTCAATCCACTGGGAATATTTCATCCCAGCAACAATTAAAATATATTTAAACACAGGGCTTGGGGGATCAGTATCTGCTTCTTTTTACAACCCTTATTCTCACCCTCCCTTCAATCTCCACTGTTAAGTGTAACTCACTACAGAGTTGCAGATCTAAAGAATGTAAACAAAGAATCAGACAATTTGCTCACCTTGGCTTGATCTAGCACCCGTTGAAGTCAGTGGATAGACTCCCATTAACTTCAATGGTTTTCAGATCAAGGAGCCAGTAGTTTTATCTCAAGATTCATCTCTGCAGTGCTAGAGTACCTTAGCAAAGCATTTTCATACGTAATGCAGCATAAACTCAGGTCAATTACCACAGAAATGAAGATACTTAATTTTAAAGGTTAAGAATTATAATGTAACGGTTCCAACTGAAATGTTTAATTTGTTAGTGTCTTCCCTGTACTTAATGAATGATTATATTACAAAGTAAATCAGTTGGAAAGATAACAGTCATTATTTAGTCTTTAAGAGCAAAATTCTGCTTTCAGATATACACTCTCTCTCTCTCTCTCTCTCTCTCTCTCACACACACACACACACACACACACACACATTGTCTTCAATGGGAACTGTATGTTAGCTGAATTTAGCTCACTGTGTTTCCTAGTATTTTAATAATTTAGTTTTTCCTTCCTCACATATTAAATATAAAAAGGTTAAAATGGTCTATTATACTGCCTATGGATTTTAAATGACAATTTAAGACACATTTGATTTATCTGTATTCCAATGTTATGTCTTGGGAAAAGATTTTCGATTTTTCAACACTGTCATGTTCCCTGGAAAATTGAAAGAGTAGCTGAAATTCTAATTTAGGAGAAGCTCACATTACATTTCCATGGATGACCAAAAAAAAACCCCAAAACGAAATACTAATAATGACCAATGCTTAGTTTGAAACAGTAAAGATTATTTGTATAACAGTCTTTTTGCCATTACACCTTTGCATATTGTTCAAAACAATATTTCATAGTCTAAAGACCAGTGACATTTTTTTAACACAGAAAATCAACAACAAAAATAGTTTAAAATAGTCTTCAGTGGACTTTGTTTAGGAATATTACATATTTTTCCAGCTGGCATAAAATGAGCCTCAGGAACCAAAACCTGCTCTAAACAACTTCACAAGCTTATTTTGATACCTCTCTTATTTCCTGGTCTGGCTGAACAAGAACAAGCTAGAAGGTAAGAAGCAGCAACCAGTGAGAAGTTTGTCTCCTTTTACCATGGAGACCACGTTGTTAGAATAAGTAGCTTTACAAAATGATTTAAAGCAGAATTGAGAGGTAAGCTTCCACGGGGATTTACACCCATTGTTTGTATGCATGTTAAAAATGGTATTTCCAGTCTTTTTTCTGTTGCCTGAGAGCCATTTTTGCCCTTGTAAAATCTGCAATTATATTATAACCCATAAGTAGCTTTCATTTTTGTATTAAACACTATAAATACTATGTTAGTCATACTAAACTATTTCTATTGGCTTATTTGTAAAAAGAAAAATATATTATATATTTATATTTTTTATAAAGTGAATTAACACTGGGAAGGTGTGGGGAAGTAGTGTACAATCACAGCTGATGTGTATTATTGGGCATAAATTCAGAGCTTAACCACAAAAACTGTTCAATTGAAATCCACCTTTCAAGCTGTGTCGGAGGAAGAGTCATAAGACGCGGACACTATGAAGTTGCCAGAGCTGGAGTGGCTTGCCATAGACTGGGCAGCTTGTTGACTTAGATTGTTGCAAATCAGCACCAGCTGGTTGCTCTGGGCTTCGGATAGGGTACTGCAGCTCTGGTAGACACTGAAGTTGGTCTTTCTGCCTGGAATGTTGCCCTTCTCGCACATTGTCTTTACCATCTTTGCAAGCTTGTTTTTCCCCAGGGCTTGGCAGTTGTACCAGTGAAGTGCAGCCAAGTTGACCACTGGCTTGATGGACAGGTAGAAAGGAGCATCTTCGTATCGCATTGCAGGGGGCCGTCTTTGAGCGTATTCCTTGTAGTCTTGCACCGGGCAGGTCTGGGGAGCATGCTGGGTGGCATAGACTCTGGAATCTGTCCCGCCTCTCTTGGTTTTGGCATTCACATCACCAGACTCTTGCCCCATCCACTCCAAGTATTCCAAACCAGTTTCTGTCACCCGGAGCCGGATATCTCCCCATTTGAGGGTGGACCCATGAAAACCTGTGCAGTGTCCAAACGCCTTAGTATTATTTAGCCAGACAAGGTTCAGCAACCCCTCGGGATTATACCGACTCAACAAGCCTCTTTTGCGTAGGATAAGCTCATCAGCAAAGGTAAGTTTCATGGATTTGTGTGGCTTGTTTCCTTTCCCTTTACACCTCAGCTCTATCTGCTTTTGCTTCAGTGCCTCTTGAGATCTCTTGAACTCCTTATCCCTGGTAATACTGTATCCATACCTGTGTTCTTTGAGATAGCGTTCCAGGCCACATTGATAGTTGGCCAAGCTGTTCGGCTCATATTCGGAGCCATCCTTCTGCCTGGCATCCACAAAGAAGGAAGCTAGGTATGCATCCAGCTCTTTGCAAGGGATGACATAGATTTCCCTGGTTTCAGAGGGATATTTGGAGATGAGAAACTCTCTGAAGTTACGCAGCGCCGTCTGAGTGCTGCGAATGGTTTTCTCATTCTGCTCCCTGCTGAGTTCTGCGGCTCTCTCATCCTGGTCTGAAAAAGGCAGAAGAGCAGACAAGGGAACAATGAGTTGGTGCGGCAGGTTTTCCCCCCAAAATAATTTCCTTAAGAAAGGAAAAAATAATCAATTTCACAAGGATCATTGGAAAACATTATTACATACCTGTCTCAGGTTTGAAAAGCCAACTTCAGTTTCACAAATGATGTATGACCAAAAACAAAAACAAAAACAAAAAACACAACAATCAAAATGAGCTCCTCCTGTCACTGGCGCACACATTGGCGCATGGAGATTTGTGGAAAAGTCTGAGACTAGACGCAAGTCTGTGTTTTAGAACAAATGTGAGATAGAAAACTTGTAGCTGGGCCCTTGCGCACAGCAGTGGAATCAGATTCAAGTCGCTAACCCCATTCGGGAATTGCTTCATTTGTGAAACCAGAGGTTGTACTGGTTCCAATTTAAAAAAAAATAACTAAAGCATTATATTTATTTCATTAAAAAGTATCTTTAATTAGATGCATTTTCGCGTACTAAATATGGACAGAAGTGTACAGAACAGAATAGCACAACACTCTCAAACACAAAAAGTTTTCAAATACAGCACAACGCATAGTTTACAAGCAGGGTCAGCCTTAGACAAAATAGCACCCAGGTGAGGTCCATCTTTGGTACCTCCCACATTTGTTAAACTTTTGAATGCCTTATTTTTTAGTGCATTTGTAGCTCATTTCACAACTTGGATGCATGAGTCACACTCATGATTTATTCCCATCATGTAAGATGATACATTTGCATGCCAGGATCTCTAAATATGTATTTATTCATGCACCGCACCCCCCCCCAACCCCCAAATCCAGCACCCCTGGCTGTCACCTGGGTCACCTGGCCCTAAATCCGGGCCTATGTACAAATATGAAAGATATAGAATGTTTTATCTTTAGGAGACAGAGAAGAAAAACCATCAGTAGCTATCAAGACAGCACTCCACAAATTCACTTAGACTTAAGATCACCTACACAGTCAGGTTTCTTCTTGAGAATAGAGCCATTTCTCCTTGAAGAACTGACCTCTCTTTCATTCAGGAAACCTTGGCAGAAGATCAAAATCTGGAAACAATTTTACACTGGTCTACAAGGATATTTTTATAGGTCTTATTGTGATCAGTGACATGTCAAACCACAATTGTTAATCAGAGTTCAGGCTGTCACTGAAATAACTTTTGTTGAGCTACTAATTTTCTTGCTGATCATGGCATGAAAAGGAAAATGGTCCTTACATTTACAATACACGTGATAGTAAAAGACTATTTTCTTTACATGTGCAAATTATCCAGCTGTCTGAGGATGCAGTTTAGAAGCATAAAGGTGGAATGGTCTCTTCAGGTATACGACAGTGCTTAATGGTGTTAGAAAATGATAAACAACACACAGAAGAAGGCAACATTTCATTGACACGCACAAAGATTAACTATGCTCTGTTGTAGTTAAAGGGGCTTATGGTATTTTTCCAATTAACAAGCAGAAATTATTCAAGTCTTTTTGTATGTCATTTTAATAAAACTACATACAGTTTTGTTTTGTTTACCCTCTGTTGGTCATCATTAAGAGTCTCTTTATATGTAACCACAGATAGGTAGCAACATTTGCATTTCAGTGAAAACACAGTAACCCCTTGCGGCCAGCTGGATTTATCCAACTTAACATAACTTACAAATGTTGTCCACGGTAAAGTGTACTACCCACTCTTTCCGTTTAAATTCGGCCAAAATAACATCAAGTCAGTTAACACACCAGGGTTAAATTCAATCTTTATTCTGCTAGCCCCCAAACAGCGGCATCATCCGCATTTTAAAGCATTTTGGAGGATAAGTGGAGTTTTTCAGATCGCCTGACGTTGCACGTCACCTGGGCCTCATTTTTGGGCACTAGAAGGAGATGCCACTGGCCGCCTTCCTGTTTGGTGAGATAAGACGAGCCCGTTCTCTCATGACAGACACTCCCAGAATCTCTAGCCCCCATCTCATTAGCCTAGTTTTTTCCCTCTAGACCCTGCCCACAGAGGGAAAGCAGCATTGTATGGATCCCATGTGCTGCAGAGCGTTAACCTCCCCTGCTGGTGCTATGACATCTCATTACAATGATATTTGGGGTTACGCTCCAGCCACTCCAGATCCCTGCTCATTGCAAGTGAATTGCAGGAAGTCGAGGAAATCTGTGAAATTTAAAGAGGAGACAGGACCAAAGGCAGAACAATGAATTGGACACCTGCCCTCTTTGATTGCTCTTTATCGCTTTCGTTTTCTTCCTGAAATGTTGACCGGGATGTAATTGGGAGGTCAGCTGTTTATATTTGACACGGTGTCATATTCACATTTTTCCATTGATCATTGAGACAGAGATGATACGTTTTCTAATATACACCTAATTTAAGAGAACTAGTGAATCTGCAAGGACTCGACATGGATGCATCTTGAGATAGCTATTCAAGTCCACTATTTCATCTATTGTTTAGATAGACATAGGCGTTGTATTGTCCTATATTCATTTATCAAGACCAAAAAAGCATAATAGACACCACACTGTATATTGCATGATGCATGTTTCCAAGAGTATAATTAGGATCCAAATTAGCTGTAAAAATGTTGTTCCTTATTTATTCTCCATTGATTACTTCCACACTGAAAATTGCTTAGTTTATAAGTAACTACAGTAGGTGTTTCTTCCTAACAGCCAGCAAAACATGATAACTGTAGTGTCTGAATCTCCAACTGTGGTCTTTGCACCTCACCATCACCAACAATATGACTGTGGGATCAGAAATCAGCTGTACTTCTGCTGATATTGAATAAAAATGAACAGCAGTACAGCTTGTTTCTCAACAGCTGCATTAGTTCTGCACTACTGGCATTAGCAAAACTTTTGGGGGGACAGTGGGACCAACAGCCACCATGAGCCAGGAGGCAACATGGGGGAGTGGCTCCATGCCCCCAGAAGAGGCAGAACCTAGGGAAGGGAAAGGGCCGAAGGCCCCGCCCCTTAGCACCATCCGGGGTGCAGCTTTGGACTCTCCCCCCCAGCCCTCAGAACCCCGCAGAGTGGTACTCCCATGGCATTTCAAAGGGGCCTGGAGCTCCCACCCCTTTGAAATGCCAGGCCCCTCTGCAATTGCTCCCTGTGCCTCCTCCTGTCGGTGGGTCTGTTTGAGAGGCAGGAGAGAAAGAGATAGGGAACTCAACAGACACGATTCAGAAGAGACAAGTATAAACCCTACCCTTGCTGTCACAGTAAAGAGTTACACGATCAGATCCTTCCATTTCTGTGTGTGGAATATAGCCTCTGGGGACATTGACGTCTTGATGCAACAAAACACATAGGCACGTGCCTGACTTTAAGCACACGAGGAATCCCACTGACTCGCATGCTTACATGCTTTGCTGAATCAGGGCTTAAGAGCAGAAGGTTCCTTTCTGCCTGTGTCACCGACATAGGCAATCTATGCTGTCTGGGTGATGATGGACAGCACACACACAGCCTCCGCATATGCCCAAACCACCTTTTGCCTCTGTCTGAAGATCATCCCTGTGGAACACCTCCCATGAGTCACAGGAGGCATCCTCATTAACACCAAAGTGCTGCTCCAGCCCATCTCTGCCCTGGAACAAGAGTCTCACCCCTGCTCTGACTAGGCTTGCCAGGTGTCCAGCATTGTGCCAGACAGTCCAGTATTTGTGCTCTATCCGGTAAAAAAAAATCAGAAAATACCGGACACGTGCAATGATTTTCTGATTTTTCCAGCTGCGCACCGATGGAAGCCTGCCGGGGGCGAGGGAGTGGCTGGGAGTCCCAGCTGGGAGGTGGGGCCGTGATTGCCACCGGGGGCCCGCAGTTGGTTGAGTGTGAGGAGGAGGGGAAGCCTCCTCGCTCGTGCGTCGCCAGGAGCCTGCGCGGGACAGGCAGCAAATGCCCAGGTCAGTCCTGCTCCCTGCTGGCCAACTTGCTCACCTCCCCCTTCCCAGCCAGCACTGGTCCCTTCCTAGCCGGTCCCCCATGAAGCGTGTCCGGGTTTGTTTGTTTTTTAAATGACTACTTGGTAACCCGCATGTCCGGGTTTTCTTTTTCTTTTTTAAATGATTACCTGGTAACCCCCAGCAGTGATCCAGGTTCTTGGAGTCTTTTTTTTTTTTTTTTTTTTGCTGAACAACTTTGGTCCCCCCCCCCCCCTTTTTTCCTTCAACAAAATTTTTTCCCGGTGTTTTTTTTTGGGGGGGGAGGGGTTGTTTGGTATTTTTGTTTCAGCTATCTGGCAACCCTAGCTCTGGCCACTTTACACTGGGCCAATGCAGTGTAAAGAGGCCCTAAAAGCCCTGGTTCCAGCTGAAGGAAGATTTCCTCCAGGTTAGGCATAGCAGAATACAGGCATAAGACCACACTCCAAGGACCCCCATCGATAGCTGGGGAGTAGGGGTTGTGGCAGGCTGCATCTGGGAACAGAAGGCCATGTCAAGGACAGGCGGGGCTGTAGAGATTTCAAACAGGGCTGTCTAAAATTGGGAAGGTGCATTCCAGTAGGGCAGACAACTCTTGTGAGCAACCCAGTTTTATGGATAGAGAAACCGAGGCACAGAGAGAGTAAGTGACTTGCCCAAAGACACACCGGAGGGCCAGGAACCCAGATCTCCTGGTCCCAGTCTTGCTTCTTAACCACAGGCCATTGATTCAGTGGAAACCAGCCCCTTCCACCTGCCCCCACCTCTCCCGCCCCCGCAAGGGCATTGATCCCCTGCAGGATACGTGGAATGTAGAACTGTTACATCCCCTTTCAAGCACATCACTGCTGTCAAAAGAACGCTGCAGAATCAGTTTTCTGCCGGGAAAATGCTAATAAAAAGTAACAGCTGTGTTGTGATGACTAACCACAATATTGATGTTGATATACAAGAGCCCCCGATATACCCCAATGCAGACTGTTAGCTCGGAGCAAAGCCTAGAAGAAACCCATATATTTGGATAGGGTACAGTACTGAAATAAAGAGCTGGTGCTGTTTTAAAGCATGGGGACAAACACTTACTTCAGTGCATCCACCACCATTTCTTGTAGTGCTTGGTAAGCCATCAGTATTTTGCCTGGCAGCCCACACCTCCATCCCCACCCCCATGCTCACATTTTTAAATACTGCTCCTGTATACACAGCACACACAATGGCTCCGTGTTAAATATGCCAGAAACCATCCCTCCTGAGAGGCTGGCTTGTCACAACACAGGAGCAACAGGCAGTCACTCATCTTTCCCGAATAGATGAAGATAAATTTCATACCCACAAGTCAGCTGTTATAAATCCACGGTGCATTAACAAATCGGTGCCTTTGGCCCGCACATCCAGGGTAACCTCTCCCCGGTTAGCATCTTCGGATGAATTCGTTCAGTGGGCGGGCACATCACTTTGCGTGGGAGGCAGGGATTTTTAAACATAATGGGGCTGGCAAGCCACTGGTGTAAATCAGCAGAGATTCCTGGCAGGGGTGTAGCCAGGATGGGCAGGCAATGACAGTGGGGTAGGAGCGATGGGGCCATCTTTCCCCCTTCCAGCTAGCCTTGTGGGGGAGAGGGGACGATGACAGAGGCTCTGACCAGCAGCCCCCAGCAAAACTGGAGGGTTGGTTAAAATGTGAACACTGATTCCCCATGTGTTCCATCCTCTGTTCCACCCTCTGCCTGCTACTCAGGGCTTGCCTGCTCCACCCAATGCTCCAGGATGCTTTGCCCTATTCTGTCTGCCCTGTGCACCCACCCAGGAGAGGTGTTGAGGCTCTGGGAATGGGAGTGGGAGGCTTGCAAGTCCCTGCGCTCCGATCATGCTTCCCGGTAGGAGCGCTGAGTGGGCGGAGCAGGGAAGCCCTCCACCCTGCTCCGCCACTGGAGTGGGGCAAGCCCCGGTGTCCCAACCCAGCTCCCCAAGCGGGTGGCGTGGGGCGAGCGAGGAGTGGGAGCAGAGCCAGTGGTGGGCCTGGATGCTAAGTGGATGGGCTGCAGTCTTACCCAGACCCACCTGTCGTTACACCCTGCGTCATGGCAGTCAGCAGCCCTACATCAATTCACACCAGAAGAAATCTTGGCCCAATGGGCTTGATTTGCATCTGTGTTTAAAAGACTGTATGCTGCTGTACCTGTGGTGAATCACACCCAGGACGTTAAAAGGACGCACCGCCACTGGCATCAGCCGGGGGTAGCACCGTGCAGAATCACATCGGAGAGACATAATTCAGACACAACCAATGTCTGCCCGAGAGAGATTTCAGCCAGCCACATGTATTCTACAAGAGTCGGGCGGGGACAGATATTCTACTCCTATCCTCTCTTGCCCCCTTAAAATCTTAACCTCCCCCTTCTCGCCTATGGGAAATGAAGAAGAAGAAAAGTTTTGGGGTTTTTTTAAGTTAATGTAGCCACAAAGATGTGCACAGGCCCTGGGGGCTGGCAGACTTGCTGGGCCCCTGGGCAAGGTGGTGGGGGGGGTATGGCTCCATGATCCCAGAAGGGACATGGCCTTGTGTGGAAGGGGCAGACCCTCAGACAATCCTCAGCGCCACTTGAAGTGTGGCTCCCTCACCTCCAGCCAGCCCTGTGAGCCCTGCAGCGCATGTTGCACAGGGCTCCATCGGTGATTTAAAGGGCCGTAGGCTCTGGCCACCACTGCTCCTGTGGTAATAGTGGTGGCAGATAAGAGGTCTGGGCCCTTTTGAGTCACCAGGCCTGGGGCAACTGTCTCTTTTGCCCTCCCTCCCCCATAAGCAGGCCTGTACAAGCCTTCTGTAATACAAATCTGACACACAGGCATGCTGCTAAGGAACTGGAGTTCGTTTCCTGCACTCAGCCATATGGACGTCGGTCTATAACCCTGTCCCACTGATGCCAGTGCCTAATGTTACTCTTAACTGAGAAACTACAAGTTCCTGTCAGAGTCACCCTTGTCTTGTTTTTCCCTTTTCCCTGTCCTTGTCCCTCCCTTGCTGCCTCATGCTGAATTTGCAAAGTGCACTCGTCCGAGCTGGGTTTTTCTGAATTCCTACACATTTTTTTACTGCTTGTGGTAAAAAAAATAAATAAATAAATAAAAAAAAAATTAGAAACATACATGGTATTGATACAGTCTTGTCTATTCTCAGGCCAGAACCGTATTCGTAACAACCCGAAATGCAGCTGGCTTCATTCAGTGTGCCCACGAAAGCTCGTGATACTATCTATATACTTTTGTTAGTCTCTAAGGTGCCCCAGGAGGACCCCTCATTGTTTTTTAAAGTTACAGACTAACACGGCTACCCCTCTGAGATCTCTGACCTGTTATTTTCCTGAGGACTTAGGTTATTCAAACTGTACTCGATTGAATTTGCCTGTAGCATTAATAAAATAGCTTTGAAACAAACAAAACTATCCATACTGAACTATGCAACCCCATCTCATCTTGTTTAATGTATCTGTCCTTATAGCACCCCTGAAGGTGGGGAAATACTATTGTTCTCCTTTTACAGAAGGGTAACTTAGACTAAGGGACAGATCCTCAAAGGTATTTAGACACCTAACTCACTCAAAGTCACACAGAAAGTCTGTGGTGGAAGAGGAATTGAATGCAGATCTTCTGAGTCCCAAACTAGCACTCTTAACAACCAGATCAATCATCCTTTCTCACTGAACAATAGCTGTGTTTAACTCAGTTGTAACAAGCATGGTTCAAATCTTTTTTCTATTCTGATCTCAGTAAAGATACGGCCGAACAAAAACAATAGAATTGCAACTTTTATTTCAGCATGAAACGTGAGCGGGTATCAACACTGATTAAGAGAACTGCATTTAAACTCTTCTGTAGTTATATACAAGGGAAACAAATACTTGCCTTTTTCTTTTATGTTAAAGTCAAAGGATGGTTTCTTCAAGGTTCAGAAGCATGGGGTTTGTAACATTATGGAGCCTCATGGAACTAAAAATCTCAGAGGGGTACCTGTGTTAGTCCGTAACTTTAAAAACAACAAGTAGACCTGTGGCACCCTAGAGACTAACTAAAATATATAGAATCATGAGCGTTCTCATTTCATCAGATGAATTAATGCATACATACAACAGAAGAAATTCCAGTCCATTGTAGGACCGGTGTTACTGAAGGTAATTAAGTGGGCTGGATGTGTCCCATACATAGCTTTTGATGTGGAAATGCAGATGTTAAAGGCAGGAGAAATTGGCTTTATAATGCAACAACCTGTTAATGTCTTTGTTCAAGCCCAGGGTAACTGCGTCAAATCTACAGAACTGGAATTCATCTTTTTACCCACAACTTTGTACGAATTTTGCATTAATTAATGTTTGGCTTTGTACTGATTTGGTATAGGTTGCCTTTCATGTTACTTATAGGGTTGCCAGATGGTTTCAACAAAAATACTGGACACACTTGACATTACATCACAATCTACATTCCATCTTATTTAGAAACTACTGGACATTTATATTTTCTCATTTATATTTTCTCAATTTGTTTCCCAAACAGAAAGCTCAAATACTGGACTGTCCGGTTCAAAACCGGACACCTGGCAACCCTAATTACTTACTACGCAGTAATGTATTAGCTTTGTGAATTATTTGGCTAAGTAAAATCAAAATAATGGGTCAATGACAATGTAATTTGCTAGGGCTGTAAACTGACATGCATTAACGCCTGCGATTAACACAGTCCAAGAATAACACGTTAATTTTTTTAACACATTAATTGCAGGCATTAATGCTGCGCTGCTCCTTTGAAGTGGTGCTTCAAAGGGGCAGCGTAACATGGAGCCCGGGATCCGCTGGGGAGTCCCCAGTGGACCCCAGACTCCACTGCCCCTTTGAAACACACAGAGGCAGCATTTCAAAGGGGCAGCCGCCTCACTGCTGAGCCAGGGATTAGCTGTGTGGCGGCTGCTCCTTAGAAACGCAGCCTCCATGCGGCATTTCCTCAGCTGAGGAAATCCCAGCTGAGGAGTCCCCAGCTGATCCCGGGTTCCGTGGCAGCCTCTTTGAAACGCCCCCTTGGGGTTTGAAAGTGGCAGTGCTGCACAGCTGTGTGGTGCTGCCACGTTAGAATACCTCTTCCCACCTCCCTTTGCTGACTCTATTAAACATTTTTAATCACTTGACAGCCCTATAATTTACCCTGGGAACTAGCAGTCATTTGATACATCACAGCAGTATTGCATTCATTTTCAAAGAGGGCTTGGCTAGCTGGTACCAATCCAGGAAAGGCATTACACACAGCCCACCAAAGAATTTCTATTTTTCATTCCAGTGAGGCTCCAATCCAGCAAAGCTTAAGACCTGCTTCAGGAAACACTTAAGCATATGCTTAAAATGCATTGAAATCAATAGCTTTTAAGTGTGTGCTTAATGTTTCACTTAACATGGGTGAATTGCTGAGTCAGGGCCACAGTCCAGATCATCCATGTGCCATACAGACTGTATTCTGAACTAGGAGAAAAGAGAAAAGCAGAAAGCAGCTTGGAACGAAAAAGGAGAAAGAAAAACTTTATGACAGTCTTAAAAATGCCTCCTTGATTAAATTAAGTATATTTTAAATGAATCAGGGAGCCGAAGGAAAAAGCCCCCACAAAATTCAAAAGCTCCTGCGCTATAAATAAAACCAAGGCTCATATTTTCCACAACACCTCGAACTCAACCATATATCTGCACATTTGAAAAGGGAGATTAGCAAACAGAATGCAAACTGCTGGAGTATGTCTACACTACGGGCTAAAGTCGAGTTAAGATATGCAACTTCAGCTACATTAATTGCATAGCTGAAGTCGAAGTAGCTTCACTCAGCTTTTGGCGCTGTTTACCCAGCAGGAAGTCAAAGGAAGAACGTTCTTCCTTCAACTTCCCTTACTCCTCGTGAAATGAGGCTTACAGAAGGTCTGAGTAAGAAGCCCGTTACTTCGAAATTATTTCCCCACCTCATCTACTAGGCCAGTAACCCTTTCCAAGAAAGCAAGTAGGTTGGTTTGACAAGGTTTACGCTAGACAAATCCATGTCAACTATTACTTATCGCCCTATTCTGCTGGATTATTTAATAATTTGTTCCAGTAGCTTTCCAGGAATCAAAGTGAGGCTGACTGGTCTATAGTTGCCACTCAATACTTCTAGCGGATTAACACATTCCCATGCACCCTCCGCCCCATTATATTTTTAAACGTGGTTGTCCCACAGAGGGCCACAGTGGTGTACTAGGGCGCTTAGATGCCTTTATTGTAATGAGCAGCTTGTCAATAGCAGCTTGGTCTCCAAGGGGAGGGCCATGACTATATAGTCACAGAGCAGTTTGATTTAAATGCACTCCAGACAGCAGATAAGAAACAGAGAGTTAGAAAATGCAGGGAGAAAACGAATATAATAATGAGGAAAATAATGAAGAGGTGGATGAAAAACAGATGAGGATCCTTGTAATTTGAAATCTAATTGTGTGTCACGGCTTTGGAATGAGGCACTCTCACTAGGGCAGCAAACAGAGAAAAAAAGAAAAGTAAAAAGTATGTAATAAATATTTTATTACATTCATCATAATAAGCTGCACTTTAGTCTTGGCCAAAGCATATTCTTAAATCAACTTTAGAATATGATTGCAATTTCAGGCTTAGGAGCATGAAGCCCACATGACTGTAATTAATGTAATAAATCATGCTGGGGAACTTTCTACAAAAACCTGACAGTGCTTAGTTGATATATTGCTTATTGGAGACTGCAGAGATTCCCCCCGCACATGCACACCCCATTTTATTATACTGCCAATGGCTGTGAATCAAAGGTACCCTTTTTTTATGTGTCTGCACTGTCTTCTGCAGGTGTAATATATAACATGCCTAGTGAGCTATTGCCATCACCTTCTGATAACACAAAACATGGTGCCACTGTTCCCAAAGAATCTTGTTTAAACCCTTTGATTTAGTGTACTAATAGGACTAACACAACCTTGTTAAGGTATCTGTGCTTCTATTTCTAGGATTCTTGCTGGGCAGAGTAGCTTGCTTGAACAATTTACCTTGCCTTTCCCGACTGTATTTTATCCCATATGAATGGAGCAAATTATGCAGAACAAGAAGGCAATATCCAAAGGTGTTGCAATTTACAGTGCTGGAGGACTATATTTAATGGACATTCCCCAGCTGAATTTCCTTTGTTTCTGTCAGCTTACATACCAATGTGCCTTTTAATTATGTCTAGCATCCAGCTGTTTACAAGATTCTTTGTAGGGTTGAAAATACTTGCAGAGTAAAATATTACATTTAACACAGCAAATCATTTTCAAAGGTTCATTTTTCTTTCCATCTTTAGGTTCACATTTAAACCCACTTTACTTTAGCAATATAGGTTTTACATGAAGCTGAAGTTTACCGTTTGCCATAGAGTTTATTTAAACGTGTCCAGGATTTACACATTTTTCCTTTCTAGTAGTGTGTGTGCACCCATGCTGCACACATGCACACACTCAGAGCTCAGGATATTGTGATTTCATAATGATGGCAGTTGAATTTTTACTGTTTGTTTTGTTATTTCCATTAAAAAAACTGTTATTCCCCAACAGAACACGAGTAATCTGCACAACAGCTACTAAATGAATTGAGAGCAGACACAACATTGACTAATTGGCTAAAATGGGCTGCAATTTTATGTACACAATTATGCATGCATAGTTTATGTATATATTCATGGTTATTCTCCCTTGTATTAACCTAAGTTATTCAGATTTATTGAAAAACCATATTAGTGTGTGGTGTGTTGGGCATGCTATTTGTCAACATGTGGCATCCCTTCACTTGACAGTTAACAAAAGCCAAGCAACAGGAAGAGGGAGGCAATAAAAAGCGAGAGAGAAAATTACTGAAAACAAAGCCGACAACATGGCTGAGCAACCGGAGTTGGAATGCCAAGAATAATTTTTCTACCCCTTAATTTGTTTCCTGAGGTCTAGTCAGCAACACAGGCCCATAACATTTTGGCACCTGAGGCGGGGAGCTCAAAGGACGCCCCCATGTCTCCTCGCTTGGGCCAAAACTTTGAAAGGTCTCAATTCTGCCTTCTTCCTGTTCTACTCCTCTCATGGTACTGCTCTGCTACCTACCCCAGTAAAGGAGAATTAACAACTTAAAATGCCTTGTTCAAAAGGCAAAACAAAAAAAACCACTGAACTTTCAGAGCAGAGAGAATACATATGCCCCAGCAGCAGACACAATTTTCTGCACGCTGGGTCCTAGTGGCGCCCCCCCCCCCCCCCAATCTGGCACTTGAGGCGGCTGCCTCAGTTTGCCTCATGGTAAGGGCAGCCCTGAACACAAGGCAAGTTTCCAAAGGACTGGTAGGATGAGTGCTGCGTGTTTATTTGCATTTCAGAAGAACCGGGGAGAAGGGGAAAGGCCTATGGGGGAGGGACATATATGAATGAAGGCATGAACACACGACACACAGGAAAAGAATGCCCAAATAAATGGATAGGAGAGAAAACTACACCAATTCATACAAGAAAATGCCTTCATTTATGTAGTTCCTCCATCTATCTGGCCTTGCTGGCTACAATGTGAGGATCGTAAATAGATAATAGATTCAGTGAGGGCTGGGATAGAATAAGAAAAAGAATTAAACAATTTACAGCAAAAATCATTGGAACACAAGGACATTCCGATTTTTCCAAGGTTAGATCTGTTGATATCCTCACACTCTGAGTGTAATGTTTGGCACAAAACCAAATTAAATTTTGTTTTACAGATGGGTTTATATAGTTCAGAACAGATATGCGTTGGACTCCTCCCATGTCCAGATACTTCTGAACAAAAATATATTTTTATGCAAGTTTGCCTCCTTCCCTGGCTCTCAACAAGGCATCAGCCCTCTTCTTTCCTTTCCCTGAGCTTTCCAGTAAAATCCAAGTGAAAATCTAGAGAGGGAAAGAGACCCTCTCTTCTTCTTTCCTTCTCTTCAAAGAGCCAGACTGGATAATGTGCATGTGGCTCTTAGGAGAGTTATGGATGGAAACACGTCTGTTTTCAGTGTGTACTTTCTCTTTAAAGCTTAAAGCCCCAATTCAGCAAAGCACATGAATAATTCCATCCCTAATTAGCAAAACACTGAAGCAGGTGAGTAATCCCTTCCCTTCTCTGGGAAGCACATATGCACATACTACTCACCTCACTCCAGCAAGGTACTTAACTTCAAACATATGCTTAAGTCCCACTGAAGTCAACTGGGACTGTTCATGTGATTTCAGTGATGTGTTTTGCTTGGAGTACAGTACTCCTTAGATTTGCAACGAGGCACCAAGTATCCAGTTGGAGCTGCAGGCAGAATTTAGGCTGGAATAAAACCAACAGCTCGCATGGGAACTTGGCTAAGTCTCTGAGACTAATTCTGCTATTGTTAGGATCTTATAATCACTAATGGTTGGGATCTTGGTTTTACACCTTTCAGCTATGTCTACTCTGAGCTTTTTCTTCAGTTTTCCCACTCATGTAGTAACAGTGGGACAGCCCAGTTCTCAAGCCACTGCTGTTTTATCAGTGGAATACCTCAGCAGAAGAGCACCCCTACTAATTTGCCAACACTGCCTCCAGCAGAATCTGTGTTTTCCCTTGAGTGCTTTCATCCAAGCAATGATTCAAGTGACCTCCGTTTCACCCCGGAGGTCTGTTTAAAAATTACAGTTTATAAATTAGCATTAGAAAATGCAGAAGTGCTCCTAGTTTCATTCTTTGGCTCCAAACAACATTATCTTTGTAAAAAGCATAACCATGTAGTTCTCAGCATTGGTCTAATTCTGCAGTCAACAGCAGACCTCCCATGGGAGAAGAGCTAGGCCATCACTAAGCACTTCTGTCTGAAAGCCCCACCCTAGCTTCCTTAGTGGCTGCATAATCCCATAGTCTTCCTTTTCTCCCTGTCTTTTCTATCCCCAGTTCTATGCCATCTTCTCCTCCTGGCAAGAGTCTCAATTTAGATTGCAAGGTCTTTATTCATCCATTGAAGCACCAAGTATGCCTGCGGTGCTCAGGCCCACTGACGGGGGTGGAGGGAGGTCAAGGATGGCATGGTCCAGATGGTGCTGAAGGCTGGCCGGGGGAGTCGGGAGAGTAAGACATGGTCTAGGCAGCACTGAGGGCTGGGCTGCTTCCAACCCTGCTCCTTCTGCCTGAGGCCCTGCCCCTACTAGGAGTATGGGGCACCCTCCCTCCCCCACCTTGTCCTGGGGCCCAGCAGTTCTGTCTGCTCTCCGATGGTGCTTTAGTGATCACAATATTATTATTAATTTGTAATACTCTAGCACCTAAGAATTTCAGTCATAGACTAGGATCCCACTGTGCAGAGTGCTGTACAAACACAGAACAATATAATTACGTACATACATAGCTATTATGGCAAATTAACGGTTAATTATTACCCCACTGGTTATATGTTTTGCTTCAAGGGTTGTTCTCATCATGCATATGTAGTTACTGAAAAACAATAGCAAAATACAGTGTTATTATTAATCTAAAGCCTACAGTAAATTTATTCAATGTGTAGGCATATAAACTTCTCTCACTGCTTGTGCCCTACTGTTATTAATGGTAATGAGAGTCATAGGTGCATGCTGAGAGTAAGATGTAGCCAACACACTTACTGACCTAAGTATAATTAAACACAGAATCTTTTACCTGCAGGTCAGTGGGTCTAATCCAGCCCAGCTCATTAGTTATCCAAAGTCATTATCTGTTGATCAACTGTTTGGTGGTTTGGCAAGAGGCCTGGAACTCATATCCATCCGAGTATAGTCAAAAGCTCAAAGTCCATACCGTTTGCAAACCTCGGGTCCTTGCTCTTGAAAATCTTGTGTGCATAATTTTGAGCCAATTTGGATATTTGCAAACTGCACTTGGCTGGCCCCATCAGACCCAGAAGCCTGACTCTGGCAGAATGTTCCAACAGGACTTTCAAGTTCAATTTCCAGTGGTAATTATCTCTATTATATGTTCTGCATAAATAGCAGCATGTGATTTTGAAAGGTTTGCTGTATATTTTCCTCAAAAAATGAATAGAATGTTCAATTAAAATACAGTGAATTTTTAAAAACTAGAACAATTAAAATATTTCAGGATTAGAATGCAGATTGTAGGGAAAATAATGTTTACTTCAATTATTTCTATAAAATTGCAACAAATAGAAGAGAGTAAATGCACAACACAACAGTCAGAATAAGAATTCATTACTTAAAATCTGCTTTTCATGTGGATTTAAACCATACTATTTTGAATCCAACTTTTATGACACTGTTATATTTCAAGTGTAGACAAGCCCTTAGTCCCAGATTTAGGCTAAATCTACACTGGCACTTTACAACACTAACTTTCTGGCTCAAGGATGTGAAAACATCTCCCTTCACAACGCAAGTCACAGCGTTGTGAAGTGCCGGAGTGAACCAGGCTACAGTACAGGGAGCCCTGTCCCCAGCGCTGTTAGCTATTCTCCTTGTGGAGGAGGTTTACATAGAGTGATGGGAGAGCTCTCTTCCTGCACATGTGTCATGGCCACACTGCCACTGCTGCGCTTTAAACTTTTAAATGTAGACGTAGCTTTGGGACAGCATCCCTATTCAGGACAGCGCTTGGGCATGTGTTCTACGTTGAGCATCTACTTAAGATCCATTCCATTCTGAACAGGATGCTTTTAAGCATGGATTTAAGTGCTTTCCTGAAGCAGGGCTTTGGTGACCTTTGAGGTTTAAATATAAATAGTCAAATCTTGGGCTTACCAAAGTCAGTGGCAAAACTCCTGCAGATTTCAATGGGACCAGGATTTGACATAAAATGGGCATTTTATTTATCTGTAAGCAGGGTCAGGATAAGCTCTACCCTGACATCTGGGGGTGAACTGTGGCAAGTGATGCAAAAAGACTTCAGGGGCTGATTCATTTGCATAGGCACGCCCACCCTGCCTAGTATGTGCTCCTGTCTGAGGGCCCAAAACATACTGATTGCACCTCCTTCTTCTCCTCTTGCTGGCTTCACTATGGGCCAATGGTGCACTTGCATTGAGGCTCTTTTACTGCGAGCTGAACTTATTGAAGAGCTGAAATCACTGTGTACTAAAGAGAGCCTGGTGCCATACTGCTGAAGAGCTGAAATCTACTGTGAGCTGAAATCACTGTTGCTGAGCTACTAGCAGAGCAGATCGTGGGATGGCTAGCAGAGCAGTTTGCGGGGATGACTGGTGGACACAAGTGAGCAGCTGGCAGGGACGACCAACGGGTGTCTGGTGGAGCAGCTGCAGGACCTACCAGCTGGTGGCTGGGGAGCGTGGAGCGAGGTGGGCTGGCGGAGCAGATACTGCTCCGTGGAACAGCTGGAGCGGCTCACAAGACAGCAGCTGGAATGTGGTGGAGTGATTTGTGTCAACGGACAGCAGCAGAAACCTATGGAGAGGCAGAGCTGCCGGTGGACCGCATAAGGTGTATCAACCACTGCCCCTTCCATTGCACCCAGGTCAGGATGGTAAAACCCTGCCAGGTGAACTTTTGAACCCTGGGGCGGCACTGACCCGGGGCAGAGACTTTTGGGGTGTAAGACTTTGGGACTTTGGGTGATTTTTGGGTTGCTGGACTCAAGATACTTTGGGGTGTTGGACTTTTGGGGACCTTGGGTGATTTGTGGTTGGGGGGTGGGTCTTTGCTCGTCTGGTTTATGAATCTGACTTGTGGTGTTTTCCCACTTCAATGCTGCTGTTGGTCACCTTGTGTTATTAAAGATTTGCTGCTATACCAAGGCTCTGTGCTTGAGAGAGGGGAAGAATTGCCTCTTTGAGGCACCCAGGGATGTGTGTAAGATTTCCCAGGTCACTGGGTGGGGGCTCAAGCCGGCATTGTATTATGTTGTTGGGAGGAAACCCCTAGATATTGAACCCAGCCCTTGCTGCAATTAACTTGTCCTGGCAGAAGGGTTACATATCAAAACGTGAAGATAAAATACTGTCAGTCTAAGGTGACGAACTACTTATGGGAGATGCAAGGTGAGATTCTGTTCCGGGTCCAGGGATGGTGATAGATTTCTCCAGACCCTGGACAAAAGGCAGGGGATGACTCAGTCCTAGACCTCCC
>JANRFK010004149.1:111103941-111117793 GCA_030068395.1 Apalone spinifera | reverse complement strand
GGGCATCCCCCCCAAACCTGAATAAGGTCCATGATCTTCACCCTGGACCAGGAAAGCGCCCACCTTCTCTAGGCCCTGGCAGGCTCCTGGGAGCTGGCAGACTGCTCCTGGGGAGCAGTGGAGGGTTGACTGCCAGTGGCTTGCCTGCTCATGTTTTGGGGCCACTGGGTCAGGGGCAGTGACTGCTGGCTCTGGGCTGGCAGGCTTGGAGCTGGCACAGGCACTGTGGCCAGAGTCAACCCCTTTAAGGGCTCCGGGGCGGGGGCAAGGAGAGGCATGTTCTTGGTTGAGGCTGGAGTGGCCACCAGGGCACCCTGGGAAGGCTGGAGGCCCCCTATTTCGATATAAGTGTCTACACAGCACTTATTTCGAAATAGCTATTTCGAATTTGGCATTATTCCTTGTGGAATGAGGTTTACCAAATTCGAAATAAGCACTCCGCTATTTTGAATTAATTTCGAAATAGCGGTTTGGCTGTGTAGATGCTGGTAAAGTTATTTCGAAATAACGGCTGTTATTTCTAAATAACTTTGCTATGTAGACATACCCATACAGTTTAGGGACTCAGATTATAAGAGGCCTCTAAATATAAAAAAATTACTAGTTTTTAGATGCATCCTTGCCTATATACTGGTACATATGCAGATATAAAACTTTACAATTTCTATTTTCATTCTCCTTTCCGTTAGAAAACTACACATTTTCAGTAATGCTATGGGGCTTCTTAAACTTGACATCGCTTAGGGCCTCAGTAAGTGTTAATCTGGCCCTACTGCATATAGATATTACACTACAAAACTATGGGACTGTCAGGTGTAACCTACTTGGAGATCTATCTGTTGCAGAGGAAAAAAAAGTCTACTGGTTCCTTTATGAAGTATCCCTAGATTAACATCATCCTGCATCAAGTGCTTCAGGGCTCTATTAAATGAAAGCTTTCCAAGTACCCTTCCAATGTAGAGTGCTTAGCTGCTGATTTATCTAGCAATACCTTCCTGTAACCCATGGTGACCGTGATCAATATTTTGCTTTCTCAGCTGCAATTCTTGGCTCAGAAACATGTGTTTCAGAATGATACTGAATTCCCTACGGGACAGTAGGAGCTTTCCAAGGATTCATACCTGGTATTGACTGGGCTGTTGCCTCTGTGGTGTTGGCAGGAGCTGTGTTATGTTGCTGCTGACTAGAGCTGACTTCCGGCTCCGCGCTAATTGAGGGAGACAATGCTACTTCGGAGGCTGGGACCTGATTTGGCACGGGTTGGAGAAGGTCTTCTGAAGCAACTTGCTCTTCCTGTCCAGGGAGCTGTAGGGCTGACAAAGGAATGCTAATTTGTTTGCTGGTACTGGAAGTACTGACTGGCATCTGGAGTGCTACTTGTTGGTTGGCAGTAGGGGTGCTAGCTGGCCCCCTGTTGGGGGAAGCCAGAGTTACTCTGGTGGGCTTCTGAGCTGCGGGTCTCGATATGACAGGGGGAGAAGCAGACACGTTTCGTAAGTCCAGCTCAGTACTGAGAGAAGGGGCTACAGCGGGAGTGGGTTTGGAGGGGCCAACACAGGAGGGTCCAGCATGAGACTGAGGCTTGGGTTTTGACATTTGCGTCAGCGATAATGCAGGTCCATCGATGCCCCCCGTCAGTTCTGCATTAGCCACAATATAATAATCTTCAGGGATTTCTTGCTTAATCTTCTTGACGATCACGTTGTCACTGCTTTCATCAATGACCTGAGACTGGGAGCCCGAAAGAGACGACGAGGATTGGCCCACTCCTGGCCTTTTGCGGGAAATGGATTGAGATCTTTGGGTATGAGGTTCAAAGTCACTATCCTCATCTGTCACCGAGGACTCGCAGACCATGTCAAAGAGAGTAGCCTCGTCTTCATATTCTTCCACAGCTTCGTCTAGCTCTGAAGGCTCACTGCAGTACGAGAAATCACAGGAGTCCCTGGTTCGGTTACAGTCCAACTTGGCTTTCACTGGTCTCCCAGGGTACCTCTCTCCTGGGCTAGTTTGTGTCTCTGAGGGCACACCTATGATGCTGGGACTGTCCGAGTTGAAGCTTCTGTTGTCCTGGAAGCATACTCTTTCCTGGGACCCAGCCCTGCAGGTAGCCGTCAGTGGCCAATGATATGCATGACCAGCGCTACAGCCCCACATCGCTGTCAGGTTGCCATGGGAACCCTCCGAAAGCAAGTGCTTTAGATTTGGAATGAGGCTGCAGATGGTCCCATGGCTGTGGGCCCAGCTGACCAGTTTGGAAAGGTTTTCAGAAGAGGTATGAAGGCAATCCTCCATGTTATAGGATCAATAACTGCTTTCCTAAAGAAAAGGAAATTAAAAGCAATTATTAGGCTACATGTTTTCAATAGGTGCGACTGTGTACCCTTAAATAAGAACATAACACATTTTTCTACAAATAAAGGAGCTGAAATTTACTTCTATATATTCCTTATATAAAACAAATTAAAAGGCAAATAACCATCCACAAATAATATAATATCATGTAATATGCTCTAAGAGACACTTCTCAACACAGCATTCATCTATAAGCACCATCTCACACTATCTATAAAATACTGTCTTCAATCCAAAGGGCAAAAAAAAAAAAAATCTCTCTATTCTCCTCACATCGACAGTGAGATAAAAAAAACAACAGCTTTTTTAAACAAGCAACTTTGCTACTATTGACAATCTAATTTGACATGTTGACACTCAAATCTAAACAAGTGCATGTACAAATCTTTATATCTGATGGACTGAAGAAAAAAAGCCCCCAAAACACTTTAAAAAGTATAGTTAATCTGAATTTGAAACTAGCATTATAGGCACAGAGTCTAATCTTCCACACACATTGCTCAGATTTAATGTTATTCTTGAACTATTTCACATGCAACTTCCTTTTTAAAAAATATTCTACTGAACATTGAGAATTAAAACTTCTTTGCTTTATCAAACTTTCCAAGTTCATATAGCCAAATCTTTATTCCATTGGCATCCATAGCAAAACATAGCACTGGTCCCTTTCACAAAAATTTCTACCTAGAAACCTGTAACAGGAGGCATTGAAAACTGGGGTGAAGTTCATAAATACTAAAAGTAAAATTTCTGGCACTCCACACAGAGGACAAGAAATTGTTAGATTTCCAGTCTTTCTTGCCTCAAATGTCATGTCCTGCTCACATTTCATCTTTCAAATAAAGTTACCTACACTCAGGCTATCTCTACACTGTGCATTGTTGCGCAAGAAGATATGCAAATGAGGCTTATTTTCAGGAAGAATGGCTCCTGCGCAAGAGGAGGGGTTTTGCGCAAGAAGGAGCAAAAATGGCGGCTCATTAGGTACGCAAATGAGGCGCAGCAATGAATATTTTCATATCTTCTTGCGCAACAATGCGCAGTGTAGATGTAGCCACAATGTCTCATCCCACTAGTGAGAACTGCCCGACTCCTATTGACTTTAGTGGGAATTATGCCTGCTAAGCACCTTTCAGGATCAAGCCCAAAGACGACTGAGGAATGGCGGTAGAGTTTACATCTGGCCAAGAAAGCATTAAATTGTCTAATAGATTTTATAATGGTTTCTCAGCTCCTTGCATCTCATACAGTCATAAAAGAGACAAGTGGAGATGGGAGAGATCCTTCATTCACTTAAGCAAACAGAAAGACTCAATAAAAAAAGTTGTGAATTCAGAGCCATGCGATGTTAGCATAGCTATTTTAAAGAAAAGCAAGGAAATGGAACATAGCTGAGCTAGAAGCATAGAAATTATTTGGGAACAATTTCTATCTATCGTTTTTGGACTGTATTTTTTTTTTCTGAAGAGGGTGTTACAAGTATTTTGATACTGAAATTTTAGAAGGTAGCTTTCATGGCATGGCATGGCCCGCCAATGTGGAGTAGGGAGGAGTAAAGGGTGCAATTTCCCCTGCAGTGATTCTAAATGGCCCAAGACTCTGGTTGCTGTCGCTACCGCAGGAGCCCCACACCATGCACTCTGTCTGGTTCTGAGGGCCAGCAGCTGGAGGTGGGAGTGGGGAAGGGGCACCATACCATCTGGCTAGCACTAAGGGCTGACTGCCCCACCCCTTTTTCCTGAAGACAAATCCTTTCTGGAAGTGGGGAGCCCCTCCCATTGCCTATGGCTGGGGTGAGCAATAATTTCTGCAGGGGGACTACTTCATGAATTGTGGGTAGTGGTCGTGGGCCAGTTCCACCCCCAGAAAGGGAGGTGCCTTGGGCAAAGGGGTGGGGCCTCAGGCAAAAGGGCGGGGCCTCAGGCGGAAGGGGTTCCTTCTAGGCATTGCACGCCCCTAGTGGAGAAAGGAGACTTTGCGCGCCCCCAGGCCAATTGAGACCCTGGAGCAAGGGATTGTGTAAAGTCATTCACTGTTCAAAATGGCTGATGGGTCTCTCTAGGCGCCATGCATTCCCGGTGTTGGGAGGGAGCCATCAGCAGTTTTAAACAGCGAATTACTTCGCACACTCCTCCGCCACTGGGTCTCGACTGACCTGGAGGAAGGACAGCTGTGGGCCAGATCAAATGGCTTGGTGGGCTGGATCTGGCCCACAGGCCCAACAATGCTGTCATTTCCCCTAGGTATGCTATGGTATGCTATGGTATATTGCTGTTCTCCAGTTGAATATAATATGTAGAATCAAAATTTCAATGTGAATGTTCACTTTTACTCATTCAAAACATGTGTTTCCAGCTAGCATCCAACGTTTGCATAAAGTTTCTGGCAAACACCTGTGCATTTCTGCCAGTAAACTTGTTCACCAGAATGTTTACAATTGGCAAAAACCCAGAAAGCAAATTCACTCAATTCATTGTTGTGTTGATTGCAGTGTTTGTGAACACTACTTTGGATTGTATAATCTAAAGTCAGCATTCATTATCTTGTTATCCAAACCGTTTTACTTCTTTGGCCAGAACAGACATGAGGTCCAGTTCATCACAAGTTCATTACAACTCTAGATTCATAACAACAAACAACCAATTCTTCTTCAGGATAGAAACTGTGTAAGAACCCAGACAGATTCAATCTCAGAGTGCCTCAGAATCGTTAATGTGTTTAGCCTTGTCATATGTCTGTGAGGTGGAAAAGGACTATTATTCCCATCTGAAGTTCAGCGAGACCATGGGTGAAATCTTCATCTCAGGTAAGTGGCAAAACTCTCTTTGACCTTGGCTGTGTCAGGGTTTCACCTTATGTGCCTTGCCAGAAATTATAGCAGAGGCACGGATTGAACTGCTGCCCTGCTCTCCTGTTTTAACCATCTGCAAAAGTAGGTCAGTTCTTTCAGCACTGCTATTTTTCGACTCCAGCCAGCAAGAGTTATAGGAACCAAGGAGCCTTTTTCTCATTGCCCTGCTTTAATTGTTAGAGTGACATGGAGGGTGAGGTGACATCTGTTATTAGCCCAATCTCACACACATTCTCTCTCCAGTATCCCAAGATGGCCATGGCTGCAACCATACTGCTTTAATAATGGCAGCTATAAGGCAACTCTAGCCAAACTGTGGAGGTGCTTAGAACATGCGCTAAGCAAAAGCGCTGAAAAGAAGTTTGAAAACACTTAATAACCAAATTAATTCTTTAAAAAGCTAACTGAACAGTATCCTTTTTACAATGCAGTCTTATTTTTAAACTAAAGGCTATTTCAATTCCATGAAAGGTTTACCAAGAAGGAATGAATATAACGTGAAATGTCACCTTTATTTGGTAAAAAGGAAATTGAATTTAAATGTCCTGAGTTCTTCTTTTTCTAAAATAACAGATTAAGTTCATGTATATCTCTGTATTCTCGATCTTGCCATCTGCTACCCCCCACAGGTCACCTAATCAGAATATACCTGTGATATTATAACACTGTAGAAGAAGAAATATATGGGCCTTGATTTGCTTCTTACTTACACCTGGTGTAACTCCACTGACTTCCTGACCCAGTGGGCTCAATATGCGCAGACTGGGAGGGAGATATGCCCATATTATTTCATTCTTGTGCTGTCTGAAACCGATCAATCTGACTTTTGAGAGATGCCAAGCACCTACAGATACTGCTGACTTTAGCTGGAGTCACAGGTGTTTCTCATGTTTGAAAATCAGGCCTTATATAGCTTCCTAAAAACCAATTTAATGTGGCGCTCACTCTCACTTTATGTCCCATGCCTTTATCCATCCCCATACAAATATTTTAGAGGTAATAATAATATTGCTCAAGGACAAGCGTAGGGTTACTGATCTTCTTTTGATAATGCATCAAACTGACATTTAACCTACTATCATCTACAGGTGAATACATGACTACTCTGTGTGTCTCTCCAAGCTAAAAAAAAGATGTAAACATCAAGTACATTTCATCATTTGGAAGAGGCTGGCTCTAATTTAGGGCTCAAAACATACCAAACAGAATGCCTTTTTTATAATATAGCATCTTTTATTCCAAACTGGCTTTGCAAACTGAGGCCCTGATGCCACAATAAGCCCTGTATATATAAACAACACAACAGCATATAGACAGCACCAAAAGCTATTTCAACTTCAGCTACACAATTGACACACCTTAAGTTGCATAGCTTAACTCGACTTTAGCCCTGCTGTGTAGACATGCCCTTATAGTCTTGGCCTTCACAACATCCTTTGACAAGGAGTTCCACAGGTTGACTATAGATTATGTGAAGAAGTAGATCCTTTTGTTTGTTTTAAACCTGCTGCCCACCCTGAGGTCACTGAAACTACATGTAGGATTGGGAACTACATGCAGAATAATAAAGACAATTAAGGCCTGATCATGAAAAACTTGCAGGGCATATTCACTTGAGTAACCTCATTATTTTCAATGGCACAATCCATGCTTGTAAAACCTTTGCCCAGGACTAAGAATCTGTATCGTATTACACAACGGTGCTTTTTTTTTAAAAAAAAAAGTGACATTATTGGTATTTCCACTAGAGCGTAAATGCACGTTCCTGACATTTCAAGCCCCATAAGTTTCACTGGCACAGTAGCAGAAAATTGTCTTCTGGAGTAGTTGATTTGAAATACATGTAATAAGGGGCAAGGACAGCCTGGAGGAAGTGCAGCTCAGGACATTGTTCATACCCATACTAGCTTGTTCTTCCTCCTACGTTTCACCCTAGCAGGACCTGGAGTTCTTTCCTGATTCCTGAAGTCCCTGGCTGGAGGAGAACCAGCACTTCACCACAGAACCTGGGAAACTCGCCGCATGCTTACGACTCTGCATACGAGGTAGGCCAACTCCCCAACAGCTCCCTGCTCTTCCCCGTGTAGGGACATAAGAATAATTTCACTGTGCAAAGCACTTATATAAAAGTGGCCTGTCCTTGTTCAGCCAGTCTCAGAATTCCATCTGCTCACTTCAGTGATAGAAATAAGCAACTGCTACCTTTGGCTCCCATGAGCACTGCAGACACGTAAGGTAGAATGAGCTGCTGATTCTGGCTGCACTTCATCAGGAAGCTAAGTTGCAACCAGCTATATCTGTACAAATCCCCTGGTGAGCCCATGGGGCATAACGGGAGAGCAGAGCAGTCACACAAATGCAGTAGAAAGCACAGTTTTGCTGGCAAAGGACAAGGCACAAGACGGAAAGAACCCAGCTTGACCTAGCTGGGAGCTCAAGTTGAGTGTGCAGGGCTGGAAGTCTACAGCAAACAACATCTTTTTACTCATCAATAGAGAGCATTTGATACAGAAGTTGTTACGAAGACAAAATCATGGGACCCCCACAACGCCACTTTTAGAACCTCACTAGAAAAGATTAAGTATAAATCTGGCAAAACCACCAGGTTGCAGAGCCGTGGACTACAGCCTCCTGCAAATCGAAGGGGCAGAAACAACAGGGATTATTGCAATCCTGAGATTGCAGTAGTGTACAGAGAAATCGCTTCGCCTACCACCCCGTGCCAAACCTCTCTCTGTCTCAGCAAAGAGAAATGATTTACCCCCATAGAAAAGAGGAAATATGATATTCAGTTGTCCAAAAAAAAAAAAAAAAAAAAAAGGATAAAAAGAACTGGTGTCCCCAAGGGGCAGTTTTCCATTCATTCTGACTGCTCTTTTCTGGCTGGCAGTTCATTCTTACTTGCTAAATCATATTGTGAAGGTTGTTTAAGTCTTACTATCTAACTGGCAGGATTCAATAGGATGACTCATGCTTTACAGCCTACTCACGAGTACTCCGAAATCATACAGAAGCTGGCAAAATGAACTAAGTCTCCAATGTGAATAGTGTTGGTATTTTTAACTCCATTACAAACTGCAAAGCCTTCTATTTCAGAGGGATTTTCTGCGGGTTAGAGCCCAGGATTCCTGTGCGAATCATCTCTTGGTGCTGAAAATTCAATACACTAATCTGGACCCTAAATTAAGAATCAGGCTTGATCTCAGTATGGCTTGAGAGCTGTTTTTAACCTTGTTTCACTACCGGCTGCTATGGTGATTATTGGAGATTTTTGTTTCACTGCACATCACAAGTCTCTGCTAGGCCATCTTAAGGTTGCAACCCCCTTCCCTTGTGGCAAATGAGGACATTCAAAATGTCACCATTTGATTGCACAACTCTAGAAAGTGATTGACTGTAACCAAGAACATCTCTTTTCATAGTAGACAGTTAATGACCAAACTATTTTAAATAATAGCAAAGGGATGTCTTACAATCTCTCTTTCCCATTATTACACAGAAGCAGGTCAGTCAGCCTCAGGCTAGCTTGTCAGAACTCAACAGGAGTTTTGCCTGAGAATGGTGTAAGCACGGAACAGTAGCTAGCCCCACTATCAGTAACCAGTCTGACTTGAGTCCCTTCCTCACTGATCTAACCGTGGAATGCATGGGACAAAAATGACAGCCATGTATCAAGAGGTTAAGGGCTGGAAGGAGGAATATGCAATAATCAGGACTGCCATGCCTTCAAAGAATTCAGCACATGGAAGTGGACCGGACTGCGAAAGGATCGTGAGTAAATAAGGGGAAAATGTATGTTTAGTTGATCATGGTATTTTAATTTATTTTGGGGTTTTTGTTAAACTTCTCTGTGTGAATTTCCTGTGCCTCTCCCCCCCCCCCCCATCCTCATCATATTTAAGCGATAGTCCAAAGAGATTGTTCTTTGTGTTTTGATCTGTTCTTTTCTTAGTTGCTCTGTAACACCTAGCAACCAAGCATTCTTTATCAATTATATCTTTTTTGTTTTGTTAATAAAATCCTCTTTTTTAAGGTGATCGTTTTATTCTTGTTTTCCTGGAAGATAACAGGAGGTCTGTGATGTGTCTGCCTAGGCTGGGAGATCAGCTATCAAAGACACAGTTTGTTTTCTGTGTTTTGTTTCTTTTTTCAAGCTCTCTTGTGGCAGAAGAGCTTGGGGTACCCCTGTGGAAGGAAGTCAAGATGTTCCTTCCTGATTTTTTCCAGATTTTTTTTTAAATCGCTTGATGGTGGCAGCCATTTTCCGGAGTCGGTGACACTGGGGAAGTGGTGGGGGTTCTGGAGGTTTTTTTTTTAATTGTTTGTTTGTTCTTTTGGGGGGTGGTAGTGGTAAGCAGAGCCTTTGGAGGCAAGTATCAGAGGGGTAGCCATATTAGTCTGAATCTGTATAAACAATGAGATGTCCTGTGGCACCCTACAGACTAACAGATTTATTGGAGCATAAGCTTTCATGGGCAAAGACCCACTTCATTAGATGCATGTAGTGGAAATTCCAGAGGCAGGTATAAATATACAGGTACATGAAAAGAAAGGAGTACCAATCAAGAAGAAGGCCAGAGATAACAAGTTCAATTTAGTCAGGGAGGATGTGGCCCACTTCTAGCAGCTGATGTAGAGATGTGAACACCAAGAGAGGAGAAACTACCTTTGTAGTTGACTAGCCATTCACAGTCTTTGTTTAATCCTAAATTGATAGTGTCAAATTTGCAAATGAATTGTAACTCTGCAGTTTCTCTTTGAAGTCTGTTTTTGAAGTTTTTTTTGTTGCAGGATGGCTACTTTTAAATCTGCCACTGTGTGTCCAGGGAGATTGAAGTGTTCTCCTACAGGTTTTTGTATATTACCATTTCTGATATCTGATTTGTGTCCGTTTATTCTTTTATGTAGGGACTGTCCAGTTTGACTGCTGTATATGGCAGAGGGGCATTGCTGGCACATGATGGCATATATTACATTGGTAGATGTGCAGGTGAATGAGCCCGTGATGGTGTGGCTGATGTGGTTAGGTGCTGTGATGGTGTCGCTGATGTAGCTATGTGGGCAGAGTTGGCACCGAGGTTTGTTGTATGGATTGGTTCCTGAGCTAGAGTTACTGTGGTGTGGTGTATTGTTGCTGGTGAGAATTTGCTTCAGGTTGGTGGGCTGTGTGTAGGCAGATTATTCAAGGTCTTTTGCAGCCCTCACTTTTTGCATTGGGAGTCCCAGAGTGGGGAACAGCTCTGACAGTGGCCTTAGGCAAGGGTCCCCTTCCTTGCTCTGAAATCACCCCAAGAATGGATTCTGCAAGCAGTGAGGAAACTATAAGGATCCTGGAGACACGCTGGCAAGAAACAGGAAGCAGGTAAGAGGCACAGGAACTATACACAGACCTAGATATATCTCTGAATAGATGAGGTCAAGTGCAGCTATATTAAGCCCCACCAGCCCCCTCCACACCATACATATGCCTGAAGCATGGGAAATGGTGGAAGGTTCCAAGGAGATAGGAAACGGCAGCAGTATGCAACAATTTGCCCTCACAAAGCCACGTAAGATAAGAATGGACTTCCTCTGAGGCCTAACTCTGTCCAAATCGGCATTGACTCATGCTGAGCAGACTGTACGTCACACTAGCATCCATTAGCACTTCTGGCATATCTTTTTGCATTGAAGAGACTTCTGCATGGATTTGTACCAAAAAGAATAGTGCAGCCCATGCTTCCATCCACACTGTTCCCAACTTACACACATATATCATGACACTTAAGATATTTAGTGTTTTGCTTAAAGGCCAAGTTCTTGGAGCCATGTTATTATCAAAATCCAAGTTTTCATTAAAAAAAGCAAAGTAAGTTTCTAACCCTCTTGACTGCAGTGGATAGCTTGAAAACATGAACCCTAATGGCTCACATGCCAAAAGACACTTTCAAATTTTTAAGTCAACCACATGCTATTTAGGGCTGGACTCATGATTCTTTAAGACGTGGGGCTGGTTGTTCTGTATTAAACCCTAGGGTCTCAAGCTACTGCTGAACACTTGTTGGTTGGTCACATTGTACTGGCACACCTCATGTCCAGCTGCTAAATCACACTAAACAGCAGCTTGAAATACAGAAATACTTTCTTAATATGGCTCTTCCACGTGACCCAACGCTGTGGCTGCCACTAGGGCATTATTCCATCGCCAACCAGAAGGGAAGCAGCCATTTCATTTGCAAGTGTATTTTCATATTTATACAGTGAGAAAGAGATGCCCTAAATCCAGAAAATGCACCACTTTTAAACCAGCAGTTTTATTGGTGTTATAGGAAACTTCCAGCTGATTAAAAGTTTTGACGCTGGCCAGTTATATATTATTTTCCCAGCGGCTTTATTTTCTTAAGTGACATTTGTAATGCTGGTAGAATTTCTGAACTCGACAAGCCCTTCAATGCTTTATCTGCAATAGGGCAGTGGCTGTGCAAACTTCCCCACAGTGTCCTGCTGCCTCAACCCACATCCTGAAGCAACCACCCTCTGATACTTGACACCACTAACTGTGAATGTTCCATCGCCAGGCCTCACCCCTTTTTTGACCTCTTTGCTGAAGTTGCCACAAAGATGTCACTTGTAATATGGACACTGATCCTTAGGAGCTGGATTGACAACGATTTAGTCTCTAATTGTTTCTAATTTCAAGCCTGCTCAGATATTAGGGTTTGAAAGTTGCATTTACATTCTGCTTATGAGAGAGACAATGAGGAGAGAAAGAAAAATGTATTAAAAATAGTTTTACTAGGTTTAAAATAAGATACCTAATTGTGCCATGTTGGGGGCAATTTCCATCCCTAATAAAGCAATGATTCTTTTTTAATCCAAAAAACACACTTTTTAAAAGGTAACTGTCTCTTAGGGAAATAAAAAATATAAAGTACAGGGGAAAGGGTCACAGACTGAGGCTAGTTTTGCAACTCTCAAAGTTTCTGAGCCATTGAACCACAATTCCCCAGCCTAATAATTAATTACATCTCCCTAGCAGTCTGGTATGGATTTCAACTGGTAGCCTAGAAATAGAAAGTGGCATCTCTTCATAATCCATCTATATGACAGCAACACCTTTGGGGATCTTGTATTATTTGTTAATGTTTTCAACGGTGCTACAAGAAGTTATTTAGAAACAAAAGTAAAAAAGAAAAAAATACTTATCCCGATTTATGGATTGCCAGGTCAGCCCAATTTGTTGTGTCCATTGAACCATTTTGGGTAGCAAGCGCTTTCATTTTTACATGTGTCTAAACATACAGGATGAAATCCTCACCCCGCTGAAATCAATGGGAGCGGACTCCAATGGGACCGGAATTTTGCCCATAACAGATTACAATAATTCCAGTACATGATACAATAAAGAAGGCTAAAAATTCTTTTCCCGAATGTGATGCGCCTTGAGATGTGCCACTTTTACAATACAGTTTTCCATTCATTAAAATATCATGGCATTTTGCCATGCTTCTTTCATTGCCCACAACTATTCTTCAGCTGATGGCATGTCTTCAGGGAGTTTTTCGCTGCCAAACATGGCGTGGTTTCAACCACAGCAGCCAGCACAAGTGCTTAGCAGGCAGCAAATAGTTTTGCTGTGGAGACTCTTTTAGCCAGCTGAGAAGGAAAAAGAGGATTTATTGTGACTTTAAAGAATCAGGTTATTAGCTCAAAAGCATTTGTTATCTTTCACAAAGTTAAATCCTCTCCAACCCATTAACAGAACTGCCTGGAGAATTTTTTTTCCAGCCTAATTAAAAACGTTGTTGCTGCTTGTATTTATTTCTAAGTGACTATCATCACTTCACCCTGTTTACACCAAAACAATGACAGCTATTTAGGCCTTGAACTGGTGCAGTTGCAGGATTGCAGACACAGTTTTGTAGTGTCGGGACAAGGTACAAACAGAGGGTGAGCAGCTCATGAAATGCAGAAGAACCAATCTGGCCTGAAGGAGTGCAAGGCTGCGGAGATGACAATTTATCCCAGTCCTAACTAGGAGTGGAATTAAAGCCAAGGGGGAGCACCAGCTAAACCGCTTGGCCAACACTGTGTATGCTGCGTTTTTCAAAGGTGCAGTAGGTAAATCTCAGTGCAAGATGAAGGGAGACTAACAGGTTTCAGATCAGGGTTTGCAAAGGGTCCTGAGTCCTAGTGGATGAGAGAATCCCTCCTTTATTTGTAGGTCAAGGCTCACACATAAAATCATAGAACACTAGAACTGGAAGGTACCCCGAGAGGTCATCGAGTCCAGTCCCCTACCCTCATGGCAGGACCCAGTACCATCTAGACCAGTGGTCTCCAAACTTTTTTGATCTCGCACCCCTATCAGTAAAAAATTTTTGAGCACACCCTCCCAATATATGTATATTTATTTATTTATAAATTATATACATGTACTACTATACTAATATATTATGTACATTATAAAACACACAAAAAATAGAAATTAAAAAAAGATGAGATAAAGATGAAATAAACAATATTTTTTAAATAATTTTTTTTTATTTTATTTATTAATGGTACAGAAAACCTTTTAGCTCTCACTCTACACACCTGCCCTGCCTCTCTCCGCTGGTGCTGGTCCCTCCCCTGCAGGTGTCTGCCCTTCTGCTTCACCCCCAGAAT
>JANRFK010004149.1:111049425-111060270 GCA_030068395.1 Apalone spinifera | reverse complement strand
CCCCCACACACCCATGCTGCCTCCCCCCCAGCAGTCACCTACCTGCAGGTGTCTGTCCATAGGAATGCGGGGCGGGGGAGGCTGTGGTCTATTCCCTGTATTAGTCGGGGTGGCAGGATGATATTGTGAGGGGGTGGCTGTGGGGAGGGGAAGGTGTCTCCCATCCCCCGGTCACTGGCTTCTCCCTCTGTCCTCCTCCTCCACCCCCCACTTTGTGTGTGTGCCAGGCTCCCCTCCGCCTCCGCCCGCTTATATTAAAGGCTCAGGGAGAGAGAGAGAGAGAGAGAGAGAGAGAGAGCTCGTATCAGCTACCGGAAATCGAAGCCCTGGTCATAAATATACCACAGGAAGTGTGCAATAACACACACACACACACACACACACACACAGCCCTGCCCTCGCCTTTGCCTTCCACCCCCCACTGCTGCCAGCCCGGACTCTGCCCTCAGCTGGGGGGGGAGGGGGGATGAAAGGAAAACCATCGCAGTATAATATTGTGTGTATCTACAGCTCTTGGGTGCTTATCATCCGGAGAGGTGCTAGCTAGAAATCTGCATGAGATATGGCATACAGGCGCTATATCTCGGTGCGCTATAGATTATATTGCATAACCCTACATATCTCCCCTTGTATGCGTAATAGGTAACCGAGAGTGTCTGGACATACACTCTAAATATGGATATACATGCCTACGTATTCATAGTGCGATTATAGACACACATATGCATCCTGTGTGTAACACACCTTATGCATAGTGTAACAATATGTATAGACTCCCACACTAAGTGCCTATATAATATGTGTGTGTAGACACAAATGTCTAGTATCCATACCCACTGTGATACATATTGCCTAGATACACTGCCAAGTAGCGTCTCTGTGTAGCTACACATGTAAGGGTTTTATATTATAGACACACACACACAGTGTTTGTAGAGGACAGTTGGCCTGAAGGCGATTTTAAGACAATCTCCGACATTATGAATTTCACTGAAATCTAAACAGTCCCCATCCCTCAGCAGGAGACAGAATCTGTTCCCATGGTCCAGGACTGACCTTCTCTCCCCGCCCCCCCGCTTCCCCCCATACGCGACCATTGAATGTTATTGGATATTGCTATTCTAAATATTGAGTCATGCGATATGTTCACTAATCTGGGAATTTAAAGTGCTACTTACAATGGGCCGGGGCTCCCACCAGCTAATACCCCTCCCCCGGAAAACAAAACTACCCAAGAAGGTATCATTTTTAGCAAGGAGGGGGGAGAGAAAGTTACAGAGATAAAAGCAGCTCGCATTTGGCGCGGGCTGCTATTGCTCGGTGCAGAAACTCCCCCGCCCCTCTGCCAGCGAAAGGGCTGTGGCGGTGAGCAGCTCATCCAGGAGGGAGAAAAATGGAGGAGCTGGCTAGAGTCTGTTATTCAATGGCGAGGCAATAAACAGCACTTTAAACACAAGTCAAGCCAATACCCGCCTTAGAACAGCTGGGAAACCTCTTCCCTTCCTCTGGGTCCAAGCAGCAGCAGGGAACACACCGCGGGGGATACATCTGTGCCTCACTCTTATTCAATTAAAGCAGCTCTGGCCATATTCTTTGCGGATTTTATTTGGGAGATGCGGGGGGGGGGGGGGGGAGGTAAACAGGGATTAATTAAAGTGCTGGGCTAGTTCTCTCTCCCCAGTTGTGTTTCATGAAGCAGTGCTGCTGCTCGGCGGAGCTACTGGAAATTGCACAGAAAACCTTTCCTTTCCTGGCTTCTTTGGCCGTGAGAGAGCAAACGCTGCTGTTAAACTAGAAAAAGTCGGGGAGGGGGATGGGGCAAAGGAGAGGACCAGTGTCATTTTTTTTAAACCCCGACAGTGTTAGTTTGGGGACATGTTTGCTCCCTTGAGGTTCACGTTGAAACCACATTCGCATTGGATACTCTAACCTGATAAACATAAACAACAAATAGTCTAGTAGCACCTTAAAGATGGTATCATGAGCTTTCGTGGGCACAACCCACTTCTCAGGTCATTTGAAGAAGTGGGCTGTGCCCATAAAGCTCATGATACTATCTACATGTTTTGTTAGTCTTTAAGATGCTATTAGACCAGGCTATGTCTACACTCGGGGCTTCTTGCGTGAGTAATATGCAAATGAGGCTAAGCGTGGAATATTGCCACGCCTCTTTTGCATACCTAATGAGCCACCATTTTTTTCAGAAGAGGCTCTTCCGCAAGAAGGAGCATCTACACTGCCCCTTCTTGTGCAAGGAAAACCCTCTTGCGCAATGCCGTCCTTCCTGAAGGCTATGTCTAGACTGTCATGATTTTCCGCAAATGCTTTTAATGGAAAAGTTTTCCGTTAAAAACATTTGCGGAAAAGAGCATCTAGATTGGCACGGACACTTTTCCGCAAAAGCACTTTTTGCAGAAAAGCGTCCGTGGCCAATCTAGACGCGCTTTTGCGCAAAAAAGCCCCGATCGCCATTTTCGTGATCTGGGCTTTTTTGTGCAAAACAAATCTGAGCTGTCTACACTGGCCCTTTTGCGCAAAAGCTTTGCACAAAAAGGACTTTTGCCCGAATGGAAGCAGCATAGTATTTCCGCAAGAACACTGACAATCTTGCATGAGATAGTCAGTGTTCTTGCGGAAATTCAAGCGGCCAGTGGAGACAGCTGGCAAGTTTTTCCAGAAAAACTTGTCAGTCTAGACACAGCCAAAAAGTAATAGGTGTAACGACATTGCACAAGAGGGTTTTTCTTGTGCAAGAAGGGGCAGTGTAGAAGCTCCTTCTTGCGCAAGAGCCTCTTCTGAAAAAAATGGTGGCTCATTAGGTATGCAAATGAGGCTCGGCGATATTCCACACTTAGCCTCATTTGCATATTACTCGTGCAAGAAGCCACGAGTGTAGACATAGCCTAATTGTTGTTTTTTAAGTTTTTCCTATTACAGACTAACTGGGCTACCCCTCTGAAGGCGTTAAACATACACCTTTTTTCCTGGTGAAGACAAGGCCCCTGCATGTGAATAGACAGAAACTGCACTTACTATAGCAAGCAAAGATTCAAACATGTATTTAACCAAAATTTCTCAATTTTCTTCTTTAAATTCCTCTGCAGGATTACTATCTGCTGACCCCATACAGGCATGCCTGGTGCTAAATTATGCGAGAACATGCTTAACTTCAAGCAGAGGATTAGAGCCAATGAAGTCATTTGGAGGGACTGGTGTGCTTAAAGTATAGCATGTGCTTAAGTGCTATGCTGAATCAGAACAAGGATGAGGAAGGAAATAGTAAATGGATACTGCAAGTGAATTCTAAACCTTGCACTGCAAAAGCAGCACTGCATGACATATGCTGCTGTATGGTTCTATATTTGAAAACCATGTACAGTTCCATGGAGTATCATTCAAACACAGGGGGCTTTTAACCCAACCAGAGAAGGGCAGTTTAAAAAAAAAGAAAATATAAAATAAAAAACAAAACAAAAGTGAAATTTTAAAAAGCAAGGCTGCCGAAATTTTGAATGTACAAAAGTCAAGGATGGTGTAAATTGCTATCATTCCAATGGCATTTTGCTGATTTACACCAGCTGAGGGTCTGGCCAGTCATTCCCACAGCTGCTGTTTCTTAGCCATTGTATGTGTATGTATAATTATATATTATTATTTAACATGTTTATAATACAACGAGCACAAAGATGTGTTTGTATGTGTGATTGCATGACGTGTATGTGTGTGTGTGTGTGTGTATATATATATATATATATATTTGTGTGTGCATACATATTCATAACACTATATGTAGTAATAAAAAGGACCATATATGCAAGAAGCCAGATTATGTTTGCTGTGGAAACCAAAAAACTGAATTTCCTAACTTGTGTGCCTCACAGTTTCAGGGTAAATGCAACTCTCCCCTGCCATGGTCCTTCAAGGACACCCACTTAAAGGTTTCTGACCCCATCCATCACCTGTCTTTGGCAGAGACCTGTGTCATCCCCTCCTAACCAGGGTTTTAAAGCCACATAGCTCCCTGTGATATCCCACAAGTCCACCTGCCTAAAAGTCCAGCACCAGCACTTCAGCTATGTCTACACTAGTGGCTTCTTGCGCAAGAACATCTTGCGCAAGGGTTCTCGTGCAAGAACTCTTGCACAAGAAAACATCCACACTGCCATGTGCCAGCTGTGCTTTTGCACAAGAGCATCCATGGCAGTGTGGACGCTCTCTTGTGCAAGGAAGCTCTGATGGCCATTTTAGACATAGGGCTTTCTTGCGCAAGAATTCCCTGCCGAGCATCCACACGGCCCTCTTGCGCAAGAGCTCCTGTGCAAGAGAGCTTACACCTGTTAAAAAAGAGCGTAGCTCTTGCGCAAGAAGCCCTCTCTTACCATGCCGTACTGTAAATTTCCTTGCGCAAGAGCAGTCGGGCAGTGTGGACGCTCTGCGGATTCTTGCGCAAGAACTGCCGTACTTGCGCAAGATGCCGCGAGTGTAGACATAGCCCTAATGTTCTCCTTATGACGGGAATAGTGCCGCAGTTACAAGTTACCACACAGCTCCCTCTGAGCAAGTACGTTTATTCTTAAGCTAGATGCATTAGAGAGAAAAACAGAGAAAACCAATAAAAGAATCTACACACTTTACTTACCAGTGGTCACCCCAACTGTACATAGGGCTTTGGTAGGCGTCAGTTGTTCAGAACTTACAACTGGGTTTTCCCTAGGATGACAAGTTCATAACTATCTCAGACTGAGAACCAGTGCAACCATGAAAGGGCCACTCTTTCTTCTACATCGCTTGGGCCCTTGATCTTGGACTCACGTAACAGGTGATCAGCACACAATGGCTTGCTTACTCCTCAGCACAGAGCTTCCTGTGTTTAATTTGTAATGAAAGAGATGCCAGGGCTCAAGTGAGTGGGAGCTGCTGAGGGACACTCAGCTTTGGAAGCCGCCCTGCCACCAACAGCAACGCAGAAGTAGGGGCAGTATGGGGTATTGCCACCCTTCTGCATTGCTGCTGGTGATGGCACTGCCTCCGTAACTAGTCAGCCAGAGAGAGGCGGTTGTTGGCTGGCAGCTGAGAGATGCCCAGACTATGAAATCCCAAGCCTAGAGGTGCCAGGGCTCAGCCCCAAAAAGCCCCAGCGCAAGTTAAATAGTTTCAAAAACTGGATATTTGCGTAACTGGAAATAGACAATTTTCATTCTCCTCCACCTAGATATTCCCCAGCAAAACCTCTTGACAGGTCTTGTTCCAGGAATTTATTCTTGTCGGGCACATTACTCAGTATGATTCTTTGAATGCCCAGGTCTCACATTTGCCACAACAATTTCAAAACCAGAATAAGGGTTCCAAGTCCATTTAAGCTTGAGTGATTTATCCAAAAGTCCCTTCTTTGGCTGCCGGTCTCTGGAGAACACAGTTTGAACCGGAACATGCTAGCCTCCTCAGGAAACAGTCTGATAACCTGGGTGTTTAGCTGTGGTAACCCTTCCCATATGCAGTACATATAATCCATAGCTCACAATGATACATAAACCATTTATATACTTAATACTGTATCTTCCAAAGATATTGCAGGAAGCAGTGTGTAATTACAAATTTCACATATAACATTACACTGATAGGGATTTTGCATTTAATTATAAATAACTGAACATATACTTTGCATTATTATCTCTCTGGGTTTGGTTTCTCCTGCAAGGAAGAGCACTCAAACTGTTTACTGTTCCACTCTTCAGTTGGGATTTCCTCCCTTCTTCACCGTTTTACTCCAGAAGGAGAAAGAGATAGGTGCTGCTCAGAAAAGAACTGGCCTGCTCTATACCCAGTGGTTTCTTCTTCTCCTCCTTGTGCCAACTTTCAGGAAATTTGAAACACGTTACAGTAGACTTCCGATAATCCGGAACCTATGGGACCTACGTGGTGCCGGATTATCAAATATGCCGGACTATCAGGAGGTACTATAAGGTGGTTATATATATACTGTATACATTATATACTGTATATAAAGTGTTCTTAACCCTTTTTATTGTACATACTGTATACAGTATACTGTAATATTTTAGTTTTTTTAAGCCTTTTTTACCCTTTTTGCTCAGTTCAGCTGCTTCCGCTGTTACCTTGTGACTCATTTTTTTGCTGAAGCTCACTCACTAGGCTCTTGCCATTTTGATGCCGGACTATCAGGAGTGCCGGACTATTGGATGCCAGACTATTGGAGTTTTACTGTACTAGCTTCAGTGGTAATATTATTACTCAGGGAAGGGTTGGAACTTAGCTTCATTTACAAGTGTGATTCCTATCAGAGAGGAATGAATAAAAGACATTGGCTGTCTTACACACTACCTTTCACATCCTAAACTCAAAAAAACAACAACAAATAGTCTGGTAGCACTTTAAAGTCTAACAAAACCTGTGGATGGTATCATGAGCTTTTGTGGGCACAGCCTAATGACTTAACCAACTAAATAATGGGCATTTAAAGAGGTGCAAATTATTCTTATCAGTTTCTCGTAACTTGAACACTGTAATTCACTATTTTTTTTTCTATTTTTTTCTTCTCCCCTGCCTTCCCTTATTTATTCTTGGATCTGGACTTTCAGTTCTCCAGTCACCTGAAGAAGTGGGTTGTGCCCACAAAAGCTCATGATACCATCTACACGTTTTGTTAGTCTTTAAGGTGCTTCTAGACAATGCGTTGTTTTTTAAGTTTTTTCAGTTACAGACTAATTTGGCTACCCCTCTGAAGCTTTTAAACAATAGCGTAATACAGTGGTCTCCAATCTTTTTAAGCACAAGATCACTTTTTGAATTTAAAAATTTAACTTTTTGAACAGAACACTTTAATCTTCCTAATCACTGTTTAAAAGATCTTCAAGTGGCTGTCTTGTCACAAACCAATTCTACTAGCCAGATACACAGAGAAGCATTGGAATTAGAGTTCATCCGCAAATTCAATTCTCATGCTAATGGATTCAATGGTGATGAAGAATGGTTGGGACACTATCCACCTCGTCATCTCCAGCCTGATTCTGGCCTGCATATTTATACCTGCCTCTGGAAATTTCCACTACATGCATTTGACGAAGTGGGTCTTTGCCCACGAAAGCTTATGCTCCAACACTTCAGTTAGTCTATAAGGTGCCACAGGACTCCTCGCCACTATCTACCTCACAGTCAATGAAGGTGCAAATAGCTCTTTGTGTAGATTCCTATGTCAGGAAGGATACTATCAATTGACTTTGATTCTTATCTGCTTCGTTTTAACTACCCGATTTTCAGATACTTACTGATTCCCTCTACCCTCTGCTCCCTGTTTCCCACCCCCTCCTTTTTTTTCCTTGCCCTCCCCCCTTCTCTCCTATTTATTTCAGGTCTGCACATCCTAAACTCATAACTCCAATCATCTGAGAAGTGGGCTGTGCCCGCGAAAGCTCATGATCCCATCTACATGTTTTGTTAGTCTATAAAGTGCTACCAGACCATTGGTTGTTGTTGTTATTGTTTTTTAATTTAAGTCAGTCCAGGATCTACCTCAAATCCAAATACCCCTGCCTCGCCCCTTCTCCGAGACTCTGCCTCTGCCTCACCTTTTTGCTGAGGCCACAGAGTAAGAAGGGTGGGAAGATGGGGTACAAGGGAGGGGACAGAGTGACATCAGCACCCCACCCCCACCCCATCTCTGTCTCCCCCACCCTGCACAACAAGCAGGAGGCTCCCAGGGGGCCGCTCTGAGGCTCTGGCCAGAGCAGCAGGGCAGTGTGGGGAGGGGCAGTTGAAGTGCTAGTGCTTGATAGCTTCCCAGCCAAACTAGACAGGATCACCTGTCAGAGGCTCTAAGATCTATCGGTAGATCCTGATTTACTGGTTGGTGACCACTGGTGTCATAGATGCAGTCTGGTAACATTAATGCTGAAACAATGTTATTTCACTCTTTTGATGGAGTGGTGCTAATTTGATCATAAAGTTTAGATTAATCTCTACTATTTACAATAAGAAGTTGCTGTCCTGTTATGGCAATTCTACAGAATTCTTTAATACTGTAAAAATCCAAGGCAGAATCCTGCAACCTTTACACATAAATAAAGTGCTTATTCAAGGGAATAAGCCTTAAATAGTAATGAGCAATCATGTAAGAGCTACAGAATGGGAACCAAAAAAATCTCTCCTCTTCCATTGTCTCTTATTTTTAATGCCTGGACCTGCCACTTCCCCTCAATATAAGAATTATCCAAGACTTCAAATCGGGAGTGAATGTGTTTGTGATATGTGGATAAAATCCAAGTCACACTGTTGCCATTTACTTTAGAGGGGCCAGAATTTTACCTGTAGAGCAACTTTTTTAATTACATACCTCATAGATCTAATTACACACTTAGCAGTGAAATGAAAGAAAAATTACCAAAGCCATTAAGAGCAACCTTATAGCAGCCCTTTCCTCCCTCTAACACATGGAGCTATGAAACATTTAAATATGATCTTCTGGAGCAATACAGTTTAGGAAGTTATATATGCCAATATAATCAAAATGACTAACATTTAACACTATCCCATTTTTCACTAGCCTTTTCTTTTCCATTTCTGTCACCTGGATTTTCTCCCTCTCCCTAATTTTTTTTCTTTCCCTGTTGTTTATTCTCTTTCTCCTCTTTTTCATCACTCTATTTTATTTGGCCAGAGGCCAAAACAGCACTCATCCTCCACCTGATTTTTCTTTCAGCCCGTCTTGGTAATTGGTGGTGGTCAGAGGCAAATGCTGTGTGCATACTCATTAAGGAGAGTTTTGAAAATGCTTCTCCAAACTCTGACATAGTTGCTTCCACCCTATTATCAGCATGTTGTACGTAAGCCTGTAATTGTATCAGAGGCTTCTGGTTCACATCATCCACACTACAGAAGAGCCCGACTAGCTTAATAATGTCACCCTCGGGTCAGCACTGAATTACAATTTCAGATGAACAGTATTTGTGAGCTGCTTATATTAATAACTACTCTTGAAGCATGATTGCACAGCATGCTTTTCTTTCCACTCCAGTAGAACCCTGCCCTCAATGAAGGATAATTGCCTACTGCTCCTACCAGGCAATGGAGTTGCTTCCTTAGCTCAAATAGTAGATGTTGGTGTTGGAGGGTCTATGTTCAGCTCTGCTGATGAGATGTGCTAGGAATTATGTTCTTACTGGTAATTTTTCTCATCACATTCTTTACTTCAGTTTGTTTAAAATACACTTACCCAGAGCTCTGGGTGCAGGCAAAAACAGTGTGTCCAATTCTATCAAATGCTAAGTACCTCTTAGTGAATGGTGAATGTCCTTGAGGGAGTAGAGATGGTCTTATAGTTAAAGCAGTGGAAGAGGAACGAAGAGAGTTGAGGGCTATTCCAACCTCTACTATAGATTTTCTTGTGCAACCTTGGGCAAGTAATTTAATCTCTCAGTTTCCCTATTTGTAATAATCATACTTCCCTTCCTGTGATGGGGCGTACCAGCCCTGCATTGTGAAAGCTGAGCCTACCCAGGCTCACCAGACTGAAGAAGCCCTGCCCCCGCAGCCCTGCCGGGCATGCTCAGACTACAGTTCAGGTATAAAAGCTTGTAGGGAGGCTCCAGGGCCAGCTTTAGGATGATTCGACTGATTCCCTGAAATCGGGCCCGGTGCCTAAGAGGGCCCCGCGCTGGCTGCTCCCCTCCCACACCTCTGTGGCATGCTGGGCATGCTGCGGGAGGGGGTGTAGGCCCCGGAGGAGGAGCGCAGCGGCGGCGTCCCTGGATTTAAAGGGGCTGTGACTCTTTTTTTGTGTGCGGTGTTTTGGGGGGTTTTTTTCCTCTACAAAAAATCCTGGCTGCCGGTGCCGTGTCGAAACTGTTCTAAGTGGGCTCCATTCTTCCTGAAGCTGGCCCTGGGAGGCTCAGTCTGGGCTGGCTGTTAAGGAGGAAGGATGTACTGAATGAGTGCCTGCAGGTGAGCTGCCTGAGAGGCTAGGTCAGCCAGTGGGGACCAGGGAGGCTTCCAGCCTGGAGCAGCAGCATGCTGCAGCAGGGACCAGCCAGCAGAGACTGGACATGGAAGGGCCTGGCTTGGAGGATGCAGGTGGAGAAGACACCATCAATCCTGGACAGGGTAGGCAGTAGCCCAGGGAGAGGAACTGGAGTCCCTGAGGGTATGTCTACACTACAAAGTTAATTCGAACTAACAGCTGTTAGTTCGAATTAACTTTCATAGCATCTATACTTACAAACCGCTAGTTCGAACTTAATTTGATCTAGCAGAGCGCTTAATTCGAATTAGGTAAACCTCATTCTATGAGGACTAACACCTAGTTCGAATTAAGTAGTTCGAATTAAGGGCTGCGTAGCCACTTAATGCGAACTAGTTGGAGGCTAGCCCTTCCCAGCTTGCCCTGGTGGCCACTCTGGGCCAAACCAGGGAAACTCTTCTGCTCCCCTCCTGGCCCCAGAGCCGTTAAAGGGGCACGGTCTGGCTACAGTGCTTGTGCCAGTTACAAGCCTGCCAGCACCCAGCCAGCAGACACTGCACCTAGCATGGCATGAGCCAGCCACCCGCTGCCACCCAGCCCTCCGTGTCTTCCCAGGACCAGGCTGGTGGCTCCCAGGAGCCTGCTGGGGGCCACAAGAGATGGGCGCCCGCCTGGTCTAGTGTGGAGATTGTGGACCTCATTGAGGTTTAGGGGGAGTCCTCCAACGTCCACGACCTCCACACTAGGCACAGGAACGCAGCTGTCTATAGCCGCATGCCTGACTGCCTGGCCACCAGAGGCCACATGCGGACCCAGGAGCATGAAAATCAAGTTGGTCCAGTGAGACCCCCGGCCCTGAGCTTAGAACATAA
>JANRFK010004149.1:111030769-111041537 GCA_030068395.1 Apalone spinifera | reverse complement strand
CCCCCCCCCCCCCCCCCCCCAGTCAGAGGCTCAAGGCTCTCTGGACCAAGCTGACTGACTGGGAGGGGCTGATAATCACCTATGAAGCTGTGCTGCCACACAATTTAGAGGGAGCACTGGGCAGGAGCCTTTTTGCCCCCTTTTTGTAATTTGACACTTTTTGCTAGAAAAATTCTGGCTGTTGCATGGTCAGGCAGTTCCATGGCTTATGTGTTTTGCCATCCGTCCTGCATATGAATTCTAAATTTTGGTTTGCACCTTCTCCGTACCTGCCATTTGAGGTGTCTTCAGCAATGGTATGCAGAAGTATTTGTTTACAGTTCCTTTGTTGTTCCAGAAGAGCTAACCTGTGAGTGGTTTTACAGGCTCACACTGTGTTTGAGTTGCAAACATATTGCAAAATTTCACAACTCCTCACACAATGTCAATACGCACATTGTAAGAAGATAAAACTCAGCAAATTTTTCCAATATCTCCAAGACATACTTTAAACAAGATTTAATACACTTTTGTAAATGTGGTGACCACATTTGTGTAGATGTAGGTCCATCCTTACTCATACACAGAATATGCAGCTGTGTGGGGCACCCAAAAATTTGGGGCACCTCGGAGTCAGAATGTCCACCAGTCAGAATGTCCACTCACCTGCCCCTTCTTATCTCTGTTCTGTGGCTCTGCTTCTTCTGGGGAGGATCTAATTAACTTAAATGTGGAAAAAAAACCTGCCAGATCTACTAGCAGAACCTGTGAGAGTCATACAAGTGATAATGAAGTCATTTAATAAGCATTTGCCAACCCCAGGTACAAACTGTCAGTTTGTGAATTTACTGTGTTAATCTACAGGATCTTAGATTAAAATTCGCTTTAAAAATATTTCATTAGCGCATTGATGATTAAAAATCATGCCCCCCTCAGCTGCCATTAGGCATAGGGGCACCAGTTTAATAGTACTACATAGGGTCCCATACATCCTAAGGATAGTGCTGTGTAGTCAGTCACCTTCCCCTTTAATTAGCATCACCATCGGATGTTATTGCTCTTGGATATTTTCTATTGTACATCTCATAGCACCTCCCATAGAGAAAATAAACCCAACCAGCCAGTGGACTAGTTTTTCCTCTCTACTTCATCTAAAGCTATGGTTCTCAACTGGTGGTCCATGGTGACTTTTTTGGTGGTCCACAGGAACATTGTCCAAAGTCACACAGCGTGAGCAGGCACCACCATTAGGCTGTTTTACGCTGTGTTCACAAGCACGTGGCGCGTCATACATAGTGTCACCTAGGACGCAACCACGTTGTGTTGCCAGTAACTTCCCTCTGAGGCTCTGAGTGTCTGTGTAGCTGCCGCCGTCATGCTGAGCAGTTGCTGTGTTGTTCGTCCTGTGCTACATGTGCTGGAGGTGGTCCACAAAAATTTTTTGATTGGCCTGGTGGTCCGTGGACTGAAACGAGTTGAGAACCACTGCTCTAAAGCAATCAGAGGATGTTTTTTTCCCCTCCCTTTCCCCAGGGAGAGTCAAGAGGATAGAATTGACAGGTTTTGGGTTGGTTTAATTATCCTGATGTCAAGGTCTTCACTCCCAATGAGATGCAGGAAGCATAAAGACATCCCCCACCTAGATCCCATTTGTCTGGCAAAAATATTCTGGGAGCTATATGACAGCCTGGCCTTGAGAAGAAACTCTTGGCTCATAAAGGAATAGCTGAGAAATTTTAAAAGTTCATCTACTCGTTTACTTATAGTAAGAAAAACCCCACAGCACCTTCAACACAGGGGTCAGATGGTGGTGGCTAATCACTCCCTGCCTCTCCCAAGCACAAGTTACCACCCTCAAAATCCCAGCCCAGTTGCTGTCCATTTGCTCCATTCACCTTCCTGTCAGATTGCATAGATCTGGTCTAAAGCCCATTGCAGCCAATGAGGAACCTTTCCATTGACTTCAATGTTCAATGCGTTCTGGATCAGGCCTCTACTGGGCTGGAGTATCTCTGGCCCTCTGGTTTCTGTAAGCCAACAACGGGCTTCTCTCTCTTTTCTCTTAGCCTGTGGCAGGGGCTGGGTTCTTACTCTCTGCCTGTGGATGTTCAGTTTTCCCTTCCCCTAGCTACTCTGTGGAAGAGAATTCTTCTCCCACCAGACAGAGGGTCTATTGTCTCTATCCCCTATTCCCCATGCAGCTGCATTTCTGTTGGGTAATGGGGAGTACACAGATGGTACTGGGGAGAAGGCATCAAACATCCAACATGATGTGAAAGCACCAATCCTCTCCCCACAGATCTTTATGCCATAGATCACTGGGAGCCATCTGTTTGCTGTTATATGAAGAAAGATAGACTCTGTCTCCAAAGTTTTAGAGAGGCGATTGCTATCTTGTAGCCAAAGATTTGTTTAGATACCCAATTACTCACAACTCAACTATGCAGAGGGGAACTGCAGCCATCTGCATTCCAAACTACTATTTTATTTACTTTGTAATATCCCTGGATGTGAAATGTTTACTGTATGGGCTCTAACTTCGATTTCATGAGCACAGTTTAGTAGTTTCTCTAAATACTGGAGTCTCATAGGACACTTAAAGGAGTGATCATAGGACACATTAAATGCCCTCTGATCTTCCACTCTTATTGCATGCAAAGCTCTCACTCACTTTCAGATATTCTTATATAACCCAATTATAAAGCCTCCAGTCAGGGCTTGGGGTACTTTTTCAATGAGAAACAAATCAGAATTACATACCAAACTTACAATCAAATGCAATACAATCGGTTTACTTTGCTTTATGTATCACCTGCCAATTAAAACTAACCAAACCTCCCATCCCACCACTCCCTCTCCAGAAGCCATATAGAATAGACAGGTTTTGTTCTGTGCCCAGATTATGCAGTCGGAGTGAGGGGGTGCAGAAGACCTCTTGAGGCTGCTTCCCGGTATGCTGACAAAGCCTCTGGCACTCACCATCTTGCTCTCTGGGGCGTCTCACCACCCTGTCCTGCTAGTAGGAATGTAAGTGACTAGCTGAGTAGTCAGCAAGGGGGGCAGGAGCCAGTGCTGGGGGGAGCCAGCTTAAAAGCTGATTCCCCTCAGCACCAGCTCCACGGGGGAGGCAGAGGCATAGTGGGGAACCCGGGGTGAGTGGGTACTGCTTCAGTGTCTCCACTCAGGCTGGGTCCCACCCAGGGCTCTTGCTACATTTCGAAGGCAGAGGCGCAGCAGGGAACCCAGGGTAAGAGGGGACTGAAACAGCCCCCACTTGCCCTGCGTTCCCCACTGTGCCTCTGCCATGGCTCATGCTACATTTCAAAGGCAGAGGCACAGCTGGGATAGTGAGTGCCCTCCTTCCCGACTAATCGAGTAGTTGATGGAAATTCCAACAACTACTCGATTAGCTGATTCATTTAACATCCCTACCTGTTGGGCCAGATCTTCTGGTCTTCCCCAGCCAAGGCACAGTGCTGAGATCACCAACCTCGCTCTGCCCTCTGCCCCCTTCCTCCCCCTTCCCCCCCAAGATCAATGCAGGCACTGAATTGCCTTAGTTCTAAGGAGAATGCAGTTTCAGGCGCAGATTCCAGGAAACCCATTCCCAAATGGGATCAGAACCCCAAATCAATCATTCAGGCAAGCTCCCTTTAAAAATGAAAGGAGGATGGACACACCGATTGCTCCCCCAGGTAACAATTATTTACAGTGGGCTTGATAGTAAATAAAAGTGTAAATATTAAGTACAACCAGTAGGGCTACGTCTACACTGCAGGCTTTTTGCGCAAGAACTGTTTTGCGCATGAGTTCCTGTGCAAAAGGTCTTGCGCAAGAGTACGTCCACACTGCCATGTGCTTTTGTGCAAGTGTGTCCATTGCAGTGTGGACACTGTCTTGCACAAGAAAGCTCTGATGGCCATTTTAGCCATAGGGGTTTCTTGCACAGGAAACCTCTGTTGCCCGTGCACACTGCTTTCTTGTGCAACAGCTCTTGCGCAAGAGGGCTTATTCCTTGGGGGGAAAGGAATAACGTGAGGAAGAAGCCCTCTTTTCTGATGCTTTACTGTAAATTTACTTGCGCAAGAACGTGCGTGCAGTGTAGACACTCCACAAGTTTTTGCGCAAAAAGCCTGCAGTGTAGACGTAGCCTAGGATTTAAGTGGTTGCAAATAAAAACAGGCAAAGCAAAGTAGATTACAAATTTAAAATAACAGAAAAGGCATAGCTAGTTCTAACCCCTAAAACTTATTGCAAACTCACCCTAAAACTGTTCTTATTTCAGCTAAATCTCCAAGCCAGGGAAGATTTTTTTCCATGGGTTCTCTGGTTAGCCCCTTGGTTGTGACATGCCAGCCAAAGACTCGGGGCCTGAAAACTTTGCATCCTAAATAGCCTTCCTTTTTGGTGGAAATTCTTTGTCTCTACATTCCACTCCTCCATGGAAAATTACCTTGTCAGACCCTACCAGTTGGGGTGGTTCCAGGTTCTCCTAAGACCAAGGAATGCTTAGCCTTAAAGGACAAAAGAGACTGCTTACAGGTGAACACCCAGACACTGAGGTGTCCTAGCACTGGAAACATCCTGGATGGCTTTCATTTGCACATTTGAAACGATAAATGATTCCATACTCCATATTTCTAACTTTACATACAAGAGTGATACATACACCAAAATAAGAGATATAGACCCAGCAGACTGTGACATTAAGATTGATAGGTTACGTGAGGTATTTTGTCCAAAGCATCTTCAAGTTATGCAAATTGGTATCAGTTTCATAAAGCATGATGAGGAGGGGGCAAAACCATCACACTGGGCTCTGACAGACCAATGTAGGACTCAAGTTCCTAGAGTCCAGGGCCTTTTACCGCAGTTACTGAACACATCACAGGAGTTACTCTGGTGTGCAGCAGGGCAAGAGGAACCCAGTCAAATTTGTTAGGACACAGAAAATAGCCCCAGCAGTTTCTGGGGCAGCGGCAATAAGTGGGAGGGAACTAGGCTCGGTCTGCCCTTCTCAAGCCCCACTGGAGTCTGGACTAAGCCCCCATGAAGTACCTCAAACATACGCAAGTTACCTAGGGCAGGAACAGAAGAGCCAGAATGGCCTGGGAGGCCAGAGACAGTGTAAAATGCATTTGGCCCACAGAGAGAGTGGCCCCTTTATATTAAAACATAGCTGCACAGTAAAACCCCTGGGCTATGTCTACACTCGCAGCTTCTTGCGCGAGAAATATGCAAATGAGGCTAAGCATGGAATATCAATGAGCCTCAGTTGCATACCGAATGAGCTGCCATTTCTGCAGGAGAGGCTCTTGCGCCAGAGGGAGCTGTCTACACGACTCCTTCTTGAGCAAGAAAAACCCTCTTGCGCAATGCTGTTATTCCTGAAAATAATTGGAGTAGCGGCATTGCTCAAAGGGGTTTTTCTTGCGCAAGTAGGGGCAGTGTAGACAGTTCCTTCTGGCGCAAGAGCCTCTCCTGCAAAAATGGCAGCTCATTAGGTATGCAAATGAGGCTCAGCGATATTCCATGCTTAGCCTCATTTGCATATTCCTCGCGCAAGAAGCCGCGAGTATAGACATAGCTGCTGTTTCAAAAGACTGTAAGGAGCATGTAAACTGAGAATGCAGTGAATTAACGAGCTGAGTTTGGGTCCAACTCTACATATACTTTTCTAACAAGAAGCATTATGCTTTTGCTCATTTTCCTACTCTGTACTCCTGATTTTTACTTCTGATATACGTGAGTAAGATAGAGTAGCTACTGCACTAACTTTGCATAGCTCCTATAACAAGTTTATCAAGAGTGCCTCACATTTCTAACACTGACAGTCCACACCTACCAAGTTCTGTGTTATTTCATTCTAGCCATTGATGTTGCACAGTTAACCTTGTCAATCAGTAACTTTAAAAGCAGGGTAGATTTGGTAGGAGAGTGCATTCTCCTCATGCCTTGTAACCAGGATATAAAATGCTCCCTAGCAGTGCCAAAAAAATCAGAGGATAAATAAGCCACCTATGTGGAATGGTAGTAATTAGCTAGCAGTGACACCTGCTGTCAACAAGCAGCAAAAGTGAGCCACCTCATGATCAAAGCACTTCTAGAATTCTTATATGTAGATTTTTTACAATAGACGTCACCATACTGGGAACACCTGATAGAAATATAAATCAGGGTGCCATTCATGGTATTATTTTCCCCTCTCCATGCCAGATTCTTATTTATTTAAGTCACCTATTTCAGTTGTGCTTGCCCTGCGAGAAAGTCATGTGGAGGAGGTGAGAGAGATCGGAGTGGAAAATAACAGGGGGCATAGTCAAGCTGGATGAAAATTTAGTAGATTTAAAAAAATATATTAATGAAAGATTGAAAACATAGACTGGCTTTTTATTTGGGAGTAGCCCTCAGGCCTCATGGAAGAGAGCTTCATAACCCTGATTCAAGAAAGTATTCTGCATGTTTGAACTTCCATTGATCCTGGAGAGCAGAGCTTCTTAGTAGGTACAATGCTGACAGTCTGAAGACTCTTGAATAAGTCTTCAAGTCCTGCCTAGGGCAGGGGACTGGACTTGATGACCTTCTGAGGTCTCTTCCAGCTCTATGGTTCTATGATTCTAAGTGCACTTTGCCTTGTGCTTTTTCATTTTACAACCTGTTAATCAGGTCTTTATCCTGCAGGACAAGAAAAATCCTGCTGAAAAGGTAAAACAAAACAAGATGTATTCAATCCTGCACTGAGGATATTGTGACATTTGCTGGACTAACTGAAATGCACAACATGGCCCGGGGAGTTTGTCCATGTAGTCTATCCAGTTGGAGTACATCTCAAAAGGTCAAAGCTATTCTGTTTGAAACAAACACAGAAGGTTGGAACACACAAACACCACAGGCATAAGAAAGCTATAAAAGACTTTTGTGAAAATCTATCACTGCTCAGAGCAGAGATAATCTCTCTGAAGAGATTTATTTCTCAGCTTATGTGAAAATAAATGTATTCACTTTTAAAAAAAAGGTTTACAGACTGCAATGGATCAGGAAGGACCCGCCAGGGAAGTATTACCTGATGTGACAAGACCCCACTGAGCCTGCTTTCCTCGACAGCCTGGGTATCCTGTAACCTTGTCTTGTGAGAGAGACACGCCAGCCTCCTGCAAGACAGGGACAAGGCCATATGCCCGAGGCTGCAGACACACAAAGTAAGCAGCACAGTGTAAGAACCCTTCCTAGCACTCAAGTACACAGTCTCTATTGGAGCTGAACCGTAAATAAATCCGTCTTATGCAGTATAGAGGTCTGTACACTATTAGGGATGTTAAATATTGGTTAACTGAATAGTCGAGTAACCTCATGAATTCTTATCAGTTACTTGACTATTCTTTAGTTCCCAGGGTGGGGCCGGCAGCCAACAGGCTCCAGTCTCACTCACAAGGAACCCCCTGCCACTCCATGCTGCTGCCTCAGTATCAGAGGCAGCAGTGCAGGGTGCTAAGTGGGAGCTGGTCCACGAGGGGAGCCAGTTTAAAAACCGGCTCCCCACATGGACCAGCTGCCTGTCACCCCACTCTCCTCCCTCTGATACAGAGGCAGCAGCATGGGGTAGCAGTAGCCCCTGTCCAGGGAGGGTTGAGCTCCCTGACCCAGGGTGAGCCAGAACTGAGCCACGCTGCCTGCCCACCCAGCTTCTAATACACTTTAAAGCAGAGCTGCAGCAGAGGTAGGTCCCAGACCCATTGCAAGCCAGGACTGAGCCAGGCTGCTGGCCAGCTTGCAAAAAAAATTACTGTCAAGGTGGGGGGAATGTGTGTAGTCTGTGTAGTCTATATCATTAACCTATAAACTTTTGCTTATCAGTTAATCGACTACCCTATTACATCCCTATACACTATAAGCTCATGAAATTCACCCTCTTCCTCAGGGTAGAGATAGGCAAAGACTCCTTGCCCCCCTCCCAAGTAACTATTATTTACACTGGATTTATTAATAAACAAAAGTGATTTTAATAAGTATAAAAGGTCAGATTTAAGTGGTTACAAGAGGCAGAACACAGAACAATGTAGCTAAGCAAAATAAAACAACATGCCAGCTAAGCTTAATTCACTAAAGAAACTAGTTACATGCAATATCTCACCCTAAAAGTTGCTCTAATAATCTTTGTAGATGAGACATCCTTCCAGCCTGGGTCCAGTGCTGTTGGGGTGCTCTTTATCCCTCCTGCTCAGGGGCCACCTGGCTTTTTGATGTCCTGGCCCAATGTAGATGGGATTGGAACCTGTGACCCTATTCTCCCCAGGTGGGTACACTAGCCCTGAGACCATGCTGGAACCTGCCCCACCACCTCACCATTAGGGCGCTCTTTATCCCTCCTGCCCCGCTCAGTCTTAGCTGTTTCCAGTAGTAATCTTGGGCAGGATAACCAGGGAAAAATTACGACCTGGATTACCATACTCCCCACCTTAAATCCTTTCTGTTCAACTTTCCTTCAGTTCTTATGGATAAATACAGCATCCAAGATGGATCTCAACATCAGGAGACATGGTCACATGTCTTGATAGGACTCACCATAGCCCCTCCTCCCAGGCTAACAGGAAAAACAAGTCTATTCACAGATTATTGTCCTGAGTACTGGGCCATTAAGTTCCTGGAATATTACTAATAGCCTCACTTAGCATGACTACATTAGTAACACAGGTTTCATCTTCATATTTCGAACGTCAAACACAGGAAAGATACAATCATACAAATGGCAATTCTGTAGATTAATTCTTTCCAAGGCTATCTCACATGAAGTATCTCGAATAAAGCATCTCAAATGAAGCATATATCATGTTTGTAAGCATATTCCCATAAAAAATATGGAATGCACCCTCACACAGAAACCATAGGAACGCAGTATATCTAAGGACTCTCGCCAAGCATTAAGAAAGAACAAATAGGTCTGGAGATTTTTGTTACCAACAAAATTTTTTTTTCTTTTACTTTGTTAATTTTATAAAGTGTCAACATTTTATTTTACGCAGAGCTGGTGGCACCAGTTTTAGTTTACATTGCCCAATATTTTGCATTATAAAATCCTGTTCTTGGATGCTTATCAATTTTGACAGACTTTACCCATTTGGGCTGAACTTTTCTATCCCAGGTGTCTGCCTTAGGCTGAATTATTTGGAAATGCTTCAGCACAAATAGTTCAGTCATTTCTGAGATTGGAAAGGGGCAAAACATTTTTTATCGAAATATGAAAAATGAAATGGTTGTAAGGATTTGAGAAGCTCTAATACCTTCATGCTTCGGAACAGGAACTTGAAATTTGCAACAGGGATGTGCCTTTGACTGCTTGCATAAAAAAGCACCCAAATATGGCCAACTTGTTCATCTAAAAAATAATCCTGGTTTAAAAATGCTTAATGAAAACTTTTTATGGTTTGAGAGCTAGCTACTCCAAAGATTCCTTTTGTACTGAACATGCTCCAATTCCCTTGGAAATCCTGCTCCCAGGTACCATTGTGATCCGGGAAGTAGGACTGAGAACAGAGGCTGTATCTCCTTGGTAAATTTTTTTTTTTAAATCAAGCATTCAAAGATTACGAAGTGCCATAATTATAATTACCTCTTCAACCTTAATTTAGTACCTGTGTATTATGACAGTCTTTATATAACTGGATATTTCTTTCCACAGGATCCCAGCCCCATTAGTGCAGAGAATGGTCAATGTTCACTTGAGCAGCTATTTAATGTTTTCTCTTCATTGTTCGATGGGTGGCCTTAAGCCCTATGTACTGAACACTATGCAAGCCTTGCTCTTTATTATTCATTTCCTTATGGACATTTTCATGGTGCTTAGATAGATTCTCTAGTTTCAAGTACTATAGGCACATTATTTTCATAATGCCCGGTGAGGTGAGGTAGCATTATCACAATTTTACACATGGAACTGAGCCACATGGAGAATAAAACATGCTCCTTTGTGAGAGACAATTTCAGATGCATTGGATGTGGTTTTTCAGAACAATTACCATTATGTTGCACTTCATATGCTCATAGCACAGCCCCCATTGATTTCAACTGCCGCTGTGCAAGTGTTGAACATTCACAACTGAGACACCAGGGTCTCACACTGTGCATCCAGAAAATGAGGGACACACAAGCAGTAACCACCTGTTAAAAGTGTGATTTAAAGTGACTTGCCCTAACATCCCAGAGGCAGACACAGAATCCAGTCTCTCTAGGGTTTCATTCCACTTTCTGAACCACAGGAACATCCTTTCTTGTCCTGCACACATTCACTGCAAAACCCAGCACCTGCAATAAAGGAGGCAGGGGTCCAACTGACAACAGCTCCCTTCATTAGACAGCCCCGATTCATCCCCACAACATTATCCATACTCTGCACTGAATGTGGCAGGGGTCCTGTATAAACAATACTTCGTGATAATGTACGTTTATTGTGTCATAATAATGCATATAGACAAGAGGACCAAACTGAGATTGCAGGAACAACTAATGCTGGCACTTTCTGGCTCTGTCTACACTGGCGGCTTCTTGCACAAGAACATCTTTTGCAAGAAAACATCCACACTGCCATGTACCAGCTGTGCTTTTGCGTAAGAGCGCCCATGGCAGTGTGGACGCTCTCTTGCGCAAGAAAGCTCTGATGGCCATTTTAGACATAGGGCTTTCTTGCGCAAGAAATCCCTGCCGAGCATCCACACTGCCCTCTTGCGTAAGAGCTCTTACACAAGAGGGCTTACACCTGTTAAAAAAGAGCGTAGCTCTTGCGCAAGAAGCCCCC
>JANRFK010004149.1:111015306-111027068 GCA_030068395.1 Apalone spinifera | reverse complement strand
TTTTGCACAAAAGCGGCTGCTTTTGTGCAAAATCTTGCCAGTCTAGACGCAGCCTTTGTGTCTTATTTACAACACTCCTGCTGATATATCCCAGAATGTTTACTTTTTTGCAACTATGTTACACTACTGATTCATATTTACCTTGAACCCCCCCCCCAGATCCCTTTCTGCAGTATTCCTCCCTGAACAGTCACTTCCCATTTTGTGTGTGTGCAACTGATTGTTCCTTCCTAAGTGGAATACTGTGCATTTATCCTTATTGAATTCCATCTTATTTTGTCCAGAGTATCTAATTTGTTCAAGTTATTTTTAACTTTTTCTTTTCCCATTGTAGCCTTTGATGCTATACCATTTTCATTGGCATTCACTGCATTAGATGTCCAATCACTACCAACCTTTTTGGTGAAAACTGAAACAAAGAAGTCAGTAAGCACTTTAGGCGTTTCCACATTTTCTGTTGTTACCTCTCTTCCCATTCAGTAACAGCCCTGCTGTGTCCTTGGTCTTCCTCTTGCTTCTAATTTGCAGAATGTTTTCTTGTTATCCTTTACAGCTTTAGCCAGTTGGATCTTGTATTGTGCCTTGGACTTTCTAATTTTGTCCCTATAAACTTGTGGTGTTTCTTAATAGTCATATTTTGTCATTTGACCTAGTTTCTACTTTTTATAGGACTCTTTTTGATTTTTAGATAAATTGACAGTCGCCTGATTAAGCCAGAGTAGTCTCTTGCCTACTTACTATCTTTCCTACACAGTAGGGGTACGTCTACACTAGCCCCCTAGTTCGAACTAGGGAGGCTAACGAGTGTGACCGAAATTGCAAATGAAGTGCAGGATTTAAATACCCTAACTCGAATTAGCTGTTATGCCTCCTGGAATGAGGAATAACAGCTAATTCGAATTAAGGGTTTTACTTCGAACTCTCGTTTCACTGCTGCGTGTAGACAATGGCAGTTATTCCGGGCTAGTCAATTTCCAAAAATGGCGACTGCCTGGGAACATGCTAATGAAGTGCGGGATATTTAAATCCCGCACTTCATTTGCAATTTCGGTTGCTCTCATTAGCCTCTCTAGTTCGAAGTAGGGGGCTAGTGTAGACATACCCTAGGATAATTTGCTCTTCTACTCTTAATAACGTCTCTTTAAAATGCCATAGTGTTGTTATGCCCAAAGCTGACTGAACAGGAATGCAACCTCGGCCTCCATCTGCAAGTGTTCCTCTATCAAATTCGCCTACCTCCTGTATCCTTCCCAGTATAGCACTATCTTATGTCCTGTCCTAATTATGGACCAGAAGGGTGTTGATGGACCAGAAGAGATGTTCAGGACACAGAGTTGATCATGGAGAAGAAATACAAGTAAGTACTCTTGCTTTCATAGCTTAGACTCATTATCTGTTCAACTTTCTGCAGAGTTGTATGAAAGGGTTTAGAAACATGCTCCAGGAACATATGTTCTCATTTGAGATTTTTGAATTGTTATTTTCTGCTAGCGGGACATTTCAGAATACACTTAATTTTTCTTGTGTTATTAAGAAAGTTGTTTCACTAAGGCACATTTTCCTTAAAGATCAGAATTAATTTATTTTAATTATAATAGCAAGATATTAAAAAAAATACAATTAATTATTTATTCGGCGCTTAGACATGTTTGTTCATGCATGCTGATAGAAAATACTTCTGTTTATTTAATTAATTTGAGTACAGCTTGGCAGGACAGAGTTTACAGCAGCAATTCATTTATGTTTAAAATAGTCTCTGTAAAAACATTGCTATTTGAATTATTTAGGCACTTTGTCACAAAGACTTGCAGTCTGTTTTTTTTTTATTAGTATAATTTACTAAGAGCTCCCAAGTTTGACCTAGAAATTTTAGAACTCCTTAGTTTCACAGTAAAAGGTTTAGTATAGAAAAAAAATTATCACACAAGAGAAAACCCCCAAAACATCAATTTATATTTGTATAATTGGGAGTACAAATCTATAATTTTGAATTGTCACCATACTAATCACATAGCCTTGCCAGGCTGTTATGGCAAATTGATTCCAATCTCTCAACAACACTGAAGCTCTTCCAGCCCAAGAGGCAGTAAGTTTATAGCTCCTAAAGAAAAGGGAATACTTCATGGTCACACTGTGTGACCTTCACTTTATTTTATTGCTCCTGAGTACAACTGATTAACTTGAAGAAAATCCAATATAAGCCTCCTTCTTTAGAAAAAATGATGATTAGAACATGGAAGCCTCAAACCCAAGGAAAGATCTAAAGAGGAAGAAATGGAAATACTCTCCAAAATCAGACAGAGCTTCAGGACCCAGAGGAGAGGAGGAAGACACCTGGACCATGATGACATATAATGGATCTGTTGTCCTAATTAAAATAATGTCAAGTTATTCTTCCTCTAACAATTCCACATTTCATCAGGTCAAATTCAGATTTTTCATAATACATCAAAAAAAATCAAGAATTAGTGCTTTACAGAACAGGGTTACATTTTTATTAAAGGCCAATGTTCCACACAATAAGCCTTCCCATTAAAGTCTGGAGCTGAACTGAGACATCATTTTTTCTAGCTTCATTGCTAAGGCCATGTTACCTTTAATTTTCAGTTTTCCTGACATGAAAGCCATGGTTGGCTTTAGTTTGCCTAAAAAGAGGGAATAAAATGTTATCAGAAAAAAGAAAAGTAGTACAGATGTGCATGGGGGACAACGCATACAACTAAAAGACAATGGATTATCAGATGCTGCGAGGATGTCTCTTCCCTATAATTTTTTTGGTGTTTGATTCATGCTAAGAATGCCAAATTGCACGGCTGAACAGGAGTAGACTGATTAATCAAGGCTTAGAGATACTCCTTTTTTTGAGCCAACAATTCTATGGTGACTTTTTGTGGACTTTATCAAAAAAACTGTCCTTCAGTCATTATATGTGATGAATTTATGATTTATGCAGTGTCTCTTTTGAATATCTACAAGTGATAATGATTATTTCAATGTGTAATAAAACTGGAAAAGTGCTACATAACAGCATCCAAATACCATTTTAAAAGACTGTGAAGAAATTTTTCCTTTCCAAAAGGTATCTCCAATTCCGCTCCATTCTAGTCCTGCTAACAATGCTGGAATGCAGCAGAATGTTGTGGCTTTGTTATATGACCAAACAAGGACTAAATTAAGAATAGCAGCCTTTCTTGAGCAAAGTATTTTGAACTCAAGTCTCCAGGGGTGAAATACGAACTTACCTGTTTTGCTACCAAGCTCTCTACTTAAAACTGATCTCAATTATTCAGTGTTAGAAAAAGTTTAGTTTTAGACTACGAAAACTTAATAGAAACTACTATTTAATCACTGAACTCATCTTATAAACAAGTGATAGAGTATGTGTTTGATATCAGTTCATTTGAACAACTCTAATAGTTTGTGCACTCTGTGGATACATTATACCTTGCACACTATGAGAGTGCAAAATTTTACAGAGGCTATTTGTAGAGCCCTGCCCAGATACAAAATTTATATCTGCATTCACATCCATATGTGCAAAAATGTGTCATGGATAGCCACATGGACATCCGCAGATATAAAACAGATATCCTCAAATGTGCAGGGTTCTAGATGCATAATTTGTATCCACATCCACATCCGCAAAAATGAGCTGAGGATATCTGCATCCACAGATGTGGATACCTATGGATATAAAGTGGATATCTGCAGATGTGCAGGTATCAAGTGATTTGGATCGAGAGAGAATCCAGCGGAAATATCAATGGCCCTATTGAGTTCTCTCTCAAAAATCTTAAAAAGTTGGGGAGGAAAGGGAGTATCTTAATTATCTGTTAAGATTTCAGTGATATGAAGATAGCACTATGCCTTATATTATCAAATGAGAACAAGTTAAGAGGAAGAGAGAGATGAAGGAAATAATTCTTTCACTAGAGCCACCAAAAGCCTAAGATTCACCAGTTATAACAATATAGAAACAGAAGAAATATCTAATTATTAGTTAGTTATTTGAATAATTTTAAACACTAATAAACCTGACTCGACTTTGGTAAAAACTTTGCTACCCACCTGAAAACATTTTCACAAAGTCATTGGTGGACATGCTCATAACCACATCAACTTTCACAGGAGGCTCTCCAACTCCTGCACTCCCAGATTTGTTCTTAAGATCAATGTACCAAGTTCCTCCTTCATCACCTACAATTAAGAACAATGGAATTAGTTGACAGCACATCAAATAAAAGGTTTGTCCCTAGCTCCTGCCCTTCTGAGGTAACTTTTCCTGATGTCAGCTGTGTAAGGAGACAGTAATTATTTGTTAATTTAAATGATTTAGTGTTTCACACAAAGAAAGGTAAGCAGTCTTATGTCCACATTCTTCAAGAAGGTGTCAAACAAAAATCCTCACTGTACTTTGCATGAATAGTAACAGAGAGGTAGCCATGTTAATCTGATTTTGCTAAAACAAAAGGAAAAACTAGGTAGCACTTTTAGTCTTTAAAGTGCTACATAGTTTTTCCTTTTGTACTTTGGATGAACTTCTAAGAATGAAGTATTTATTTCTCTGTGCAAATGCTGAATGTATTTCACTGTAAATGTGCATGTGAAGATTTAATAGAAGAAAGTTTTCCTTACCAGATAATTCAAACAGATAAACGCCCTGGGTAGTCTTCACAACATCTTCACTGATTGCTCCCTGAATAATTTTAAAGGTTTCTGCAACAGGCCCCAAAGGCTTGACAGCAGCTCCCTCAGGGCCTACTTGCTTGGCTCCCTCAGGGCCTTCAGGCTTGGCTCCCTCGGGGCCTTCAGGCTTGGCTCCCTCTAATTTCTTCCCCTCCTTGAACAATGGAGAAGCACCTAGAGGATATGTGGGGGGAGATTTCACTGAATGAAGTACATACATTTTTACAACATAGCTCTACAAAAAAACTGATCAAAAGTATACTTACGGCACTTTAAAACATCAGTAGTGTTCTAGATCTTAAGACCGAGGAAATACAGTTTATCAACTTCCAAACAAAAGACTTTGATCATTTAAAAAGAAGGCTGAAAACTGTATTTTAGTCAACATGAATACTAAAAAGAAGGAGGATAAAGAACTGATGACCTATACTCCACTGATGGACAGCACAGCTATATTGGTCCTGCCTCAGAATAGAGAATAGGTGGGCTGGAGATGGACTACATTTGGGTTTCCTCAATCCATTTGGGATCCAAAATTGGCTTGCCAGAATGTTTCAAAGACCAGTAGCTCCTGTCCTACAAGATTTGCTAGGCTCACCTCCTACTCCAGGCATTGCACCCTTTGGAGTCCCAAAACCACTCAGGTTTGGCCCATCCAACAGACTGTCAGGTAGGCCAAATCCGAGGGAGTGGCACTGTCACCCCATGAGACACCCTTCACAAATTTAGTCCAATCTAGGGACAGAGCCAAACCTGAGCAGTGCTGCAGCCCCAGAGGTTGCAATGCCTGAAGCAGAGAGCCAAGCCCAGCCAGTCCCACAGCACAGGAGCTGCCACTGCATGGTGAGTGCCAAGGCAAGACCCAACATTCCCACCCACTCCCTACCCCAGCGCAGGACCTACCTGAAACCACCCCAGAGCCTCTCACCCCCAGACTATTTTCTGGGTCACAACACTTACAAATAGATCCTGCGCATGGTTCCTGGTAAGCTGTGAGCTTGTGTGGGCCACTGAGGAGAGATTCCAATGCTGCCCAGTTGATTAACAATATGCCCACAGTTAGGTTTGTGTTTCTACTGGTGGTGCACATCCGCACATGCCTTGGTGCACATAAAAACTGTATCCCACACATAGATGGAAAAAATCCACATGTGGATGGAAAAGATTAGAGGGAAAACTGGCCCTGAGCCCACAAACGTCGAGAATCACTGGCCTACATCAGTGGCTCCCAACCTTTTTTATAACATGGACAGCAAACCCATTCACCCATTTGGTGGACCAGCAACATTGTATTTGCATATTTGCATAATAAATATGCAAATAAAATGTTACTGGTCCGCCAAAAGCTCTGGCCCCCAGAGCTGCCGCAAACAGCTGGCTTCAGCTCTGGCAGTCACCACGTGGCGGTGGCTGCCGCAGCTGAAGCTGGCAGTTCACAGCGGCTCTGGAGGCTAGAGTACATGCTGGTCCCCAAAACCCCCTCAGTGGCATCACTAACCCCTAGAGCCCCCCACCCCACCACTGTACCCCAACGCCAGCCACTAACCCCAGAGTTCCCTGCACCACCAACAGTGCCAACCTCCTTCCCTCAGAGCTCCCCAGTGCCAGCCCCCCATCCCAAAGGCTTCAGTGCCATCTCCCCGCCCCTTAGAGTCCCTCACCACTAGACCCCCCCATGCCATCCTCCTGTTTCCAGAGCCCCATTGCACCCAACCCTCCCAGAACCCCCCAGTACCAGCCCTACCCCCATATCCCCACCATTATTAGCCCTCGCCCCAGAGCCCCGCAGTGCCAGCCCTGTCCCCGTAGTCCTCCCCACTACTAGCCTGGTTCCCAGTGTCAGTCCCCTACCTCTTAGAGCCCCCCACCCTTTAGAGCTCCCCAGTACTAGCCCCACCCTCACAGGCCCCCATCCCCAGATTCCCCCAGCACTAGCCTCACCCCTGGAGCCGCCAGTACCTGCCCCTCCCCCCTCGCCTAGCTCTGCGCTGCCTCCCAGCCGCCAGCTGAGCGCTACTGCCCAGGCTGCAGCTGATCTAAGGTTGCTGTGCCAAGCTCCACGCAGCCCTCTTCCTGCACAGCGAACCACTCTTCCACGTCCAGGAGGAGACCCTGCCCCTGCCCAGCACTGGTTGGCTGAGAGGTGGGGCAGAACTGCTGGCCTACATGACCTCTCAAGGACTCTGCCAGCCCTACATTTCTATGATGCTATGGTTCATATTTTGCCTCCCATATCTGCACTCTGAAAACTTCACAGTAACAAATGTAATTAAATCTTAATTCCGACTATTTCACAATTTATTTAGTGTCAACTTTTTACATAGTATATAAGATTATAATCAAATAATTTTCTATGCTTTTTTCAAAATTGGTATGTATGCGCTGAATAAAGTCAATTACTGCAACACAGGCAAAGCAGTAATACATTGTGTAAAGAATGTGGGGATGTTTTCACTACAGGCCTGATTGATAGTGCAGTAATTAGCAGGGATCGAATTATCGTGTCTAGTATAGACTAAGCATGTAAGTGAGTAGTTGAGTACTCGACAGGCAGCAAGGAGGGGCGGAACAGGAGCCAATGCTGGGGGGGGGCTAGCTTAAAAGCCAGTTCCCCCAGCACTGTCTCTGCAGTGCCCCCTCCAGGCCCCCGCATGGGTACGGGAGACTGCCACCAAGCAGCCTCTGCCTGCAACAGCCCAGACTCACCACGGGCAGAGTCTGCTCTGGCAGCAGCCCCTGTTCACAGCAGCCTGGGCTGGCTGTGAACTGGGACTGTTAGACCCAACACAAGCTAGGACTGAGCAGTTCTGGCTCATGCTGGTGCGACACCATTGCGGCTCTGCATTTTGAATGTAGTAAGAGCCACCCAGCTCTTACTATATTCAAAATGCAGAGCCACAGCAGTCTGGGATCCAGACCTACCCACACTGAGTCTCTACAGAGCACCTCCCCTTATTGACAATTTGTATCGACAACACAATTAGCCAAATACCCACTCCTTCATCTTCTCTCTCCCTTTCTTCTTCCTGTGCATGGACTTCCTGCCCCTTTCTTGACATTGTTGCAGAAACTATAGCACGTTCTGGTGATTTTATTTTGGTTAACTAGGGAAATGTCAGTTTTTGAAAACAGTACAAGATTTCCCAAAAAGAGGGCTGTAATTCTAACCAGGGTGCTGTTTACATCAGTGGGAACGTAGAAGTTACACAGAAGTGAGGATGAAGTTACACAGAAGTTACACAGAAGAACACAGAAGTGAGGATGGTAAGAAGGAAAAAAAAATTGTGATTACACAATAAGTTGATAAGGGGCCCCACAGCGGGTCTGCAGTTTAAATGTAGTAGGAGCCAAGCGCACAGGCAACTTGGGTCCTACTACATTTAAACTGCAGAGTTGCAGTGGGAGTAGGCTCATATAGCTCTTATTACATCTAAAAGGCAGAGCCACAGCGGGGTAGATCTGAGACCAAGCGCGAGCCGGGACTCAGCAGCCCCTGCTCGCGCCAGGTCCCTGACTGCTGCACCTCTGCCTCCCCTGCCCTCTCCTCCATCCACTGCACCACAGAGAAAGTGCTGGGTGGAACCAGCTTTTAAGCCGGCTCTCCCCAGCACTGGCTCCTCCCCCCTCCACTTTGCTGCTTCTGATATAGAGGCAGCAAGGGGTGAGGGAGCGAGTAGTCAACTCAACTACCCGCTAAGCCTAAGATTATCAGGTAGTCAACTAACAGATGACTCTTTTACATCCCTACAAAGAGGGGTACATAATTAAGCAAGGCAGATCATGAAAGAAACCTGAGTAGTGTGTTTTGGACTGTTTATTTCTTTTTCTAAGAAATGTCAATAATCCCTACACATTCAGACTTATGAAGAGTGCTTCACAGTTTTAATTTTTCCAGGTAGGTACCATTTTCCAAGTCCTGTCAAAGGCAAAATTTTGACCCAACCTCAGATAGGGAGCCATTGCCTCCAAACTAGGGATATAAAATCCCATTTAACTAGTTAACCAGTCAGCAGCCTTGCATGGGGGGGAGGGAGAAGCAACAGCCAGAGAGACTGCCAGTTTCCAGCCCATGCGAGATAGCAGGTTGGGAGTCTGCTGGCTCACGTGGGGCAGAAACAGCAAGGTGTTGGGGGGAGGGCTGCCAGATACCAGCTTGCACAGGCTGGGAGTGACAGCCCTCCCTCTCTCCCCCTGTGGGCTGGGAGCCAGCAGCCATGGGCAAAGGAATGCTCCCAGGTAACAGTTAACTGTTATATGGTAAGCATCACCCACTCACGTTCCTAATTCAAACACACACAATTCTCCCACGCTCCCCAAAGTATCTTACATGAGACTAAGTTCTTGGGAGGAAATATATTTAACAACCTTTATATTTCACCTTCATGATTTGAAAGTCGGCTCAGTGAATGAATTTGATGTAAGTACTTAATTTCTTACCTTGTGCTTCCATTTTCATAGCTAAAGTATCAGGATCTACATCTAGAAAGAAATCTGGTAGTAATGGGTGACCTAAAAATAAACAAACAGATAAATAAAAAATGAGTAAAGTGAAGGTAAGTGGCAAAAATTATAATAATCTATTTTTGTAATAGTATTAAAGCCTAAGCTTCTAAATAGATATTGCAGAATTTCTGCAAAGCAAAAGTCAGTACCAAGGGAAAGCCAAATATCTAATATTTGTATTTAGAAACAGATTTTACTTAGAGATATAAAACAGAACTAGAAGTCTTGTGGAGTCATAATGGAAAACCTTTCACTAAAAAGAAGCAGCGGAGGGCACCTGAACAGGCAGGAGAGAAATCATAGGCTGAAAAGTAACCGTTTGCATAAATCAGTGAGAAACGAAAAAGCATTTTGATTTTCCTTTTGTTAACTGATATTTAGTTAGTGGAAGTTTCAGAAGTGGAGGCTCTGAAAGATTGAGCCAACTGTTCCTGGGAATGCACAAGGGTACTATGAGACTGAATATCTGCCAGTCTTTAGCAGAAAAACAGATTATGAACTTACTTGTAGCTTATTTCCTTTCTTAACATCTGTTTTACCTGGTGCAACTGCATATACATCAAAATTCTTAATTCCTTCTTCTCTCAGAAGATTTTCATCAATAACGAAGTTTCCTGTGAAACTTTTCGGTTTTGTTAAAATGCAGTATGCAGCATCTGCAAGGATATCAGTTTTTCTGCATTGCTGTTCCACACCAGCTCCTCCCAGCATATCCATAGCAGATGTATGTATAGCTAAAAAGGTCAAGGAAAAAAAGAAAATCTGGTGGTCAGCACTGATGTTTTAATGTTCTTTTCCCTTCCTCTACTGCACACAGACACTTAGGCTATCTCTAGACTGCATCCCTCTGCCGACAAAGGGATGCAAATCAAGTACTTTGAAAGTGCAAATAAGCCCAGGATTGAAATATCCCAGGCTTCATTTGCATACTCACATTTGGGCGCTGTGCCGATCAAGCGCCCTTTTGAAAGTGAAAGTTAAGTCTATCCGCAGCTCTGCCGACAGTGGAGAGCTTTTTTGGCAGATCCTGTACTCCTCATTTTTTGAGGAGGTTAAAGAAAGAATATCTTCATTTTATTTTACTCAACTAGTTTAATTCACTTACTAGTTCATTACATTTAAGGATTCCAACTGGGTGTTGAAAAAGCAAGCAAAATTATTTTCCTCTTTCAGCGTATGAATAAAAAGTGGTGAGAATAATCTAGTTTCTATTACATCCCTCCATCCCATAAAAAATTAAGAATACCTTTATAATACTTTTCCTTTAAAAAAAAACACTTTTAAATGCAAGACCTACTTTGATAAAAACAACTTTCTCTTATGTATCCTGCTTATTTAAGATTGTTTCATTTAATCCAATTAAAAAAAAAACTTAAAAGATTCATATTAATTGACTTTCACTTTCCATCCAAGTAGAATGTCACACAAAATGTGAGTAAAAAGATTAGTACTCTAGTAAATAAAAAATGGGTCTGTTTCCATTTTTATTACAGTAGCAAATAGTGAAGTTAGGAATCTGAATAAACAGATGTTACACTATTCAGTCACTTAAATAAATATGTATAGATACAGTGTATGTGCCTGGTTGGCAAGAAGTAATACCAAATTTTGTGCAAATGGTACATTTACTTGCAAATCAACATGTTTTAATGGTTTCCAATCAATGATCATCATCCTTCTCTAGGAAAGGAACTAAAAAGGGTTAATGCAAAACAAGATTAAAATCAATTATTTAAACCAAGATTTACTACTTGTTAATTTAAATCAATCTATCGTGGTGTCCTCTTTTTTGCTTCTTCTCTTTGTTACTTGATAACGAGAAAGATAATTTGGTGACAAATCCCAAGCTGTTTTGCCCTCCAAGGCCCCTCACAATATAGCATCTCTTAGACTTGAACTTGGGTAGCCATAGGGATTAGTGTTTTGAAGAAGCAGAGACTATGAACTTCGAGAGCGAGAGGAGCTTCTTTCATCTGCATGCACTGAAGCCAATACTCAAGATCCTTGGGGGCCAGAGTGGCAAACTACAAACATCCATTGGGCAAAAACCATTCTACCCAAGCCACAAGAACATGAGGTATGCATGAGTCTGTCACAGACATTTTGCTTCTGTAAGAAACATAGTTATAAAGCGTGGATTCTCCTGCAACATGGGTTCCCAAACTGGGGGGCGTGAAGAAATTCCGGGGGGCAAAGGGAGGGGGCGTGAGGTCACCCAGCCCCCCTCCCATCAAGTTTTGCTGCCCCAGTCAGTTCCTTTTTTTTTTTTTTTGCTCAACAAGTTTTGCTATGCGGGGGAGACATGAGGGTTTTTCAAAAAATCAAAAAGGGGGTGTGATGCTGAAAAGTTTGGGAACTACTGTCCTACAGGATTTAGTGTCAGGGCAGGGGGAAAAATACAACAGAATAAACCACCTGAGTTAGGAGAGGCAGTTGCTATGGAATCAGAGCTATTTAAATCCAAAAAAACCAACAACCCCACCTTACTTTCCAACTCATAAGAACATAAGAATGGCCGAACCGGGTCAGACCAAAGGTCCATCTAGCACAGTATCCTGTCTGCCGACAGTGGC
>JANRFK010004149.1:111001330-111015206 GCA_030068395.1 Apalone spinifera | reverse complement strand
ACAGTTTGGTATCATCTGCAAACTTGACCACCTCACTGCTTACCCCTTTCTCCTAACAAAGGAGAAAAAGCAAGAAACTGGGCTAAAGTCAAGGGACCACAGGCAGGAATTCCAGCTTGTTGTTTCAGGATAAGGAATACAGCTTGCAGCAGTGTAGACTTCAAAGCCAGGTTGGGCTAATGCTAAAACAGTTGCACAAACAATGCTTTGAAGATACAGCTCATGCTGGACCTTAGGCTCTGAAGCCTGCCCCCACCCAAAAGTATAGTGCCTTAACTCCAGCATGAGTTGCAAGGTCTACACAAACTATTTTAGAGTAATAGTATGAGCTAGAGCCTGTAGACCAGGGCTGGGAGGCTTGCTGCCACAGGTTTTCTAGCTAGATCCTTGATATCTAAAAGGAACTGAGGAAGGGGAAACATCTCCTTATCCAATCTCACCTCAAATGTTTTACAGCTTAAAACAGTCTGCACCATACCCAAGAATCAGAGATTTACAGAGACTTCCTGGACTGGTGCAGTGTAAAAGCACTTCTCAATGAGGAAGTGGGAGTGGAGGAGGAACTCCTGACCCTATAGCTAGAAGATATTCATTGTTTCCAAGTGTGGTATACATCACACACACTGAGGAAAATCCATAACATTACAGCAACATATGCGAGCAGAGAAACCAAGAACTGAGTGCTAATTGAACATGATTCTTAACAAGTAAGGTGACATGACGTGGACCACAATTCTGTGGTCAGTTTTGACAAGACCATGGTGTGGTCAGTATTATATCCGGTCCCAGAGGATTCTTACTACAACTAGCTCACCACCATAACCTGTCCTTCTCTATACTTGTCAGGAAGTAGAGGTTAGCACCATGTCAGCTAACTTAACTACTATGAATTGCATTTAACCAGGAAAACCTTCTAGTATAAACAAATGCTAGAGATGATCTTCCCCTGGTCAAGACTGAAGCACACTGGCAGGGCTACATGCAGAAGCTTCATTTTTGCTGTCTGTTCTAACTGTTCTTTTGTTCAAATAAAGGACTTCAGTCTCTGAGAGGGTCAATTCAGCACTGGTTGTAAATACTAAATTCATACACAAAATTTAATCCAGTTTTCAAACTGTGAAAGTTTACCTTATGTAAGTGCAGTGCATCAAAATGCCCATAAGGCTTTTGGAACAAGGGAGGGAAGGAAAGGAGGAGAGCAAGAACTGCAGCTACAGCTCAGACACAGATTCACAAAGATGTAACTGACAGAAATATCCAATTTATTTTTGAACGATATTTTAATCAACAGCAACAAGCGCCTTTTTTAAAAAACTGGAGTACCGCTCGAGTTTGAAATTTTCTAGTTCCCCAGTTGTTTTGAGGGAACTATTTCATTATTTCTTTTGAAGCACATTAATTGTATTGTTAAATGATTCAACTTAAATACAAATTTGAAACATATTAGTACTGCAAACCTTATTATTCAGCTTATGTTCTCAATATGCTAGAATTCTAAGCATACATATATTCTTTATATTCAAATGAGCATAAGCAGCATATGAAAGCTGTCCCTATGATCCTATACAGCACTTTTCCTTTTTTTCAAATCATATCTATAAATGACTATATCTTATAATACTGCCTAAATTTTAAAAAGCTTGTAAGTCATATTGCCATACATTCAGGGAGGGTCTGGGGAGGAAAGCCATAGAAAATGGCTAAAATACTGAGAAGAGTTATGTTCTAGATTTCAAGCTGTTTCCCACAACTCTGAATCTAGTTACCATCAGTCAAAGCATTACAAACTGAACACAAACAACATAGAAGTCTTTCAAATGTCAACAACAGATTTACTCTCCTGCTCACAAAGTCATAAGATATTTTGAGTTAAGTTCATTACTTGAGACATAAATAGAAGCTGTAGGCAGACTAATGAGAAATGAGAACAAATATTCAACACATATGGACCTTCCTACATTCATTTGCTTTAAATCACCGACATGTAGAGATGTCTGTTTTTACAGGACTAGTGTTACATTGTACAGGTGGAAAAGAATGTAGCCTACACCATTATTTTGAAAATCAGTCTTCCTTGGTTCAATTACTCTGTTCTTCAAAGTTGAGAGAGTAAGGCCTGGTCTACATATAGTTTTTGTACCAGGATAATTATTTCAATTAGATACATGACTTATTTAAAACCAAAATTGCTATGCCAGTACAATCTCATCTAGTCCATCACACCATGCTGGGACCATCCCTGAAATATTTTCTAACCTGTTCTTAAAAACTTCCAGTGATGGGGATTCCGCAACATAGGGACGTTGGCATGTAGTCGTTAACATGATTATCTGATAAACCTGGGCACATTGGTTAATCCTAACAGCTACATGCAGAGGCAGCGGGGGTGGAGGAAGGCTCGAGCCCATGTCCATGGGTAGGTAGCGCAGGAATAAGGGTGGCATGGTATGGTGTGGCCATCCTTAGTTCTGCACTGCTGCTACGGCACTAACTGCAGAACTGGGTGCCCAACCATCAGCTGTTGCTCCTCAGCTGCCCAGCTCTGATTGTAGCATAAAAGTAAGGGTGGCAATACCATGACCTCCCTAATATAATCTTGCAACCACCTGCAATTCACTTTTGGGTAAGGGAACCATATTTGAAAAACACTGGTCTCCCCTATGAAATCTGTATAGTATAGACAAAAGCACACAAAAGGCCAGATTAATGGTGGAAGTCTAGATTTTGCAGTCTGTGATGCATTTTCATGGCCATGAATTTGGTAGGGCCCTAAATATAATGGAATCATAAGAATGTAGGGTTGGGAGAGATCTCAAGAAGTCATCACGTCTAGCCCCCTGCACTGAGGCAAGAAAAAAGCAGTCAGGTATTCCAAACATGATCAAAATTTGCTTCTTGCCAAGTATCTTCTCAGAGACACAGATGAACAGCATATATTACAGATAAATAACAAATGATAATCCCTTTGAATTTCTGTTGATATCAGAGACCTGTCCACATTAAAAGGAGAACAAGGTAAATGAACTTAAGAAAAGCAATTGGCAAATATTTTTTAAAAAGTGGGTCAGTGAGTCAAACAGTTCATAGGTTGTTTTATTCAAATGAATGTCATAAATAAACTCCTACAAGCAGCCACTCGCTATTTGCAGCACATGTGGTCAGTCATAGTGGCTTGCCAACTGAGAACTAGGAAACAATATTGGAGCTATCAGACACCAGTGTTTTGTTGGAGAAACATTGAACATGAGCAATGAACAACAAAAACAACCTTCAGTAAACTAATTTTCAAGTATCTGCTCAAAACAGTCTTAAACCTATTTAAAATTATATAGACGAAGTCTGCAATATAGAAGCCTGAGCAGAGAAGAAATACAACTACTAACATCAAAAAGAACATTAAAGTAAGTTAAAAGAAAGTTACCTGTTTGAGGCCATAAAGCATTCACTGCAACTTCTCCTCTAAATTCTTCTGCCATCCCCAGTACGCACATGGACATACCATATTTAGAAATGGTATATGCTAAAACAAAGTAAGAATTTTATTTAGTAAGATAAAAATATGTCTGATAAAATGTTAAGATTAACTGATTTAATTCTTTACTTCTTGATGTATTATAATTATTTATTAAAAAGAAATTCCTTAGGGTGAATCAATCTGCACAAAGAAAGAACTGAGAAGAGAATGGGTCTACGTTGAACTTTCATGTTTTAAACACAGATTAACTTTTTTTTTTCAATGCCATTTATTATTGTTTTACCTGTACTAAAATAGCAATTACAAAACTTCTGCAAGGCAAAGGTGATCTAGTTTCATTATACATTTGAAAACTTACCTTTTTACCATCCTTTGGCACAAAACACTTTGAAGAGCACAGAGACAGCAGAATTGTCAAGCTGTTCTGTAAATATAAGGTCTATGACTGGCTTCTGGCCCCACAGGAATAGAGAAGTGTATTTCATTATTCTTATAAAAGAACGACATACCGGGGGAGAGCTGACTGCTTTCCAGATAAGGAATGGATGAGGACAACTAGTATAGTCTAACATGATGTTCCATGAAATTATGCCAATGTATTCCTTACATGGGAAAGGGCTAACAGGGCATAAAACTGAGTTATCCTCTGACGACTGAAATAATCATGAGGCGACTGCCACTATGGGCTCCAGGGCAAGGTGTGGGGGGAGGGAGAGGAGGAAACCATCTTTGTGCCCTCAGAAGGGGCAGAGCCTCAAGCAGAAGGGGCTTGGCTGCGGCAGCTAGCCTTCAGCACTGCCCGACCGCACTGCCCACCCCTCCCGCTGACCTCAGCATTGCCTGGACTATTGCTCTGACAGCAATTCAAAGGGGCCTGGAGCTCTAGCCACTGTGCCCTTCTGAATCACCAGGCCCCAGAGCAACTGCCTCCTTTGTATTCTGTCCCCCCACACTCCTGCCCCATCAGCAGGCCTGTTGCAAAGGAAACTTAAACTTCCATTGCTTATACTGTACGTGGTCAAGCACATTATACAGGCCCATCACTCTTGTACCTTTCATAATTACTTATTCATTTTAAAAAATGTTAAAAATAGAAAATATAACAGCACCTACCACAGTGATTTTTGAACCATACAGGATTCAGGTTAATTGGTGGGCTAATGTTAAGGATATGAGCAATGTTACTCTTTCTTAGGTAAGGAAGGCATATTTTAGATCTGAAAATGAAAAAAAAAAATTAGACAAGTTAGTAGTTGTCAGGTGCTTTTTTTTATACAAAAATTTGATGATTTTGGCAAAGCCACTATTTTTTAGAGATGCTAGTGAATATACAGCATCTTTTAAAGAATCTCAAAGTAATCTACTCCCATCTCATTACTTTGCACCTGCCAATATTCTGCTTAATCTAAAGAGAAAACCAATATAATAATGTGATGTAATCTAAATTAAAGTTCCTTCCTTATATTTATGCATGCATACTGGGCCAAATTTTCCCAAACAAATTAAAACCCTTAAAGTTTCCCCACAGATTAAAAAGACAGCATAATAAGATAACTACAAAGGTTACGGAGTAAAGTGATATTGTTAACAAGGTTGAAAGTTATGTAATTCATTCTATAGATGCATTTAAACAATTAGTTGTCCACATACAGTACTTACGCAAGGTAGGTTCCTCGTGTGTTAGCACTTATCATAAGATCTATTTTCTTTGTAGGAGTTTCCAAGGTGCCAGTCAAGGAGATAGCACTCGCATTGTTCACCAAAATGTCTATTCCTGTGTTTAAAATAATTAATTTTGCTTTAATATTTTAAACTCCATTTAAAACAAAAAGCATACTATTCAAATTTATTCAATTTTTAAGCTAAAGTTTTCACTAATTTAATTAAAAATTTAAAAGATTTTTCATTAACATGCAGAATACCCTCCATGACCACTCCATTATACCTCCAAATTTCTGGACAGCTTTCTCCACTGCATCAACAATTTGCTGTTCTTCCCTCACATTAACAATACATGGTAAAGCCTTTCCTCCAGCAGCTTCAACTGTACAGTGGGGAAAAAAAACACATTTCATTTTGAATATAAGCTTACACTAAGCAATTAATATGGAATAAAATATTTTCTGTAAGTTAGTAATTACCACCAAACTTCAAAAACATATAAAACAAGCATTACAAGTCCTGAGCACCAGCAACTTCCAATGGAATTAGGGACCAACACTCACGTTCATTCTTAAGAAAACACTAACTTTCCTAAATAGCAACATCTTTTATTATTTGATCATGAAAGATAATGGGGAATCTGCAACAATGAATTCCTGAGCGAGACTTCCTTGGAGAAAGGGGGAATATTTCAAGTTACTGGGAAACTGCTAAAAGTTAAAATATGGTCTGTACTTCAACCACTATATATTAATAGTGCTCCAAACATATCTTTAAAATTGAAATATTTGTTTTAAAATAATCAGTGACTACTGTTTAAATTGGAAGAGGCTAATCCAGAAGTAAATATTGTTTATCCTGAGCTTCATGCCAGTGTAATTTGTGGGACTAGAGGGAGGAACAGTGAGAAACCAATTTATTTAAAGAACAGAGTAAGTGCTGGTGAGCAGAGGTCTCTTTGCTCCCAGCACTGTGCACCATACCCTAGAGGCCAAAGGGTATTTGAAGGGAAGTGGGGAATGAACAGAAAATCTATTTTGTCTGTGTCCTTTCCAAATGTGTTTTGTAAGCGGCATGATGGGGCACTTCATGGTCAAAGTTGCCGCAAGGGGGAGGGAGAGGATTGGTAACAAGTCAAAAGCAAGATGAGATGAATAAATCATATGAATGGTTCATAAGCCTCCCAAACCTGCATGCATTTACATGACCTCAGAACTGTTCCCCTGACAAATTCTGAAGATCTGCTGCAACCCATACAAATACTAGAGCACTTGAAAAATGACCTGAAGAATTTTTAATAATGAAAAATGCTAGCCAACCTAAATATAAAGATTGCTTCTGCTGCCTCTATCATACTTCTATCCCGAAATAAATTAGGGAATCAACAGCATACTAAGGATGTTAAATTTAAATTACTCATCTATTCGAATAGTCAATGTAATTTGCATCAACTGTTCAATTAGTCGATAAGGGGTGCTTCTGCCTGCTGGCTCTTGCTACATTTGAAAGGCGGAAGCCCCATGGGGAGCATGGGACCGGCAGGGGACTCAAGCAGTCCCCCACTGCCCTGCACTCTCTGCTTTTGAAACAAACAAGAGTCCCCAGGAGAACTCTTGTACATTTAAAAAACAAAAACAAAAAAACAAAGCGCCAGGGGGAGTGTAGGGCAAGCGAGGGGACTGTTTGAGTTCCTCACTGGTCCCGCGCTCCTGGTGGCACTTTGCTTTTGAAATCTAGCAAGAGCCCTGCTCTTGCTACATTTCAAAGGCGAAAGAGCTGCCAGTTCCCCACTGTACTCCTGGTCCTTTCCCCCACAGAGACGGTGTTGGGGGAACCCGCTTTTAAGCCGGCTCCCCCCAGCACCAGATCCTGCTCCCCCCGTTGCGGTCTCTCTCTGACAGAGGCAGCAGGGGGGGCAGGAGGGGAGAAGGGGGGAGGACTAGTCAAGCCACTAGTTGACTATCCGATAAGCATTTGCTTATCAGATAGTCAACTAGTTGCTTTCATCCCTCCAGCATACCAGTATTAAAAACATACAGGAGTAATTTAACATGTTCCCTTCTGTTTCTGAAAAGGCTTGAAATAAATAACCAAACTAAATATTGTTTTAGGGTTAGATCCTACAAATGTTTGTGTGTAGACATAGAGGTGCACTTGGGTTGACTGTCATGCTGCACATTTGCACACATTATTTTTTACAACAAATCGTAGCTTGCCTTAAAGCAAGCTAACAACTGTAGTGGCAATGCCTTTTTAAAATTAAGTGATAGAAATGTAGCTGTGTTAGTCTGGTGTAGCTGAAACAAAATACAGGACTATGTAGCACTTTAAAGACTAACAAGATGGTTTAATAGGTGATGAGCTTTCGTGGGCCAGACCCACTTCCTCAGATCAAATAGTGGAAGAAAACTGTCACAACCTAATTGTCTTAGAACATAAGAACGGCTGTACTGGGTCAGACCAAAGGTCCATCTAGTCCAGTAGCATGTCTGCTGACAGTGGCCAGCACCAGGTGCCCCAAAGGGGGTGGATCTAACATGTTAGATGAGTCACATGTTAAAGTAATGGTTCAACTGATATTTTTCATTCTAAAAAACTTAGAATTAAAAACACTCAAGGCATATATAACCAACTCTTATTTCATTACTACAATAATCAAATTCTAGGAAGACTACTTTTAAACAGGAACATCAGAACACCCTTTACTCTTTGAATACTATTTAATAAACACTGAAAAGAAATTTTAAAATACTGAAGAGTATGTGCCAACATTGTAATCTCTCTATCTACTTATCTATCTCTATACATGTACTTTATACAAAAGAACGAGGAGTCACATGGCACTTTGAAGACTAACATTTATTTCACTGAAGTGCATTTTTGCCCAAATAAATCTGTTAGTCTTCAAGGTGCCACAGGACTCCTCACTCTTTTTGTGGATACAGATTAACATGACTACCCCTCTGATATTTTATACTGATACACAGTCTTCATTACCCTCAATTCTTCACACTAGGGATGAACAGTCCTGTTTAATTGTTTAACTGGTTAAACGTAGTGTTTAACAGGTTAACCAATTAAAGGGGGATTTGCGGGGATCACCCACCAGCCATGACCAAGCTGGAGCGCCCCCTCAGCAGGCAGGAGGAGAGGGCCACTCCAGTCCAAGAAGAGGTGGGCAAGGGGCTCTTTTGGCCTCATGCAGGCTGGGAGCTGGCAGCCCATATGGGGACCTGGCATGGCTAGAGCAATTCTCTGCCTGCAGCGGGCTGCAGTCAGCTCCCAGGTAACTGGTTACCCATTCACATTTTTACATCACATCACACACAAATTAATACATTTACCTTGACAACACCCCTGTGAAACAGAGCAAATATTATCCCAAGTTTACGTATGGGCAACTGGGGCTGAGAAACTAAATGAGTTACCCATGGTCACACAGTCTGTAGCAGAACCAGGAAACCAACTCAGAACTCCAGAGTCCTAGTCAAACACCTTAACAAGACCACCCTTTCTCATTAAAACTTACTCTCTTCTGCAGCAGTGTATATTGTTCCTGGGAGAGAGCGATGAGGCTCAGCTGTCTTAGCAGCTATCACAATGTTCGCACCATCCTTTGCTGCCTTCAAAGCAATTGCTTTGCCAATGCCCCGGCTTGCACCCGTGATGAAGAGAGTACATCCCACTAATTTCCTAGAAAGCAAGGTGGGCAGGGGAGACATGGGTTCATTTATTCCAGTGTGAAATCAACAAGTTAAAGATAACTTAAAAGTCACTTAAGGGCAAAAATAATTATAAATAGTGCTAAAACTCATAATTATTTTCGTACTAATTAGGGATATGAAAGGTCAGACAGTTACCCAGTTAATCAGTAAGCATCAACCTAACTAAACAGGTAATGCTTACCAGTTTCAGTTAACTGATAACTGGTGGGGGCTGGGGCAGCTCCTCATCTGCTCTTATCTGCACCCGCAGACTGGGCTGCTCTGGTGGGGAGCTAGCAACCAGCCCCAGCCCAGATTCCCGCTTTAGTCATTTAAGCAGTTAATGTTAGATTAACCTAATGTTTAATTGGTCAACTGATTAAACATGATTTTACATCTCTATTATTCATGTAGGTATACCATATGTTTATAAAGCTATAGCACAACATTATATGACGAAGTCAGTGCACATGCTTAATAAATGTATAGACAATAGGGCTAAAAAGACTACTTGGGTTACACAAATGGTTCCTCTTTGTTTTGCAATGATACCCATCTACCATTTCATATAACACTTTTTATAAGTGCTGGATTCAGATAATGGAATAAGAGTGCAGTGTCTGAAATGAAATCTCAACATCATCTCAAACTTCCTCTATGTAGCATAATCCACTTACACACCTTGAAAAGTACGTTATAAATTACAGCATTTTGAACATAAAAATAGCACTGTTCTAACTTTAAAATGATCTGATCTTTCAGTCCATAATCGCAACACTAATATCCTATGCCAGGGGCTGTAAAAGTATAGAAGCCAAAAATAAAAGTTCTGATTTTCAGAGTTGGTGAGCTTCTACTGATGTCAAGTTTAAAAATTATGGTTATTATACTCTCCCTATACCTGCATTTAAATTAACTTTAAAATGAGTGCAATAAAACAAACTTATATGGCTGTGTCTACACTGGGCCACTTATTCCGGAAAATCAGCCGCTTTTCCGGAATAAGCTGCGAGCTGTCTACACTGGCCCCTTGAATTTCTGGAAAAGCACTGACGATCTACTGTAAGAAATCAGCTGCTTTTCCAGAAAAACTATGCTGCTCCCACTCGGGCAAAAGTCCTTTTTCTGGAAAACTGGTCCGGAAAAGGGCCAGTGTAGACAGCACAGTAGTGTTTTCCGCAAAAAAGCCCTGATCGCGAAAATGACGATCGGGGCTTTTTTCCGGAAAAGTGCGTCTACGTTGGCCACGGACGCTTTTCCGGAAAAAGGGCTTTTCCGGAAAAGCATCCTGCCAATGTAGACGCTCTTTTTCCGGAAATACTTATAACGGAAAACTGTTCCGTTTTAAGCATTTCCGGAAAATCATGCCAGTGTAGACGTAGCCATATTTGTAAAGATATTACAATCTCAGGTCAACATTTGGTATATAAGCACAAAGTAATTACTGAATTTTTTAAAAGTATTTTAAAAGTATTCAACAGTATTTTCTTTTAAGTGATAGGTTTTTCAAATACATAAGTGTATTTTGTTGTCCTGCATAAAATCTGTAACTTATTTTCCATGATTTAGTGAAAAACCAAAGAGCTAAATTTCCACATGTGCACAAATCCATGCGAGAGCAACTCCAATTTCAATGTGTGCACGCACACATGCACAGAGTTCGGTGCACATGCACATTAGCATACATACTGTTGAAAATCTGGGCTAGTCTTTATTCATAATTTTAATCTGTGTCTCAGATAGCCCTTTGCAAACTCTGAGCATTGCTCCTATTTCAAATGCACTCTAAAGAGAAAATTCTCTGGCCTTGAAAGGGCAAGACTGGGATCCACAAACACAAATCCATATGCACCTTTGGAGGTTCCACTTAAGTCAATAGGGCCCTGCAAGGTATGGTCAAGCAGATCACATTGCAGGATTGAGATTAATTGGTAAACATGCAGCTATAAGATCAAGAGAATCGAAACAGAAAGCTCAAAACTTACTTGACTAGATTTTAATATTTGTTACCTGCAAAAACTCATAGTCTATCTGAGTTCCAGTTATTTCACTGTAGCTACAGTTTTGCTGGGGCCAACATCGGGCCATCTGCTTTTATACGGTGTTTAATTTGGTCAAAAGAGAGATTGATTTATTTGTAGAGGGCAAATCAGGATATTTACCAAAAAAACTGAACATTTAGAGCTAAAGCACAACAGACAGAGAATGTGCGTATTTAATTCATGTGAGCTGTACATTGTGGGGTGTGTACCTCCCCTCCTAGAACTCTCTCCTCCTCCCATCAAAGACACTGAAGTTTTTCATCTACTTGCTTTCTCTAATCCTTCCACCTGCCCCACTGACCCCATCTCATCCCATCTTCTGATCTCCCTCGTAACCACTCTCATTCCCACCCTTAGTCTTTTCTTATCTTAAAACACAGGCATGATTTAGTCTCTCCCATCTAAAAGAACCCCACCAAAACTACTATCCAATCTCGAATTTCTAAACTCACTGAATGTACTATAAACCATCACCCTCTGAAGTTCCTCACCTCCATTTTTATACGAAACCCTCTCCATCCTAACTTCCAGGCCCAGCACTCCACAAAGAAGTCATAAAATATTTTGGTGGAAGCTTTTTCAGTGGTCAAAGCGCAGAAAAAGCAGCCTGCTCTTCAAATGCAGCTTGAGCGCTAAGAATTAAGCTGAATTCTTTCCTTTTCCTGCAACACCAGGCCAAATCAATTACCTCTCTACAGCGTTTAAAATTTAATAATCAACTCTGTTGATAATAAAAAGGAACAAAAATACCCAAATTCACTTTCTTGTGGCCCTGCAGAGCCTTGCACAGCCAATAAAAGGAAACAGCAGCTGTCCCTAAATTCAGAAGATACACATAAAGATGATCCACTTTTCAGAACCAAAATACACTGTGTAATTAGATTCATTATTTTCATTGGTCAATATATTTAAGAATAGAAAATTTTGCAATGTCACACACAACTCTCCAAAGCTCTCTCATTGCCCACATTTCTGCATTCAGTTCCTCCCCACCTACATTCTTGTGCCCAGGGCTCGACAAATTATACAATCTACTCGCCCATGGCGAGTAGATTGTAACCCGGAAGAGCTGGGTTCGGGCGATCTGCGCATGAGCAGACCGCCGGACAGCGCGGCTAGCGAGTGGGGCTCACTGCAGTTCGGCAAGCCCTGCTTGTGCCCTTTGCCCTACAAAAACTTATCTCCCGGCAGCTCCCTTTTAAATTCCAACTACACAGCAGTTACAAGGTTAGGATCCCAGTTACAACATAGATGTGATAACATAATTTTGTAATTTGGTTTGGTCTGTAAGCTGAAATGCTATTATGCTGATCCTTTTTGGATTATAATATAGAAAATACAGGATACATTTTTATTATATAAAGGCTATGTGTGGGGTTGGTAGCACTGTGCATTATTAAGGGTACCTGACAATTCCTATTGTAAAATCTTGTTGACAGTTGCTTACAACTTGGCCAAACTTTAAGTGTTTGGGCAAAAAATGTCCACACTAAGTGCCTTCCTAAGACTCCTTTTGGAAAATTTACAAAATAGTTCAGCTGTTTCTGAAAACAAGATTCTGGAAAAGTGCCATGTTTTGCTCACCTTAAAAAAAAATTATCAGAATTGTTTTAAAGAGCTCTGTCTCTCCCAGGTTTTGGAGTAGGGATGTTAGGTATCATTTATTTTAGTAATTGTGTAGCTGCAACAATTTTTAGCTGTTACACGGTTACTAAAATGCTTCTCCCAGGGGTGGGGCCGGCAGCCAGTGTGCTCCCAGCTCCACTCTAGGAGAGCCCCCTGCCACACTGTGCTGATGTCTCTGTGTCAAAGGCAGCTGTGCAGGGTGGCAGACAGAGCTGGTCTGCGAGGGGAAATTGTCTAAAAAAAATTGGCTCCCCACACATACTGGTTCCTGCCTGCCGCTCCTGTCTGTAGAGTGCCCAAACTTCCCATGGACCGAGGCTACTCCAGCATCCCATAGAGAAGCTTCTGTTCATGGGGAGCATGGACCACAGTGGGATGCTCTGCGGCAGCAGTCCCCATCCGTGGAGTGCCCAAGCTCCCCGAAGACAGAGGCTACAGCAGCATCCCACCTGCCCCCTCCCCTCATGCACTATTGCCTCTTGATACAGAGGCAACAGTGAGGGGAGGGGATGACAGGAGGGCTACCCCTGAGCACAAACTCCCATACCCCCCACGCTTCCTGCCTCTATATCAGAGGCAGCAGTGCAATGGGGGAGGGTGGCAGGCAGGATGCTGGAGCAACTCTGTTCGCGGCAGGTCCAGGCTTTCGGTTAATCTTTTAAACATCCCTTCTTTGGAGCATGGATTGAAAATTCAAGGGGGCAAGGAGGATCATACCCGCCAACCTCCTTCTTTTTCAACAATCCTTTTTGGAAGTTATCCAGTCACTAAGACAGTAGTATGTTATACCCCTTTCTCCTTCCATCTTTTACAGCTAAGATTGTCAGCTCTTTAGGACAAGGCCTGTCAGCTCCTCTGTCTGGCATAACAGGAGCCCTTTCCTGGTTGGTCCTTAAACACTTCAGTAACAATATGTCTAATAATATGATTAATAATGAATCAATTAAACCCAGCTAACCCATTCTGCATTTTGCTATTTGGTCCAATTGTGCATGAGGAAGTCTATCTATTTCAAGTCCTTTGGGGGCAGGGACTTCCTATTGACACTGCTACGTGAATAATGTTCAGGTATATTACTATGAGAAACAAGGAATGCGGTTACCTTAATGCGACCAAAAAAAAAAAAAAAGTAGTTAAACCCTGAAGAATATTTTATGTGACTGGCTGCTTTGTTGGGCAGGGCTGCTGCTTCCTTAGTATAATGCACATGCACACACACACTCACACACACAACCACTTTTTTCAGACCACTTGGGGGAGGGGCATACCACAGTGCAGACAGACAGACAGGGGAGGGAGGGCATATAGATTGGCAGGTGTCTGGTTTTGAACTGGACAGTCCAGTATTTGAGCTTTCTGTTCAGGAA
>JANRFK010004149.1:110976364-110992392 GCA_030068395.1 Apalone spinifera | reverse complement strand
GCCTCCTTTGCATGCCTTTGGCGCAAAAGGGGGCCAGTCTAGACACAGCCTTGGTGTACACCCATGCAGGCACGCACGTTAGAGGGAATACTGCTCCCCAGCTTTTTCATGTATGGTTGTTCTGTATATTGTGCATGTGCAAACTCTTCAGGGTGAGACAGTTTGTTTATACAAGTTGAACCTCTCTAGTCCAATACTCTGGTCTGGCAACATCAGTGGTCCGGCATGATGTTACGTAGCCGGATGTCCACTTATCACGGGTGTGACCAACTTTCCCATGGTCCCATAAAGTTTGTTTGCAGCCACCAGTCCTGTGCTGTTATTTAGCTCTAATTTACCTCTAAATGTCCTCTAAGAGCCCAGCAAGCAGTGGAAGTGTTGGAAATGCTGCTAGACAATCATGGTCAGTCGGTAACGTTGGTAAGTGAAGGCAGAGCCTTCCCAACATTGCTGACAAAACCAACCACCTAAGACTGGGGCCACCGCTGGGGAAGGCTGGGGCTGCAGCACAGCAGCTTGTCTCCAGCCAGCCACCAGGGAAGGCAGCCCAGCTCAGCAACCCGGCCACATGGGAGCAATGAGCCACGGCGTGGCTGCAAGTTTCCACCCAGCCATCAGGGAGGGATGGAGCTACTGCACGGCAGCCTGGCTTTCCCTAGCCTCTGGGGAGGCATTGGACTATGTCAGGGCAGCCCAGCTTTCCCCGGCTGCTGGGAGGGATGGAGCCACAGCACTATAGCCAAGGAGAGCCAGGCTGTGACCATACCACGGCAGCCACAGCTCTCCTCATGGCCCGGAAGCCTCAGGTGGAAAAGGAAAGGCCTCAGGTGAAAGGGGCTGGAGCTGAGGCTGGGGCTGGGCTTGCCTTCCCAGCTGGCCTTTCACCCAATGCCTATGTAGACATTGTTAACCTCCCTGTTGTTCAGCAAATTCGCTGGTTCAGCGCTGATCAGATCCCAAGGGTGCCGGACTACAGAAGTTCAGCTTGTATTAGCTATTTGTAAAGTGCTATAAAAATATGTGTAGATACATAATTAAAGTGCTGTATAAATAATAACGAGCTATGTGTGTCCAATGGTATTGTAGCCATGTTGTTCCCAGGATATTAGAAGGTGCGTGAAGAAATATTTTTTTAATTGGACTAGCGTCTATTGATGAGAAAATACCTTTTATTGGACCAACTTCTGGTCTACTTCACCCACTTTGTCTCCATAATGAACTATTTGAATGTATTATATATTAATATTTGCATTGCAGTAGAATCTAAAAGCCCATTCATAGATCAGGACTGTGCTAGGCACTGTTGAAACACATTACATAACAAGGGTGTCTGCCATAACAAATTTACAAATCCAGGAGACTAAAGGTGCATACAGACAAATGGGAGAGCACAAGGAGATAAGACAGTATTGGTCAGCATGGCAGGCAGAGGTCTCAATGTACCAGCTGCCTAGCTGTTGACAAGCTTTTTATAGGCATCACAGCAAAAGAGGAGAAATGTGAAGGAGAATAATGAGACAACTTTATGGATGTTCACAGGAGCTCTACCCATTTGTGAGGGACCACATGGGGGAAATCCATAAAGGTACTTGTTTGAAAATTTACAAGCGGATGATGAAGGCTGGTATCATTGAGTTGGAGTGGAGGCTGGAAATAACATCCAAACAGCAATGAAAAATGATAATGGTTAGGGCAGGGGGATGGACTCTATGATCTCCTGAGGTCTCTTGCAGCCCTATTATTCTAGGTTGGGAGTTAGATCTGCAAGTGCCTTGACTGTGAAAACTACTTGTTTGATGCAATGAAAAAAGAGAGCCAGCAGAGGGCTGTAAGAGAGCTGAAATCTGGCAAAAGCAACAAGCTAGGAAAATGACCTTGGTAGCAGTGTTTTGGGTGGATGTTGGACTTGGCAACTTTTGGCAAAAGGACATTGTTCAATGTAGTTTGAGGTGGGTCTTTTGCTTATGGTTTTCTGTTTATGAATCCTGCTTGTGATGTTTCCCCAAATTAATGCTGGGTTACTTCCCTCCTTTTATTAAAAGCTTCTTTTCTGCACTATGGGTACGTCTAGACTACATGCCTGTCGCCAGAGGCATGTAGATTCGGCTACCCGACATAGGAAAATGAAGCCACGATTTAAATAATTGCGGCTTCATTTAAATTTAAATGGCTGCCCCGCTCTGCCGATCAGCTGTTTGTCGGCAGATCGGGGCAGTCTAGACATTCCCCTGTCGACAGGAAAGCCTTTTGTCGACCTCCCGGTTATGCCTCATGGGATGAGATTTACCGGGGAGGTCGACAAAAGGCTTTCCTGTCGACAGGGGAATGTCTAGACTGCCCCGATCTGCCGACAAACAGCGAATCAGCAGAGCGGGGCAGCCATTTAAATTTAAATGAAGCCGCGATTATTTAAATCGCGGGTTCATTTTCCTATGTCGGGTAGCCTAATCTACATGCCTCTGGCGACAGAGGCATGTAGTCTAGACGTACCCTCAGACTCTGTGCAGTCTGAGGGAAGTATTGCCTCTTAGAAGCATCCAGGGAATGGTATGTAATTGTCCCAGGTTACTAAGTGGGAACTTGAGCTGGTTTTGTGATGCATTGCTGAAAAGGAATCCCCAGATATTGAACCCGGCCCTTGTTGCTGAAAATTCCACCTGGAAGAAGGGTTACATAAGTCTACTATATTTTGTGGGTGAGGAAATTAAGTTTGGACATAGAAGGTGGGAACATAGGTGTCAGGCTGCATACCTTTTATATAGGTATACCATGTTAGTACCTGGCTAGTTTGTAGTCAAGCTTTAAATTAATCTCTTTGGTCTTTTTATAGATTTCTAGCTCTCTAGCATCTTTTAAATTCTTCATCTTCCACTGGAACCTGGACTATCGGATTCTTTCGGCATGCCAGAAGTGAGGCAGATCCTTTGTGTCATTCCACAGGTTCTCAGGAAAGGGTGTGAGAAGGTTAATCCAGTAAATTTTACAATAATACCACATGTACTTCTAGAACAATCATTTCCTTTGTCATTCTGATTTCTTTTCCATTTGATTCTTACATTTATCTTCAAACTAGTCTCCAAAGTTGTATTTTGTTCTCAATGTGAGTGTCTTATCATACATCCCGAAAGTCCTTGCAAAACTTTGTGTAGCCTGATCCTGGGACAAGAATCTTATTATCTTCTGATCAGATTAATTGGTGAGCTATAACCTTTATTGTAATAACAATAATATTAATCTCCCTAAAATCAAACAATAATTCCAATACACAGCAACTCTCCCTTCCTGTCCACATGATACATAGGATTTGTCAAATTGTTACATCTCGGTGTTCTTAACATTATTATAGAGTATTACAGAGCAGCTGAATATTACATATTCAACAAGGGTCCTTTTCAAGAGGTGTCTGATTACATTAATCACTGCTGTAATCCTGTGAGCCTGTAGTTAGAGAATTGTATCAAAGCTCAAACAGGTAGAGCAGCTACCTTTTCTCAGCTGCAAAGATGTTTTGTTTATAGACAGAAAAAAACAACAACAAATGGTCCTGCAGCACCTTAGAAACTAACAAAAATGTAGATGTTATCATGAGTTTTTATGGGCACAAGCCACTTCTTCAGGTGAATGTTTATAGATAGGGTTCACCACAACTGTGTGCTCCATTCCTAATGCTTTTATGAAGCATTACTTACTATGAGAGGTTCCCACTTCAGTCCCTCATTTTCTGATGGAAACAATTTCTGAAACCAGGAACTCCAGCTCTCTTCCCACTTAAAATTTGTGTGCCTTTGGGGTTGGCCAAAACCCATCTTAGAAGTAGCTGATGCATCACACCTCAACAAAACAGTCAGAAACCTCTCGTTGGGAACCTGAGGTGGTTTTGTCATTTTTGGTAACAATATACTACTAATTCTATTTAGGGTATCCCTTGAGCTACTTGTTCTGGGTGAACATCCTGCATTGTTGGTATCTTCAGAGAAAGTAAAACTTCTCTGAAGATAGATTCAGGCAGGAATCTCACGGAACTACTTCTCCCTCAGGTTAAAGGTCACATTCTTGAGCTGTATTGCTCACCTGTCTTTCTTGCATTCCTCGGGCTATTAAGGAAAGTAATGAAAGAAGTAGAAAAGCTGGTAGAAAAGTGCTTGTTCATCTGGTCTCATGGTTTCTTGAGGTTGGGGAGCTTGTTTCTCGCTCTTGAGAGGATCTGAATGGAGCATTCTAAAGCCCCTGGCATACCTGTGCTGTTGAATGCTCAGTATGCAGAGTCCTCCAGCAGGCTCACAGTTAACTCAGATCTTCAGCGTTAAGGGGGTTTCCCACATGATTTATATTGAAGGAAGGAGACTCAAAGCAAGAATCCTGTCATCTTCATAAAAACAAAATTACAAAGTAACTTTCCCTTGGTCCATCCCCACTTTTTGGTGTTAATGGCAGGAATGCACCTTACAGTTTCTTCTTTAATGCCTCCTCCAGTCCATTTTTAAATGTTCCAAGTAATAGGTCTCCTGCCTGTTTTTTTGCTTTGTTAACTCCTCCAGATAATTCTTCACTCCTTTGCTGCTCATGCTCCTAGATATTTAAGATTATAATAAAAGGGTAGTTAATTATGTTATCTGTCTCTGGAACCTCCATTAAGGAATTGAAGACCTCATTCCTGCAGTGAGCTCCACATGAGTGGATCCTGGCCCCTGTGTAAAGTGCCACTGACCTCAAGAAGGTAAGCCTTGAGCTTGCAATGAGATGTCATTTGAAGAAGGGATTTTTAGATGTTCAGAAGTTAAGCCTTCCACCCAGGAGCAGATGGATTTCCTAATGTTCAGCATAGGAAACTGAGTCTCAGATGTTAAACTATTGAGAATTGGGGGCTTTTTTCCTCATAGATGATGGGACCCATAGTTTTTATTTAATTTAATTTTTTTGCAGGTGCTTCATGTCGATCAGAAGCAGTCCTTTCATTTGGAGATGGGTAAAAGGTGTAAGAATGAATTATTTGCATGTGGTGCACTGTAAGGACCAGTAAACCGTTTATGCTGATCCCTGCACCTTAGTCTCTACCAAAAACTTTCCTTGCAAAATGGCAGCATAGAATGAGATTGCGATAGTTACATCATGTGACTGCCAGCTGGCTGGGGTTTTTTTTTCACAGCTTCTTACAAAAAATCAAAAGCATCATTTTTAAAAAATCTGTTTATTTCTCTTTGCAGTTGTCAAACCATTTTGCAGATGAAATCTCTGATGTATAGAAAAGAAGGGATTCATCTATTTACACATGCTTCCAGAGAAAATTTCCTTTCTGTTTGAGGTTAAACTTTCTATCCCAAGGGTGCATGCATTTGTAGAGAGGTGGGGATTTAACTGAAATTGCTTTGCATTTCTTTTCCATTTAAGAAAAAAAAGCTTTCTCATATCCAAAGACAGAAGCAACACTCATGCTCCTAGAAGCAAACGGAAGCAAATGGAAGTAGGTACATTTAACTGGAAATATTTTATTCTGATTCTGAGAACTATACTGAATATAGTGCGTGTACTGTTCAGATTGTGTACTGTTTACAAAGGAGGGAATATGGGTGAAGTGCTTCCCCACAATTTTTAAGTAATTTGATTCAATCTGCTCCATTTGGAAGACAACAAATGTGCTCTTTAGAGACTTAGGAGTTCCCAAAATAGGTCAGGGTTAGCAAGAATGATACAGCAGTTTACACCGGGTGAGGAAAGATGTGGCATGACTGTTTCAGAGGCAAGGAACTCCCCACAACTCTCTAATTAGCTTGATGGTGGAATTTTTAATGCACTGAGCTAAAGCACTTTAGATTTTTAAAACTAGAATAGGGGATATGTTTTCTCCCACTCCCTCAAGTGTTTTAACAAATGGATGTGAAGTTGCCTTCAATGCTTCCCATGCCTGCTATTTTATTTTGTAGTGCGAGTTCACTTTTATTAACTTAGTCTGTGCAGTATTAGAACATACAAGATAATTTGAAGATCTTCTGTATCAGCTGCCAGCTCGTCATACATGAAATGTTATCAAAGACTGATCTTTCTGTGGTGTTCATTGTCATTTAAAGTGAAACAGTGAAAGATTAGCTTTCTTTTTCCAGAGTAATAGATTGTAAGCTCTTCGGGGGCAGAGACTGTCTTTTTGTTCTCTCTCTGTACAGCACCAAGCACAATGGAGTCTTGGTACATCACTCTGGCTCCTATGTATCACAATAATACAAATAATAAATAAGTTGCTTAGCAAGAAAATGTGTTACCCAAGGGTTGATCAGTACCTGTCTGTCAAGATTTGGCAAAGATACATGTGAGCATAAAATGTAAGACCGTTGTGGCTGATATGACTAACACAGGCATATCTTTGGGATTACTGTATGAACTTTATAAATGTTACATGCATCTTTTTTTAGCCTTTAACTTAGATTGTGTTACTACTCCAGTGGGGGGTGGTAGAGGAGTCCCACAGCGACTGGCGGAGACCAATCGTCCTGGCACCTAAGACGGACGGCTCAACTCGATTATGTATTGACTTTCGAAATGCCATTTCCCGTTTCGATGCCTATCCCATGCTTCGAGTAGATGAGTTCCTAGCGTGGCTGGGGCAGGCACAGTACCTTTTAACTATAGATCTTACAAAGGGGTATTGGCAAATACCATTGTCACCTGACTCTAGGGGGAAGACCGCGTTTGCCACACCGTTTGGCTTGTACCAATTTATCACCATGCCGTTCGGGCTCCATGGGGCCGCCGCCATGTTCCAGAGACTAATGAACCTGGTTCTATATGAACATCGACAATACACAGCTGCATATATCAATGATATTATTATTTTTAGTACATCTTGGCCGCAGCACTTGCAGCAGGTGGAAGCCATACTCCGAGCATTGGCAGAAGCCAGGTTAACAGCTAATCCAAAGAAGTGTCGGTTCGGTCATCGGGAAATATCCTCCAGGGAAACCTCTGCAACACTTTCAAAAGACAAGCATGGAAGATTAAATTCATAACTTTGCTGTTCCTCTTATAAGAAGCACACAGGATCTTGTTCAGGAGGAAAAGGCAATACGCCACGTGTATTGCAAATACAGTACAGAAATTAGCATATGCACTTATTCACATACACACTTTCACACACGTGTTCTGTAGATGATCTTATAGTTACCAGTCTATTGTATCTCGAGTTAGTCTAGTGGCTGGTTAGACTGAACACAATTGAGGAGCTGGACTCTGTCAATCATGATTTGATGCTCTGAGGTATTGCTGGACTGACCACAAAGCTTCATGCCACACACCCTACTTTTATAGTTTTAAGTCCCAGTTTTAGTTTACGGCTATGTCTACACTGCACTCTAAACTCAAAATAAGTTACATAATTTGCGCTACACAAATTGCGTAGCTTATTTCGAGTTTATTTAGAAATAAAGTGCTATTTCGAGACATCCCTTAATCTTCATGGAATGAGAGTTACTGGGATGCCGAATTAGCAAGCGCGTTATTTCAAAATAATGGGTGGCTTGTTAAGACGTGGGGTAGCTATTTCAGGATACCTCTGGTATACCAAAATAACTTTGATGTGTAGACATACCCTATGGATTTTGCAGTGTCATGCTGGAGTCCTCTAATTGTTAATTGGTGTTTACCTCCAGGCTGCTTCCATTTTCATGCTCCATCAGATCTGGGAGTGACTGCATGCAGTTGGCTTATCTCGTTCACATTCTCGTTCACAGGTTTAAAAGCTTCAGAAGGGTAGCCTAGTTAGTGTGTAACTGGAAAAAACTTAAAAAACAACAAATAGTCTAGCCCTTAAAGACTAACAAAACATGTAGATGGTATCATGAGCATTGTTGGGTACAACCCACTTCTTCAGATGACTGGAGTATTAACAGTCCAGTTCCAAAATAAATAGGGGATGTGGGGAAGGGGGAGAAGGAAGGGAAAAAACCATAGTGAATTCACAGGTGTATGTCTTTGCTGTAGTAGGGTCATCAATTCTGCCCCTCTTTCAGTATCCTGAATTTGACAGATGCCTGAGTTCACACCTCCTTGTCAACCATTCTCACCATGTGATGCCGACTTCTTCTGTCTCCTGTCTTCACACATTCACATATTCTTCACTTACACAAAGGACAGTTCATTTCACACAGAGCAATTTCTCTTACAAAGGAACAGGCAGGATTTCTTACAGACTCAGGCAGGAGATGTTTTTAGCCCCACCTCAGGTTCAGGGGGACAGGCTTCCTGCCCCATTCCAGCTTCAGGGGTGGAGCCTCAGGAGTGGAGGAGGGTTCAGACCGTTGGTCAGAACTGCCCTTGGTCAGAACTGTTCTAAGCAGACTCTAAGAGGTTCCTGGGATGGGAGGAATCCCCTGGAAAGCTACAATAATAAGTAACTGCAATATCGTATATAGTATGGGAGTGTTTAGGCTGTGTGAGAACATGCTGTGACTTTTTTTACTGATATATGTGATTGGCTTTTTAAAATCAATTAATGTTTGTACACGTGCATTCAATAGATCAAGTACTAGATGGAACTACTATCATAACAGTCTGAATGCCAGCAACTATTCTACTTAAAGTTAATTCAGTTTCCATCCTAAAGTCTGTTTTCAGTCACTCGTAATTGTCTGATATTACATATGCCAGAATGAAGCTTTATAGGACTCTCTCTGCCTTATGGCGAATAATTTATTAAAAGGCTAACACACTTTTGGGTATGGCAAAAGGAAAAAGATATTTTCTGTCACCAATTGTTGGTTTTTATCATCTCCAGCATGAGGCTAGAATGTCAGGAAAACAGCAAAGAGCTTTTCACTAATGAAAAATATTCTCTGGCTATAAAAGGAACTTTATAAGTCAGAGCTTTGCTTGTTTTGTTGATGCCTCTTGGGATATTTGCTATTCCGCATTTTACTTACACAATAATAATCCCAGCTGTCACCCGAGAAGGAGGCAACTGTCTCAGGAGGAGACTGAGAAAATAACTGGCTTTGGCAGCAATCACTCCAGAGTGATAGAGGATATAAATCCACCTCACACTGCTGAGCAGGATTAGGGCCATGATGTGACACTGGTAAAGCTGCGCATTTTGGGTGCTATGGACAAATCACAATTTCAGCTGGAAAAGGTGGAGCAGTTTAGATCAGTGTTTCTTAAACATTTCAACAGAGTTCAAAATGGTCACCCTTAAAGGGGTAGGTGATTTTTTTCTCAATAACACCCCCCCCCCAACTCTTTTTCCCCCTCTTTTGCGCTCAATAACTTTTCCCGCCCCTCCTTGTTTCCCTTAGGTTTTTTTTTTTTTTTTTGCTCAACAAAAAAATCCTTGGTGTTCTTCATAAAAAAAAATTGTTTGGTGTTCCTCAGTCTGAAAAAGTTTAAGAAACACTGGTTTGGATGCTTTCCAGAATACTACCACCAATACTATAAAGTACGGAAGCAGGGGGAATAGGGCAACCTGGACAAGGTGGGGGAGGGGGGCTCTGGGCCCCCAGAAGGGGCAGGGCAGAAGGGGCAGGGCTGGGGCAGCCAGCTCTCAGTGCTGCCCAGAGTGTGCTGTGTTGGTCCTCCCTTCCCCTCTCCGCAGCCAGTGCTTAGAGCCACATGGAGTGTGCCCTGTGGCACTCTGGCGACAATTTAAAGGGCCCAGGTGTCTGGCTACCACCGCTCCTGCAGCAGTGGTGATGATAGCCAGGGCCCCTGGGCCCTCTTGAATCACCTGGTCCCAGGGCAACTGCCCCACCAATAGCCACAGCTCTCTGGCTGCCTAGGCGCTGCAGATGTAAGAGTGGCAATATTGTAATCCTCCTAAAATAACCTTGCACATGTGTGCATGCACACACACACACAAACTCCCTTTTGGGACAGAACCACCAACTTAAGAAATGCTGATCTCCCCCATGAAATTCGTATCACATAGGGTAAAAGTATACAAAGGACCAGATTTCATGGTTTGTGATGCATTCTTTATGACTGTAAATGTGGTTGGGCCCTTCATATGAATAATGCTCTAAAGAGTTTATAATCTAACAATTTCGTCTGCAGAAATGCTCAGCCAGGCAACAGACTCTGTGTTAATCACAGGTGCAACTAGAAGAGCACGGTTGTGAGGGAATGCTACACAAAAATTAACCCACAGCTGGCATTGTCTCTACCCTCTTAAAAGAAAATAATTTACAATGTATTTTGCAACTTGTAAAAACTGGGTAAACGGATCACTTAGCAGTGAAGAGCAGACTGAAGAAAAATCCAACAGGGACTAGAAGCTGCTCGGGCACCAGAGAATGATAAGAAAATACTTGTTGTAACTAATCTAATCACCAAAAGATGTTTGGAACAGCTTGAAAATTAGGTAAGGTCAAGGAACTTTAAAACTGTGCAAGTGTTTGTATGGCAGGATTCTACCAAATTGGAGTGCACTGTTCAAATTACAAAACAAAATTAATTGTTATGCTGGGGCAAGGCTACAAAGTCCTGTCACGCAGTCTAACAGAGAGAATATGATTCTGGTGCACTAATGTCTTCAACTGTCCTTCAAGATAAGAAAAGAATCTGAAAGGAAACTAGCAACAACAGAGAACAGTTTCTTGAAGTTGGGAAAATTTTAATGCATCCTGAACTGAGCCTTCACAATCAGGTCAAGAAACATGAGATAAATGTTAAAATAATTCGAAGAAGAGGGCATCAAGGCTTTTTTTTTTTTTTTTTTTTTGTATTCTGAGCATATATGCAAGTGCATCACACAAAGAAACCTTCCCTTACTTTTGAACTTCCTCTTTTTATTTTTATTTTTTAAACTTAACCAGGCAGAGTGTACTACATTAAAAAAGAAACTGAATAAAAACTCTGTTAAGTGAACCAGGTCTGAGAAAGTGAACCACAGACTTTTTATCTTGTGTAAGTGTATCTGGCAATTATTCAGAAAGTAACACATGAGACAGGAGGAAATTTAATTAAGCAAAAATTCCAGTGGACTCTTGGACTTTATTTTTGTATTTTTGAAATTTGTTTTAATGCACTAAGTGTAAAATGACCATTGGGATCAAAATGATAGAAGGACTATTTCAGATTAGAAGAGTTAAAAATATGTATTCTCTAACTTTAGCACTATGGATGGAGAAAGGAAGGTAACATATCCCAGTTTAATAATTTTCAAAAGTTCTAAAATTGTTTAAGACCTCAATCCTGCAATTGGGATATTTCACATGCTTTAAGTTAAGTGTTTGCAGACTTGGAGCCTGACACTTTAAAATGTTTCCCAGTTGACATAAGTAATTATGAGAAAATATAGGAGAGTTCCTTGGAAATTACTTTTTAAACCTGTACATGAATGCAATTATCCCATATATGAATTCATATAAAATTCTATATCAAGGATTCTCTTCTTTATTGAGTTTACAAAATGCATACAAGGTTACCATTTGCAATTAGGTTCTATAGGGCTTTTTCGTAATGGAATAATGGATTAATTTTATAATAAGGTAATTCTGCAATTTTATCTCTTCCTTAACAGAAGTCAGATAACACTTATAATGTTGAAAAACAAGTATTTCTTTATTTTAAGTACATGAAACAAAGTTCTTGAACTGCTCTTTATTAAAACTCTGAAAATATCTGAATATTTAGCACTGGTTAGACACTTAATTCTGTTTGTCATTTTGGGTGTAAATCAAAGCTGATAAAGAATTTTGAAATGTGATGGCCATCTGCGAATGGCCATCAGAGCTTTCTTGTGCAAGAGTGTCCATGCAGTGTGGATACTCTCTTGCACAAAAGCACATTGCTTTTGCGATGTGCTCTGAGGTGTGGACACGTTTTTGCACGAGAAGTTTTTGCACAAAAACTCTTGCACAAAACCCCGCAGTGTAGACTAAGCTTGCGTGTCAGAGGGATAGCCGTGTTAGTGTGTAACTTAAAAAAAAACCACAAGTAGTTCTGTAGCATCTAGAGTTGCCAGGTGTCTGGTTTTCTGCTGGACAGTCCGGTTTTTGGTCCCTCTGTCCGGTAAAAAAAATTCATGTGCAATGTCCGGTATTTCCTGGATTTCTGGCTGGGACGCCGGACGGAAGCCTGGCAGGGGATGGGGGAGTGGCTGGGAGGTGGGGCGCGATCACCGCTGGGAGCCTTGGCTTCATCTGACGCCTTGGGGAGGAGGAGAAGCCCTGTCCCTGCTCCTGACCGTGTGGTGATGCCGCAGCTGGACTCACTCACGCTGCTCCGGACCATGCGCGGGACTGACAGTGCCTCGGGATCCACATGTGCCCGGGTCAGTCCTGCTTCCCCCGACCCTTCCTGACCAGCTCTTCTGCCCCCGCCCCCCTTCCGACCACCCCTGCTTCCTGCCGGCCGGTTTTTCTCCTCCCAATCTCCCCTGCCCCGCTCCCCTCCCAGCCGGAGTGTCCCTCCTTCTCCCTTCCCAAGTGTGTCCGCTATTTTTTCTAAACCTACCTGGTAACCCTAGTAGCATCTTAGAGACTAACAAATATATAGCATCATGAGCTTTCATGGGCACAACCCACTTCCTCAGATAAGCAGAATGGAGGAAAAAAAGGGGAACTCTACAATTTATAACAGAAAAAGAAGTGAGAGGGAGTACCTACCATACATGAGTTATATCCTTCAGCAAGCAAAATAACAGTGAAGACAAGGCACTTTAGTTTTACTGTTAACTAGCCAAGGTCAATCCCAGGAGGGGATGCAGAGATGACCTCAGCAAATTTATCTTCTGATAACCCTGAAGTGCCTTGTGCTCACTGTGTATTTACCTTCGGCTAGCTCAAGCTGTAATTACCCAGGTGAAAAATGTACCTGTTTGTAGCATGAAAGACAAGACCCTTGATTGGGGACAAAGTTCCAAGCTGGGGGAATGTGAGAGACTCCAAGTGAGGGATGAAGACTCGGCTCTTTGCAGATATAAAATGCTGCCTTTGTTAAGCACATTAAAAATGAAGTATCTTTTAACATCCTCCCCTAAACTTGAGCTTTCTGGATGGATAGTCCTGCTATTAACCTGTGATGTAGAACATCCAGGTGCGGTGTATCACAGCCATGATGGTTCTGTCTCTGGCCCTTGTTGAGGCTGGCAGGGAAGAGGACAGAAAGGGCACATCCAGACTAGGAAATTATTTTGAAATAACTACATTTGAAACAACTATTTTGAAATAAGTTTATTCCCCAAGGAAAGTGAGAGTACAGATTTCAAAATAACCAGCCCATTATTTCGAAATAACAGGCCTGGTGGTGTGGATGCACTGCTTAATATTTCAAAATAAGGGGGGTTATTTCAAAATAATGCCCTAATGTAGACCAGAGCAAAGGGCCTTTCCCCGCCTTCCCCCCACCTCCCAGTCCACACAACAGTTAGAGGAGTCAGAGGAATGGTCTCTCTTAAAATGTGTTATATACGATGTCCCTTCAATGCAGATCCTAATTACCAATTTCAAATAAGTATTTAACTAACAATAGTTGAGCATAACATTTAGAAAAATGAAAGAAAAGTTTAGATACTATATTAGTAACCATTGAGGTCAAAACATTTATAAGAGCTGAGGCAAAATTATGTGTCACCATTAGAAAACGTAAATATTTTCAATATGAGCAGATCGTAAACCAATTACCTAGAAAAACAAGTGTAAGAGAATCTTAAAACACTACGGAAAACTCTACAGACTATTCATGGCAGGATATAAGAAGTAAATGTAATATTGTATCCACCAGTCCACAGGTAGCAAACTATATTTGTGAGTAGTATTAAGGAGATAAGTTATCAGCTGTTAGACATCGATGTTGAAGAGGAATCCAGTCAACGGTATGTTTCCAATGACAAAAACCAGAGAAAACAAATTGTTACCCTCAAGCCTTATTCAACAAACTTTAAAATTGCTTTGGATTATGGCCAGAGCTGGAGGGTTAGTGCCCAAAGCCATCTATGGCTATGAAGGAAACATGAAGCAAATGAACTCACCGGAATATGAGTCACGAAAGGAACGTGGTGGAGATTGTAGTGTTTCCAAGTTTTCATGGAAGCAATTGGTATGGACAAATTGAAGAGGGTAAAATCCTCCGCTCTGTGACAATGAATGTTATATAACAAACTTACATTGCTAAGTCAATGGAAACTGAATAGCTAACCACTATTTGTAATATAATTGATATCCAGGTCAAATCAAGATTGTGAGAAAAACGACTTACCATTGAAATAGTGGGTATTTTACCAGGCTATTAAAAATTGTGCTTCACATATAAAAATCTAAGCAAAGCAGTAAAAGAACTGAAGTGCTCTAACCAGAAATTCAGAAAAACAGAAGACAAGGGAAAATAAGTGACAGAGACCACATTTGTTTGCAATAAAGGTACAGGCAATCATAAAACAATGAAAGGCTATTCAATATAACAGGGCCAGGATCATGCATGCAACAAAAGCAATTATTATGCAAAAGTATATTGCACTCAGCAAAATCTTCAAAGAAATGATGCAAAGTGTATCATGAACATCCAGCTAGATAGCAAAGCTCTGATAATACACAAACAGTTGTTTGAGTCAATCAGTACATTTTACAAATAAAGGTTTTCTTTGCTTTGTGCAACATTGGAAACAAGTGCATTTCAAAAAAGACATTGGTGTGGAATGTAGAACATTTAGTAGGGTAAATCACTCCGATTTTGAAGGAGTGGAACCAAGCCAGACATTTGCTTGTACTGTATTGAAAAGCAATATGCAAACATAGATGATGAAATGAGCGTTTAACTTGCTTACCAAAAAGATTGTGTGGTTAGGAGAGCTGCTTTGCTTCCTGCCTTTAACATATGATATGTTACAGGATTATAAAATGTTATAGCCCTCCAACAGCAAAGGCCAACCTCCATTGACTCCAGTAGCTATTGTTATAGTTACTATAGCATGAGTGACTTCAAGTTCTGCAATGATTTTAATAAAGCTCCAGACAGGGGCAAGAGGGTGCGGGGAGATCTGATTGCTTGTTTAAATTCAGAATCTTCTTCCATTGGAAGTCAGTAATGAAGGAAGTGGCCTTATTTGTATATCACAAACAATGAAAGCATAGAACAGAAAAGTTCATTCCCAAATGCATTTTAATTCATTTTTACAATGACAGTTCAATTTTAACTGATAGTTCTACACAGTGCTGAATGAAATGTTCTGTTGTCTTGCAAAAATAACAGTCTTAGTAGTAGGTATCATTACAGTGCTGTTCCTTCTATTATAGTAAATCTGTGCTGAAGAGAAAGATCATGCTTCATACAGATTAGCAAATGTATACTGTAAGCAAGAGAATAAGCAAAAAAGGACAAAGAAATATGTAGTATATAACCTTCAATATCAGAATCTAGATAAGCAGAGTCAAAGTTACTTATGCCATACAAAAACTTGAATGCCTTGCTTTCAAACGTTTTTAGTTTTTATTAGAAAACCCCTCTTGGTAGCCATTATCATATTCTTCAAGGTTAGTTTCTTAATAACAGTGCAATAAATCATGTCAATACAACCACCATAAAAACAAAGCTAACAAGAAAAGCACAGCCTCAGTAAATCACACATTAACTAAGGTGGCAGCCCTCTCCTCTTCCCATACAGGAACAAAGAGCCAGATCACTAATGTAAACATGTAGAATAATTTAAAGGATTCCTCCTGCTGCATTCTTTACTCATTTGATGTGATAAAGCTAACTACAGATAGTCAAAACCATTCCTCCCAAGATAACAAAACTGTAAGGCTTGGCATCTCACTTTGCCATCCAGGAGGAGAAGCCATTTTAAACCCAAATTGGCTCTTCACCACATTGGGCTTATCACATTCTTTTTATTCGAAGCTATTTAAATCAGAAATGTGAATCTGGAAAATGAAATTACAGATGGTTTTGTAGGGATAACATATTAAAGTATTAAAAATGATTCCCCAAGTGGAAGTGACTCCCCATAATTTGTTCCCAACAACTTAAGTTTGTGTTTAGATTTAGTGTTATCAAACTTGATAAGTATTTAGATTTATTATTATTATTATTAGTTAAGATTGTTAAATGTT
>JANRFK010004149.1:110953205-110966560 GCA_030068395.1 Apalone spinifera | reverse complement strand
ACTAAGGGGGGATATGATAGAGGTCTATAAAATCATGAGTAGTGTGGAGAAAGTAAATAAGGAAAAGTTATTTACTTGTTCCCATAATATAAAACGAGGGGTCACCAAATGAAATTAATGGGCAACAGGTTTAAAACAAATAAAAGGAAGTTCTTCTTCACACAGCGTATATCAATCTGTGGAACTCCTTGCCTGAGGAGGTTTTGAAGGCTAGGACTATAACAGGGTTTACAAGAGAACTAGATACATTCATGGTGGTTAAGTCCATAAATGGCTATTAGCCAGTATGGGTAAGGAATGGTGTCCCCAGCTTCTGTTTGTCAGAGGGTGGAGGTGGATGGCAGGAGAGAGATCGCTTGATCATTACCTGTTTGGTTCACTCCCTCTGGGGCACCTGGCATTGGCCACTGTTGGCAGACAGGGTACTGGGCTGGATGGACCTTTGGTCTGACCCAGTAAGGCCGTTCTTATGTTCTTATATTGGCTGCAGTTCCAAATTAAGAATGAGAGAATAAACAAATACTTTACATTATACCATAGGTCCCCATCAATCCTCCCTCCCCGTCAAGAAAGAGACTGCGCTGGCGTTACCTCCTGCAAAAATGGAGTTAGCGCCAGCTTCCTGCAGCGTGGGGGGGAAGTCTCACAGCCGCACGCCAGAGCCAGTGTCTCAGGAAGAGTGTGCACTGCTTCCCCTCCCCAAACAGCCAGCGTGCTTCCTGAAAAGCCGGGTCTGTGGTGTACCGGCAACTGGCAACTTCCTTTTGCCTGCTGCCGTCCTGCGTGGGGGGCGGGGTGGGGAGTGGGTGTTTCGGGTATGCACCAGCTCCAACTGCTCAGATTAGCTGAAGAGTTAATCTGGCCTGAGGCCTTGAACCTCAGTCCTACCTACCCTACCCCCTTGGGGCTGGCGTCCCAGGGGAGGGAGGTGTCTCAGTCGGGGCCACATCAGAGGGGCTTGGAGGGGTTGTTTTTTTGTATCTCACTTGTGTGGTCCCTTACAGATTTTTCTGTGGGTCAGTGATCCCTGATCCAAAACAGGTTCCCAGTCCCTCCCATAAATAAAGACAATACTGAAACATTTGTGTTGGACATATTTTATTTAAAAATGAAGCCTGGCCAACAAGCCCCCATCTGGTTTGTTGTCCATCATAACACCCCTGCATGCCCCCACACCCTCCAATCCCGAGCCTATCATACACTGGAACCCCGTCCTGAGCCTCTCACCTCCCCAGTCTTCTGCCACAACACTACTGCACAATCCACACACTGCAAATCTGTGCCCTGTGCCCATCAGACTCCCAAACCCCCTGCCTTGAGCCCCTCATACACCCCAACCTGAACTCCTGCACCCTCACGTCCACAAGCCTGTGGTTTGCTCAGCACCCCAACCCTCCAGCTGACTCCAACACTGTCCAGCCTGGAGATCCCTCCCTGACCCAGCAGCCCCTTCTCCACCTCCTCCTGCACCCAAATGCTCTCCCAGAGCTTGCACCTTTCATCCCTTCCCACACCCAAATCCCTCATTCCAAACCTAGGATTTCCCAACTCGTGAAGAAAATGCATCATCATCCTTCACATTAAATTTGATTTGTTTCTGCTATTTCTTACGTTAAATTACATTTTTATTAAATTTTTGTGCCAAGAAAAAGTATTTGTGCATATTTTTAATTTTAAATAATTTTTATACCAAGTTTTTGTGTTTATTTTTAATTTTAAATTACAAATTGAATTTTTTGTGAAAAGGAGAGTTGGACAATGGTAAAGAAGAAGTGGGGAAGTGTGAGGGTTTCTCAAAAATCAAAAGGGGGGCATGATGCCCAAACGTTTGGGAACCACTGCATTATACCCTAAAACTTATTACATTTGGGCTGTGCTGGAACACTTGAGATAGAAATTTACAGTCTTTGCCCTGCCAGTACAATATACCTCAGATACAAACCTCTGAATATGTATATAGGTATCATTGTTGCCTTTGGATAAAGAAATTGCCATGCTTTCTATTTTGGCTTACAGTTTGCCTACTTATATAATTCCATCACGACAGTATCTGAGTGCCTTACAAACATGAATTAATTTACTTTTACAACAACACAGTGAGGTAGAGAACTATTCTTCCATTGTAGTAGAACATTAGACTTATATAACACCATAGTTACAAACTGACCAGTCAAGCACAATCAAGTACACAATCAAGCAGCAGCAGAGACCAAAACAAACAATCCTCTCTCCCTCTCCTGCCCGGCAAAAACAAAACAAAAAAAAATCCCCAACTACAATACATTACTGCATCTAATGTAAACTACCTAAAAATAAAGGAAAAGTTTTAAAAAACTATTTTTGACACTGTTTATGTGCTTGTTTCATTTAAATTAAGACAGTTAAAAACAGCATTTCTCTTTTGCAGGGTAAAGTTTCAAAGCTGTATTAATCAAGGTTCAGTTGTAAACTTTTGAAAGAACAACCATAATGTTTTGTGCAAAGTTCCAAACATTTGAGAGTTATCAACAACCTCCATTCACAAGGTATTTGTTAACGCTGAGGCTCTACTGTTCAGCGTATGAATGGGGCACAGCCTTCACAAGGTTACACAAGACAACTGTGGCAGTCAGGATTTAAACCCAGCTATCTGGAATTCGTGTCCAGTGTTTTAGCTACAAGGGCATTTCTCCCACAGGATGGCCACCCAGATACTACAGTTAGTGCAGATTTCTACCACCTAACTTTCAGCGCATGTGTAATAGGTAAAGGTGATGTCCTAATACATTTGTACTCTATTCTCCACATATAAAAAGTTGAACTGAAGTTTGTTAAATGTGTATATAAAAATTGCTTTTGGACTGTGGCCAAGCATAGTAACTGCAGCCTGATCTAATCTCAGCAATATAACAAACAGGTCTTTTAACAGGCCAACAAATACATGAAGTTTATATATAAAGTTCTTCTCCCTTTTCTTCACTGAGGCTGAAATTTCTCCCTGTTCCAGTGCAAGGCCCTCTGAACCATTTAAACCCCACATGGAGCTGTGCAGGAGATCTGCAGGGGAAATACCATGCAGGGATGATAATAATAATAATAATATATGTAGCATTTTTCTATGTAGCATCCGTAGGGCTCAAAACACAAGTCAAGTATAATTATCCTCATTTTAGCAATGGAGGAACTGGGGCAAAGAGAAAGAAAGTGACTGGCCCAAGGTCACACAGCCGGCTAGTGGCAGAGCTGGGAACAGCTAGTAGGGCTCTTGAGTCACACACCCCTGCTTTATCTACTGGGATGCCAGTGGACTTCCCACAAACTGCAGAAAGTGTGTCTATGCTTGCCCTACAAAAGCTGTTATGAAGACCACAATAGGGACAGGTCAAGGGAGGTTGCAACATTGCTAAACATCAGCTGAACTAATATTTACAGTGGTAGAGGACTTTCCATTTTCCTACTATAAACAAAGCTAAAGAAGTAAATTTTGCAAGAGCTGAGAATTAGAGCCCTGTGTGGATACAAAATTTGTATCTGCATCCAAACCATAATCCGATAACATGGCCCATCGATTTAAAGCAGATATCTGCAGATTTTCAGGCTGCTGCTGAGCACCCACAACTGTAACTGAAGGCAATGAGAATCCTAAGTTTAAATCATATTTAAAAGTCACACACTAAGCCCTGGTCTGCACTAGGACCTTATTCTGAAACACCCTCCCCCCCCAAGTTCGAATTTATAAGCGATGCATCCACACTACCAAGCCCGTTATTTCAAAATAACAGGCCATAGAATTCGAACTCTGTATTCTTGCTTTTCACAAGGAGTAATGCTAATTCCTAAACAGTAATTTTGAAATAATGTTAGTGTGGATGGTCTGGTGCCTCTAATTTGAATTTATTGGCCTCCGGGAAGCCTCCCACAGCTCCCCAGAGTGCTTCGTGGGGCTCTATGTCTGAGGTAGCGTGTCCACATTATTGGAGCCTGCCTCAGACTGTATTCGATGCTTCCCCATAGTGAGGACACACTAGTCCAAATCTGTTAAATCGGGAGTTCTTAAATCAAATTTAGTAATTTCAAAATAGTTTCCTAGTGTAGACATGGCTCAAGTGAATGTCCCAAGGTCACACAGCAACTCATGTCTCATGCTTTATTTACTAGCCACATTGCCACCCTTTGATAGTAACATTTTTAACTGAACAGATGAAAAATTATCTCCCAGAGTTATTTACTAGAAGGTATGAATATTCCTGAAGAGAACTGCATGAATAATTGCCTTAATGTTTTAACTATTTAGGAAGTTTTAACAAATTTACAAACCCTTGCCATGTAAATATAATTAACAAAGCAATCATTGCTACAGTTAGCTTTTCTTTAAAGAGACATTATGCAGGAATATAACCATCAGATCTATTTAACAGAGTCAGCATCATTATATCTATTTAGTGATTTTATTAAACTCTGTGAAATCTCTTTTTAGAGCTATTTAACAGACCAGGTACATCTATCAAATGTTAATATTAACAAAAAGTGGACAGGTGTGCTGATTTTTTGTTTTACCGGTGAATGTACTTTGAGTACTGAATAAAAGGTAACCAAATAGCAAACCATCCACCTGATCTCTTTCTATTTTCCTGGGTATATAACTCTTGTTATGGAAAAATGAACACACCAATTTCCCATATTTTTGAACCATTCCTCAATGGCTGTTTTTCTTTTTTTCCAGTATGAGTTTAGCAATAGTTAAGTAGCTACCAACAGGCAGGAGATTATTTTTTTTTAAAAGCAATGAGTAGTCCTGTAGCACCTTAGAAATAACATATATATATATATATATATATATATATATATATATATATATATATAAAAAAAATAAAGCATCATGAGCTTTTGTGAGCAAAACCCACTTCTTCAGAGGAGCAGAGTGATTCTTTTTAGTGACCATTTCCAGCAGGAAGCCCCAAGAGAATTATGCTTTATAATTCTCACATAATTTGTGAGAATTATAATTTGGTAATACCCAACAAATTGTGATATTTGATTATGGATTAATTGCCTTAATTTTAATGGTCTCAAAAAGACTGAAAAATGCAACAGGAGAATTTAGACTTCTGGGACATCTTTAGTTAAGATGTGATGTTATATTTTCAGCCATACAAAAGATAAGAGTATATCACATGTTCTGGAATTAAGTATAATGACATACACTGAAGTTATGTCAACTAAATGGAAAGAAATTCTGATGGGTCTTTCACTACCAACAATTACTAGACAGTAACAATTTTTAAGCAGCACCAGATTAATTAGATTTGAACCAAAGACTAGAAAATCATTAAGAAATGCAGAGCAGGAGACTTATAATGGCAAGAGCTGTGGAGGTTATTAATGGAGTTTCTCAAGGATTGGTCTTGTGACCAATATTATTCAATATTTTTAATAATGATATTGACACAAAAAGTAGGAATGTGACAATGAAATTTGCTGATGATACAAAGTTAGGAGGGACAGACAATATTAAGAAGCGAATTGGAACATTACACAGGAACATCCGGACAACCTTGAAGACTGGAGCCATAGGACTGGGATGAAATTAAGTAGTACAAAGAGCAAGGTAATCAATTTATGATCTAACAAGAATTTCTACTGCCAGTTTATCAGTTGAAAGTGACAGAGGAGGAGAGGGAGCTGGATATATGGACCAATCACTGGCTGCTACCAGCAATGTGTTGCAGCTGTAAAAAAAAAACTAATGTGAATATATCAGGAGAGGCATTTCCTGTAAACATATTGAAGAATTAATGCCATTGTATGTGGCATTGGTAAGAGCTCATTTGGAACTAGGAACAATTCTGGTCACCCATGTTCAAAAAAGTTTAATTCAAATTGGAACAGGTGCAGAGAAGAGCCACTAGGCTGCTCAGAGGAATGGGAATCCTGCCTTAGGAGAAGCGAATGCAAGAACATGGCTAGTTTAATATCACAAAAAGAAGTCGGAGAGCTGATCTGATTGCTCTCCCTGGGGCTAACTTCCAGTGTATGTTTTATGCTCCTGAAGGACATGCTCAGGGCCGGCCTTAGGGAAAATGGCATCTTGGGCGAACTTGTGTTTTGGTGCCTTGAGGACATAGCATCACCAATTTCCCCTGCACCTATGGGCTCTCCAACCCCTGCACCCTCATCCTATGCTCTCTTTCCCACTAGCCCCTGCACTGTGCTCCCTTTGCCCCCAACCTCTGCACAGTACCCCCTTCATTCCAACCACTGCGCTTTCCTCCCACCTGTATCCACAACCCCAGTCCTGCGCTTCCAGTATGCCCACTGCTCTCCTGCACCCAAAACCAGCAACACCCATGCCCACCTGCCTACAAACTCTAGCTATGGTGCCTTGGGTATGGGCCTAGTTTGCAGCCCTAAGCTCAGCCCTGGATATGCTTCAAGGTTTTGGCTGGTCATCTGCATCTGCTTAGGCATGATAAATCGATCTGCGAGCACTCTCCCACTGAAGAAGAGTAGCCAGCGTGCATGGAAGAGCAGCCCCCACCGACCTTACTGCACACAAGACGCCATGGTAAATGCGCTGACGTCAGCCGTGAAGTCACGTAGATTAAATCGACAGCGGGGGCTAGTGTAGACAAGGTCTATGTCCCACTTCAAGGCTCCCCTGTAGTCCACAATAGGGATGTGAGAGTATAACTGTGTAAATGGTTAACCGATAAGGCTGGGTTTATTGGTTAATGTTCATGGTTACATGCAGGCTCTCTCCGCCTGTTCCGGGGGAGCCAGCTTCCGCCCCATGCTACTGCCTGTATATCAGGCTTTTAAGCCATTTCCCAGCATACACCATCTGCCGCCCTGCGCTGCTACCTCTGTATCAGCAGTGTGGGGGTGCTGGGATCTGGCTTTTAAGCTGGCTCCCAGCGGGCACCAGCTCCTGTCTGTAGTCCTACCTACAGCTCAGCTGTATCAGAGGTAGCAACATGGGGGTGGCAGCCAGCTCCTGGGGAGCCAGCTGATGCTGTGGGTGTGTGTAACCGTGTAATCACTGAGTTTTTCAGCAGGTATACAATTACACAGTTACCCACTTTTTAACATCCCTAGTCCACAAAAGTCCCACTGAATCCCATAGGAACCTAAACTCACCTGGCACCTACATTTTTAAGTTCCCTTGGCACCTAAGTTTTTCCCTCTGAGGAGCACACCAGCTGCTGCCTGACTTTGGGTGTCCAGACACCTGTCTCCTGATTAAGCTCCAAAGAGATCCACAAATAAGCGGAAGACAGGCATCTGCCTGCCTAGCTCATGTGTGGGGCCAAATCTGGCATTTGTGCTCAGAGGCCACCTACCAGATTGCGTCCCGTTCAAAATTGTAACTTTTAGTCCAGTGATTTGCACTGACCTGGGATGTGGGAGATGTAGGTCAACTCCCTTCACGGACTTTAACAGGCATCTCCCACCTCTCAGGGATGCTCTAACTTCTGAGTTATGGAATATTCTGATATGGAATGTTCTCAGTCTCTGCTGGGTTGAAGCTGTTTCTCTGTATATAAATATTTAGTCATTGGAGTAGGGAGACTGCACCCCAACTCTCCCACCTGCCCAGATGAGCACCGCACCCACAAGGCAACACAGTAATTCTCTTGTTCTCTCTGGCTCAGTGACTCTTTTAAGTATTTATACACAGTAGAACAGCTTCAAAAGGAGAAACTGAGGGAACCCTACATCAAACAATCCTGTAGCTCAGTAGTTAATGTATTCTCCTTAGATATCCCTGTTCAAATCCTTTCTTCCCTTCTGTTTGATAAGTGGACTGAACTTGTGTCTCCCACAATCCAGAAGGTTAAACGTTATACAGTAGATCATCCTCTGGCCATTTTGTGCAGTGAAGCAGGAGTCTAACTAATTCTCATGAGAAACAACTTAGGTGCCTAAGCCACCAGATTCCAGGAGATGGGATTCCCAACTCAAGCTTTGTAGAAGTTGTTCCTGAGATTCTTTAGGTGCCTAATAATTAGGCGTTGCAACATTAAGCATTGCAACATCCCAGAGAGATTAGTCATTTTTGTTGAAGGCCACTTTGAGTCAATTAAAACAATTAGACTAGGAATTTGAGGGTTCCCAGGCCCCAGCTGTGTACTCAACCAATGAACTCTGTTGCTTTTCTAAATATAAAAAGAATATTATTTTCTTGGGAATTGTTTCTGAGTACAATTTAACTTGAAAATAACATAACGATGTGTCAAACAAACACAAAGGGGATGTTCTAAAATGTGTATGTTGATATTGTTGGAGAACTGATTTAAAAAATCCTAAATATTATGGCTGATCCATGAAGGCTTTAATCAGATCATCGCTAAATTTAAAAAAAAATTTAACATACAGACTGTCTGCAACATAACACGGCAGCTTTTACTTAGGGGGAAAAAAGGACACCTTTATGGTGATGAGAAACTGGAAAGGACTTTATGGTAACAGGACTGCTAGGTTCTTTAATGACCTTATGCGTAGGTGTGGCAGGTGAATATGGTGGGACCAAAAGCAAAATAAGAAAGTGAGACAGATGTTTTAGTGTAAAGGAGTCTGTTACTATTAGTATATGATGAGAATATATAAATATTAATTCATTTAAACTTAAGTAGACGAAACAAAAGTCTTTTACTGTAAATTTCTCCTTTTTCATAATTAAATTGCAAAAAACAAATTGTGCTTCTGAAATAAAGAAACAATAGTTTGTCTATAAGAAAGCATGTTGACCAATCATGTTTCCTTAACCATCTTTTGTTTGTTGAATGGGCTGATTATTATACACATTGACCATGATCATGCAATTAGACTTTGTGCTTGCTTGAAGCCCAGTTTAAGAATACCATATACCACTTTAAAGCAATCATATCATCTTCCAATGCATATACCTTTACAAAAGAGTGGAATATATCTCCAGGGATTAACATGCTACCCCACTTCAACAGAAATAGTGCCTTGTTGGAATTAGAAGAGCAGACAAAGTTCAATAGAGGCAACCATCCAGAGAAAGGAGAAGCTAGGCGGCCCTGAAACACGATGAAAATGTGGCATATAGGTTGGGAATTCCAGCCTCCAAGCACAAACTTGTTTCCTACCAAAATTAAACAAAGAGGGAAAATAATTTTTCCCTTTTAATTCTTTTAACCCTGAGAAGGGCTTCTCCTAAACTGTCTCTTCTTTCTACTATTCACTACTATAGGTTGGTCTCCCTGGTCTGGCACCCTGGGGACCTGACTGGTCCTGGATGAGGGATGTTTCCAGACCAGGGGAGGTCATTTCTGGCCCTGCTGCTGCCTCCCCTCTCCCTTTCTGGCCTCGCCTCCTCTCTCCCCCTGCCAGCCCGCTCCTCAGGGCTTCCTGGACCACAGATGTTGCTGGACTAGGGATGTTAAAATGCGGTTAATTGACTAGTCGATTAGTCAATGGAATTTCCATTAACTACTCGACTAGTCGATAGGCACTGTCACATTCCTCCTTTGAAATGTACGAGAGCCCCCCGCTGGCGCCTCTGTACATTTCAAAGGAGGAACGTGGAACTCTGCATACAGCCTGGGGCCAGTGGGAAGTCCCGCTGAGTCCGGGCTACACATGGGTGCCTGCTTTGAAATGTATAAGAGTCCCCAGCAGACTTAGAGTTCCCCGCTGACCCCAAGCTCCATGCTGCGGAACCCGGGATCAACTGGGGACTCCCCAGCTGACCCTGGGTTCTGGGGAAATGCTGCGTGGAGCCCGGGATCAGCTGCAGAGTCCCAAGCTTATCCCAGACTCCACGGCTGCCCCTTTGAAACACATGGAGGTGTACGGGCGTTTTAAAGGGGCAGTGCCACTGCACAGCTGTGCCATGGATCAGCTGTGTGGCGGCAGCTGCCTCTTTGAAATGCTGCCTTGGAACTCAGCTGTGTGGCCCTGCTGCTTTGAAGTACCCCTTTCCCCCCCTTTTGCTGCCTCTAGCTAATAGAGGGAAGGAAATCGACTAGTCAATAGACTATCCGATAAGCAAATGCTTATCGGATAGTCGACTAGTCTTTAACATCTCTATGCTGGATCAGAGAGTCCTGGTTTATAGAGACACGACCTGTATTTAATAGATGGTTACCCATGCTTTGCTTTTCTCCTCTTTTGCAGCAATAAAACAAGGTAATTTAATGTTTGTTCCAGATCTCTATTGGCCTTGGATACCAACAGTGAACTTAGGTTTTCTGTATGGCAGTGCAGTGTAGAATATTGTTGATGAGACTGATCTATTTCTATTTTTGGACTAATTATAAGAATATCCTTCAAAGTATTTTAAAATTAGACTTCAAATTTAGTTTGTAAAAAGAAACATCTGTATTCTGCCATAACACCGTGGGGCTTTTTTCTTAGCATAACTTCTAAGGAAAAGACGTTTTTTAAGGACTCAGAAATTTGTTATTAATATTTCCTTCTCCCTAGTGATTGTGCTTTCATTGTCATAAATTTTAAAGGAGACGTCTTGATTAAGGTTCAGGAAGAGGAGGTATGCTTTCAAATTCATGTTTTCTGCCACATATCTCTGGATCTTACGTCAATGGCCTCTGATGTGGCTTTTTTGACAAGTTTGTTTTGCTTCTGTATTTTGGGTGAACAGTATAAAAATCTTACAGATTCTCTGGTTGGTATTAACAAAATCATGACTCCTTTCAAGAATTTACTCTTGGGAATTTGCCATTAAGATTCAAATTAAGCCCTTAACTATCTTCTTAATTTTGAAGAGTAACCTTCATTTTTTAAACCCATATTTCTCTCTGATACACACAAACGTGCTGTCATTTCACTTCCACTACTCTAGAACACTTACAAAAATTTAATCTCCCTACCCCTTGAACTTTAAAAAATATTTATAACCCTGATCTCAGCTCATTTTAATCTTCCTGCAGTAAAAATGCTATCACGTCTTCTAGACAGCAGAATAAGAACAGAGTACTGGGAAACTTGTTGGTTTTTGTTTCTATCAGGTTCAACCAAATGTCTTGTCTTTTGGTTCCATTTTGTATACTTTTCACGCCCTCAATTTTGTTTTCATTCTGAAGCAACTAACCATAACCTGGTTTAGATGAAAATAATCTGAAACCACAAACTTTTGCATGTTTTCCATGACAGACCATAACTCAGCAGAAGTTTGTGATTTTAAAAGGCTTGCTCTGCATCAGAATACTTGAGAAAGTTACATCACCCTTTGAGTCAGCATGTGATATTCAATGAATCCAACTGTCCCCTGCAGTAGTCACCATTGTTATTGTTGCTACTGTGGTAGCCCCCAGATGCCAATATGCTGTATGTTGTACCAATACAGATGGGGACATTGTCCTTTATACAAATAGCTTACATTCCGAGACTCCCAATCAACAGCTGAATGCAAATGAACAGCTATTTTCCCCAGAGCAGTGATCCAATAGGACTCTCACAGGTGTAAGGGACTGATTTATGTGATCTGTAAAAATGCGTCTACAAAGCAGTGTCATTCCAGAATAACAGCTATTCCGAAATAACAATGCAAGCATCTACATAGCAATTTTGTTATTTTGAAATAAATTCAAAATAACGGACGTCTTATCCTAACTTCTGTAAACCTAATTCCACGAGGAATAACGCTTGTTCTAAAATACCTATTTCAGAATAGCTGTAGTGTGGACAGCTGAATTAGCAGCACCACTGCTGCTAATTCAAAATAGCTCCTCCCCAGAGCCATTCAAAGTAATTACTCCCCAGTGCCTTCTGGGGCTCTAAATTAAGGTAGCGCCTCCACATTCGGGAAGCCTGCCTCAGACTAATTCTGAGGCTTCCCTGTAGTGTAGACATGCTATTTTGAAATAAGCTATCTCAGAGTATTTCCTCTGGAATAGCTTATTTTGAAATAAGCGTGCAGTGTAGACGTATCCTAAGAGGAGTGCATATGAGAAAGAAGGGAACACTGAACTATCTTTTCACTGTGGTATTTTGCTGCTTTTCTTACTTATTTATAAACTTTTCACTTGAGCCAACACTCAGCGCTAACCATGACAGTCGTGGGGCAACAAACACACATGGCTATACCCAAAAAGGCAGTAAATTCCTCCTGCTCATATGAATCCTTTGTGGTCTCTGCACAAGTGCTCAGGTGTGATGGCGCGTTGGCTTTTTTCCCATCTCCTGCACCCCCGAAATGGCACGGACAGACTCCACCAGCCAGTAGAATAGAGGAAGTTTATTGCTTCTCCAGGATACAGCACAGCACAGATGTCATCTGGTTACAGGGTAGGCCTAGGATGCCTCAGCCCCCCTGGAGACTCTAAATCCTAGGGGGAGACTGGGACTCTAAATCCCAGCCCCTGGCTCGGCTGCTTCCTCCATGGTACCCAGACAGAAACTAACTAACTCACTTCCAGCCCTGCCCCCCAGCCAGGGGCGGCATTCCACTTTCCTTTGTTTCTCTCCCTAGGGGGTAGCTGGTCAGACAGGTAACGAAGCCCCTTTTGCACAATGACTCATCCCCTGCCCTGCTGGGCCGTGCTACACACAGCAGCCATTGGGGGTCACCCACAGCCCAAGCCCAGGAACCAGCAAGGTACCCCCACTACTGTCACATCAGGCATCATGCATTGCAGAGCAGGTAGCAAGTTCATTACAGGACACCTCTACAGGTATCAAAGGCAGAGCCTGGATTTGAGCAGGTGAGGAATCTCTCTAGCCCCAGTCTCTGCCCCTGAAGCACAGGGGAATCTATGTGCTTCACCCAGGGCTAAGCTGGGTGCATGATGCCCTAGGAAGCTGCAAACACAGCAGATGGGATGGGGTGGAGAGATGGTGGGCAATTGTATCAGGCCTGGAGCTCAGGGGGTACCACCAAAATGTTGTCTGTGTAAGTGAAGTGAAATGGGAGACAGTGGGGCCCCCGATTTTGATTTCTTCACTAGAGGTGCCAATTTTCTACTTGCATAAAAACCAAATACCCTTGCCCTACCTTTTCCAAGGGTCCCACCCTGCTCACTTAGTTCCCCTGCCCCCATCCCTCGCATCAGGCTGTGGGCAGGGAGTTGCAGAGTGGGGGTGCAAGGGCTCAGGCTGGGGCGGCAATGCAGGCTGTGATGTGGGGCTCAAGGTCCAGGTGGCACCTAGCTCAAGCAGCTCCTGGAAGCCCTGGCAAGGCCCCCCGGCTCTGGCTGCCCCCGGCCCGAGTGCAGCGGGGTGCTCCCCGCTGGTCCTTCCAGCCGGAGCCCGGGCCGCCGCGAGCCCTGCGCGAGAAGGGGTCACGCCCTCCCGGGCCAGGTGCTGCTCGGCCCCTGGCTCCGCCCCAGCCACGGGAGCGCGCAGTGCGCCTGCGCCGAGGCCCTGACACGGGGAGAGGGAGGCCGGGGGGG
>JANRFK010004149.1:110898306-110934053 GCA_030068395.1 Apalone spinifera | reverse complement strand
AACTAGACGACTGACTAGCCAATAAGCATTTGCTTTTCGGATAGTCAACTAGTCCTTAACATCCTTACTTTAGACTGTAGTTTATTTTAAAAAAAAAAAAAAAACAGATAAATTCTGTTCATCTTATAGAAGTGGAGACAATCAAAACAATCTTACATAGAAACATTTATAACCTTGTGGGTTTCTGTCTTATCTCATAGTCCTGAAACATGGTCTGCCAGATCAAAAACAATGTTTGAGGAATGTGTCTGTCTGAGATGTGCAAGGTTAGGTGGAGCTCATTTTGAGCACTTATGCAGCATTATTCTATAGACTTGGCAACTAGATATGCTGTCCAATTTGGGAGAACAGTTAATCAGTTTTCAACTGTATCTTTACAAGCCCATGTTGTTGTAGTTAATCTCTCCAAAGTGGGAAGCCTCCATGACACCTCAAAGAACTGGATACAGAAGAATAATTCCAACTCTAATACTCCCTCAAGTTTAATTTTGTCTCTGAAGTAGTGAGTGGGAGACATTTAAAGAAAAGAATGTGGGACCATTGTCTCAAATTTCTTTCACTTTTAGTTCCAGTTGTGCTCAGTTCAGTCTTAGAAAAGCTATTTAAGTTCCTTACTACATTAAAGAAACAACTATAGAATCTTGTCTATTCTGCTTTTGTTTTCTCTCAGTATGCTAACCTTGAACTATTTTGCAGAAGAATAGAGGAAAAGTGATTTCTTTTACAGAACACTTTTTAAAATTTAATGTGGAGGTATCCATATGTCGTCATATAGCAGGATAATTAATTTGGGAAAAGAGTACTGGAGACAGGCAAACAATTGGAAAGTTGCATAATCTTCAGAAAAGCTATCGAGTTTGTTGAGAGAGAGGAAGTCACTATAGAAATGTAGGTTTGCAAAGTTTTGGGGACCAAAGACAACCAAATAAATGCAGTGAATTTTGGTTCAACATAAAATATAGAAAATACCTAGTTCTCCCCCCTTTAAAATTGTATAATTCTTCCATCATTTTTGCAAAACTGTCAAGAGCTTATCAGCACAAGCAAAAATCTGCTAATTCACATTCACTTGCATGAGTAACAGTCCCTACTCTATAAAATCATGCACATATTAAGCATGCAAATATTCATCTGGAGACATATGCCTATTTCTTGTCCTCTTCACTCTGATCGAGTCAGTCATACTCTGGCAAGCCCAATTGGTACTGTTAACACAGAGACCCTCTCCATTTACTCACCTTTCATATCTGACACATCAGTTATCTTCCCTTTTCCCACCAAATCCATATATCTCAGCAGAAGCACTTAAAAACCACAGTTGCTTACTCATCATCTGTTCCCCTACTGCCTGGTGCCTGACCTAGCTTCTTGAATGCTTCATTTGTAATATTGTACTCTGCACTCTCCACAGAGACTGAGAGTTCTGCCATATTTCCTGCATGCTTATGGAGAGGGACACTAAAGCTCTTGGGATCTTTGACCCTTCTCTGGATGGGGAAATAGGGAACCCATGCTATAATTACACGAGAGAACTTACAGTTGTGCTGCTGTAAGCTCTCTAGTATAGCCTTTCTAAGCCAACAGGGGAGAGTGCATTGGTCAATTGATCCACCCCCAATGAGTGGCGGTAGTTATGCTGGTGGGAAAAGCGCTGCCATTGTCATAGTGCTGTCTATGCTGGCCCTGAGGTTGGGGTGTTTATCTTGCTCGGGGTGGCTTATTCATTCATATCCCTGTGTGACAAGTTATATCAATATAAGTGGTAGTAGAGACACAGCCTGAGTATCTTTAAGTTTGCCTCCAGAGGCACAGGGAATTAGAAATGAGTCAATTGTGTGATAAATGCTGGAAAGCAATGGAATGAAGGAGTCCCTTAGATTTATTAATCTTGGAAACGGAAAGATGAGGTTAGGAGAGCCCTGGCATAGGAGAAGGGAAATATAAAGGAGTTTGACAGTGTGGGGAAAAGCTCATTTCAGCTGTTGATCTATGTGCTCTGCTATTCAGCTGAGAGGTCTACAGTCCACACAGTGTAATAGCAGCAGCTATTCTATTATTAATTAAGAAAACAATTGGCAGTTTCCACTGCCTGGCAGATGTAGCATCAGTTATATCTGGTACACGTTTCTTACAGGTTGTCTTTGCAACCATAAGGTCTTGAAAGGACTGTTGCTTTAAGTGAAATTCAATATTCTGTATAGCTGATAGTGATTCTTGAATTTGTTTTGGACAGCATTGTATGTGCCATGGATCAGTCTGAATTCTTTAATGGCTGATTTGTATCTATTGAGCAGTAGACTTCTGGACAGCTCATTGTAAACACTAGTGGTTCCCAATCTCCTTTTATACTGCGGACCGGCAAACCCATTCACAAACTTTTAGCGAACTGGTAACATTTTATTTGCATATTCCTTAAACAAATAATGAATATGCAAATAACATGTTACTGGTCCACCAAAAGTCTCAGCCCCCAGAGCCACTGCGAACAGTTGGCTCCAGCTCCGGAAGTCGCCAGACGGCAGACAACTGCTGCAGCTGAAGCTGGCTGTTTGCCAGAGGCCCCCAGTGCCAACCCTAACCCCCTAGAGCCCTCCACCTCTCCCGTGAGTCCCCTGTACCCAACCTCCACTCCATGCCTCCCAGCCTCAGAGCCCTCCAGTGCCAAACACCTCAGTGCCGAGCCCCCCCACCCAAACCTCCCAGTGCCAGCTTCCTATTTCCAGGACTCTGCGCCAGTCCCCAATATTAGCCCCACCCGCAAAGCTTCCCAGTGTCAGTCCCCCCCTTCTTAGAGCCCCCAGCACTAGCCTCGCCCCTGGAGCCCCCAGTGCTTGCCCCAGCCCCCTCATCTAGCCTTGTGCTGTCTTTCAGCTGCCAGCTGAGTGCTGCTGCCTGGGTCGCAGCTGCTTTATGGCTACCATGCCAGGCTCTGCATGACCCTCCCACCATGCAGTGAACTGCTCTTCCGTGTCTGGGAGGAGATCGTGCTCCTGCCCAGCACTTGTTGGCTGAGAGGTGGTGCAGGACGGTCCTGCACCTGCCCCTGATTAGGTAGTTGGAGAATGGAGGGGGGAGGGGATTCTGCAAGCCACACTTCAGTGATTAAAAGAGCTACATGTGACACTCAAGCCACAGTCTGGCCACCCCAATCAATGTTAAGATATAATCTATAAACATGTCATTTTAAACTATATTGGAACTGTCAAAACTACAGTAAGTAGTGGTACGTGGAAGGATCTATGATAGAATGCTGAGAACCAGCACTCTGCTCACTATTTTTCATATTTTGTTATGAAGTCCAGTTAATTTCTGGAGGAGGATCTGATGGAGAGATGATCAGTATGAGTTGGGTGAGCTTATCTGTGTGTAAGATTACTCATTGACATTCCTAATCCGGATCCCATTTTCAAATTGGCATCAGATTCTTATCTTTTAGCCATTTGGTACAGAAGCTGATTGTGCAATTTCACATTTGAGTTCCTTCAGAACTCTTGGGTGAATACCCTCTGGTTCTTGTGACTTATTGTACAAGTTATTGCTACCCCACAGCATGTTGTGAAAAAATGTCTCAAATCTTTACATTAGCACACTGGGGTACCTACTTGTGGTGCACTGCACTGTGCCTCAATAGAGGCACTCCTGTTGAGTCCTTGCAGTTCCAAGACAAACAGCAAAGTATGCATGTTCTGGAGCAGTAGGCAAACATTGATTGCTGTACTCTGATATCTTGCTTCAGCCAAAATCAGTAGTGTAGATAAGGCCTTATTCTTCTTTTATTGGTTCCTAGGATATTGCATTGTGATGGTAAAGTATTCAACCAGCAGGAGAAATAACATTTATTCCATTCTTTAGCTGCTTGCTTATTCAGAACTGCTGCTAGCTTTTGACTGCTATACACCTAATTGTCCTTTTCTCCGTACCATAAAATGAATGCATCACATTTGTGTATTAAAATGAAAATAGCTTTCCAGAATGCGGCAGGAATGTTCAGATTACATTTCAAACATGAAAAAGGTCTCTTCCAGAAGATCCCTTCAATTTTCTCTTACAGTAGTTGGCGTCTACCCTGAATGTAAAGTGGTATTACCAACTTAAATTGTTTAAAATGTAGTAATTTAAAAAAGTGTAGAGAATCCTTCTAATAATATGCCCTGAATCTTTTAAAGAAAAATACTCTTCTTTGTGGGTAAAAAGATTAGTTCAGCAGGGAAGAAGCTGCTTTGGGAGAAACAACCAAAGTTCTATCAAACACGTGAATTTTTTTTAATAGATTTGTTTCTATTGCCATCTCGGTTTACTAGCCTGTTAAGTGACCTTGGGCAAGTCACTTCACCACTCTCTGCCTGTTTTCCTTAGGGATGTCAGTGCATAGTGGACTAAATGATTAACCAATAAGCCTAGGTTTATCAGTTAATCATATTGACTATGCACACTCCCCCCACCCTTGCTGCCTCTATAAAAGGCAGCATGAGGAGAGGTGGAAGCCGGGAGCCAGAGCCTCCTCCCCCCGACATGCACTGCTGCCTCTGATAGGCAGCAGCGCGGAGGGTGAGGGGGGGCAGGTAGGAGCTGGTGCATGCGGGAGGCTGGCTTTCAAGCCAGCTGCCCGCTCATATTGGCTCCCATGTAGGCACTTGTTTCTTCCCCCTTCTGCACGCTAAGAGAGGCAGCAGTGCAGTGGTGGTGGGGGCAGGCGTAAGCTGATATGCGTAGGGAGCCCACAGAACTCCCTGACTCTTGCTGCCGCTCGTGGTCAGGACTCTTCCTGCCACCCCGTGCTGCTGCCTCTGATAGAGAAGCAGCAGTGCGGGATGGCATGGGGCTTCCCAGGAGTGGGGCCAGTAGTGTACTGGCTGCCAGCCCTACCCCCAAGGACTATTGAATAGTTGTGTAACGGCTAATATTTGATGGGGTTACACAATTATTCAATTAATCAACATTTAACATCTCTAATTTCCCCAATGCAAAATGGGACTAATGATACTGACCTTTGTAAAAGCACAGTAAGATCTACTGATGAAAACTGCTAGATAAGAACTAGCAAATACACAGGTTTCATGCATTTGTGCTTATCAATTTGATGGTTTTTAAAAATTGGTAATTTCTTTAATCTAAATAAATAAAATCCAGCCTGCTTAAATGTTTTTGCTTTTCTGACTTTATGAATAGGACATTCTGTGGCAAATCAAATACATTACATGTGATTGAATTGTGTGTTGTGATATTTTTCACGTCCTGCTAGATAACTATATGAGCATTCCATAATTCCACCATTTAAAATTAGAATTTCAAGACCTACTTTACTAGGTAATTATGGATAGAGGTTTATTGTGATGGATGTTGTCATTTTGAAAATACTTCATGCTAGTTTTAAGTATTCTTTGAATCCTCATCTATTTTCAGTGTAATCAAGTAGTCTTAGAGTGAGTGGGCAGTGAAATTAGTCAGAACAGCAGCTAATCCTCCTCTCCACCTTCTTGCCCCTTAGGATTCTCTCTGGTGTTGGATAATTTGATGTAGCTACTAAGCGCTTCATTGCACCCTCTGATTTATTTGCATTTTTGGTTTGTGTGATGCACTCTTGAGGAAAGTATGTTAGGAAAAAATGAAAATGTTGATCCTGCTTATGAGCCACATGTAAGCTAGACATATAGCAACATCAGATGACTATCACAGTGCTGTTTTTATTCTGTTTTGTAGGTAAATCTGTGCTGAGAAATACTTCGTGCCATTTAAATCTGATTATTTTTAGGATTGGACATAAAGCTCGTTTGGTTGAGTCTTGATTCAGAGTAGTCTTTCCTCTTTTATAAAGTAGCTGATAGAGAGGAGGGGGGGCAAGATCTTTAGGTTCTGTATGTTTTTTAAAAAGCAATAGCTTTGTGTTTGAAAAGTTGTTCTTAAGCCGGTCGAGAATCATAGGGCTGGTAGAGATCTCAGCAGGTCATTGAGTCCAGCCCTCTGCCCAAAGCAGGACCAAACTCAACTAAATCATCCCAGGCAGGGCTTTGTCAAGCCAGGACCTCTGGGGATGGAGATTCCACCACTTCCCTAGGTAACCCATTCCAGTGCTTCACACCCTCCTAGTGAAATAGTTTTTCCTAATATCCAACCTAGACCTCCCCCACTGTAACTTGAGACCAGTGCTCCTTATTTTGTAATCAGGCAGTACTGAAAAGCCTCTCTTCAAACCCTTTGGAACCACCTTTCAGGAAGTTGAAGGCTATCGAATTCCCCCCTCACTCTTCTCTTCTGCAGACTAAGACCAAAACCCTCAGCTTCTCCTCAAGGTCATGTGCTCCAGCCCCCTAATCATTTTGGTTGCCCTCCGCTGGACTCTCTCCAATGCGTCAATATCCTTCTGTAGTGGAGGGCTCAGAACTGGATGCAATACTGCAGATGTGGCCTCACTAGTGTGGAATAAAGGGGAGTAATAACTTCTCTAGATCTGCTGGCGATGCTTCTCCTAATGTACCCTAATATGCCATTAGCCTTCTTGGCTACAAGGGCACACTGTTGACTCATCTCCAGCTTCCCATCCACTGTAATCCCCAGGTCCTTTTCTGCTGAACTTCTGCTTAGCCAGTTGGTCCCCAACCTGTAACAATGCTTGGGATTGTTCCATCCCAAGTGTAGGACTCTACACTTGTCCTTGTTGAACCTCATCAGATTTCTTTTGGCTAAATCCTCCAGTTTTTCTAGATCACTTTGGGCCCTGTCCCTACCTTATAACGTATCTACCTATGTCATCCACAAATATGCCGAGGATGCAATCCATCCCCTCATCCAGGTCATTAATAAAGATGTTGAAAAAACCTGACTCTAGAACTGATCTTTGGGGCATTCTGATTGAAACAGACTGCCAACCAGACATCGAGCCATTGATCATTCCCTGTTGGGCTCAACAATCTATCCAGCTTTCTGTCCACCTTACAGGACATTTATCCAATCAATACTTCCTTAACTTGCTGGCAAGAATATTGTGGGAGACTGTATCAAAAGCTTTGCTAAAGTCAAGGTATATGACATCCACTGACTTCCTTATGTCCCACAGAGCCAGTTACCTCATCATAGAACAGGGCTGGGTAAAATGTGGCTGGGGGCTGGATCTGGCCCCTAGGCTGCATCTGGTCATTTCTATTTATATCCTGCTGCCTGTGCCACCAAATTTCCAGGCAGTGACTCAGGCACCAGGATCCTATTTAAATGGCTCCTGATTCCCATTCGCAGTGCAATCCTGGCAGGGGCCAGAACTCAAGCCCTTTAAATAGCCACAGCAACCCTGGGTGACTGCCAAGCAATGCAGTAGCGACAGAGCTGGGAGCCCTCAGCTGTGTTTTATTTTTTTCTTCAAAGCCTCTGGCCCGAGGCCCCACCTCTTCTGTGGATGGAGCCAGCCTATGACCATGTACCAAAATTCATTTAAGTGGCCTTCTTGTGAACATTATTGCTCACCCCATCATGGAAACTAATCAGAATGGCCAGGCATGACTTGCCCTAGTGAATCCATGTTGACTATTCCTGATCGCTTCCCCTCTTCCAAGTGCTTCAAAATGGATTCCTTGAGGGCCCCCCTCCATGACTTCTCAGGGGACTGAAGTATGGCTGACTGGTCTGTAGTTCCCTGGATTGTCCTTTTTCCCTTTTTTAAAGGTAGGCGCTACAAGTATGAAATGGAAATATACTGTAGTAGAAAATAAATCTCTATAAGAGACCAACACCTATATGTTAGCCATTTAAAAATGTTGATCAAATGATATTATGGTTTATTTTCTGCCTGGAAATGCATCCAGAGCTTCATAGAGCTGAAACAATATTTGAGTGGCAGACAATTAGCCATATTTGATTGACTTCAACATTGCTGAGTCCAATATAGACAAGTAGGGTACCCCTCCTTATAATTTCTCTTTCTAAAAATCTTAAAAAGGCAGGGTTTGTTTGATAGTAGTGCTTTGAGGCCGTACACAAATCTGGACTCTATGCTATATATGTGTATGCAGCATATAGCATAGTCATAGTCTTTGTCCCCCTAACAACCTACTCTACAAGACCAGCTATCACGTGTCAAACCAGGTTGTAGTGGGAGAGAAGTGTAAAGCAACAAACATGTTTTAGCATAGAATGACTGAATATTTCTTAAATGTGATAAGACAGAAGAATCAGTTATAACTCCTGACGTAGGTAGGTACTGTCAGAAACACTTTTCTGTAGGCATTATAGCAGAGGTGAGTCTTAATGTCCTAAAGGAGAATAGGACGGTGATTTTACAAATTCTAGTGGAAACATTTTTCCATTTGTATGGACAGTGTGAAGAAAAAACATTTTAAGCAAAAATAAACCTTTCAAAAACATACTGCTTTCACAATTCTCCTGGGCAGGGGATGGAGTGAAAGAAACAGACTGTTGTTCACATTACCTAATGCATTGCTCAAAGATAAGCAATGGTTATAAGGGGTATAAGAAGGGAATGTGATTGCAGTGTGATCCTGAAGAAATTACAAATATGTAAGGCCTGATTCCAGTTAAAAAACCCACCTCTGCAGATTGTATCGTCTCACATTTTATACAAATGTGTCTCCAGTGCTTTTTTAACCAAAAGGAATAGGTTTACAAAGATCCCAGTTTTAGTTATTAATTTGTATAAAATTGTCAGAGGAAAAGTAGGTTTGTGAAACATGATCTGAATAAATCTGAACAAGGATCCAGTTAATCTGAAGTGGGTTTTACCCATGAAAGCTCATGATCTTATTCAGTGGTTCCCAGCCACTTTATACCAGGGACCGATAGGGTTGCCAAGTGTTCGGTATTGAACAGATAGCCCGGTATTTGCACCTTCTGTCCGGTAAAAAAAAATTCAGAAAATACCAGACATCTAAAACGGGAATTAAAATGGGCTGTGGCTGCATTTCGGTCCCTCCCTCTCTCTCTTTTTTTGCCCCGGGGGGTTGGGGAGGGGTCAACAGAATTTTTACCTGGCGTTGTGTGTGTGTGTGTGTGTGTGTGTGTGTGTGTGTGTATGTGGCGGGGGTTGATATTTTTGGTGAAACAGTCTGGCATCCCTAGGGACCGGCAAAGCCATTTGCAAACTTTTGTCAGACTGGTAACATTTTATTTGCATACTCAAAATTTTACCAGTCTGCCAAAAGTTTGTGAATGGGTTTGCTGGTCCCCAGTATAAAAAGCCCTGGCCCTCAGAGCCCCTGGTTCCTCCACTGTCCCACAGTGCCAGCCACTGACCCCAGAGTCCCCTGCACCCAACCCCCCAGTACAGCTTCTTGCCCTCAGAGTCCTCCTAGTACCAGCTCCTCTGCCCCAAATGCCTCACTTGCAACCTTGTTTCCAGAGCCCCATTGCACCGAAACCCCCCAGGTCCTCCCATGCTAGTCCTCAGTCCTCAATATTAGCCTTGTCCTCAGTGCCAGAACTGCCCCCCTAACTCCCTCACTACTAGCCCCACCCCCAGAGTTCCTCAGTGCCAGCTCCCCAGTGTCCTCCCCAGTGCTCCTGAGTGTCAGTCCCCCTTCCTCTTAGAACCTCTCAGCCCCAGAGCTTCCTCCCTCCTCACCGAGCCCTGTTGCTGCTTCCCAGCCACGAGCTGAGCGCAGAGTGTTTCCCTGCGCTGCAGGAGGGCTGGGTAGAGCCTACAGCATGCCGGGCACCTGCTGAGCACTGCAGCAGCAGTGCTCCACATGGCACTTGGCCCCAGCTGAGCGCTGTGGCAGCCAAGTCTTTGAGCGCAGCTGCAGTGCTTGGCTGGGGCCATGTGCCACGTGAAGCCCAGCTGCTGTGAGGCTCAGCTGGGGCCAAGGGTTGCAGCTGCCCATCATGCAGCCCTGCCAGCTGGGCTGGGTACAGGCCACTGGAGCTAGAACCAGGGCCAAGGTGAGGCTGCCCCAGTAGGGACAGCCTCACTGTGGCTCCAGCTGCAGTACACCTGGTTGTCCGTCGGGCTGCTCACCCTGCTGCTCTATGAGGAACCCCAGCAGGTAGGCTCATTAGCATCTGGGAGCATGGCCTGGCAGCCTGCTGTGGACCAGCAGGCAGGGGTTTGCCACCCACTGCCTGTCTGCGGACCCGTGGTTGGGAACCTCTGATCTTATATATTTGTTGGTCTCTAAGGTGCCATAGAACTACTCGTGTTAGTCTAACTTTAAAAATTACAATCCCTCTGAGACTTCAGTAAGGACATAAGTTATATTTATGATGCGTTAAACTGCTTACATTTTTTACCTACATACTATACCTACAAAGCCGATAGAGAAGGGAAACCGCATCAAGTTTATATCCAGTTTAGCATATTATCCCTTTTACATCTGCACTGAGTGGCATTTTGTGAGGGAGAGCCAAGGCCCTGTCTTGTTTGTCCTTTTCTGGCCATGTGAGTGAGGGGAAAACATGGGCTTTGCTCTTATACGACTGCACTTTTTTGTGTCTCCTTACATCCCTGTGACACTAGCTGGGTGACAATTTGGTCCCACTTGAGTAATATTTGGCATTATAAGAATTGCCCTTGGATTGTACAGTTATTCACCTATAGTTAATTTGGGATGGGGAGAGGTGGATCACACTTGTATCTTAATTTTTAACTTCTGACTGTTGCAGGTTGCATCTAATGCTATTTCAATTAAAACAGTCTTGGGAAATGTTTTTCATCTTGTGCATTGGATAATACTCCAGATAGTTAGCTTTACCATTTCCTTTATATTTATTTTTCTCTGTGGGCCTTTTACATAGCAATAGGTAGAATGTATCTCTTTAATAATTGTAAAACCAACTAAATTGACAAATGGTACTGACTAAGGGTAGTGTCTAATGTCAAAGCTCATTGAGATTGCAGCGCTTTTTTAGAGCCTCTATCAAGCAGTTCATATTTTTTGTCTCAGTATGGTACTGTGCACAGTTACAAATGGAATTTACAGAGACTTTATTTTGAGAACATTCCCTTTTCCCTGAATGAGTGAAAAGATGTTATAATTTATGTACAAATATCCTTCTTCAACTTAATGGAAAGGTGCTGTTTTAAAGGCACTGTCTTGAAAAAGCCTGATGTAATATGGTTGAGGGTTTTAACCTTTTTCTCTTCCATTTGCATGTAATTTTTGCATAGATAGTAAATTAACTTTCCTTTTTCAACATAAAAATCCCTTCCCTTCCCTTCCCTTTTCTATGGCTCTTTAATTAGAATGTTGTGTGGCTTTTGTTAGGCCCAAAGTATCTTGTTACTGATCTAGCAGAGAGCTTCAATAATTGATACATGAGACAATGGAGCTGCCTGCATGTGAACTGAGCCAATGAGCAAGCAGGCTTATGGGACAGCTGCTCTGTGTTAAACCAACAGGCATGTTTCTAGGGAGATTGCTGATCAACCTGTTAAGCCACTGTGTGTTTTCTTTGCTTGCCTCCAATTCATTTTTGTGGTTTGGTAGTATGTTGACATGACAGCCTTCTTTGTGTAAGGTTAATTTTGTTTATCCAGACTTTTTTTATGGATTCGTCTTGTCAGTTTTACCTCCAGCGCTTTTGAAGATTTATTTCATTTTGTTCTAAATGGCTTCATTCTCTATTGTGCATGTTATTCTACCTTATGGAAATAGGATTTGAATCTCCGCATGTGTAGATGTGCTTATTGGAGGAAAAAGTAAAGTGTAACAGGTATTTAATGTTAGTTGTTTCAAGAGAAGAAAAGTATTAACTCCTCACCCTCTACTCTGCTCCCATTCTTGTTATTTCCAGAGTGAAATTTTGAGGATTACTGAAAGTCTGTCTTTCTGAAATTTGTGTTGTGAATATTAAATAGTAATGTCTTCAGTATTCCTTGATAGGAAAAAATAGTGTAAATTATATACTTTTTGATAAGTTCTTATATTATTGGGTAAAAATTTTGTAGAACTGTGATCCAAAATTTAGATGGTCTCACCGAGAAAGAGACTTTATAAAAGGAAGAGAACTTTCTTTCCTTAAAACTAGTCTTCCTTTAGCATGCTCACTATTCAAAGCAAAATTAAGTTACAAGTTTTTTCTTTAACTTCTGAAGAATGTTATCCCTGAGAGAACAGACTCAGGGTTGTTTTTTTTTAATGAAAACTATTACATCCTGTTTATAGCTTTTTAGATGTCTACTTTCTTCTGAGTATTGTATATGGCCCAGCAATGGAAAGAAGCATTTGTAGGCTATTCCTAAAGGACAGTATATCTTACTGCTTTTGAAGGAACATAATTGTGTATATCTAATTTCTGTTTTATTTTCCTTTTTTCCCCCCTGTTCCTGGAGTTTCATTGCTTTATCATGTTTGTATTGATGATATTTGGCTTGATCCCCGTAGCATCATGGAACAAAAAATTTGTTCTGAGAACAGCTATTAGCAACACCTCTTTTTGATATTTAAAGACGTTCAAAAATTGAGTCCTATTTATCATTTTTATGTTCAGGGACTCAACATTAAATTTTCTTCATTGCATCTTCTATAATGGGCATCGTTCATGTTAAATATATTGTGGTGTAAAGCAGGAGGTTCTTTCTTTACATCTGCAGAGACTCTTTAGCACATCCCTATTATGTTTTAAATCTGGAAAATCTGACAGCTGCAGTAACTCTCAGGTTCTTCTAACTTTTTGCTCAGCTTGATTTTTCTTTGAGATAGTGACAGGCTTTTTACAGGTTTTTGTTTGATGCTAGAAAGTGCTGGGTGTGTTTGTATAACTTCACATTGCAGGATTGCATTTTGGTCATGATCACCTAAAACAGGATTTTCTTGGAAAGCTTTTTAGCTGCCTTACTTGTACCTTGATTTTTCTAGAGTAAAGATTCATTAGCTATTATCTCCCTTGCTCAATGTTATTCAGTACAATTTAGATTGCTGCTGTTCTCTGTAGTCTGGATCCAAAGGTAGTTTCTTTTTGGATCTTTTCCTATTTAATTTACTGGATGGATCAAGTTACCAGACTACATTTTTACCAGTAGTTTTCCATTCTCAGAATTAAGGAGCTAGAAGGATTTTGGGGTCTTCTCTCTTATGCTTGGTCTACACTGCATACTTTGGAATAACTACATCACTCAAAAGTGTGAAGAATCCACATTCTTGAATGACTTAGTTTATACCAACCTTAAACCCAGAACTATATGGGCAAGAGCTTCTCCTATCAACATAGTAATCGCCTCTTACGGAGGTGGAGTTAAGCCAATGGGAGAGCTCTTTTCTTTCATCTTAGAAGATCTTCATGAGACACACGTCAGTAGCACACCAATGTAAATGTATAGTGTAGATCGCTGTTAATTAGATTAACCAGATGTATCTTAATGAAGTTGATAGTTTCTTTTACTGCTAGCTTAAAGAACTAGCTGTCAAATTGTACTGTTACTCTATAGGTATCTGATTTAATATTGCTATAAAATAGATCCAGTGGAACATACAAGTATTTACAAGCACTATAAAAATGTGTTGTTTGCAGGAAGCTGAACATCAATACTGCAGTAAGGTCCCCAGAGTCAGTAATTGTCTTAATTCTGTGGCAGCTTTATTTAATTTTCTGTAAAAATGTCTTTATATATGAAAATATACTGTCTATATTCTGTCCTCTTTTTGTTTAATATAAAACAATGTATTTTGCTTTGTCGTCATATCTTCAGCTTTTGATATGCCACCAATTTTTATGCTAACAGTGTATTCCTGCTTTGTTGAAGTTGTACAGGGAAGCTGGAAGCTTTGGCAGTTGTATAGCAGATACTTGGAACTGTGTAGTATAGTTTAGTATAATGAGAAATACTATTACATAGCTGTTTTAGTCAATGCAAATGAAGGCTTAGATAGTTCCAGTGAGGATGGCAGTGATAACAAATGCCAGGCCTCACATATGATGCTTTCAAATATGGTTCAGCCCTTTTTTCAGACCAAACAAGGACAGGATGGACAAAACCTTATCACTACTGAGCAGGGTCAAAAACTCCTTAGACTGGGTGGAAAGATCCAGTCAATGTGTATAAGGGGATCCCCTTCTCGCAAACATCTGTTTTGCTCCTCCCCTTTAAAGCATCACTTTTATAAGGTGGGTCACACATCTGAACAGCCTCACAACATGAGGCAAATAGTTGCCAGAGGAGGTATCTGTTTACATCAGTCTTCTCAAGCAAAGAGTGGTCAGAAATGCCTGCACCCATTTCCTCCCACCAATCACAGGATCACACACAAAATCCTAATGTCTGTTGGGTAGGGGGAGCCAGATCACTTTATGTGCAGAAGAAATAAGGATGTGGAATTGATGCATCTGCTGTAGGGTCATGCTGTCTGTGGCTTACCTCCTGGCACACAACTCACTAGTAGACAGCCATTCACAAATTCTCTCATGACTGCAAGTGGAAGACACACCCAAGAATACTTTATGACCTATTCAGAGGATGGTCCATAGATCAGTTCACCACTCACCAAAACCTAAAAGTCCATGCTACTTCCCCCAGAATGGGGAACGGACCATAGTCCCTGGGCTATGTTCTCGTCTTTCTCTGAGACAGGGACCTTCTGAATGGCTTTCCCTCTTTTCCCTTATAGTAAACGTCTTGCTGAAAATAAAGGGATGGCGTTCCCATCAGTTCTGATTACTCTTACTTGTCTGAGACATACCTGATTCCCTTCCATTTTCACAGCTTGTGTTTTGCTTAGCTATTCTCGGTATCCTTTTTCAGAACAGAGGATGTCCTACATCCCACATTGCTGATTCTCCAAATTCTGTTTGGTTCTAATACCTAGAAAGCTCCTGTTCAAGGGAGGTACAAGAGGTTCTATTATAGAAAGTCCTTGATGTAATACTCTATCTGCAGAGATGGTCCAGGTTTCAGATTTGGTGCATGTCTCAGCAAATTTCTCCACCATCCAAGATTCTTCTTCGTATCCTAGACTATGCATTCACTTTAAAAAGCTTGGGCCCATCTCTAAGCTAGCTCTGTTTGGATCCACCTAACGGCTAGAACAGCTTTCCGCCAGCCTGTAGAAGGGTACTTGTTGCTGTCACACCCACTAATAAGAGGTTCCTCAAGGCTTATAGAAAGCCTTTTCTCTCCTCCTCTGACTAGACCTCCCTTTGAACACATGGCCACCTGTTTGCTGCTATATCTATCCACGCAGGACTCGCCGAACCGTGGCGAGCCCTGCTCGCCAGCCGCACTGTCCGGCAATCTGCACATGCGCAGATCGCCCGAACCCAGCTCTTTCAGGTTGCAATCTACTTGCCATGAGCGAGTAGACTGTGTTATTTGTCGAGCCCTGCATCCATGAAAATGGTCTTCCTGATAGAGATGACTGGGGCAGAATAGGAAAGAGTGGTTCTGATGACACATTCCCTCCCTACAGCGTTTTTTCCAGATAAGCTTATATTCTCAGAGCCCATCCAAAATTCGTCCTTAAAATAACCTTATTTCACAAGAATCGATTGATTCACATTCCTGTCTTCTATCCTAACCACCTTCCTTGTCAAGACATCTGAAGTATCCTGAGCTTCTCTAAAGCCTTTAGGAAGTCCCCGAGGCTTTTCCTCTCCATCGTGGAAAGGTCCAAGGGCTCAGCAATATCAGCCCAAAAGCTGCCCAAGTGGGTCTTAAATTGTGTCAGACAGTGTTATATAGTTTGCATCATGACCCCTCCAGACTGCACAAGGTGAAAACTTCCTCCATGTTACTTGCAAACCACAAGCTATGGTGCATCAGTGTCTATTGCTGTTAGGCCAAATGATCAGAAATACCTATGTGATGTTGTTTGCCAGACTCCGCTTTCAGTGTCTGCAAGTTTGGCTACTCAACTCACTAGCCAAACAGACTGCATGGGTTTGTACTTCCTTGGTGTTCATAACTTCCTGGCGCACTGATTAAACAGAAGCTTCTCTGCATACCATGAATGGGAGCTACACAAGTCCTAACTAAGATATTTATGCAATGGGAATACTCTGTTATGGGACCTCTTTTATATCCCAAGTGAACAGAAAAACATCCCGACTTGTCCCATGGGTCATGATTCCCAGGATGATGCTCTCCTGTTGTCCTTGATAAGTGTAAGATGCACCTTTCCTCCTTAGTCCCCCTACTAACACAAGTCATAGGGAAGATTTGTCACAACAGAACCATCATCTTCCTAGCACTGTTCTGGCCCATCCAGTTCTGGCTGATGGATCTTCTAATGATGTCCATATAGTCATTTATCAGTACACGTCCATTTCTGTATCTCTTAATCCAGGGTGGGGGAAATCAAGCAGCAGCCCAACCCAGGCTCACTCCACTTCAGAGTCTGGTGTTTTACATGGGCATTGGAAATAGAATCCTCTTGCTTTGCCATTGTTCAGGCGATCCTTGACCAAAATAGAAATGGTTCTACTCCAACCTACCACCTAGCTAACAGGAGGTGCTTTTAGATCTGGGGTGTTTCTACTGACATTTGCTAGAGTGTTCCTGTTATCCTAGACTGTTTACTCTCCTTAAATAATTCGGGTCTAGCCTTTAGTTTGCTGTGGGGACGCTTAGCAGTGATTAGTGTTTTCTTCCTTATTTTACTCACCCAGTATCTGTACAATTTATGGAGCACTTGCTCAGGATTGTCTCACATATTTTTAGATCTAGACCTCAGTGGCATCTTAACCATGTTCTGTTATCACTGTCAGTAAAAACCACTAGGAGACCACTTCATCCTCCCTGGATACTCAGTAACAGACTTGAAAGTTTCAAAAAAAAAATTCACATAGTGAGTGGCTAGGTCACTAAAAAAGTAATTTCCCCCCTTCCGGTCCTGTCGATTGTTGGGAGTGATCCATATCATTGATTGTTGGGAGTGATCCATATCCACACTAATTGAATTGGCCTTGTTAGCACCCATCTTTGCATGTGTACACATCCCTTCCAAAGTGAAGCTTCGGCTTCATGCATCTGAAGAAGGGGACTCCAGCCCATGAAAGCTATGTCTATATACATTTGTTAGTCTGTTTCAGCAAAAACAAACATGGCTACACCCCTGAAAAGTGACACTTATCAGCCTAGCTTTGTGTTACCATCCAGGCCTCAATGTGAATCCTGAATGAGCGTTATGTGGAGAGAGCAGTCTAAATATCCAAGCTTTGGCTGTTGACTCATTCTTTGGAAACTAACTTTCCAGAAAGCATTTCCTCTGACGGTACAGATCTAGTTCTAAAATGGTTGTTTTGAGGGAAGAGTGTAAATTAGCTCTTCAGGGCAGGGATTATGTGAGTTTAGGGATGTCAGCCTGTAATTGACTACACAATTAACTGATAAGTCTTGGCTTAATCTTGTTGACTACACACATTTCCCCCCTTGCTGCTTCTGTAGCAGAGGCAGCAAGAAGGGGAGAGTGGGAGCCGTTGCCCTTGAGGAGCTGGCTTTAAGCAAGTTCCCCATGAACACTAGATCCATCTGCCTTCCACCCCCACCCCCAGGCTGCTGCTTCTGTTAGAGAGGGGGGGCATGCGGGATCCCATATGTGCAGGAAGCTGGCTCTGCACACCTGCCTGCCCCACCCCCACTTGCTGCCTCCTACGGAGCAGGGGCAGGCGGGAGCCGGTGCTGGGGAGAACTGGCTTAAAAGTTGGTCCCCCCAGCACCAGCTCTGTAGTGTTGCCTGTTACCCGCCCTGCAATCAGAGGCAGCAGCACAGGGGTGGGCAGGAGAGCTGCCGCGAAGCAGCCTCTGTCTGGTGTTTGCTCCACAGCAGCAGCCCCTGTCAGTGGGGGAATCTGTGGGGAAGCTCAGACCCCAGTGGACAGGGGCTGCTGCCTCCTCACGCTGATAGAGGCAATAGTGTGCGGTGGCAGGGGGCTCCACAGGAGTGGGGCTGGGAGCACGCTGAGTGCAATCCCTGCCCCCAGGGATTGTCGAATAGTCATGTAACTGTTAAGATTTGCCCTTTTCCAAACCTTTTCCAATGCCAATATATCTTTTTTGAGATGAGGCAACCGCATTTGTATGCAGTATTCAAGATGTGGGCATGGATATATATATAGCGGCAATAAGATACTCTCTCTCTCTCTCTCTCATTCAGTTAAGGATGTTAAGTTGTGGTTATATAACTCATTGTGTAGTCCCAGCTCGCGCTGGCTCTGGCAGCCACCCATGCTGCAACTCTGCATTTTAAATGTAATAAATGCTGCTGGGCTCTTACTACATTTAAAATGCAGAGGGGCAGTGTCCTGGATCAGCGCAAGCCAAGACTGCTTGATCCCAGCTCATGCTCAGTTCACCAGCCCCTGTTTACAGTGGCTAGGGCTGGCTGCGGGTAGGGGCTGCTACCAGAGCAACCCCTGGCCGCCACCAACAGAGACAACACCAGCCTGGACTGCTGCAAACAGGGGCTACTTGGAGGCAGCAGCAGCCCCTGTCCGTGGGCCCTTGGCATGCTACAGGCAGTGATGGCTTCACAGTAACCTCCCCTATCTTCCCCCCTGCTGCCTCTGATAGAGGTTAGCAGGAGGGGGGCAGGCAGCATCACAGAGATGGCTTTTAAGTCCACTCACCACAGCACCGGCTCCTCCCCCCTACCCCCCATTTGCTGCCTCTCATAGGGCAGCAGAAACAGGGGGAAGCAAGCAGTCGATACTCCAGTCAACTACTCAAGCTTTTGCTTATTAGGAAATAGACTAGTTGACTACTCGCTTACATCTCTCTCCCTTTTTAAATAATTTTTCGTTTGCTTTTTTGATTGTGGCTGCACATTGAGTGGATGTTTTAAGAGAACTATCCACAATGATGCCTGCCTCCTACTCCACATACCCAAATCCTCTGCCCTGCTCCTGTACCCAGATCCCCTCCCAGATCCTGCACCCCAATCCCCTGCCCCAGATCATAGTCCCCTTCTGCCCTAGCTCACAACCCAAATCCCTGCACCTCCTCTTGAAACCCCAACTCTCTGCCCTACAACACAATCCACCCTCCTGCACCCCAGTCCAGTGCTCCAGGTCATAACTGCCTCCTTCACCCAAACTCCTACCCTTACCCCAAGCTCCCTTCTGTACCCAATCTCCATCTCAGACCTGCACCACCTCCGTTAATATCATGGAAAAGTGTGGCCCTCAACCACTTTGCAAATTCTTGGAGTGGCATACCCATCAAAAATTATTGGCTCTTTCTCAGCCACTTTAATCTGGTGTGGGTGAGCACCCCACAATACTTGCTTTCAAAACTCATTTAAAAAATATAACTTTTGCAGGTCTTGGTCATAAAACAGGCTTAACCCAGATATGTCACTGTGATGGCACGTTGGGGTTTTCCTGTCTCCTGCATCTCCATAATGGCACGGACAGACTCCACCAGCCAGTAGAATAGAGGGAGTTTATTGCTTCTCCAGGATACAGCACAGCACAGATGTCATCTGGTTACAGGAACCGGCCCTAGGGTGCCTCAGCCCCTCTTTAGATGGGGGAGACTGGGCCCCTAAATTCCAGCCCCTTTCCTTAGGCTGTCTCCTCCATGATCCCAGACAGAAACTTAATTAACTCACTTCCAGCCCTGCCCCCCAAGCAAGGGATGAGCTCTGCCTTCTCTTGTCCCACTGCATGGGAGGTAACAGGTCAAACAGGTTTGGGGGTCATTTGCATACTAATTCAGCAGCTGTCCTGCTGGGCCATGCTGCAGACAGCAGCCGGTGGAGGTCACTCACAGCCCACTGCCCAGCATAGCAACCAGCAAGGTCCCCACGCTACGTTAGTCACCCACTAATATTAAGAGTTCGAGTCAGTATTTTAAGGGGACTACTGGAACTACAGTTACATTCTTCATAATGAATTTTTTCACATACTCTATTACTATTGAAATGTACAACGGACATGATGGCTTGTGTGACTAATGAATTGTGTAATTAAATATTGTATAATTTTAAAATGGTCTCTTTTTATGTTGCTTAAATTGATATATAGTTAAGTTCTTGGATATCTTTTGGTAGACTTGTTTTATGTGAGGTCAGATCAAATAAATCTGCATATGGTTAAATGGAATCTGGAGATTTTTTGGGTTTTTTTTGTTTGTTTTTTGGTCTGGAAGTGGGTATCGGAAGGGATCATGTGAGGATTACCTGTTGCGTTCCCTCTCTCTGCGGCATCTGCCACTGTCAGCAGACAAGATACTGGGCTAGATGGACCATTGGTCTGACTCAATATGGCCGTTCTTGAGATAGAAATAGAAAGTGTATTCTAAGCAATGACTTAGAATAAGCAATAGATTTGTCAGTCTATGGTTTAATATAGCTCAGCTCATTTTCAGAAAACATTAGCACCTTGAATTTTAAGGGCCAACCAGTGTGATATGGCTGGCTGATATTTGCATTTGTTCTCTTTCTTGATGGAATATTAGTGCATGTTCTTAAATATCTCACAAAAAATAGATGATGTGATTGGTAATGTTAAAAAATTGTGAAATGTAAAACTCTGAGTACCTGAGTACAGTCATTCATTAGTTCTCCTAAGAGGTGGATTTTTGCCTAGGAATGCCTTTCTGATAATCTTGCATTTTATATTTTCAGCGTGGATCTGACGAGCTTCTTTCTTCAAGTATCAACGGGCCTTTTACCATGAGCAATTCTACTCCTGCTACAGGTATTTTAAAAAAAATAAAGTTATGATGCTTTTATAGCTTATCAATGTTAGCACAGTTACAGGAAATTTAACTTTGTGCACACTCCCATGTAACCTCTCTATGAGCAGGCCCCCAGAGTCTTAGATTCCTAGAGATAGGAAAGTCAGGCTCTTGGGGAGCAAAGGTGCCTGGATTCACTCTGCAGTGATTCTTCTGGGAATTAATGAGTAGTGTTGTATTCTAGAACTAATCAACATACTCCCCATTTAAAACTTGAGGAACCCATTCTGATTGGTGAACATGTTTCCTGATTCCTTGGAACCTGAACAAAGATCTACTACAGAGCTGTGGCACCTACAAATAGAGACACGGCACTCCAAAACCTGAAATTAATTTTTTCAGCACTGGTGAAGTCACTGAAAATTTTATGTAGTGGGCCAACAACTACCTCCTCTCAATAGCACGATCAAACCAATAATATGAGTGCTTCAGAAGACTGAGAGAGATTAAAATAATTCTGATGCGGCAACGCTAGCCAAAGAGGTCTGGTTCTTTAAGACTACCTGCTTCTTTGGACATTCAGCTCTTCACATGTCACTTAAAAATGTGGTTGTGCTCTGGGAGCCATTACCGTATACGTCTGGAAAACCTAAGCCTAACAATGAGTGGGATGTTTGTATATATGTAGATTGTACAATAAGGCACGGCTAGCTCTCTACATCAAGATACTTCTCAGGCTTAATAGTTGAAATAAGTGGCAATTTCCAGTAATTTAGATTTTATTAATGATGGAATAGGTGACAATTTTGTGGTTTAATACTTTCATGGTTAACACTGACTTTAATCTGAAGTACTGCAAAATTCAGCTCTTAACTTTAGCAGGAAAATAATAGTTTTAGATCAGTTTGAGGTCTGTATTTAGATATAAGTTTCTTTACTTCTTAAAGAAACATGGGAAACTGCTCCAGTGCAGCTGAACCCACCATGGGATCCCAGTTACCTGGAATGTTTAATATTCAGTTTAGCCAGTTATCTTTTAAACTGGGATTTTACATCCCTAGACTAAGAGATTGTCTGACTCTATGATCTCATGCTTCTTTTAAGCACTCTGAGCTTTCCATCAGTCTTCCACAGGTCAGTCACTCAGTCTAGCTCCTGCCAAGCACTGAAGATAGGGCTTAGCTCTGGCTGCTATTGTTGATACTGACTGAGAAGGCTAAAAGTGTTGACTTGTCTAAGCAGGCTCCTTTGAAATCACATTGGTACCATGAGTCTTAAATAGAATGGAAAATCACGTTCTTCAGCTGCAGATGTCCTCTGTCTTTGGTAACCAACGTTGTTTTTTCTGTACAGTATCACATACCACAGATCCATCAGTATTGCATCCTCACAAGGCCTCTAAGACATTGAGTACATCTTTCAGTTAATATACCAATGCTAATTGTTTGACTCCATTTGGCGATCGTTCTTAAAAATATTCATTAGGTCAGATAACCAAACTTAACCTAATGTGTTTGTGATGGATTCCCCCTGGGGTGCTACCTTGAACTGAGATGCCACTGAGTCCCCTGATGTAGCAGTCTAGGCTCGCTTTCACATTATGTTGCTGTGACAAACCACAAAGGCCTCCAGCCTGAATTTCACCGGCACGCACATAGCTAGGAACACACCCAGCTAGCTCAGTTACACAGGCTTTCTAACCATCTGATTCCCAGCCTAGGACCCCAGAGCAGGACCAACCTGGTCTGCCCCTCCCTCAGTGTGAAAAGAACAATGCACACTTGTAGTAACTATATGCAGAGATTTTCCCCAAACACTTCAGTCAAAGCTCACTGGTTTACATAAAATAAAAAACAAGGTTACTAACAAAAAATTTTTTTTAAGTGATAGCAAACAGTTCAAAGTAGATTACCTAGAAAATAAGCAAAGAATGTAAATTTAAACTTAATATATTAGATATATTCAACCCTGCCGAGGGGACAACTGTCCTGGGGCCTGGAGATTCAAAAGGACCTGGGGCTTCCAGGTGCTGCCACTGCTGCAGCAGAAGTAGCTGGAGCCTTGGGCCCTTTAAAGTGCTGCCGGATCCACACATGGGTACTCTGGGCAATGCTGAAGCTGTCTAGGGGAAGATAGACCCAGCCCTGCCCCTTTTACCTAAGGCCCTGCCCCTTCTGGTGGTACAAAAGCTAGTTCCCTTCTCCCACCTTGTCCAGGGCCTGGCGAGGCTGTCTACCCCACTGTATATAGATTGGATACGAATTAGCAGTGTCTCACCTAAGAGATGATACAAGCAGGCTGCAGATAAAGGCACAAGCTCCATTAGCTTTACACTTTGGATTTTTCAGGTCTTCGTTCACAAGCTAGAAATACCATTAGCTTTGATTTAACACTTCCCCCAATTCAGTCTTTGTTCCTGAGGTGTTTCCAGGAGTCCTCTTGTGTGAAGAACCTCCAGTGATGTCACTCCTTGCCTTATATAGCTTTAGTATGGGATGGAAATGCTTTTTTTCAAAATTCTGACATCCCATGATGGAATCCAAAGACATGACCTGACTGCCTACATGCCCTTGAATTGTTATAGCAGCCATTGCTTACAGGCTGGCCAAAACTCGCACAGGAAAGTTACACTATTCCACGGTACATTGCTTTTACTGTTGGTCCATCAGCACTGTCTGGTTTCTTTGCTGTTCAGAAAGGGCTTCTTGTGTGTGCCGTGCAGACTAAGCACAATTGAAATAGATACATAGTACCTGTATTTGTAACTTCAGTTACAAAAACAAATACATGCATTCTAATAAGATAATTGTATTCCTCAAAGCATAACTTTTCCAATGACATCATCTGACGTGACATTATTTTATACAAAAATGCATCATGGTGATTTCATGATCTTATCTTAATATTACTATGATGACTATGGGGTGTAGTGTCAAAATATTGTCTGAAAAAGCACAATAATACAAAAAAGGAGAGAGACCCAATCACCTTCAGTGAAGTTAATTTTTGCAGCATGTTCATCTTTCACAGAAGATATACGTCAAAGGTATGCTTTTCAGTTAATAGTATTTATAGTATGATTTTTATGAGTCACAGCTATTTACTTGCCACTTACAATTTGTGGGAGCTTTGTCTTGGCTTTGCTCTGTTTTTTACCATATCTCATTTGAGTACCACATTCCAAGTGTTGATGAGCCATGAAAGTACTCCCTAACTGTACTTGGTACAAAGTATTAATGCATCTTTGCTTTGACAAGTTTCCTATTTTCTAATGCCAAAGTTGACTTCATCTTTGCAAAGTGTTGTGCAGTGCTTGATGTGAGTAAACAAAATTGTGGGACAGGCATAATACACTGTTAACTTCCTAACGTATTTATACTGTGCACAATACATGTAAAATGTGTACATGGTGCCTCTGGTATGGTGTATATTAAGCCTTACTTATATTAGATAATAGGTACCATTCATCCCAATATTGTTTGATTAGCAAGATGTTATCTTTGTCAATCAAATAAACCTGCTTTTACATGTCCTACAGACCTGTTTACCACTTCAGAACAAGTGTCTTTTTTTGTGTCTTCCTTTATAGAGTGTACTGATTTAAATCAGCAAGCAGGAAACCTTGATTTAAATATTCGTTTTAATCTGTTCTACATTTATAGTTTCTATATTATAGTTATTTTTCCTAAAGAAAGATTTATTCTTATTGGTTAGTAACCATTGAAACCAGTTGAGTTGCAAGTCCATATATTTCTTTACGTTAACTTTCGTGGTAGTTCTGGTTGGAAGATGTACTATATAATTAACTTACATAAAGGTATATTGATATAGTATAACATACATTTAAATTCTTAATTTTTATTTTTGATTGCATTAGAAAATAGTGAATCATGCATTTCTTATTTGCCTGGAATAATTTTTCCTTGTGATATTTTTATCAAGCTGCATTTATGTGTGTTGTGTGGTTTGATTTATTTTAGCTCCAAGGGAAACCAGTACACTTCAGGGCTACTTAACCACTTTCTTATTTGTTGCAAGCTTTAAGCAGTTAATACAGTTGTTTAAGTTTATAAGCCTTAAGAACAATTACTATACAATTTAAACCTTAAATACTATAAATTCTAAAGCAAATACAGCGCAAAGCAATGCAAAAGCAGTTACTAAAAGATCTACTATATACAATAATAAAGCCTAATTCACTTACACTTCACCTGTATGCTACCTACAGTGCCAGGCCGGAGGTCGTAGTTCTATCTTTTCCCACCCATAGGAACACCACCACTGATGTAGCCGGTGTGAAGGGCCTAATCACTTCTAGTTACCTCGAGCAGGACATGTTGGTCAACCCTGTCCATTCCCTCCCACCGATTGTTCTTACTAAAACCAATTTATAGCAAAGCGAGACTTGGTCGTTCTAATAATATTTACCAATTGATTACGTATTATGTAGGATATGTAAAATGCCCAGTGCCCCTATTTGGGGTACATCCTGCTACTCAGGATGCTACTTCTATGTGCACAGTTAACAATTTTATGGCTGCATATGTACTTTTTGCTTATCAGAAACAAGTACCAGTGCAAGGCTGCTTATCCTGTGTGTTCTTGAGGTGGTCTCGCATACAATGCTTAGTCTGCATTGTTATGCATAACAATTCCTGACTCATGGGCCCTGCCTGCATGCTTTGTTACGTCAGACTTGACAGGCCAGAAATCCACACTTTGGACAAGGCAGACATCACCAGGTGTTGCCAAGGTAGGGTAATGCAGGCTTCCCCCACACTAGGGAAATTGGAACTCAGTTAAAATGTACAAGACTAATATTTTAAAAATGTGCATTAGTTAAATAAAACTACCTTAAATATGCTGGATTTAAAAGAAGAAAAGTTTATCAAAACATGTTTTGAATTTAAGACTTGTTACACAAAGGAAGCATTTTAGTGAATTGAACTGCAGAAAGGGATCTAGTGGTCATAGTGGACTACAAGCTAAATATGAGTCAACAGTGTGACGCTGTTGCAAAAAAAGCAAACACGATTCTAGGATGCATTAACAGGTGTGTTATGAACAAGACACGAGAAGTCATTCTTCCTCTCTACTCTGCGCTGATTAGGCCTCAGTTGGAATATTGTGTCCAGTTCTGGGCACCACATTTCAAGAAAGATGTGGAGAAATTGTAGAAGGTCCAGAGAAGAGCAACAAGAATGATTAAAGGTCTAGAGAACATAACCTATGAAGGAAGACTGAAAGAATTGGACTTTTTTAGTTTGGAAAGGAGACGACTGAGAGGGGTGTGATAGCAATTTTCAAGTATCTAAAAGGGTGTCACAGAAAAATTATTCTCCTTGGCCTCTGAGGATAGGACAAGAAGCAATAGGCTTCAACTGCAGCCAGGGAGGTTTAGGTTGGACATTAGGAAAAAGTTCCTAACTGTCAGGGTGGTCAAACACTGGAATAAGTGGCTGTCATGATCATGAGAGTTAGCCAGCAGCCTGGGAACTAAGGGGTTAACCTTACCTAACTCAGGTAGATTTAGCCAATAGAAATGTAGGTAGGAATTTCAAACTGGGACAAAGGAATGTTTGGTTTCTCCCTCCTTTGTCCTGGGCAGTTTCTCTCCATCTACCGAGGGGGACAGACAGAGTGTCTCCCTCCAAGAATAGACTCTTCACTTTTCTGTAAGTAGGGTAAAGTTTAGATAAATCCGTTATTTTATTGTTCTGTTATTTATCCGTTATTTATTGTTTTATGGTTTGGGAAATGGGATCTGATGTCTGGGTATTTAAAAATGCTTTTTGCTCTCTTTTGTAACTAATCTCCTCGCCCATGGTGGGTTTCTCCTCCATGACTAGATGAAAAAGTAACAAAGTAATATACTCATTATGCTTTCAATGGGAATTTTGTATTGATAATAAAAGTTCTTTCTCTTTTCTTTTCTTAACCTGGCATTGGTTAATTTTTGTGTCCTGGTTTGTACTTTAGGGGTGAGATTTCCCAAGTGATCTCTCCCCTGATTTTCTTATCAATACTTGGGTGGTGGCAGCAGGATTTTATCCCTAAAATCTAGGTTAAGATTTTGGGGGCAAGTTTTATACCAAAGCCTGGTAAATAAGGTTTTTGGGGTACTTTTGCTGGCTCCCCACTCCTGCATTTATCGTGCCAGAGTGGGGAAGGAGCCATGACAGTTGCCTAGGGTAGTTGTGGTATCTCCATCTCTGGACATATTTAAGAACAGGTTAGATAGACATCTGTCAGGGATGGTCTAGATGGTTCTGGGTCCTGCCATGAGGGCAGGGGACTGGACTTGACCTCTCGAGGTTCCTTCCAGTTCTAGTGTTGTATGATTCTGATGATTACTGGTCACTGCTCTTCAAGATGTTAGAATTAGTAGATCTCATCCTCAGGCCTCATTTATATTCATCAACTGGAAGAGGAATACAAGCATTCTGGCGCTTTTTCAACTCCAAATGGTAACCATTCTCTGAATGAGCAAGCTATTGCATTGAAATATTAGAATACATTGAAATAAAGGTGTTCTGTCTTGAAGTGACTACTGCAGTGAAAAGCTGATTTTTATCTGTTAATCAACTCTGGCTTCAGGTGCTTTGTCAGTAATTTCTACCAGTTCAGTGGTGTTTTCTTCAGAAAATGTATAGCAAATAAGTTTTGCTTGAATTCTTGTCTTTAATGTAAATGATTTTAATAATTCTGGTATGTTTTTAGTTCTAAATATAGGATGACAAAATGTTAATTTAATTTTAAATAGATTCATTTAAAAAGTATTTCAATCAGATTTAAATATAATGCATTTTTTAAACTTTTTGTGTGCTCTATTTTATCTAAATCTGAGCCTGTACTGAAGCCCTAGATACCAAGATGAAACTTCTTTATATCCAACTTCTTTGGTAGTTGTACCCACCTACATACTGTGAGGTCTTAGTCTCTTCTATTTTCCACATTTTAGGAATTGTTATTTTTGCAATAGACCACCTCCTTTGCCTTGATTAATTCTTGACAATAGCCATGGAAAGGAGTCCCTGTCACCATAGATCACATGCCTCAGGGAGGTCTTATGTTCCCTAGTTTACACGTTAGTGTACCATATAGACTTCCGATATGGGGCACAGTCCCTTTTCTCTTTGTCTCTGTGGAACTATCAATATCTTTCCTGTGCTCCTTAATCAGCTGCATTGAGATGTAGATTAAAGTTGTCTCCTCTTAAAGAATTTTCTAGGGGGGGGCTCAGCCATACCATTCAGAGCACTTTCAGATTGATAAGAGCCTCACAATAAGAAAGATGACCTTGTGGAAAAATTTGTGCACTTAACCTTGTGATGGGATCCTCAGGGTACAGCTTAGAACAGTAGTAGGACTGCTGTGTTTCCTTTAGCTCTTCAGCCTGGGCTCTCTCACAAGGTTTTGCTAGTGATAAGAAGCCCTATGCCTGCCTGAGATGCATGAATGCTCCCAAAGCCACCTATGAACAATGTTCATCTTTTCCATCCATATGTAGATGCATATGGATGGGAAAACAATACATTTTCTTATGTACACTGAGGCATGTGTGAAAGTGCACTCCTATAATATACCTCAGAAATTGACCATCATGCACTGCTCAAGGTGAGCTGTGCAAATTTATTAATTGGTTCATCACTTCATCAGTGGAATGTGGACATACACCAGCCTTTGTAAAACATAAGCAAATTACCAGATACTTAGAACTTCCTGGCAAAGATAAGTAGTAAAACCAAGTTTATTGACCATATACTCCCTAAATCAACACTCATATAAAAGGAGCCTAAACAGATCTTCTGCAAAGGAAAGTTTACTCCTCTTGCTAGTTTGCTAATTCATATCACCAGCTATCCTATCTTGTTGGCTTGCAATGGGACGAGCTTCTACATCAGTCCAAAAAACTTTGAGGAGACCAAAAATGAATTCAAGGTAGTGGCTACAAAAGGCCAGTTGATGATGGACTCCATTCTGAGGGTCTGTCCACTAAAGCATAGAGAACAGCCTTCTCTAAAGAGCTTGAACCAGTAAGTTCATCCTGGGTTTGGTTGATCATTCTACCTTAGCCTGCCCTGAAGGAGCCAAAGGTGTAATCTTACATGTGTCATGTAACTACAACATGGCATGAAATCCAGTAGACTAAAGCAGACTCTTGGTTAGATTTTTTGGATGAGTTTAAGTGTTAAATCAGTGGTTCATTGCTGAGAATTTTTCTTGAGGTATATGAAGTTCAATATTGCCCTTATTCATTGTATGGATTGAGTTGAGCTGAGAAAACTTTGCCTCAGTTGATCCTGAGATCATACTGTATTTCCTCTATCCAACACTATTTTGATTTTTAAAGCCATTTCCACTAGTTGGGAGCTGTTCTCTGCCTGGGACTTGATTGCTGTACTCTTGTCAGATTTTTATGAGAGACCTTCTGTACTGTGTTTTTTCATAAGGACAGGATTGCATTCAAGCCACATCCAAAATGTTTTACAAAAAAAAATTGTATTTTTTTTCATATGAATCAATTTATATACTTATTGTTTCCCCTTCCCTCCCTCTCCAAAAGTTCTCCTGTGGAGGCTAAACGCTGCACTGTAGACATTCTTAAGGTTATGTGTTTTTATCTTGCTAGGACAAAGCCAGACTGTGTGGCTTTTGGTAAGTCTAAAGGGCAGCCTGTTTTCTCAGATTCTAAATGAGTTAGACTGCATTAAGATTTCCTGCTCATTAAGTAATTGTCTTTCTCCCTCAAGTCAGGGTATGCTCTGCTAGGGCTCTGACATCTGTAGTCTGCTTTTGGAAAAATCCCTATTTCTGTGTTCTGTAGTATGCCTACTTGAGTTCAGTTCATATATTTACCAATCCCTACTCCATTGTGTCAGTTTCTAGATCAGAAACCCAGTTTGGAAGAACTCCCCATTAGTAGTCGTGTGATAGGAATCTGATCTAAATAACTACTTGAGAGATAATTGCTAATTACATACCTACAATGGGATCCCTCCTGGATTACTCCTCAGTCTGTCTATTTATGGTAATAAGTTTTGCAAGATGCTTTTGTTCATTTGGATCCCATGACTCTCCTTCCTTATTGAGTGGTATGGAGTTCTTATCTGGATTTCTGTATTGGTGAAAGAACTGAATGGTGTGCTTCATCATACTACCCTTAGGCTATGTCTAGACTGCAGGGTTTTTTCGAAAAAAGTGGCCTTTTTTCGAAAAAACTTTACCTGCATCTAGACAGCCACTACGTTCTTTGGAAATTAAATCAAAAGAATACAGCGCTTTTTCGACCGCTATAAACCTCATTTTCTGAGGAAGAACACCTTTTTTTGAAAGTGCTCTTCTGAAAAAGGCATTCTTGACCGCAAACCAGGCTTTTTCAAAAAAAAAAAAAAAAAAAAAAAAGAGCATCCAGATTGTCTGGGTGCTCTTTCAAAATAGTTGTAGCTATCTAAACCATCTCTTTCGAAAGAAGCTTTTTTGAAAGACTCTTTCGAAGGAAGAATGTAGTCTAGACTCACCCTTAATGTTGGAGGGTGAAGGTGTGCAAAGTGCACACACAGCCTCAACAGACATTGGGCAGAAAGATGTGCGTACCAACAGTGGAATGGATCCTCGTGGACAATACTTCTTGAACTCATTACCATAATCGGGTTTTTTTTCCTTTGGCAGATAAGGTTCTTGTAAACTTGTGCAAAGATCCTTTTGGCCTATGGTAACACAAAGAGATGTTAATTTCCCACAAAAAATCATAGAATCATAGAATACTAGGACAGGAAGGGACCTCGAGAGGTCATCGAGTCCAGTCCCCTGCCCTCATGGCAGGATCAAGTACTGTTTAGACCATCCCTGATAGACATTTATCTAACCTATTCTTAAATATCTCCACAGATGGAGATTCCACAAACTGCTTGGGCAATGTATTCCAATGTTTAACCACCCTGACAGTTAGGAACTTTTTCCTAATGTCCAACCTAAACCTCCCTTGCTGCAGTTTAAGCCCATTGCTTCTTGTTCTATCCTCAGAGGCCAAGATGAACAAGTTTTCTCCCTCCTCCTTATGACACCCTTTTAGATACCCGAAAACTGCTATCATGTCGCCCCTCAATCTTCTTTTCCAAACTAAACAAACCCAATTCTTTCAGCCTTCCATCATAGGTCATGTTCTCTAGACCTTTAATCATTTAATTCAGTAAGGTTTTTCAGGGATATTGGAGTCCATTGTGCTAAATGCTAAGGTTATGTGTTACTGTGGGCTATGATTGAATGTACATACTTCACTAGAGGGGACACGTGTGACCCCTGTGAAATGTTATGGACTGCAGATTGACTATTGAGCAATATGCCAAACCAAAATGACACTTTTGGACAACCTCTGTCAACTGGTTTGCCTGGAGAATCCCTGTCCAAGAGGAGACAGCTAGAAACCAGAAGCCTAAAGTTGGTCCCCTTAGGAGGCCAGGGAGGGGTAATACAGCTACAGTTGCCCTGAACTGTGACAGGGACAATATAGGAAGAAAGTGTTGTTGTCGTCTTTCTTCAGATTACAGTGTGGTGGAGCCTGGTTTCTTATTATGCAACAGGATATAATTAAAAGAACAAAAAATGTATTTTGCTAGCTTCTCACAGCAGATGTTCTAAGGTTTCTGATAAGTGCTTTCTAACCATGTATGTCACTTAGATGGGCACTGTCAAATTAAAAATCACACTTTTGAAATTGTATCTAGTTCAATAAGATTAGAAGATATTGTATTTCTTATTTATAGGTGCATTTGACCATACTATAGTGATTTCCTATTGTTTTTACCTATGAATGTGGTAGAGATTTTTGTTCTTACATGTCACTTATATTCATAACCCCTAGTTTTACTAGTTGCTTTAGTCACATTAGATCATTCATACCGTAATGATTTTACAATCGAGGAATATATAAGCAACAGAAAAAGGGTAATGGGGAAGAATAGAACATGGAAGTGGCTGGTGGAAAATTTTTTACTCTAATTGCCCTTCAGTATATGATTAGTTGGTTGACTTACTGTACGTGACATGATACATGTGGTACTTAAAAAAGGACCCGGTGGCTCTAAATTCATGCAAGTTTGCAGAGGAAATTGGGAACAGATGTATTTCTAAACTACTTTTGATGTTTTTAATTGAATAGATTATAGAATGTCTTTTAATATTGATGACTTCAGATGAGGATCAGCTTTAATAATAGCAAAGGTAACAATCTAATTATTTTAGAAGTATCAGAGGGGTAGCCGTGTTAGTCTGAATCTGCAAAAGCGACGAGAAGTCCTGTGGCATCTTGTAGACTAACAGATTTTTTGGAGCATTAGCTTTTGAGGGAAGACCACGAAAGACCACATGCATCTGACGAAGTGGGTCTTTGCCCACGAAAGCTTATACTCCAAGAAATCTATTAGTCTATAAGGTGCTACAGGACTTCTCGTTGTTTAATTATTTTAAGATTAAAATATGCGTCTTACAGTAATTGTTCTTTCTCTGATATTTTAGCTAATGGGAATGACAACAAGAAATTTAAAGGAGACAGATCTCCCTGCTCCCCTTCTCGTGTCCTTCACCTTCGTAAAATTCCAAATGATGTCACTGAAGCAGAGGTCATTTCATTAGGTCTCCCTTTCGGCAAAGTAACAAATCTCTTGATGTTGAAAGGAAAAAGCCAGGTATGTAATTATTTGTAGGACTGAAATGCAAGCGAACACTATTTATATTTGAGTTTACCTCTTTGATATTGCATTTGGTGGAAAAATTGTAGGGCCAACTATTGTATATATTATTCAAGACTTTTAACACATCGGTTTTAAAACTTTATGAAACGATGCAATGGTATTGATCTCAAAATCTGTGTAAATGTCCAATATAATATGCCATTCTTTATATTATTGGAAGAGAGAAAATAGAATTATCCTATTGTTTAATATACAGCATGCTGAGTAATGCTTTCTGTTGTCTGTCATATACAAAAGTAACTGCACACCAATAAAGAACTACGTTGATATGAACAGCTGTTCTCAAACATCAAGCTGAGGATAAAGAATTATGGTTATCTATTTTATTTTTTTATTTAAAGAAAACCTAATCTTCACCCTGAATAAACAGGAAATCTTTATTTTTAAATTTCATATAGTTGGTATTTATTAACCCACTGTTCTAGGAATTTGGTGAGGTCATTTGACACTAACCAGCTTGTAGTTTATGCTCTATAATACTGCTTAACTGAGTACATCTATTCCCCTGTTCGGCTGATAGGGTAATTGGGGATAGCATTGGGTTTCAGGCATCTATAAAATTCATTACAGGAATGCTGTAGTCACTAAAGTTCAATATAACTATCCCTGCCACATGTTTGTGCTTGCAACATAGTGGGGATATAGGTCCCCAACCATCAATGGATTACTCTCTTGGTTGATGTGATGCTGATTAGGCCTCAGTTGGAGTAGTGTGTCCAGTTCTGGGCACCGTGTTTCAAGAAAGATGTGCAGAAATTGGAGACGGTCCAGAGAAGAGCAACGAGAATGATTAAAGGTCTAGAGAACATGACCTATGAAGGAAGACTGAAAGAATTGGGCTTGTTTAGTTTGGAAAAGAGAAGATTGAGAGGGCACACGATAGCGGTTTTCAAGTATATAAAAGGGTGTCACAAGGAGGAGGGAGAAAACTTGTTCTTCCTGGCCTCTGAGGGCTAGAACAAGAAGCAGTTGGCTTAAACTGCAGCAAAGGAGGTTTAGGTTGGACATTAAGAAAAAATTCTTAACTGACAGGGTGTTTAAACACTGGAATAAATTGCCCAAGCAGGTTGTAGAATCTCCATCTGTAGAGATATTTAAGAGTAGGGTCTTAAATGTCTAACAGGGATGGTCTAGACAGTACCGAGTCCTGCCATGAGGGCAGGGAACTGGACTCGATGACCTCTTGAGGTCCCCTCCAGTCCTAGTATTCTATGATTGTGTCACATCCTCCATCTCTGTGTATCATTTGGATATACTATGGGGGTAAAGTAAGGCAATTTTTTTCAAAATGCTTGATTTTGTAAAGTTTGTGTGTGTGTGTGTGTGTGTGTGTGTGTGTGTGTGAATATAAAATAATAAAATCATTTTTTCTTGCTGTGACCAGCCCAAGCGCCGTCTCCTTTGGGCATGGGATGCTCCAGCTCTGGCTCCTACTTCATACCCTGGGGGGGCTGCGCTGCCAGGGAAGAGCTGCTGGAGCTGGGTTCTCTTCACCATCTGAGCCCAAACACAACCCTCTTCCCCCTCCCCCTCCCCCTCAGTCCTCTTTGCCATCTGAACTCATCCCCCTCTCTGGCTCTTCCCCCCTCCTCCCTAGCCAAACACCTACCCTCAGCCTGCTCCTTCCCCCGGAGAGAGGGGGGCACAACCCCCTAGTTATATACAAATTATTGCAAAATAATTATACAAAAATTGACTTGTCTGTGCTTTTTGGTGGTCTGCAGGCCCTAATGAATTTCTGTGGTAGGGATGAGGATGTCAACATGGCGAACACTGAGCATTCTGTGTTCAAAAAAACCCACCGCTTAAATGTGAAATAGGCAGCAGTTCTCAATTTAGGACTTAAAAAAGCGACATAGGAAACTCTCTTCTATTGGATGTTGAGAGCGCTCCATACATCATATGTTTAATGCCTCCCTGGAAACATGATGAGGTTGTGGGCTCTTTTCCTGTAATACAATTAAAAAAGGATTTGAGGGTTAACTCTACAGTAATTGCAAATCCTGAAAGTATTTTGAAAAAATAAATAGTAAATTATATTTGTTTCTACTTACTGAGTAAGTCATAGCTGTACTTGTAGTTCACATGAATTTTTTAGATAAGGTGGATTTTGTGGATAAATGATTCTTCAGTCTGTTAAGCAAACCATAAAACATTGAAAATGGCAATATTTCTGTTGATTTTAGGCTTTCTTGGAAATGGCTTCTGAAGAAGCCGCTGTTACTATGGTGAACTACTACACTCCTGTTACACCTCACCTCCGCAGTCAGCCTGTTTATATTCAGTATTCCAATCACAGAGAACTTAAGACTGACAATCTGCCTAATCAGGCTGTAAGTATACTTTCATTTTTTTCTAAAGAATACAATTGTACATTATTTGCGTTATTGAACATTAATAATGAACTGCTTTCTGTTCATGTGAAATGAGCAGTCACCTTTGACAGGCTATCACTCTAGTCAATCATAATTTAGATTGTAAGCTGTTTTAGGCAGGGACTTATCATCATCTTCCATGTCTGTAAAATGCTATTGCTCTTGATATAAAAAAGGCAATTACCGGTCAACAAGTTTAACTTCAGGACAATGGCAAATTTGGTGAAACTGGTAAACAAAATTATCAGACACAGATAAAATGTTGAAAGAGTCAACACAGGGCTTATAGGAAAAGGAGTGTGATGGGCTGCAGTCACAGAAGACCCATAAGATTGGGGGAACAATGTGCTGATCATGCCACTGATACCTGCTTTTTTTTTAATCTCTGGCTCCCCACCACCCGTTCCTGATGAGCCAAATACTCTGGTGTCCCCCAGTCGAGGTACCTCTGTCCTTGAGTAACCAGGGGCTAACCATCTCCCTGTTGAGCAGTGCAGACCCTGAGCCACTTTAGCTTTGTGAGGACATAGTTGTAGGGCACCACACCTGGGAAACCAACTCCGAAAAGGAATCAAAACTTCAAATGAATCTATCATCTTTGTGTAAGTTTTACACAATGAAAGCTCATCTGGTAAGCTCCCTTTATCAATGAGAGATGCGTTGTGGTCTCTCCATCCTAGGTGGCGATCATTTAGACTGGGCCTGATAAGTAAAAGTGTATTTTATTAAATATGAAAAGTAAGATTTAAATGGTTACAAGTAAAAACAAACAGATCCAAGTAAGTTACTAAATTAAAATGAATAGAAAACGCATAGCTGCTTCTTCACTAAGAAACTTGTAACATGCAAATTCTTACCCTGTTCTTAATTCAGGTCTTTGTTTTAAATCAGAGTCAGTCTTTTATTCTGACTTGGGTCTCCAGCCCTTTTTAAAGTTCTTTATATTCTTTTATAGTGTGCCAGGCATTTTTTCCAAGCTAGAGGAAGACAAAGGGCTGATAGCTTTCCATTGCTTAAATAAACTTTTCCCCCAGGGTGGGAATTTTTTGTTTGGCATCTCTCTCCCTC
>JANRFK010004149.1:110882867-110898296 GCA_030068395.1 Apalone spinifera | reverse complement strand
CCCCCCCCCCCCCCCCCCCCCGGGGCCATGGGAAAACACTAGGTGCAAAAGTGGTATGGTCACATGTCTCTCTAGCACCAACTACTCCTTGGGCTTATGAGACAAACAAGGCTGTTTGCAAGTCATTGAGTTAATCACCAAACCGTTAGGCTTCCAAGACACCAGTAATGGCTGTCATTAGCACATTTAGAATTATAATCAGATTCACACCTCATATTTCGAACTTCACAACATACAAGAATGTTACATGCATAAAATAGGATATAAAGATTCAGCATATTGTAACCTTAAAATTGACAGGTCACATAAGGTATTTTATTTAAAGAATCTTCAAATTGTGCATATTCGTATTCACAAGCCAATTGTCATAAAGCACGTGGGGGACCATCATAAGGAGAACCATATATGTGTAGACTGAACTTGAGTCCAAAAAAGCCTACACTTTCTCAAGGATCAACTGTTTGAGACAACATGTCCCAGAAAGGGTACTGGTGAGGCTTCATGCTTCCCCAGTACCAGGAATTTATCATCTAAGACTTCCAGCTCCTTTTGAGACTAATAATATCAAATGTACCTCAATACCAGAGCTGACCTCAGTATCTTCTAAGAGTGATCGCAGTGGCAGAGATCATCAGGACTCAGCAACAAAGACATCAGTAGGTTCTCTGCCATTATTGCAACAGCTCCTCAGGTACAGGAAATAGATTACTAGACCAGTAGCATCAAATCTAGCAATGTTCTCGGTGTTGATGCCTTCCTCTACAGAGCCCTCTGTGGTTTTGACCCAGATGCAACTGGTACCTCAGGACTTCAGAGTCTTGAAACTTGTTTCCATTAATTTGGTATCACCTTTATTTGTATACCAAAAGCTTGTCAGTACTGGAATCTGCTGAGTCACCCACTCTGTACCCTTCTCTGTTATATGCTAGCTCTTCAGTATCTCCAAAAGGAGATATGAGCAGTATCACTACCAGTGTTCCCTCTAAGCTGCTTGGCAGCACAACTTCACAGCTGATTAATCAGCGTTGTCCAGTCGGTCAGCTCTGTGCATGAAACCCTGAGCCTCTGACTGGGTGGGGCTGATTAATCAGCTGTGAAGCTGTGCTGCCACTTATCTTAGAGGGAACACTGATCACTACCATTGCATGCTCTTCCTCAGAACTGTGCTGAGGATAACATCTCTCACTTTCAAATCTCAGCACAGGGATTGCTTGCTTGACCAACCTAGAGCCATCTCTCCTGGATCTAGGAACCTCTCTCAGGCAATCTCTTGCTCTCCCTCATCCTGCCAGGTATAAGCAGTACTGGGGAGGTCCCTGGTATTCCTTATGGTTCCCCTCAATGGCTGTATTGGGATCCATGAGCTGCCTGTTAACAGTAGTTTTCAGGAGCTCCCAGCTACCTCTGTGAGGACCACCACTGCCAACTGTCTCTTGTTCTTTCTGTTCCTTCTCAACAACTTTAACCCCAGGAAGAGTCTGTTGAGAAGCAAAAGCTGGTGAGGAGGTGACACCAAAAACGGATTTCTCCTCTGGCTAAGTGTCCCCTCCCTCCACAAACACCTTAGCCTTATGCTTTCAGACAGTTTCAAGAACTTATGAAGAAGGTGTTGAATCACTTCAGACCCCCAGCGGATGTCCAGAATCTCTCAGCATAAGCTTTTAGACATTCTCTGCATGATAACTTCTGGTTGAGTGGCCTTGCTGGTGGATGAGAACTTACTTGAATGATACCACCTTACTTGAACCTGCCAAAATTATCTGACAGACTCCAGCCTCCATCTCGCCTGCATGTGAAAGAGCGAACAAAGATATTCTAGTGAAAAATTCCAAATTTTTGTGTTTATGCCTTTTTCCTAATTTTTTGGTGGTTGATGTTTTCAATGAGTACAGCAGACATCCTTCCACATCGACGTACTATGACAAGGAAGGACCAAAAATACACACACCTTTGGTTACAAGACTACTCCTCCATCATACTACCATAAAAGCTCCTAGTGCTGAAGTGTAATTACATCAACTATAGCAAATATAATTTATTGAATATCTCTCCGCTTGGTACCTCAGAAAATGACTAGTGGAAGCTGATCATCACAAAGGGTCAGCTCCTAACAAGGACCTTGTTACAGGCCACCTAGATGCATCAAAAAAAACAAAAAGGCATCCTTTAAAAAGCCGGAGTTAAATGCTAGTGAGGAAAATAGCATAAATTTTGGCAAAGTGTAAAAATATAGTTAGGAAGGCCAAAAAAGGAATGTGAAGAACACTGTCAAAGACTCATAGTAAAATATTTAAGTACATGAGAAGCAGGATGTCTAGTAAACAACCAGCGGGGTCACTGGATGATCAAGGTTGCTAAAGGAGCACTCAAGGACAATGAAGCTATTGTGGAGAAACTAAATGAATTCTTTGAATCTGTCTTCACAGCTGAGGATGTAAGGGAAATTCCCAGACCTGAGCTATTCTTTTTATGTGACCTGTTGAGGAACTGTCCCAGATTAAAATGTCATTAGAGAAGCTTTTGGAACAAATTGGTAAACAGACTAAACAGTAATAAGTCATCAGGACCAGATGCTATTAACCCGAAAGTTCTGAAGGAACTCATATGTGAAATTACAAGCTACAATTAGTAATTCTGTAACCTATTTAAATCGGCTTGTATACCAAAAGAGTTACGGATAGCAAATGTGATGCCATTTTTTAAAATAGTACTCTAGTAGTGATCCCAGCAATTACAGACCTCTGACTTTGACTTCAGTACTGGGAAAACTGGTAACAACTGTTGTAAAGATCAGAATTGTCAGACATACAGATGAACATAATTTGTTGGGTTTTTATAAATGGAAATCATGTATCACAAATCTACTAGAATTCTTTGGTGGGGGGGTCAACAAGCATGTGGAAAAGGGGGATTCAGTGGATATAGCGAATTTATATTTTCAGAAAGCCTTTGACAAAATCCCTCACCAAATGCTCTAAAGCAAAGTAAGCAGTCATGAGATAAATGGGGAAGTCCTTTTAGAGATTGATAACTGGTTAAAAGAAGGAAACCAAGGGTAGGAATAAATTGTCAGCTCTTAGAATGGAGAGAGGTAACTAGTGCTGACACCCCCCCCCCCCCCCCAAAGGATCTGGGACTAGACCTGTTAAATGTAATCATAAATGATCTGGGAAAAGAGGTAAGCAGTGAGGTGGCAAAATAGGCAGATGATACAAAACCACTCAAGAAACACAAGTCCCAGGCAGACTGCAAAGAGCTACAAAAGCATCTCAGAAAACTGAGTGATGAGGCAACAAAATGGCAGATGAAATTCAAGGCTGATGAATGCAAAGTAACATATATTGTAAAACATAAAGCTAACTATGCATATAAAATGATGTCTAAATCAGCTGTTACCACTCAAGAGAGAAATCTTGGCGTTATTGAGAATAGTGTTCTGAAAACATCCATTCAGTGCACAGTGGCCATCAAAAAAGCAAACAGTTGAGAATCCACTAAGAAAGGGATCGATAATAGGACATAAAACATTGTTGTGTCTATATAAATCCATGGTAGACCCACATCTCGAATACTGTGTGCACATGTATTCACCCCATCTCTAAAAAGATAGATTGGAATTGGAAAAGTTTCAGGAAAGGGGCAACAAAAATGATTAAGGGTATGGAACAGTGTTCATATGAGGAGAGATTAATAAAACTGGGACTTTTTAGCTTTGAAAAGAGAGGATTAAGGGGAGTCTAAAAATAACAGGTGTAAAGAAAGTAAATAAGTATTAGTTACTCATAACACAAGAACTGAGTCTCACCAAATGAAATTCCAGAAGGCTGGAAAAGGACAAATGTATTGCCTACCTATAAAACGGGAAATAAGGGTAACCCAGGAAATTACAGAGCAATTACAGGAAATTAACATCTGTGCCAGCAAAGATAATGGAGCAAATTATTGAGGGAATCAGTTTGCAAACATTGACAAGATAATACAGTGATAAATATTATGGATTTGTGAACAACAAATCATTTCAATCTAACCTGGTAGCTTTCTTTGACAGAGTAACAAACCTTGTGGAGGTTGGGGTGGGGGAATAGGATTATAATTGAAAATGATATGGACGAACTGGAGAAATGGTCTGAGGTAAATAAGATGAAAATTCAATAAGGACAAATGCTAAGTACTCCACTTAGGAAGGAGCAATCAATTGCACAGATAAAAGTAGGAAATTAACAACTCCTGTAACATCCTAAATAGGGATGTAAGTAACTAGTAGACTACCCAATAAGCATATGTTTATCAGGTAGTCAAGTAGGACTCACTAGTCTATCCCCCCTCCCCTGGCTGCCTTTTTCAGAAAGAGGCAGTAGGGGGTGGGGAGGCACAGGAGCTGGTTCCTCCCAGCACCATCTCTGGGGGGTGAGGGAAGAGGCAGAGCCGTATCACAGGACAAGGTACAAGCTGGGAATCAGCTGTCCGGGCTCGCTCCTGGTTCCTTCTGCCCCCCCCCCCCCACCCCTCCCCCCGCACTGCGCTCTGCTTTTTGAAGATATTAAGAGCTGCCTGGCTCTTTAATACATTTTAAAACAGAGGCACAGCGGGGAGGACTTCCTGCAGCTTGCTGCAGCTCTGCAGTTTCCCCCTTATTGACTAATCGAGTAGTTGATGGAAGCTCCATCAACTACTTGATTAGCTGATTACCTGCAATTTAATATCTCTAATCCTAAAGACTAAGAGATTTATTTGGGCATAAGCTTTTGTTGGCAACTATCCACTTCAGCAGATGCATTGGACAATGTCTTTGCCGCGAAAGCTTATGCCCAGATAAATGTTAGTCTTCAAGGTGCCATAGGACGACTTATTGTTTTTACTGAAACAGACTAACATGGGTAGTCCAGCCCTCTGATACTTGTCAAAATTCGAAATGATAGCCTAGGAAGGAGTACCGCAGAAAGGGATCTCAGTGCCATAGTGGACCCCAAGCTAAATTTGAATCAACAGTATGACATTTTTGCCAAGAAAAACCAAACCTCATTTGGGGATGTATTAACAGGAGTGTTGTAATTAAGACGCGAGAAGTAAATTGTTTCCCTCTATTCTGTTCTGGTTGGGCCTCAACTGGAGTACTGTGTTCAGTTCTGGGTACCACATTTCTGGAAAGATGTGGACAGATTTAAAGAAGGCTCAGAGAATAGCAACAAAAATGATTAAAGAAAACATGATCTATGAGGAAAGATTGGAAGAATTGGGTTTGTTTGAGTCTGGAGAAGAGAAGACACAAGCATGACCAAGATTTCAACTGCTTATTGGGCTCTGACATTTAGGGTAAATTAAATAACAGCACAGAACACTGAGAGCCAGGACTGTGTGATACTACAGAAACTTGACCACACCTGGGATAAGTGGACACCTGTCCAACTAAAATCACACCAGACCATGGATATTGCCGGACCCAGAGTGTGCCGGACTATTGAGGTTCAGCCTGTAAGTAGTATAAGGTTTTATATAGTGATTCTGAAGAACAGATCTCAAGTAGCTTTACAAAAGAAGTTGGGTACCATTTTACAAATAGTGGAACTAAGGCAGAGGGATAAAGTGAGCAGGTTTGGTGGCAGTGGTAATGCAGTGAGTCACAATCCAATACACTATGTCAGGGGTGGGGAACCTGTTTTGAGTGGAGGCCACTGACCCACAGAAAAATCAGTCAGGGGCTACACAAATGAGAAGCAACAAACCAACCCCTCACTGATGGAGCCCCCAACTGAGGAGAAAGACACTCCCCACATTCACCTTGCACACCAGGGCCTAAAGGAACCCAGCTAAGTAGTTTTTCAGATTTTGTGTGCTCCAGCCCTGCAGCCGGTGGGGGATGGGCTGAGTCTCAGGGGACCAGATCCAGGCAAGCCAGGGGCTGCATCTGGCCCCTTGACCAGAGGTTCCCCACCCTTGCACTATTTGCTTGTTGGAACAGGATCCATACAGTTTGGTTTCTATGGCATATTGAAAATTTCTCTTATCCTTGGTTTCTGGGGCTTTCAAATGATTTTAAAATAGTTGTAAAAGTGATGCTTTATTAGTCTATTTGAAAACTTCATAATTAGCAGTGAGGAACATAATATTAAATGTAATGCACAGATTGCATGTGGTGCTGCTGATTGTATGTGCAAGTAGAATATGACTGACTTCAAATAACTTAACTGTAGTCCTTGCCTAAAATTACCCATTGGAGTCTTGGGAATATATTCTAAATATAAGTCATCTGATGAACAGCACTGTTAAATATTTTATTTGCCTGAGAATTGTTTGTGTAAGTTAACACTTGTCTTTCTCCTTTTCCTCAGAGAACCCAAGCTGCATTGCAAGCAGTGAATGCTGTGCAGTCTGGAACCCTAGCCCTTACAGGTGCACCTGCTACTGAGGGTGGACTCCTTCCAGGTCAAAGTTCTGTTCTCCGAATTATCGTTGAAAACCTTTTCTACCCTGTCACTTTGGAAGTGCTGTATCAGGTAATGAGGTGTGGGGGGAGAAAAAACATTATTTAATACTGTGGATAATGCTAGTATAAATCTAATAACTTTTTCTAGAAATTGTGTTCTATTTGTGAGGATTGCCATACCCTCTTCTGCATCCTAAGCCTCATCCCAGAGCCAGCACTGCATATCCTCTCCTGCACTCAAGCCCCAGTCCTGAGCCCCCCTCAGAGCCAGCACCCTTAACTCCCTCCTGCACCCCAAAACTCTGCCCCAGCATGTAGCCCTCCCAAGCATCTAAACTTTCCCAGAGCTAGCACCCTCTCCTGCACTCCAGCCCTCAGCCCCAGAACCCGGAGCTCCCTCCCACACTACAAACTCCTTGGCCTCAGCCCAGAGCCTGCAATTCCCCTCTCCTCCACCCAATTCCAATTCCCTTCTCCCCTTAGTGAAATTGAATGAGAGTAAGGAAGAGCTAGTGATGGAGGAGGCAGGGCTTTGGGGAAAGGGCATAGCCTCAGGGAAGGGACACAATAGATCTTGGATTAACCTCAAATTTAAAATGTGATCTTGGGCATAAAAAGTTTGGAGATCACTGGCCTTAGAGGTTCTTGTTTTGCCCTTTACCAGAGGGATGATCGCTATAGTGTAATGTACAAAACCTGACTCTGTTATGAGAGTGAATGGTGATACATTCGGCCCTTTCTTTTCATTCCAATGTTTAAAAGACTAATCCATGTTCTTGCCTCCATACTTGGTTATTGTAATCACCTGTGTATCACTGTTCATATTGCTGCTCTCCAGTTGGTTCAAGTTATTTTCCTCATCTGTTGACCAGATCATTGTTGTCCCTTCTGAGTAGCAGTGTGGCCTTCTCCACAATCCAGTGTATATGTTTGTTTACTGTTCATGCTTTCGAGGCCCTGCACAATTCTGCTTGCATGTGGATCCTAGTGTTTTGTTGCATTTCTTCTTGCTGTTCATGTTCTTCCAACAATATTAGCAGCCTCAACACACTTTTCCTTATTCCACTCCTCTTTCTGTATTCTTGCATACAAAATTGTACGCATGATATTCTGAAATTCTGTGTGTTCCCCACATTCTCCTGAATCAGATCCCCGGCTTATAATTGTTTTCGTGTTACTGTAGTACTGAGGAGCCCCAGTCAGCAACTAGGACCCCATTATATTAAACTCTGTACAAACACAAAACAAGAATGATGTTCTGCTTCAAGAAGCTTAAAACCTAAGTATAAGACAAGAGAAGACAAATAGAGACAGATTTGGGGGGTGGGGGCGGGAGTGGGGGGGGGGGGAGATAAGAAAAGCAGGAGACAGCATAGGTTGGCAGGATGGGCAAGTCTCTTGTATGGATGTGAATGGGTAACTGGTTATCCAGTAAACATCACCCTTACTAAGTGATTAACATGAAATGTTTAGAAGAGCCATTCAGTTATATGGCCTGTAGAGTTCACCCTGGTTTCCATAGACTTCTTTGAGCTGCCCTCTAGGACAGCTTATGAATCCCTTCTCTCAACTTGTTGCTGAAATGCCACTTTTTTTTTTGAGTGCTTGTTTATGTCTATTTCATTTTAAGTGTGTGTGCCTGCCACATGCACTGGTGCTGGAAGTTTTTCCTCGGTAGTATCTGTAGGGGACCAGCTTGGGCACCCTCTGGAATGATGCACGTACGCATCGGTATAAGGGGCACTACAGCCTTCCAATCCCTTAGTTTGTTTTTATCACCAGTGATGGTGCTGGAACATCTCCTTGCCTTGGTAAGCTTTCCTATCTCAGATATGCTAAGTTGTCGGTTCTCTTGCTCCCAGTCTACACAGTGGCATCGTTCTCAAAGCATGAGGCATCAATCACTGGGATACTATTGCCACTCCATTGAATGCCACCACCGATCACCAGAGTCACAGCACAGGTCCCCAGCAGAGACCCGTGGAAAGAGCTGATGGGAATGTGGTGAACATGCGGCCTTAGTCCCCCCCCAGTTAAATCTTTCTTCTCAGGCTCTTAACAGTGAGGAGGAAGATCTGTCCATAAAACAAGGCCACCCATGGGAGACATGGGCATTCCTTTTTGAGCCACCAGTAGCTTCAAAGCCCCCAGGCCAATGACCATCCTTTGGGTGGGTTGAAATTTCTTATGTGCAAAACCAGTATTGAGGCAGTGTGTGGATGTGCACCACCAACACAAACAAAACACATATAAAATTAATTTATATATTCAACAGTCCATATGTGTGGAAGAAACAAGAAATGCTTATAATACTTAATATGAAATCAAGTAAAAAAGAAAATTAACACTACCCTTGAAATACATGTATCATCAGGGCTCGACAATCTATGTAATCTACTCACCTGTGGCGAGTAGATTACACCCCGGAAGATCCGGGTTCGGGTGATCTGCGCATATGCAGAACGCCAGACAGCGTGGCTGGCGAGCAGGGCTTGCTGCAGCTCAGCAAGCCCTGTGTATCATCATCCTTTCTAACAACTCAAGCTAGACAACACAGTAAAATGCATATTAAACACACACAGCTCAGCTTTAAGATGCTAAACAAATTTGAGTCAACTAGAAATAGTATTTGCAAGGAGAGCATAACTAATACAATATTTACTGACACTGGAAAGGAGATTAAAAGGCATTTGCTAAGCTTATACACTGTCTTTGGGGATTGTTTAGGATCTATGCTGTAAAAACAGATAAAAGTCCTTCTGGTTAGAAACTTTCCCCTTGTGTGTGTCACCAACTCAGAGTTAGAAGCCCCAGAACAAATGGCTTCAGGGTTTGTAGAGGGATGATCATTTCAAAGAGCTTGCAAATAAGGCTTCATCCTACAAAACTAGCACCGCACCTCGTACTTGCTACTTCTGACTCATAAAGCCAGAAGTTTACCACATAGCAAAGATCTGGTCTTAACACAATACAATTTACCATGTATTAATTAGTAACACAGGATTTTAAAAAAAATCATTAAGTTCAGAGTTTGATATCTGCAACGCTCAAAAAAATCTGCTAAGGTAAGAAAGAAAAAGATTATTTTAAGCCATTAACAGCGATGTAAACTTTGTTTGAAATAAAAAAGCAGTCATGTAGAACTTTAAAGACTAACAAAATAGTTTATTAGGTGATGAGCTTTTGTGGAGCAGACCTCCTGGCATACCCCTGCCCATACAGCCTGCTTCCCTCCCTCTAACCAAGACAGACAGAGGACTGCAATAAGAAGGTCAGGACACCCCAAACAAACTGCCCCCATTCCTCCACCTCACTGTATAGATGCCAGCATCTACTTACCTCCTTTCCTCTCCACCTACCCTATGCAGTCAGCCTCTTACTTCCCCATTCCCAGCCAGGAGGGTTGAAGAAACTGCTGGGTTTCTGTTTCTCTCTCTTTCCTGGGCAGAAGGAACTCTCCAAACTCCCCTTTGGTTCTCTTTCTCTCCTCTATCCTCCCCCCACCCCTCCTCTGCCAATTAATTTATTACTCCCTCTGTCCCCCCAGTCACTTATTCCCTCCTTATCTTGCTTGCGTATCTTGCCTGCTTAACTGCTCTAGGAGCTTTTCAATTCAAGCAAGTGGCAGTTCTATTTAGTTGCTGCTTAGCTTAAAGCCCTGCCCTCCGCAGGTCAGCTGAGCTCCCTGCCTGTGTGGGGCTCAGAAAATAGCTGCGCACTCGTGCAGCTTAAAGGGAACATAGGTCCCAATTATTTATTTCCCGGTTTTAGATTTTCTCCAAGTTTGGAACTGTCTTGAAGATTATCACCTTCACAAAGAACAATCAGTTTCAGGCCTTGCTTCAGTATGCTGATCCAATGAATGCACATTATGCCAAAATGGTAAGTGTAAAGGTGTACATCTGATCTCTTTAGTCCAATATAAAATAAATTACAATAAATTCTTTATATATAAATGATTTTACTATTAACTGCACTAGTTATAGGATTTCTTGACACTCGAGTAATGTTTAAATTTTTTTGCTGCTCAAAGTAGCTTTGGTTTTTCTAATTGTCATAAAGAATGACATGTTGACCCTTAGGACTTTTACTACTGATTTTGCATTACTGGTCTTCAATAATTCCACTTGTGTACCTGGTCTCAGATTAAGGTTAGTAGACTTCTAGTATTCCTTCTAGTTACAGGAAATGGTTACTGGTGGTGAGAGGGGAGAAATTAAACCTGAGACGGCAAGTAAAAAGTTTAAAAGGGGAAGATGACTATTTGTTACTGTATGTGTATAGGTTTTCTTTCAAACTACTGTCCTTGTAATTACAAATCAGTACTGCTTTTCTACAGAAGTAGTTTAATTTTAGTGAAACTTCATGTTTCTTATAAATGTTGGTTCAAAGACCTGTAAATCTGGCGCCTGTTTCCTTTTGGTACCATGCAACACCAGCAAGAATGGCCAGCTAATAAAATGAATGTGTTCAGGCTCTTGGGCCTCCTAGGTGGAAAAACTACAGGTTGCACCTCCCAAAACTGGAATTCGCTATCTGGACCATGGATGTTCCTGGAGGAGAGAACCCCGGTAGCTTAGTGTCAGGAGGGAAATCCAGGAGGGGCCAGGCTGAAGCAGAGGAATAGAAATGGGGCTGGAGCTGGGGGTAGCCCCCAGCAGGCGCTAGCACTGGGCCTGGAGCCAATAGCCTGTGGCACTGGGACTGCATTGGGGCAGCCCCTAGCAGTGCAGGATTGGGCTGGCAACAGCCCATGGCCAGAGCCCTGGACAGCCCACAGAAGCGGGCCCAGAGCCTGCGGGCTGCTGTGGGGCTGGGAGCAGAGCACAAGTCATCAGTAGTCCCCAGCAGCCCAACCAGGGCCAGAGCCAGCCCCCAGCTGTGCGCAGCAGCGCAGGGCTGGAGCCTGCGTCAGTGTGGGCTGCTAAAGCCCAGCAGGCAGTCTGACTGGGGCAGGGGCAGCGGGGCCAGCAACCCAGCAGGGGCTGGAGATGGTCCCCCTGATCCTTCCCCCACTGACCCCTAGCAGCTGACAGAGTCCTTCTCTGGTCTGGCAAATTCCCTGGTTTGGGACTGGTCAGGTCCCGAGGGTGCCGGATAACAGATGTCCAACCTGTAGTACGTTGCCTTCCCCAATCTTTCATCATGAACCTGCAACCTGACAATGAATGCCAGAGGCCTGCATTTATTTTTTTTGATGCAAAAAGAAATAATTTGCAGTTACTTAAATATTTTAAAATGTTGAATTGATCCCCACTTCATATATTGCCTGCTGATTCCAAAATCTGTCTCACTTCTTTTGAGTAACATCAGCATTTTAATGAATAAAAAGAGAAGGAACAACGGGGAAAGTATATTTTGTTTCTATATACATCACGTTGGGTTTGCTGAAAAATACTAGACATGTTGCCAATTTTGATGATCATAAGAGATTTTTAACATTTAAAACAATTTGTATTTCTAAACAAATTGAGACAATGCGGTAGTGAAATTTTATAGAAAATCCCACAAAACTGATGTTTTCATATTTTCTTCCAGAGCTACCTATTTGGCTTCTAAATATGCACAACCCTATATTTAATGTTCATTATAGTATTACATCACTAAGTCAGGGAACAAAAGTGTGGACGTACTCAGTTTTTCAAATAAATGACCCATAAAAGTGGGGGAAAAAGTGATTCTTAGTTTGGGATTGAGATCTGAATCTTCAAAATACAGAGAGGCGTAGACTTTTCGGATGGGTCCTTTGTGGGTTGTCATTATAAAAATTGAATGATTTCCCCCATTTTCCTGTCTCTCATTGTGAGCCTTACTTCACTGTATTTCTCGCATGTTGACCCTGCCAGTGCTAAGATACAAGGTGCACAAACAAGATACGTAATAAATTAAGGAGAAGAGAAAATAGCAATGGATACCATAGTGATAGTCTTCTATGAGAACAGACACCACTAGCTTTTTCTGCAACACAGCTATTTATTCCATTGAATTTCTAACATGAATAGTGGATTTGACTACTCGGGTAACCATGTTTAAGAAATTACAATGTAAACAAAAAAATAAGTATCCAAGATAAAAATTATAGCCTTTATTTTGAAGAATGGATTCATTTCTGTAAAAGGCAAGAATGATGAATGAGAGGGAGTAGATGACTAAATATATATAATTTGGTAGAGTGGATAACATAATATCACAAAAGTAGATTCTGTGTCTGGCATGAAACTTGCATCCTTGCCCTCATTTATTTGCTAGGCAAAATAGTTTGTCAGTAGACCTGTAGTCATTTGTGGCTTGCTGGATTTTGAATTGTGACGACAAGGTCAAATTTTATGGTTTGCATTATTTTTCCTGTTTAATTCTGATTTGATAAAACTTAATATATTGATCTGCTACAAAAACTTATCTAGTTCAGTATTTTTCTGTATTGCTTTTGCTGCTATTGTAGCAAATCATCGCAATAATCATTCCAGTATCCCTCCCGAGTCACTCTGCTGGGTCATCAGAGCCCAAACACTGCTCATTTCTTTTGTTGGCAGAGGACATTGTAATTGTAGAGCCCTGTGCAGATGCAAATGTCTATCCGTGGATGCAGATATCCACGGATAAACTTCAGTATCCACTGATCGGCAAGGCTCAACTCCCAACAGATATGGTGGCCAATAGAGCGGAGTGTGGTCCCTTCACTCATAGGAGCCAGCTCCCCACACTGGCAGCTCCTCCAGACCTTGCAGCTGTACCGCCTCCAATTACACTGCCTCCAGCATCTACTTTCTGGGGTTGTACTGCTACTCTCGGGATGGGGCTGGTGGGGGCGGGGAGCAGTGCAGCCACACAGCCAGGAAGAGCTGCTGACACTGGGGCCACACACCGCTCTCCTTTGACAGTAGTGTCCCGTGGGAGCAGAGCTCTGCAGATCAAAAGATTCTGATGTCTTTCTGCAGATATTTGCATCGACATTTGTATCTGTGCAGAGCTCTATAATGACATGTGTTTGTAAACCATTCATGTTACCAGAATTTTGAGTTCCATAGTATATTGGCTGAGCAAAATCCCAGATCCTGTTGGGGAACAGTAATACATCAGTGTTCCTTCTAATTTGCCACAAATTTGTAACCCCTCAGTTGAGTAAAAATGGAAAGTAAATAACATCTTTCTTCAGTTTCAAAAGTTCCTATGAGCGACACATTTGCTATGGGATTGGAACCTAGAAGGTCATTCATTCAGAGTCCTTGTGAATATGGTAACCCTAGACTGGGCTCCGGAGGCCTTTGTTCTTAGAACTAATGGAGAAAGTTGAATAATTTTAGATAGGTTTTTCTAAGTTTTTTGCCTTTCTGAATCGGCTTGATAAAGTCCTATGGGTCTTCAGCCTCAGTCATAGTGATAAGCCGAGCTCGTCAAGCCGTGGCGAGCTCTGCTCGCCCGCCACGCGGTTCAGCACCCTGCGCATGCACTGATCGCACTGCGGCGCTGTGCCGGGCTATAATCTACTCACCCGTGGTGAGTAGATTATCTAAATTGTCGCGCCCTGGTGATAAGGATTTGTGTAGAGAATATTTTTAGATACTTTTTTTCCCCACCTCTATAGGCCGCCTTTATTTCTCTGCCAACACACACAGTAGTATGAACACTTTTTTGCATGTGATGGGATCTTTGTTCAGAGCTGCTGAGAAGTTTTTCTGCACTCCTTTAATTATGTAAGATCTTACATTGAATGTAGGGATGTAAGCAAGTAATTGACAACGCATCTGCTCACACACTCCCTTGCTGCCTCTGTATCAGAGTGGGGGGAGAGCAAAAGCTGGGGGTGGGGGGTACCGGCTTAAAAGCTGGTTCCCACCAGCACCGTCTCTGCGATGCTGCCTCCATTCCCCCTCTATTAGAGGCAGCGATATGGAAGGGCAGGTGAAGCTGCTGCGAAGTAGCCTGTGCCCGCAGCAGGTCCAGGCTCACCACCGGCAGAGGCAGTGATCTGCTCCGGCAGCAGCCCCTGTCTGCGGAGTGGTCCCAGCTCCTCATTGGGACCCTCATGGACAGGAGCTGCTGGATCCGGTGCAAGCCAGGACTCATTAAGCTCTCCCTTATCTCTTAATCATGTAATGGATAAAAATTGTATCGACTATACGACTAGTGAATTACCCGCCTCTTAACATTATTAGTTGAATGCCCTTTCTGGTGCCTCCTAATACTCAAAAGGAGCCTTTGTTCTTAGTCCAAAAGGGAATTTTAAGGGTATCTAAGCAAGGAAAGAAAAGGAACTTCATGCTCTTTTAAAGCAGGGCTCCCAACTGTATGTTGCTCAGGAGAAAGTGATCTCATTCTTTTTCCTCTTACCTTCTGCTTAGCCAGGAACTGTTTCACTGCCTGTTTCCATAAGACTCACTCTTGGTACAATAGTAACTCGTATGTTAATTGGTTTCTCCAGAATCTTCCATTAGAGAGAGCTCACCTTTTTGGGAGGGTTGTTTTTGTATTGTGGTGGTTTTTGTTTTGTTTTGTTTTTGGAGGAGTGGCACTAAAGCTATGTTTACCTGGACTATTTTCTATGAAGCTATCCAAGCTCAGTTACAGTTCCTAATAACATTTCCATGAATTCTGTCAGCTAGTCCATCTCCATTACTCCCACCAGCACATTTCCTTAGTAGCAAAGTTTACCGAAAGTACATCAAACCTGTCCTAAAGTCTCTATTAGACTGGACTAAATTCCCTAGAGAGGTTGTGGAATCTCCATCGTTGGAGATTTTTAAGCGTGGGTTAGACATCCATCAGGGATGATTTTAAAAATCATATTTTGTTTGTTTTGATTTTGGGCCATCAGTGTCGTATAAAATGAACCACTTATCTGTAAATAATAATTTTGAAGCTTTGAGTATTTTTTTTCGACAATTCTTTTATTTTGTCAAGTTGACTCATTTACACTAAAGCCCTTGTCTACATACACTAGCATGTGTACAGGGTGTGCCAGGTGTGCCCAGGCACACCCTAATGTCTTAGGGTTGCCAGGTGTC
>JANRFK010004149.1:110839976-110882767 GCA_030068395.1 Apalone spinifera | reverse complement strand
TCTCTCCCCCCTCCTCCCCCACCGGTCAGCCCTGCTTCCACCCCCCTATGAAGTGTGTCTGGTATTTTTTTTAAGACTGCCTGGTAACCCTATAATGTCTCAAAAAAAAAAAGTGGCTTTGCGTTTTAATTTAATCGCATGATACACTTTTAGTTTTAAAGTATGGATTTCTGTATTATGCAATAAGCGCTGAATTGCACATGTAAAAACAAATTAAGTAGTACAATGTCCTATACTTAAGTTTGTATTTTTTAAGTAAAGTTTAGTTGTTAATTTAAAAAAAATTAAGTTTAGTTATGTTTTAGTTTCTTTAGTTTGTTTGATGAATAAAAATCATGTCCTTTGTGATTGAGTATTCAATAAATGTTCGCCTGTTTAAAAAAAAAATTCCCTGGGTGTATACCCTAATGAAATGTGCTGCACACACCTATGTCTACATATAAAAGTTAACCGAAGTGTTGGAGCATAAGCTTTCGTGGGCAAAGACCCACTTCGTCAGATGCAGAAGTGGGTCTTTGCCCACGAAAGCTTATGCTCCAACACTTTGGTTAGTCTATAAGGTGCCACAGGACTCCTCGCCGCTTTGCAGATTCAGACTAACACGGCTACCTCTCTGATATAAAAAGTTGTACACCTTCAACTATATGAGCAGAATTCAAATGATACTAGTTAAGTGATACAACTCTCCTTGTGCTGTATAGGAAAGGGAAAAAGTTGTATTGGTGTTTACTTTGGTGCGTACGTTGTATTGGCATTACTTTCAATAAAAAATTCACACCTTTAACCAAATGTTTCACCAGTACAAAATTTGTGTGGACCAGGATTTACCATGTATCAGGGAATGGATTCTTGAAAATAGACCTCAGGTTTCTTGAAATGTAAGCATTGATATGGGGAAATGATGCTACAAAATTTTTATGGTAGCTGTCCCTATGCAGAGCATTTAACTTTTGTAGATATTCACGTTAATTTTTTAAGGTAATTGCATAGCTGAAAAAGAAAGTAGTACCAAATGAACTAAATGTGTAGACTTAATTTCAGGCAAATTTACAAACTGAATCATGTTCTTGTGTTTATTTTGTGTCCATAGTTCAGACATTACCAGACATTATGCGTGCATTTTATTTTAGGTAAAGTGATTAGTCTTTACATTCTGAACTAAGCCTGGAATGTATTTATGCCCTGCCAGAATACAGACCCTTTTTCCTCGCTTGAAGACCTTTTCACATTGCTTTGGCAGTGTGGAATTACCACACTTCAAATGAGAATCTGACCTGAGAGATTAATGATCACCTGAAAATTCCATATTCTAGCCTAGTAGCCATTTTGTGGTGCCCTCTCTACTGCCTTCAAAAGTGAAAGAAGTTTTCAGTGCCAAGAGAATGTTCTATTTGGAAGTCAGATGGCTGGTACATTTATATCAAGTTTGCTATAGATTTGCAGGCCATTATTCCTTTATGCATGTAACATAATCTGAAATCTTAACCAGTAATCTGTAGGAAATGTGTAGCATCTGGTTGATTTTTTTTTTTTTTTTATGATGAGGTGTTCAGAGTATTCAGGTGTGCTTGTGCTGAAAAGATTTTGATGATGCTTTAAAAGAGCATAATGAAGAGAAATTCAGAAGACAAAAGGAATTCAATTAATATATCCTTACCTAGTGGAGTGGTGGTAATTCTAGAATGCAACTAATTTATTGCCCTTGAGCCAACACCCACAAATTCCTGTGGTTAGTCTGTTCCAAAAAAGCCAAAATTTAATTTATAATTTAAATAGGGAGGGTGTCCAAGGTTTAAGAGCATGAGTCTGTAGCTTCATTTAAGGAGACCAGGCTCTGTAGCTAGGGACCATTTAAGGCTTCATTCCCATGTGGAATGACACAGAGGGAGAACACCTAATAACCCTGTAAATTACACTAATATTATAGAAAGTTTACATTAATATTATAGAAAGTAAAGTCATTTGCTAAAGCTGAGAGTGGTGCAGTGGTCAGTCTGAAATGGGCCAGCAATGTTTTAAAGGTTGCTCAAAAAACAACAGTCAGTCAGTCTAGTAGCACCTTAAAGACTAACAAAACTTGCAGTTGGTAATCATGCATTTTCGTGGGCACAGCCCACTTCACTTCTAATACTCCCTGTCATCTGAAAATGTGGGTTGTGCCCATGAAAGCTCATGATACCATCTACATGTTTTGTTAGCCTTTAAGGTGCTATTAGACTATTTGTTGTTTTTTAAGTTTTTCCTGTTACAGACTAACTCGGCTACCCCTCTGAAGCTTTTAAAAGTTGCTGTAAGTGTGGATTTGTATTTGGGCAATCAGCCATTAAAAGTTGGTATGTGACTGGTAAATATGTTTTTCCTTTTTTAACTTTACAACCACTTTTTCTGTAGGCTCTGGATGGCCAGAATATCTACAATGCATGCTGCACTCTGCGAATTGATTTCTCCAAGTTAACAAGCCTTAATGTAAAATACAACAATGACAAAAGCAGAGACTTCACTCGTCTTGACCTTCCTTCTGGTGATGGCCAGCCTTCCCTTGACCCCACTATGGCCACCGCTTTTGGTAAGGAAACCTCTCTTCTAGGTAAATACAGTGGACCAAATAATTCTGCTTTTTATGCATCAGAGGGGTAGCCGTGTTAGTCTGGATCTGCAAAAGTGACAAGGAGTCCTGTAGCACCTTATAGACTAACAGATGTATTGGATCATAAGCTTTCGTGGGCAAAGACCCACTTTGTCAGATGCATCTGACGAAGTGGATCTTTGCCCACGAAAGCTTATGCTCCAATACATCTGTTAGTCTATAAGGTGCTACAGGACTCCTTGTCGCTTCTGCTTTTTATTTTGTACTGAATATCTTAAACTGAATTTGTTCAACCATACTTCAGACATTTAATGCCAAAAGCTCTCCCCACCCAAGCATTCTGTGAACATAAATTATTTACTCACTACAGGGCAATATTTCCTTCATAATATTCTAAACGATCAGAAGTTGATCCAATAAAAGATATTTCACCCACCTTGTCTGTCTAGTATCCGGGAACCAACACTGCTACAACTATTATGCATATAAGAATAAATACTGAGCATCAAAGGAACTAGAACATAAAATATACATTAATAAAGCTCTGGTTTAGACTTTCGGAAAATGAAAATTCGGAGACTAGCCACTGAATGTTATATAAGCAACGAAGAATCCTGACAAATGTATTAGTTCATAAGCTTTCATGGACTGAAGATCACTTCTTCAGATATGCTGCAGCCCAAGAAAGCTTATGCCCTAATAAATTTGATAGTCCTTAAGGTGCCACAGAACTCTGCATTGTTTTTGCTGAAGTAGGCTAACACGGCTGCCTCTCTGAATGTCACGTGTTCGTTGTCTTCTACAGTAGCACGAGATGCGTATATTGTATTTCTCAATAGGAAATGCAAAAGCTATTTTTGTACTCTGAGAGCAACAGTGAGCACCACTTTCAGTAGCCTTTGGTGCCTCTTTACCACAGATTAAAAGTGTAAACTTGCTTCTCACTGTTTGTATATTTATGCTATACTGTGTGTTATGAGTGAACTCTACTTCATTGTTTTTGGCTTTTTAAAGAGGTCTTTTACATTTTATGACTTAGTAGGGGGGTTACATCTGTCATCAGTGGGATTTCTTTTCCCCCTGAAATTGCTATAGTGAATCAGACTCAACATTCATCCAGTCATTATCTTTTCTCCGACTGTTGTCAGTGCCAGATGCTGTAGAGGGAGGTGTAAGAACCCCATATTAGTTATATGCAGTATCTGCCTCCATAAGATCTTAACCTAGTCTCTTAATTTAAAGATTGCCTTGAGAACACGAGGGATAATACCCTTCTAACATTTATCATTATAATAATTTTCAATATTTTTGGTATCCACATAAATGTTCTCTTTAGAATTTGGTATGTTCTCTGCACGGTGGATTGATTTAAATCAAGGAGATTTAAATCATGATATAAATCAAGTTTTTCATTGATACCGTGTCACACATTTCATCAAACAACGGTGCAAATCTGATCACTGGAAAATGTTAATTTACAGCATGGTAGAGGATTTTATAGCATCTAAGAGGGTATACTTTATGTAACTTTTTTAGATAATTTGATTTTTACTAATTTAGGAAATAGTAATTTAGGAAATACTCATTGCCTGTGTCAAGCTGCAGCAGCAGTACATCGTGAATGAGGACTAAATCACATACGCAGACACAATAGCACTTATGTTTTATTAAACTAAATCTTAAATGTTACATACATGTTTCATATTTGCAATGAAAACAATCTCTTAAATTGCCAGCTGATGGCTCTACTTAAACTTTTTTTTAATTTTCAATTTTTATTAACTGACAAGTACTCAGAACACTAAGCGTATGATGTCCTTAAAACTTCTACAACTAGCTCTCATCTTCCTCCCCATTTCCACTGTTATTTTGATGCAGATCGTATTCCAAGTTTAAAAAAAACAACCTAGGACCGTGCTAGGAGTGCACTTAATATTGGAAGAAGCCCCATTAAAAACAAGTATAAGATAGTTTTCCTTTGGGAAAGCTAAGCTATGCTGAAGTAAAATAGGGAATAGATTTATGGCATTATCATTATGGTCTGTGACCATACTGTTCCAAAGTAAGGGGCATGTATGATGTAATATAAAATAAGAAAATGACAGTGGCAACTCTAGTGATAGTTAACTAGGTTTAGAATCTAATTAAACAAGCCATAAGTATAGCTAAGTTAACTTTCTAGCATCGTCAAACAGATAACAGCTTGGGAATTTACTTGTCAAATCACCCTTATATCGAAAGGCATAGAGAGTCTTGAAGAGTGATGCATTGCAAAGTTGATCCACATTGTTTTTCAGCCATATCCACATAGTCATCCACGTTGTTTTCTCCTAATAAGCAGTTTGCTTATGATTTTTTTATTCTTGCAGATAGGTGCTGCATCATCTTGTACTGCTTACACTTGACAGATTTTCCTTTTTTTACCCAGGGAGCGAATTTCTTCAAAATATTCCCGGATATGGTGTGTCTTACACCTAGAATGCATGACAGTTATTCAGTGGCAAAAGTGTAGAGGAATATAAGAAACTTCTTGTGTGCTGAATAGTGTTTTCCCCTTTCCTATCCAGTCTATTCCCATGTTACTTTCTAGGCAGCCTCCATCCTTTCCTATATATTGTCTGTCTTCGGACAATATTTTAACTAACTGTGCTGTGCTTGGCCCTGGGCCACCACCACATAAACACAGAATAAAAGCCATCCTCTCCAACTTGTGTCTGTCTTTGCACACACTAATCTGCTGCGAAACAAAAATTGAAGACCCATAACTCTCAAGAAGCAAGAGCTGGTTGTTAGGCTGAACAGGCTAGAGCCATTAATTCAGTTTTATGAGACTGTAAATTTAGGTGTAGCAGGTTCATAAGATTTAATTGTAATTGTTATTTTTAAATGAAAAATTTAGTACTGTTTTTTTTTAAAAATCTGATTTAAATTTAAAAAAAATGTTTATTTTTTAAATCACTGATTTTTATATACCCTGGTTCTCGGCCTCAATCATTTCTGATGGCAGTGAGTTCCACGGTGTAACTATGCATTGTGGGGGAAAAAGTATTTCCATTTGTTTTGGTTTGAATTTGCCACCTTTTAATTTAATTGAATGTTCCCTAAGGAATGAGGTATAGAAGCAAATATTTCAAGTTGATATGTTTTTGAGAGAGGAGTAGGCAGGGGAAGGGCTTGTGTATGGAAAAATAGTTGAAGTATTGGGATATGAGCTGCTTTGCTTACTGATTGGCTTTTATAAACTTAAACTGAAGGTGTGTTAAGTAGTTTAACAATTTATTGTGGGTAAAGGTATTAATTGAAGGATACTAAGGATTTTTGGGGGGATGTATATATCATATTTAAGATATGTTCTATCCATAAATGCTCGTATTCCACATGGCTGCTTAACATTTACTACCGATTGCACCTCTAAAATCCAGTATTCTCTGGTCTGGCAACATTTGTGGTCTGGCATCAGAGTGTCCTGGTGCGCTGCAGGGGCGTGGGGGCCAGGGAGCTGGCACATGGCTCATTTGGACTGCGAGGCGGGGAGCCAAGAGCTGGCATGCAGTTCACCTAGGTTGTGGGGACTGGTGTGTGGCTCAGCTGGGCTGCAGGGGAGGAGGAATCCTGCGCATGACTCAGCTGAGCTGCGAGGGAGGAGGAGGACAGGAGCCTGCATAAGGCCCATCTGGGCTGGTGGGGGTGGAGAGCTGGTGCACTGCTCATCTGGGTGGAAGTGGGCACACAGCTCAGCTGAGGGGGACAGGGAGCTGGTGTGCGGTTCAGCTGGGCTGCAGGAAGATGGAGTGCACCAGGACTCAGCACATGGCTCAGCTGGACTGTGGTGGTAGCCAGGAAGCCTGGTGGCGCAGGCCAGCAGCAGGGGTCTGAAATGACCTCTCCTGGTCCAGAAAAATCCTTCATCTGGTACCAATCAGATCCCTAGGGTGCCAGACCAAGGAGGTCCAACCTATACATTGCAGCAGAGGAGACTCAAAGTTCCAATATAATGGTGGTTGTGCTGGTGGTATTGCAAATTTATTTAAACAACTTTAATGGTAATGTAAATTATGAAAAAAGGGATCTGATTAGCTGTCAAAGATGTTCATAGTGTAGCCCTCTGCTATTTTGACAGCTATTTCCAGCTTTCTCAGCAACTAGCAGCTACAGCTGACAAGTGAAGTTTCTAGCTGTTGGCTATTGATTAGAGTCAAATGCTTCCTTGTTAAGTACAAAAATAAAATATATTTGTATGCTACAGTCCAGCTGGTCAAAGTGCTACAAACGAGCACAGCTGTCCCTCAGAATTATTTTAAGTCATCAGTGTGCTATCATGATAAACTTGGAGTCTCTCTCTGCTTAAGATCGTGACTTAAAATTCTGGTAAGTTGTTTTGAATCGGGCATATCTAATTTGCCTTACATGTCCGAGGGAAAGAGTAATTATGGTACAGTTGATTAAGAAAAAAATGCAGGTTTACATTACGCTGTTGTGTTCTGAGACTAATACATGGCACCGCCTACTTACTCTGCCAGATCCTGCCTAAATTAACAAATAATTCTCCACCAGTGCAGCTGCACCAAAAAGGGTGGAACTGATGGTATAGTTAGTGGTAAAGTTTGCCTAATCCTGTCATCTAACCCTAAGGATTAAAATGTACACAACCACAAGAAGCCTGACCATTACAAGCAGTAAAAGATTAAAAATATCACATTTCTACCATCTGGCACTGAGACCTTCGTTTGAAAAGTGTGATGAGAATTAGATGTGCATGTGAAATGTAAGAGGGGATTTGTTCCTGTCTTTAGAAGAGGGTAAGAAGTGAGATATTCCTGTCTTTAGGAGAGGGTAGATTTCAAGTTGCTCTCTGCTGGGGTGTCTGAACTGGAGAACTAGTGGTTCAGATTTTCCGACAACTGTAGCATGAGTAGAAATGGTAGTACAGACAGGGCTCTAGTGTCTCAGGATAAGATGGCATGATAGTGAAGAAGCTGCTATCTTCCTTACAACAGTAGAGGCTGCAATGATGGAGAATTCAAATAAAGCAAGTAACAATGGTGGACAATAACCAGTATGTATGTTAAATGATTTTAGCCCTTATTTTAGGATTTGGAGATTTAAAAAACTGGGAAGTAATTACTAAAAAACACTGCTGTATTTAAAACTATTAGAATGTTAAAATACTTTTAAGTATTTCTTGTGTTTAAAAACTTCTGGTGTGTTTTGGAATACATTTGATTTGAAAAAGCTTTTTGTCCGTAAGACATAATAGATTTTTTGAGTTTGCTTAAAATCTGGAGTCAGCTAGATAGCAAAGGATTTTGCACAGATGCTAGAATTCCTGATCATCCTATGAGAGCTGTATTCTATTCTCACATGTCTGTTTGGTATCGGTGTCCAACATGCAGGTCCCATCTGGCAAAATAAAAGCCCTTTGTCATTGCTTCCTCAGGAATGAATGATAATGAAAATTAGAACTGTGAATAAATGATTAGTATCCATATTGTCTAAACATGTCAGTATAATACATCAATGAATGTTTTACAAGTATAAACTATGGTGTGATTAATGCTTTGCATTGTTTGTATAAGGGGCACTTTGACTATAGATAAGAGAAGTAGTGGGCTGCCAAAATCATTTGTCAGAGCTTAGGTGTCTGCTTCAGTTGTTATTGTAGTAATTCATACAGTATTAAACTATACCCACTAAATACCATATTATTTTAGGAAATTTCTCTAATTCAATGTATTATTTCTGTCTTTGAGACTAAGTATTAAAAATGAGCATACCATGTTCATGTTACTTATTTACATATTGTGTAGATAAGCCCCTTCATTTTCAGTTTAAACCAATTTTTTACAAAAAACCCTGAGTTTTACAAAAAGTATTTTTCCCCTTGATTTTCATTCTACTTTTGTATCATTTAAATGTATATAAAATAGCTTGTTTTATTACGAAAATACAATACATTGCATGAGATATATGCAGTCTCTGCAACAAAGAATAATTGAACCCAAATCAGCCATCAGGAATGCTAACACACACAAACCTGTTGGCAAAGATTTTAACCTTCAATAATGTATTTAACCATAGTCATTCTTTTACAAAGAAATTTTCTCCCCCAAATGTGGAGGGAGACAGTTGAACTAGAGTTCATTTATTAGTTCGACATTATCAACTTGGGCTTGAATAAATATATTAACTCAGTGTTTCCCAACTGGGGTTCCATGGAACCCTGGGGTTCCGTGGACCATCGTCAGGGGTTCCGTAAGAAATCGTGGAATAAAAAACGCTGGGCGGGGCCTGGAGCATCTGTCACGCCCTTCGTCTCCTGCCCTGGTGCTCTGCTGCCTTCTGCGCCTTTCAGCCAGGCCGCTGTGCGGGAGCAAGTGGCACAAGCCGTGCTTCAAATGGCTGCTTACGCTGCTTGTTCCCATGCGGTGGCCCGGCTGAGCAGCGCAGAAGTCAGCCAAGCGCCAGGGCGGGAGGCGAAGGGCGTGACAGAGGTTTCAGGCCCCACCCTTCTGCAGTGGCGCTCGGCTGACTTCTGCGCCGCTCAGCCGGGGGGCCTGGAGCCTCTGTCATGGCCTTCACCTCCCGCCCTGGCACTTGGCTGACTTCTGCGCAGCTCAGCCAGGCTGCCACGTGGGAGCAAGCGGCCATTTGGGCTCTGCGAGTGAGAGGCAGGAGGGGGAGGAGAAGAGAAAGAGTGAGGCAGGAGGAGGAGGCTATTTGATATTTAAAAAAAAAAAATTAGATAGTACAAAAAAAGACAGGAAAATACTCCAATTTTTTTCTTACAATATAAGTGCATGCGCGCGCACGCACACACACACAACAGCTCTTTACAAATAAATGTTCTTGAAAAAATTTAGCAGTAATTGAATTGCGCTTCCTGCTGTCAACTTTTTCTGGCCAAGCAAACGTTTTCATAGGTAGGGGTTCCTCAGGATATGAAAAATCATTTTAGGGGTTCCTCCATGGGGAAAAGGTTTCATGGGAATCACTGTTTTAACTGGCTAAGCACTACAAAGGCAATTTTCCCCAACTTTGATACTCACATTTCCGTATCAAATGCTATAAACGGTACACATCCAGCTTACTTAATTAGCTTCATTAACATTGATCCTACAATTTGTAGGTAACTGCTTTTGTTTTTATATACTTGGATTCTGTAATTTCCATTCTAACTCATCTGATGAAGTGGGTTTTATCCATGAAAGCTCATGACCGAATATATTTATTAGCAGGTTTCGCGCGGTTCTGCGTTCTGCGCATGCGCAGATCGCTCTGTGCCAGCTCTTCCGGGTTGTAATCTACTCGCCACGGGCCCTGATTATTAGTCTCTAAGGTGCCACCAGACTGCTTGTTGTTTTTAAAGTTACAGACTAACACGGCTTCCCCTCAGAGACATTAGTCTGTGTATATGCAAAGCTGCCTCTTGATGTAAGGTTGTGTTTTAGTCTAGAAGACTTACACAATAAACAAACAGGCATGCAAGTTCTGAAATGCATGCACATGTGAACATACTGATGGTTCTCTCACCCACCACATGCACATTTCAAGATGTTAGCAGATGCAGGTTTAAAGATCTGACACAGTAAAATGGAAAGAAAAAGAATCTATCACACTACATTTGAGAACAAAGTATTCAAAAGTTTTAAAAAACATAAACCAAACAAGGATGAAGTTGAGAACAGGTGAAGGAAATGTAGCGTACTTATTAAACGTAAATGTTTATAAGCTAATAATTTTAAGTCAACAGTAAACTGTTTATTCAAATGAAAAGTTTTATTTGGGGATTAGATACACGTTGTTTTCTTAAATTCAGTGGTGACATTTGTTTTGGGTTCTGTTCCAGTTCTGCAGAAAACAATATTGAATGCTATTCATTAAAGCATTAATCTACTGAATATTTCCCCCCATCATTCTGTCCACCAAAATAAATGCTGATATTTACCCAGAAATAGCTTTTTTTTCCACCAATTTTCACCTTTTTTTTTTGTTTGTTTTTGTTTTTGTAATAAACATGGATAAATTGCTGGGTGAAATTAAATAAATAAAAAAAAGTAGGGACCTATATGTAGACTACATTTTAGTCCACCACTTGAGAAAAATGTAGTTAAGTGTGTAAACAGATTTTCTCCCCACTCCCCCCAACATTTCCTTTTGAAAAGGGGGAGGGTTTGTGTACATATATGTACAGAACATCAATCTGTGCGCTCTTCAGGGTAGTTGGGTGATTTTAAAACCTAGATGACAATGCAAACTGTAAAATAAGCAATCTTTATTTATTTAGGCCCATGTATGTTTTCTGATTTCCAGTTTGTAGCCTTCATCATTGCAAAGAGAAGCTTAGCAAGTGGGACTTTTAGCATTTTTGAAAGCATGGGAAGCAGGTTGTGATAGAATAAGTGCATTTACTAAGTGTTTCTTCTACACTCATTAGCCATGAGAGAGTTAACACTGAAGTCATGTTTTCACTAAGGGCTAGAGCCATGGGTAGTGATCATATCAGCGGGAGATTCATCACATCTAGCATACTAAACTAGATGGGACGAGACATGATAAATTGACTGCCGAGTGCTTTTCCGTTCATTCCAGTACTCCAGCACAACAAGAAGAGTAGGCAGATTTGATGGCAGAGTGCCAGCTGTCGACTTACCGCAGTACAGATACTGCAGTATTCAAGTAGCTTAAATTGCATAACTTAAGTCCACAGCCTGCAGTAGTGTAAACAAGGCCTAATATATAAACTGACATTGAGGTTTCAGAGATAAGCCATTAAAATCAATGGGGCAGTTCATGCCCCTCTGATACATTATTTCAGGCTATATCAGTTTGTTTGTTAGATTAATGTTTTCCCCTTGAAAACTTCTAGAAATGTTATGTATTCTAAATGAACGATGGGTAGCATATTGGGGGGGGGGGGGGAATTTGGGAAGCATAAAATGAATTGAATGGTAGAGCAGGTGACTGCATTTTTCTTAATTGGTTTTTTGTTTCCCTTAAGTCTTCCCAAAATGTGATTTCTAGTGGTCATATGTGAGAGGACTGTTTCAGATCCAGTCCTGAAGGAGTCTACTTGTATTCTTGAAAAAGATCCAATAAAATATCTAGTCCACCAATGTGCATTCATAGTTCTTTTGGAGGCATCACTCTTTGCAAAACCTCTCAATTTAGCTGTGGCTCTCACTTCTTTTATGCACCCTCCCTTCCCAGCTGAATACTTAGACATAGAGGAGAAACTTTTCACCTGCAGCAGCTGTAATTCAGACTATGGGCTATAACCCCAAAGTTGGTTGTCACCTCATTAAATGGAGTTGCAAAGCCTGGCTTAGACTTACTGGGGCTGCAGCCAAAATCTGAGGGCTTTTGTCCTGGGCCCTCCTTGGCTTACGCTACAGAAAAGGATCTACAATAAATTCTAAATTTTAAAGGTAGCTTAAAAAAACCCTCCAACTAGAGATTTAACCCATTCTTAAGTCTTTTCTTTTGATAGTGTTCAGCACACCTTCAGATTTTTATTGCAGACAAAGGAGTGCAAATTCCGATTGAATCTTTTAGCCTCGTAAATACATTTTTTTTAAACATCTTTGGTTGTTGAATCTGAGCTCTGTAAAATAGAGCAAACACTTTAAATAAATGTCATTCTGAAATTTCAGTGATATGAAATGTGTGTGTCTACTGACAATTTTTCTATTTGCTAAATATGATGGAATAGATTTTTAATTGAATGTGTCTGAATTCTAGGCACACCAGGAATAATCTCTTCACCATATGCAGGGGCTGCTGGATTTGCCCCAGCCATTGGCTTTCCTCAAGCTGCAGGTAAGTGGGGTTTTTTTTTTTGTTTGGTTTGGTTTGGTTTGTTAGACTGCCTTAATGTTGAAATTCAGCTAAACAGAATATGTAGTGATATCAAGATCTATAAGTGTTCGTTAAGAGCAGTCAGTCTACCTCTGTTTGTATAGCATACTAACCACGGAATCACTACTTACAATTTATTTTAAGAATTGTATGTTGCACAGTCCATCACTTGAGCTCTCGCTTCTGATACTATTAAGAAATTACACATAGGAAAAAAAGGGCTGCTTGCAAGTGATATAACTGTAGCAGTCTGTAATTCTACAAATTATTATTTTGCTATAGCTTTTTTGCTACTCTTAGCTTTTTGAGAAACATGCTTACAATTTTATTACTCAATATTGCCTTACAAGTCACTGTCATTTTATTTTGAGGTACAATACAAACTTTGTTATCCAGCATGGTTGGGGAATGAGTGTTGTCGGTTAAGTAAATGTGCCAGTTAATTCAACTTTTTTGAACACAAAAAAGTTTAAAAAATAAAATAACCATTTTTAACACTACAACTTTTATCACTAGAGTATTGCTAAATACATTACAATTTTTAACACTATTCTGCATATTAAACACTACTGATATTTTTAACTGAATGCAAAAATGAATGAAATAAAATAACCATACAACTTTTAACTTTATTACTACAGTCTGTACACTGCCACTGATAATAAAACAGTATTACGGTATCCATTACTGTAATTTACTGCTCCTCTGTTGCCTCAGTCATCAGTATCAACAATTTCTGCTCTCGATACTGATGGTGCTGGACCAGTGGCATAAGTTGCAGAAGCTTTTTGAAGCATCCTGCAGATGTTTGCTTGCCTGCAAGTTAGTTGCCTTTTCTTCAGGAAATTTTTCTGGATAACCTGCATCTGCAAGAGTTCCGGAGCAGAATAAGAGTGCTGCTCAGCAAATTGCACCAAAGTTTCCAGACACAGTGCAGCAATAATCCAAGAGACTTTGATTTCTTCAGTATGTTCTTCTTCCTCTGAATGTCATCATCAGTACAGGTACTTCTCTCTGGATGGACAACTGTTTCTATTATTTCAGAGTCTGTCGGGGGTTTTGTAACATCTAAACCTTGATGGATGATTACTCTCTTCAATTTCATTATACTTCAGTTTAGTGATTGGGTTTGTGGGGTTACCATTTTGAAGGACATCAGGTATCTCCTGTCATGTTCTCCTTTTTGGTCTTAAGTTAAAATCTTGAAATTCTTCATCAGAGGACCCCTCCATAAATATCACTTCCACCCACAATTTCTCCATGTTCCCTTCAAAGTTATAGGCCTAACAGCAGACCAGGCACATGCCCCATTGAAGATTGCATCCTTAATGCTGTACCGTGACTGAAAGTCTTGCATTGTCCCTTCAAAGTTGAGCCTCTGGTTTTGAATAATTCCCTGATCTATTGGCTGAATAAGTAAGCTAACATCTATAGGCAGGAACACCATGAAAATATTGCCAGACACAAGCTTTGTTCAGAAGAGTGACCGTCACAGTGATCTAAAACCAGAATGACCTGTGTGTATTCTGGCACTCCCAAGTTCTTTCAGGTGGTCTTTCACAGCAGGAACAAAGATATGGTGGAACAATTAAAAATATGTCCTTTTCCATCCGTGTATTAGACCAGGCCTTGTACTTCACTGGCAGTTGGACAGTACCCTTGAATCCTCTTGGCCATTTGAATTTTGAAATCATGAGCAGCTTGACTATGGGTGTGCCAGAAGCATTTGCACACATAATTAGAGTGATACAGTCCTTGTTCCTCTTGAATACAGATGCACAAACTTCACCTGTACCAGCAAGGGTGGAAGACAGCAGGCAACACCAAGAATCCCGTTTCATCAGCCTTGTTAGAGGTTCTCTAGGGTTATGCCATGCTCACGAATCAGCGTCTTAAACACACAGAAATCTCTGCCGCTTCATAATCAGCAGACTGTTTGTTTTTCTCCAGAGACATCAAGGCCTCTGATACCATGTTGCATCTTAAAGCATACCAACCAACCATCAGAAAAAACACAGGTCTCACTCATTTTCGTCTGCTGATAAGTTCTTGACCTTTTCGATCAATATTGGGTCAGAAATTGGAGTTGCCTCAGAACACTTCCAGGAAAATCATTCATAGAGCATGTTGTCTAATTGCTCCAATTTTGGCTTTTGCATATTACGGCATTTTTCAATTGCTTTGCTCATTTGGGCACTTGACGTGAATTTCATCAGTTCTGCCTTCTGCTTCTTGATATCGTAGATCATCAGTGAGCCAAAACCAAACTCCTGCATCAGTTGGCTCCTGTTTTCTCCTCTTTCAAGGTTCCTAATTGGGTCCAATTTCTGGGTTATGGTCAGCACAACCAATTTTCTGTCCTTTGCCTGTTGCTAGTGTACTGCCAGCCATAATAGTCTACTGTACTGAGAGACAGGAAAAGAGGCAGGTCTGTATTCAGACAGGACAAATAACAATCTTTACTGCCACAAGCTTGTAAATGCAACTTCCACAAGTGCCGAAAAATTATGCCAGATGGCTACCAGAATTTTTCCGGTTAACCGAATGGGGAACGGTATTGCTGTCTGTGGGAAGATGCCAATTAACAGGGTTTTTTGGTTATTCAAGTGCTGGATAACAAGGTTTGTATGTAGTAGGCTTGTATTTTGGAATTACACTGAGAAGTGCAAGATCCAAAAGCCTATGGTTAAAAAGCAAGCTCCAGTAGCACTCGTTCAGCTCCCAGAATAGCCCACCTGCCCATGTGTCCCCCTTTGCTTCCGATCCTAAGGATCTATTTTTGTTGAGTTTGGATTTTTTTATCCTAGGAAAAGAGGAACCATTGGCCTGCATCTATCATAAACAGTCTTTTGGGAGAACCAACTAACCTATGCATTTGATGCACTTTGTTATTGGATGTTGAATTTATTTTAAAAATATTACCTAATTGGAATTGCTTTTTAGCCTTCTGAAATAGTTTCCCCTCTTCCTTTGGGGTATAAGATGAGTGTTGTTTTTCAGGTCTTTCAGTCCCAGGAGTTCCTGGAGCACTTGGTCCTCTCACAATTACCACCTCTGCAATGACTGGACGAATGGCTATTCCCGGAGTTACTGGTGTTCCAGGAAATTCTGTTTTGCTTGTCAGCAACCTCAATCCTGATGTAAGCTTGGATGGGGGGAAATCAGACAATTCAGGTAGTTTGTGGTAGTTTGATATGGGCATAGAATATATATTAAAATGTTTTTCCTAAAATCTAAATTGGACACAGGAGGCCATAAGATTCTCCAGAAAAAAGAAATGGGTGGGTGGTAGCGAGCTTGAAGCGTGGCCATAAGTGCTCTTCTAAACTGTAACTATTCTTTTCAACTTACAGACTAACTCAGCTACTCCTCTGAAACTGGAAAAACGTAAAAAACAAGGAATAGTCCTGCAGCACCTTAGAGACTAACAAAACATGTAGATGGTATCATGAGCTTTCGTGGGCACCACTGGGTTGTGCCCATGAAAGCTCATGATACCATCTACATGTTTTGTTAAGTCTCTAAGGTGCTGCAAGAGATGATTGTTTAAGGTTTTTCCAGTTCTTTCCAAGCTTTGGCATTTTTCTCTAGAATAAAATCACAAGATGGTTTAAGAGTCCAAAAGTAACATAGAGGCTTATGAGTGTCCTTTAACATATACTCATATTCATATTATATATTCAGGAACCACTTTTTGGAAATCAATTGATAAATGTAACCATCTAAATTCATTGTGTTTTTAATCTTCCTGACTTCTTGTTGTTGTTGTTGTTTACTTTGATAAATTTGCAGTAAAATTATCAGACACAAATATTTTTTTGAAAAGGTAATCTTAAACTGAGAACACTTGACACATGCAACTTGGAGAGTATCCCTGTTGGTGGTTTTGTTGTAAGGATACCATTTGTGTGTGCTTCAGTAGTTACTGTGTTTGGGACAAGTTCTTCTAGTAGCTGCATGTATATGATTCAACTTCATCCCCTTCCTGCATGTAGCTCCTAGCTATGCTGTTGAGGCTGGAGCTCATGATGCCTGAATTTAGAAAGCTCACCTTCCTAAATTCTTCTCTCTACGTAGGTATTTATTTTTTACTCAAATGAGGCAAGTGTACATAGCTGAATTTGGAGCTTGTGTCAAGATATGTTTAAGTAAAAGGCCTTCTTTTCCTAAAGAAGTTTGTTGTTGTTTCTTAAACTAACGAGTTAGAATATAAAATGTATCTTCTGGTTTAAAAAAAGTTTATTTACTCTGTGTTCCTTTAGATTCTGATTCAACAAACCATCCCTATTCAGAAAACAGTGCAGCATGTGCTTTACACTGAAGCATAAGCTTGAGTGCTTTAGTGAATGAGAACTAGTTTGAAAACAAGAATTGGTTCATGCAGATTTTCATGTAGTAGCTACTTACACTAAGTTTGAAGTAGCTGCACACTATTTAGCAGGGGTTCTCAAACTTCATTGCACCGTGACCCCCATCTGACAAGAAACATTTCTGAAAGATCCTAAAGAACCAGACTGAACTCACCTAAGCCCCTCCACCTGCGCCTGAGGGACAAAGCCAAACCCCAAGGTTTCATCACAGGAAAGGGGGCCTGTAACCTGAGCCCTGCTTGCCAGAGATGAAGTCGAACCCAGAGTTCTGCCAGGTACAGCGGAAGCCCCAGGCAGTAGAGCCTGTTCTCTGACTTTGGCTCTGGGCCCCACTGAGTCTAACACCAGCTCTAGTGACCTCAGTAAAACGGGGTCAGAACCCACTTAGGGATCCCAGCCTACAATTTGAAAACAGCTGCTCTAGAATAGGCAAGTTTTTACTGTTGCAAAAGACAGAATTCAGCATATTGGATTGTGAACTATTGTGATATTTTATAGCTATCTATTGAAAACAGTTTATGCATGCTTAGAAAATGCATGTTAAAAGAGGCTTTATGCTGTTTATACCAGTTAGTGACCAAAACAGTTGGCTCTAATTACTTACGGCATGCATTTTTTTATATATTCAAATGGTCTTAAATGTTTTGTTTTGTCATTTATATAGGCTGTCACACCTCATGGACTCTTTATCCTATTTGGTAAGGTTTTTATTACCTCTATTACAGAACATTGTGTGAAATGTACTGTGAGAAATTACAGGATCAGCATTGTTCATCTGATTAAACTGACTTAATTATTACTTCATTTTTGTTTGCTATTCTGAAAAGTATAGTTACCCTGTCCTGTCAAATGGCCTGTATTTGAGGCACGCTTGCATGTTTTCAAACAGGAAATCCCAGGAAAATATTCTGGGTTTAAGATGATGATAATGTGGATCAGTAGTGACAGGAGTACAGGAGGGGGGAAAAACTTTCAAAGCAGGAAAAATAAAAGAAATCCATGGAATGGCCTGGGAAGGCCAACCTAGATATGATGCCGAAGTAGGTTCTGAGTGTGTGCTCTTTTTTATGTTTAAAAAGTTTGTATTACCAATGTAGGGCAGGGAGAGACAGCACCAGAGGAAATAAAGTGAGCAGTTCATATATACACAGGTTCTAGTAGTTGATGATTTACTGGTGTCTTGGATGATCTGTTCTATATATTGTCATCAACTAAGACCCTGTCTTTCTTAAGGACTAGTCGGCTATCCGATAAGCAAATGCTTATCGGATAGTCAGTCAACAAACTTGATTTCCCCACCCCTTGCTGCCTCTATCAGATGGAGGCAGCAAAGGGGGGAACGGGGAGGAGGGAAGGGATTACTTCAAAGCAGCAGCAGCGCTGCCAGAGCCACCACTTGGAAATGCTGCCTTGGCATTTCAGAGCAGCACTGCAAGGAGCTCACCCCAGGATCAGCTGTGCGGCACTGCCACTTTGAAACAGCATTTCAAAGGGGCAGCATCGCATGGAGTCCGGGGTCAGCTCTTGCAGTGCTGCTTTGAAATGAGGCAGCGCCGCACAACTGATCCTGGTTTCAGCTGTGAGGCGCTGCCCCTTTGAAACACTGCCACAGTGTTTCAAAGCGGCAGCGCAGCATGGAGCCCGGAGTCAGTGGAGGACACTGAGTCCCCCACTGACCTCAGGCTCCATGCTGATTCTGGGGGCTCTTGTACATTTCAAAGCTGGCACCAGCGAGCATCCCGGAGTCAGCGGGACTTACTACTGTCCCTGGGCTGCATGTGGAGTTCCACATTCCTCCTTTGAAATATACAAGAGCCCCTATGGGAGGGGGGAATTTCAAAGGAGGAATGCGAAGTTCCTGTCTAGTAGTCAATGGAAATTCCATCGACTACTCAACTAATATAAAGACTATTGATGTTAACTAACAATTAACTAATTGACTACTCAACGATTAGTTAATTAATCGTTAGTTAACATCAATAGTCTTTATATAGTTGTCAGAGTTGGTAGTGAAAAATAACTGTTCATGGTGTTAACACTGAAAGAGGTGCCTCCTAATTCTTCAGAAAACTGCATACAGAGGCATAACCTTGAAAGCTCTTCATACAAACATCCGTGCCCAATTGTTTTAAATAAATTGATTATTCTCCATTTCTTCTGGTTATCTTCAGTAATACATACTTGATGTTTTAAGTGTTTTGCACCATAGATAATCAAATGCTTCAGGCAAGTTAAGGTATTGAAAGTACATTTTCCCAATGTCCACAGGGGTGTATGGTGATGTACATCGAGTGAAGATCATGTTTAACAAAAAAGAAAATGCTTTGGTTCAGATGGCAGATGCAACCCAAGCTCAACTAGGTACTAATAACCAGATTTTCATTGACATGTTTGTTGTACTGATATCTACAGTTTCCATTACAGTGGTTAATTTTTTGTAACAGTTGGTTTAGAATTTCAAAAGCGTGATGTCTTCCACTGCACAATTTGCAATTCAGAATTAGTTCAATTACTGCCTTATAACTGAAACAGTACTATAACCCACTAGTAAAATCCAGCCTCCAGAACAAAAATGAGTTTTAAACTCTGTTTGCTCGGGGGTTTGCCAAAGTAATAAGAATACAAGTTATCTACAGTGTAGCTTAATAATGGGATGAGTCTGTTTGTATTTCTGTTGATGATGATGAGTTATAGGCATTAGTAATTTTAGTGCATTCACAGTGAATGGCACAGGAATATCAAAACACTTAATTTGACATGTTATTGAGCTTTTTGTTCTAAAGTAAGAAGTGAGTTTCTTCTGTAATATTCAGAGGGAAAGCTACTTTAGTGTGAGACTAAGAATATTGTACCAAAATAAGATGTTGAAAGCATTTTTCTTTTATTTTAAATTAGAATATTTACCCAGCATTGATTGGATCCTTAACTTAATTTTTGTTTTTCTTCATTGACATCATTGCTCTGTGGTGGGGTTTGGGAGGAGGGGTTCAGGGTGCAGGCTGCCCCTGAGAGAGGGGACAATCCCAGGCCTCTCTCGTCGCAGCAGCTTGGGGCCAGGTGAGAAGCACCTCTCCAGGGTCACTGCAGTTCCAGCGGGCACAATTAGGGGAGGGGTATGTCCTCAGCTGGGGCAGGTCCACGTTTGTCTGCCCCCTGCACTTCCCAGCCAGAGTGAGGAATGCAGCCAACTGTGCACTTTCCCCTCGCTCCCTAAGGGGAACAGTCAGCAATGTAATGTTACCATATGAATTGGGGGGAGGGGGTGCTGCAGCCACCCTCCACCACCTTCCCTAAAGGTGTTTAGCCATTACTGACAATATTTATGTTCTAGCCATGAGCCACTTGAATGGGCAGAGACTTTATGGAAAGGTGCTCCGTGCCACTCTTTCAAAGCATCAGACTGTTCAGCTTCCTCGTGAGGGACAAGAGGACCAAGGTCTAACTAAGGACTACAGCAATAGCCCTTTACATCGCTTTAAGAAACCTGGCTCTAAGAACTTCCAAAATATCTTCCCTCCATCTGCTACTCTGCATCTCTCCAACATTCCGTAAGTACCAAAATATGCACAACTCGGTTGGGAAAGAAACTTGTCAAAAATATGAGGATTTTTTAAAGTATCTGTAGCTTGCACATACCTGATTATTTTCCTTTGCCTTTTTCTGTTTGCTAAGTTTTAGTGATTCTTTGCCCGATGGTCAAAAACCATAAAAATGTATTGCTTTGTAACTACAGAATTTGCAGGGTGTTGATTTGCAAACATAGCTCTGAGTGACCAAATCTTTGAGACAGTTACTTCCTTTACTCCTGAAAGGGACAAATTTAGTTTTAAAAATACTGAGTCCTTACATAGGATGTACCTTCCTGGTCTGGCAACTCACTGGTCCAGAATCAGGGAATTTTTCAGACCAGGAAGTGTCACCAGCAGCCTCTGAGCCAGGTCAGTGAGGTTTTTTTTAAACTTTATTTAATTGTTTTGCTATTTGGGAGCCAAGTCTATGAGGAGTGTTGTTGTTTTTTTCTTTTGAGTGATGGGGGAAGGTTGTTTTTGTTTTTTGCTTCTCACTGATGTGTAGATCCTGGCCAAAAAAAGTTACTCACTCCTGCCTTAAAGGAACATTGTGACTTTTTTAAGCCTTACCAAAGGCTTATTCAGAGGACAATGTTTGCTCTGAATTAAACAGCATGCTTTGAAAAGTAAAAATGTCCAAATCAGGTTAAGTATATATCAAAAATAGATTTTTCTTGGATTGGAACTCAGAGTTCTGAATGAATTCCATGCAGTTGCATTTGTGAACAATGAGGGGGCAATACCTAAATCTTGTCATGGTAATTTGTTGAATGCTGAAATGTTAAGTTACACTTGAGCCAGTTTATACAGACCTAGGATAGTCAGGGAAAAATGTGGACTTTACATGGGAAGTGTGACATGGAAATTCAAAAAAAGGCATATAAATACAGTCTATAACAGGATTATATTTAATTTGAGAATTTTTTTGTTATAGTCCTTCAGTTACTGTTGATGACCTGAAGAACCTTTTTGCAGATACTGGATGTACTGTGAAAGCCTTCAAATTCTTCCAGTAAGTTCTCAGAGCAGATTAGAGCATTTAATAATTTTATTACAGAAATTTTAATCTTGAAGGATAGTGAATTATTTTTATGTATAGAAATGGCGTACCCGAAGAAATTTTATGGACAAAGATATAGCTATATTTGCAGTGAGTTTTAGCAAACTCTTAAACAGAACATACTATCACTGTACAATACAGGAAATGAAATATAATATATAATTCCTATTAGTATTGTCTGGGACTTTTAAGATGATGGGATGTAGATACCCAGATTGAAATTTGGACAGAGAATTGGAAATTTCATTCAAAAAGAGTTATGGGTTCTAAAATCTTACCTGAAAGATGGCAGTTGCAGCAGTAAGTGTCCCGTTAGCACAGTGGTCTTCAACCTTTTGAAGCACAAGATCACTTTCTGAATTTAAGTGCAATCCAGGATCTACCTCAAACCCAAATACCCTTGTCCCACCTCCTTTGTTCCCCTTCTGAGACCCTGCCCCCATTCACTCCATCCTACCTTGCTCCCTCCCTCATTCTCCCTCCCTTTTATCAGGCAGGGGCAGAGGGTTGGGAGACAGGCTCTGGTCTTGGGCCAAGGGATTTTGGAGTGTGAGAGGGACTCTGAGCTGAGCTTGGGGCAGGGGCTTGGGGTATAGAAGGGTTCGTGACTGGGGCAGGAGATTGGAGCTGGCTCCAGCTGGGCACTGCTTACCGCAGGTGGCTCTTGGGTGGTGGTGCTGTGAGGCTAAGGTAAGCTCACCCATGCCCTGGCCCTGTACCACTCTCAAAAGCAGCCAGCAAACAATCTCCATCCCAGGCCCTGTTGTGCTGCCCTTCCCCCGTTCTGTGGAGATAGAATACAGGGTGGGAGAGGGGAAACCTGACATCAGCGCCCCCTCCTCTCCCTTCCTGCTCTGCACAGAAAGCCGGAGGCTCCCCGGGGCAGGGGCAGCTCCAAGGCAAAGGGCAGGAGATCAGCAGCTGATTTGCTGGCACTTAATAGCCTCTTGGCCGACCAGTCAGGATCACCTGTCAGAGGCTCCAAGATCTACCAGTAGATCCCAATCTACTGGTTGGTGACCACTGAGTTAGCATTATTTTGGGGCATCAGTTGAATACAGATTCATAGGCAAGAATTACTCCATTTGAATGGCCAATACTTAAAATCTCCTTAGAGGCCTATCCAGCCATATGTATTTATCCTTTTTAATTTAGGATGCAACAGGACCCTTGAACAAAGTGGGACCACAGCAGACTTGAAGATTTATTTAGTTCTGTCTGCTTCATCTCTTGTTTGGACTTCTTTATTATACAAAAGTTTCAGTGGATAATACAGTAGCTGAAAAGCTCTAGTACAGCTTTTAGGAGGCATTAGTGTAATCAAAAATTGGTTACAATTAATTTTGTTCTTCTGTTGAACTTCAGGAAAGATCGCAAAATGGCTCTCATCCAGTTGGGCTCTGTGGAAGAAGCAATTCAGGCTCTCATTGAGCTTCATAATCATGATCTTGGGGAAAACCATCACCTCAGAGTTTCTTTCTCCAAATCTACAATCTGACTTTTCTGTGAACTTTCCAATTAAGACTGCACCACAGTTTCAGTAAAACCTTCAGACAGAGACTGAAACAACTTAGACCGACTCTGCCTCTTAAAAAAAAAAAAAATGAAATTCATGCTGAGTTTGATGTTCATGTATATTCGTGTACACAGTAAAGAATCAAGGGATGATCTTTCCATTTTTTTCTGCCGGTAATGTGATGATAGGTTTAATATTCCTCCAGAAACAGTTTCTTCTATGTAATTAATCTTTAGCCTCAATATTTACAATCAAATTCCCTCCTTTGAATTATATTTCAGGATCCCTCTTAGTTTCTGTTCCAAATTAGCCTTACACAACATTTCAAAACCTCTACATTATTCCATTCAAAGAAAGCTTCAGATGATGAAACCTCTCCTCTGTACGGATTAAACACTATTTTTGAATGTGAAAGAATGCTTGATTTTTCTCATTGAAAAGCAAGCTTATACAATGAATATCTATTGAACAATATTTATTTTATTGAATGGTATATCCATATTTTGGCTGATCTTTCTGAATAGCTGATGCATTTTTTAAAAAACTGCAATTGATTGTAGGGATGGAAATAATTGGAGGAAAGGCAGTGCCTTCTCTCTCTCTCTCTCTCTCTCTGGATTAAAGTAAATAAAATCAAAATAAATGATCTTTTGAAATGTGGCATCATTGACACTAATAGTTAGAAATAAAATCACGGAATGAAGGCTTTCAGATATTTGGGGGTTTATTTTGAAATGATGTTGTGTAATATGACTTTTGGAGCATTTGAAAGGAGAAAATAGTCCAAATTTCAAACAGCTTTTTACATTTCTTTTCAGAAAAAAAAATGTTTACAGTCTTAAGGAAAATATTCAGGTCTATCATATGGTTTGGCAAATTTTTAAAAAGTTATTTTTGGTAAGGTTGTCTTTAGAAAAAAAATAAATTAAAGTCGGGTTTTTTTGTACCACTATAATCTCTATTACTTAAATCAGAATTACTGTGTATTTACTTAATTTCTTATTACGTGCCTTATTATGTGCTTATGATACAATAGCGTAGAGTTTTATCTAAAGTATCTTGAAAGCTGTATTGTGGGCTTGGTGAGAGATTTTTTTCTTGGTCTGTTAGGTTTTTAAATGTTTTCATTGTGATTTTAAAAATGTTTTTTCAATAAGTAATAGTCTGAATTCAAATTTTTGGTGCTTTGGCATAGAGATGGGGAGGTGGGAATTAGGATAACTCAGTGCACATCCTGTAGGCCTCTTCAAATTTATCTGGTTACTAATTTAGCTCACACCAATATTTGCCTGTAAAAATGAAATCCAGTTTCTCTATTTTAATCTAATATTTCATAATTTGTCTCGGGAGTCCTCTCCCTCCCCTCAGTACTGAGTTTACAGTACTAAAAGGTTGACTTGCTTTCCTTCATAAATATAACTTCAATATTGATATTGAATTTCCACATCTATTTGGAGAGCAAGTTGAGATGCAATTCTTACTATTTTTGTTGAATGTTAGTATACATTTTAAAGTTTTCTGATTGTGTTGGCAATGTTAAGGGTTTTTAAAAAAAAGAAATATCCTTTTTAGAAGCTATGTCCACTGGAATTTGATCAAGTTTTTGAAGAGATATTCTTCTCAAACATAAATGGTTGTTTATTTCTGCTTTTATAACTGCTATGAAGTTTTTCTGCTCTAATAGTCTGTGGGACACATTCATCTTTTTTTTTTTCACTAAATCTGTGTTTTCTTTCCCTAATCTCAGTTGAGGATTATCAGACAGGGAGAATTGTGTGAATTTGTAGATCCACGGTAGTTGGATAACATGTTTTTAAAAATTCTGCAGAATGATAGAGTAAGGAGCAGGATTCTGGTTTGTCTTCCCCAGTTACGTAGGTTTTATGAAGTACTTTTCAGATTGAAGTAGTCAAAACTCCATACATTTTATTGTAATATAAACATTGCTGGCTGGTATGGCTAGATAGATACGATATTGTGCTTTTACTCAAAGATTTAAAGAGATGAGGGAGAAGTATGAAGGTAATTTGTGACACGTGATCCATCCCTCTCTTGCCACCTCCAAGGAGTTGGTCCCACTTGGGAAAACGTCAAGCCATTTTCATAATTCACAAAAATGTATGGGATTCCTTGGTTCCACAACATGATCTTAAATAGAACACTGCATTATGTTGTTGTTTTTTTTGTAGTAGAACCTCAGGCCCTTTTTTCACAAAGTCTTGAACTCAACTTTACATCATAAGTAGTTTCACTGATATCAGGGGAACTACTCCTTTGAGTTTTAGGTAAGTGTACCTTGCTGCATTTGGGCTATAATGGAATATGCCTCCTTACTGCACTTGTTGATGACATCTTGTGTAATTTATTAAAACAATGCCCATGTAACTTGGCCAACACTGTTGGTGTGTGTTTAAAAAAAAAAAAAAAAAAGAATTGCTGCTAAGAGGGAAAGGAATTATACTGGAGATGAATGTAATTGAAGCTGAGAAAAGCAACCTTTTACGTTTGAATATTAGTATTGGCATGTATAATACTAAATGGGTTGTGTGTGTATACTGTATGTATAATATGCTGTATGTGTATACAAATATACACAACATGCATTTTAATTTATTGACTCTGTAGCAGAAGATGGGAATGCTTGAACTAATCTAAAAAGATGAGGGATTCTTGGTGTGATATTAAAAATGAGAACATGTTTGATTTGTTAACTTAAAAAATGTAGCTACGCATAGTATATGGATAAAGTCAGTTCTGGACTATTTGCAATTTGAATTGTAGAGGCCTACAGCTCATAGGTTGGCACAGATATCTGATGTTTTGATTCTGTAAAAGAAAAAATCAGGGGTGGGCAATGGAGATTTCTAATCTTCCTTATACTTTTGTTTTGTCATGCATTTATCCTGTACTTTCAGTAATTCATTTTTGCTGGTGATCTGTAGTGTTATCCTTATCAACTTATTTTTAGGTTTTGTGTACTTGTTAAGGATTCTGTCTTAGTGGGAGGACTCTTTTACATAAGATGCAGACATATCACTAATTTCAAAAATAGCAGAGCATTTTAATTTGTTTTTCATTTGAGAGTTCTGGTTAAAGCTATGTCAAGTTTTAATTTTTCTTTATATATGTTAAAACAAACAAAAATAGTCCCTCACATATTTCTTTAGAGAGAGTTCGGAGCGAAACTGATAATTCATCTACACAGTTTAGTCCTTAATTTGGCAAGAAGCAGCTCTGTGCAGGCAGACCATTTGTATAGATGCAGAATTCCTTGCATGTGAGCTTTGAAATAGAGACACTCTTAGTTGCAATACAGCCGGTCCCAGAGTTACGAATATGATACAGACCAAACGCTTGGCCATAACTCGGAACCCATTGAGTTACATTGCGACCGGGCTGTTCGTAAGCGTGGGTCGCGTTTGTAACTCGTAGCCCGCATTTATGACCGCGATGGTCGTAAGTCGAGGTGGCCGTAAGTTAGGGACCGGCTGTATAATTTAAGCCCCAAATTTCTAATGCAGAATACTAAAAAAAAGTATGTTATATCCTGAGTACAGGTACCAAAAACATTCAGATGCAGATTTTTTTCCCTCCATTTTGACTTAAGCACAAAGAAATGTTAATAAGTAAAAGCCACACTGCAGGGACTAACCAGAACAAAAACTACTCCCAACTCTGTTCTTATGTTCAGTGTGCTTAGAGTATGTTTTCTGCCGGTCCAAATTCACAGCAGCTTATAAAGTTTTAAAATGTTTATGCTTTTTCTTAATTTGACTGTCTTGTACCTTTGCTCCTTCAGCAGCACTTCTTTGTGCACTGATACACTGAGGCCTATTCTGTGCCTAAATGGTGAAAAGTTCATCTTCTAAAGAGAGCTGCCTATCTGGCATTTCCTGTTCTTCCGATTGAAAACATCTATTTGTGTGCAGAAGTAAATATTTGCTGCTGCTGGAAAAAGTGTAACTGTTTAGCGTCTCTCTGATTGTCATTCCCTCTACTACACATTTAATTAGACGGAGCTATACGGATATGTGCAACTTCTTTCTAAGAGTTTCAGAGACTTTGCTATTTTAACTTCTGGTATACCTGCTAACATGTACTGCGGTTTTTAAACTAGAAAGAAAGAAAGCGCAACTGCATTTAAAGCCATTTTTGTTTGCCTTTACCTTTTGTCTTGGTCTGTTGTTAATGAGAGCAAAGCTGCCAGTCTTAAAATATTTTACTGTTGTGCTAAAACAAAACACTTGAGATTGCACAGGGCTTTTTCTTTAAATGAATTTTAATGCCTATTGTCTAAAGAGCTGTGTGTTATATACAAGACTGTTTTCAATCTTTTTTCAGAGCAAATTGTAACAATTAGGAATTGTGAATTATTTCAGAATCGAAAATTTCTAAAAGACTTAATTTCAGGGTTTTATGGATGAAAAAACCAAAATGGGACCAAAGTTTATGTGCCTTCAGTAGTCTTAATTGTAAGGGTTTTTTTTTCTTATCTATTTCAGTCTTAAATGGAATCAGTGCTCTTGTTTTCAGGAAAATGTGTATTTATGTAATTACAAATGAATGTTGCCCCACTAATTGTCCATACATGCAGTGAATTCCAAGTGTTTCAATACCGTTTCAGTTATCCCTCTGCCTTTACCATTGCAATGTTCATTGTACTGCAGTATGCAGGAATCCAAAAATAATCTGCTTGTGGTTATGACAGCTTCTGCCTGGGGAAGTCCCTGAAAAATGGGGGTGCTTGTATAGCTGAAAGCCTTTGATAATAGTGTAGGCGAAGGAAAGCTTGTACCTTCCCAAGCTGATATCAGCACCATAAACAGTTTTTCAGTTCTTGGATCTCTGCACAATGTGTGGTATTAGTGGAAGTCTGATCCCCTACCTATTTGTGATTAGTCTTTTAAACCACATTCAAATTCTTTTTGGTATGTTACTCTGTTTCTGCAGAAGTTCATCCCATACCCACAGCAGCACAAGTCATAAAAGTTGCTGACCAAGCAAATTCTTGCATCAGAATGTCACCTCATTGCTCTGACCAAAGACTGTCTGTTCTGGTTTTACTGAGACACTTTGTGAAAACTTGTCTTTTCTCTCAAGCTCCTCTCTGACACAAGACCCAGTGCAAAGTGACCTTTTATTTGAATCTACTATTGGTGAATGGACCACTTAGTGGAAAATGGGATTTTAATGTGAACCAAATGGTGTGGGATAAGGCAAGAGGTTAATGGACTATTTTTAGTACTGTATTCAAGAAAAAAATAGCTGAGAGTCACTGGCACTCACTCATTTTACACGATCTGTTCAAAAAGGTCCCTTTTTCAGCTTGTAAGAATGTTGATCTAACAAGAAAATGTTGATCTAACACAAGAAAATGTTGTAAATATTTGTAACAACTTTTTTTACCTGGCAAAAAAGGTTTTTGGGAACAAGTTAAAGTATAAAATGGTTTTTATAAAAACATCAATTGTCTTGTATATTTTGATAAGCAACAGTACCAGCTTTCATTTGTAAAGCAGTTTGTGGCATTGGAGGAAAAGGATTCCATGTTTGTTGAGATGACTTATGTTATAAATGCAAAGAAGATGAAATATTAAAAAATTATTTTCTAACTGCGTAGTGCATGATTAATTTGAACGTGTACATACAATATATTCCATTTCTTTTAAGTTTGTGTATTTGCTGATTATTACTTGAGTATCTATACTTAACTCTTTTCCTAACAACTCTAGTTGTTGTAGCATGCCTTTTAATAAATTTCATTACATCTGTGCGCTCTTAAATTTTTCTGCGTTCTCGTCTATTGCTTTAGGTTTCCCTTGTCTTTTAATTGTAAAGCTAATGATGTCTTATTTTCATTTTTTCCTTTTTTTTTTTTTTCCTGTAGCCTGTTTGGCCATCAAAACTTAACCTCTTCGTTTAAAAAGTGTTTAACAAGATCAGTGCGTGTTTTCAAAGAGTACGTACTTATTCTATAGGAACATCATGAAGCTGACACTCGAGGGGTGAAACACCTTGTTTTGAATAGACTGGAAAAAGCACATTGTAAGTCAGAATGGGTACAGTAATGGGAACTCTTTCATTAACGAGAAAGAGAAAATCAACTGTCGGAGCATCTTGAAGATAAATGGTTCATGGCATCTTGGGCCATGTCCATGGCTACAGGCACTAAGTCACCCAGGAGTGGGTGCCATAGCTGTGCTGCTTTAGCACCATAGTGTCCAAGTGACCTACAACAGAAGGGGCTTTTCCATTGTAGTAAGTAATCCACCTCTTCCGATGGTATTAGCTGCTTCAGTGGAAGAATTCTTCTATTTTTGCTATTGACATAGACATGTCTTGGGGTTTAGGCCAGTACAGCAGTGACTCTGAGGTAGGGGTGAATTTCTCACATCCTTAAGGGATATAGCAATGCCGACATAACTGTTAAGGTAGACTAGGCCTTGGGCTCCCGTATACCTACCATTATCCACTTACTGACTAGAGTCCCCAAGTTGGTGAGACTTACATGGCCAGGTTCCAAAATGCATAACTTCAGGTCTTCTATTGGTGGCTACTTTAACTCACACTTTTCTAACTCCTCCTGTTAGCTGCTTTTCTCATTGTGCTTCTCTCTGCTAGCCCATCAATATGTGTTACCCTTGCATTAGTCTCTGACGTGTTAGGCTGAATTCAGAGGTGATATGTAAGGGCTTCTTTATGCAGGGAAGTTTATTGTAAAATAGGAAAGGTGTAAAACAAAGTAAAGCACAAAGTTGTTATGAAATCACTACCCACAGGGACATGCTCATTCCATGCTAAAAAGGGGGCTTTGTGTACTTTGTTAATCTTTACTATAAAAAGCATTCTTAATGCAGAATAAGTGTCTACTTTGGGGTATTAGTGTAAAACAGCTGTTTAGCAATTGCTGTTCTGAGTTAGCTCCTCTGGACTTTTTCCTTATGTGGACAAGCTCTAAAGTACATGTTGGTAATCGGGCATAAATTTAAGCAGACACCAAAGTAATGGGAAGATGGGGGACGGGGGGAGGGGAATGTCATTTCCCTTTTTAAAAAGGCTCACTTGGCTAGTATGGTGAGTGCACAACTTACTGAGACTATGTAGTTAAAATAGACAAGTGAGTGTGACAATCTTATTTAATTTTAAATAAATTATAAATTGTCACTTACATAAAATTACAAATATCAGACATTTGGTGCTAGGAGTAAATATAGCAGTGGTAATGTTATCTGACGTAAGTAATGCTGATAATGATTCATGATCTATTTTGTATGCTGTCCCGGAGGATGACAAAAATCATGACACATTCAGTGTGGAGTGTATTGAACTTCCCTAAAGTAAATTCTTTTTGATCAGTGGGTAGACTAAGCTAATGTCATATAACTCTTTAATTTTGTATATGGCCCTTAAATGCTACAATCGTGAGCCCTCTCGGAAAAGTACTGATTCCGGAAGCCTTTTGTTAGCCAAATGTCTCACAGACCTATCAATCTTCCCCTCCCCCCCCCACCATCTCCCTGCCCCCCTAAAACGCTTGATTCTTGTCCAATAAGAATGCCCATCATGTTTGCTCTCCCCACAATATAGTTACAGGAAGGAATAATCCATTTTCTTTCCCTATGTTATAGGATTGTCATATGTCCCTGAAAATCAGGAATATCCATGATGAACAGGAAAGTCTGTCCTTGGTGTCCCTATGCTTTCAGAGGGTTTTCTAAATAACTGCAGACTAGACAAACACTGTGTGATGCGGTGGACCAGGCCATCCGCCGTCTGCCCAAAGCCCTTGGTTGTGCCTCTGCCTGCCTTAGAAAGGGGCTATAGACAAGTCCTCCAGGGGGCTAGAGCAGCTGAGGAGGAACCGGCTAATCAGAGGCTAGAAAGGCCTACAAAAGGAGCAGTAGTCAGTTGCAGAGCAGAGCTCAAGGAGAGAACACTGTGGGAGACTAGCTGGCTGAGGGAGTGGCAGCATCACAGCTCTAGGTGGAGAGCTGGATAGAGACTGATGATGAACTGAGATAAAAGCCCTGAGCTGGGGCAAGGATGATGCCTCCTGGAGGGGAAGCCCTGAAGGCACCACTTTTTCTGAGTGGGGAACAGTTTAAGGGACACAGAGAGGGATGTGAACGAGTAGTCGACTGCACGATCAGCAGGAGCTTCTAGGTTAGTGCTATCAACTACTAGATCACCCCCGTCCCCCTCCCTGCTCTGCACTCTTAAAGGGACAGAGGAGCTGGCATGCAAACACGTCGGCTCATTCTCTGGTCCCCCACTGGGTCTCAGGACGACCCGCACGCTGCACCTCTGCACTTTTAAAAGGGAACAGAGCTAGCTGCAGCCTCCCCCCCCCCGACCTCCCTCACACTGCCTTTCTGCATTTTCAAAGGGACACAGCAGTGGCAGCCTGTCTGCTTGTCTCTCAGCACAAGCTGTCTGCTGCTGCGTGCCTTTTAAAAATGCAGTGGCAGCATGAGGGTTGGCCTGAGACCCGGAAGGGGACCAGGGAATGAGCCAGAGTCTCTGCACGTGGCTTTGCTCTGTCCCTTCAAGAGTGCAGAGCAGCAGGCGGGAGTTGTGCTCAGATGCAGCCTGAGCCGGAAGTGAGCGCTTAAAGTTCACTTCCTTAATGATTAGTCGCGTAGACGATGGAAATTCCATTGACTACTTGACTAGTAAATTAATCGATTCTTAACCATCTAACAAAGGGGACCAAGATAGGCCCCTGTTAAAGGTGAAGCCCGGAAAGAGTTTTGAATATTTCACATAGGGGTGTGACTAGGCCAGAAGAGGCTGACAAGTGCAGGCACATGCACTCGGGCAGATGAGTGAGGTGAGTTGCAGGAGGTGAGTGCTGCCTTGCCATATGCTCCTTGTGCACTTACCAGCTGGTGTGTGGAGGTGTCTCTCTCGGGGACCGCCCCCGGTACTATTCTCATGTAACACTGTCACACTGCTCTCCAAGACATTTCCCAGTGAGCACCACCCTTAGTTGGCCCCCTCCCATACAGATCCACAAGGAGCTGGAGACCAAAGAGTTCTGCCTGAGGCAAGCTTACTGGTAGCTCATTTTCACCACCATACACAGGGAGCTACTCACCCAGGTTGAGGACCAGAAGTGTGAGTACAAGCTACACAACACGGGGGAACACTGAGACAGGGGAGCAGGGAATAATAGAGCAAGCAAGTGTGGCAAAGCATGGAAGTGCAAGCAATGTAACAGGAGAAAGCAAGAAGGCTGACTTGTACAGAAGAGGGGAGCAACTAGCCTTTTTTTGTCCCTTCCCAAACCTGGCAAATTTCTTATGCACACTAGGTATGTAAGAGTGTAGCTGATTAACGGATAAGCAAAAGCTTATAGGTTAATGTTGTAGACTACATGCATTCCTTGTCCTCCTCCTCCTCCCCCCCGCCACATTTTTTACTGGGCTGGCCAACAGCCCAGCTCAGTTCTGGCTTATGCTGGGTGCAGGACCTATCTCCGCTGTGGCTCTGCATTTAAAGTGTATTAGGAGCTGGGTGGGCAGGCAGCCCGGCTCAGTTCTGGTTTGCACTGGGTTCGGGAGCTCAGACCCTGGCCCCTGCAGATGGGCCACTACCATCCTGCACAGCTGCCTCTTTATCAGAGCAGCAGCCCAGGGTGACAAGCAGCCAGTCTACAAGAGGAGCTGGTTTTTAAATTGGCTCCCTTCTCAGACTAGCTCCCACCGGGCATCTTGCTGCTGGCCCTGCCCCCAGGGACTATACAATATTCGACTAACTAATAAGAATTCATGAGGTTACTCGATGTTATGGGACGGGCTACCCCTCAGGTGTACAGCCTATTCATCATCGGGATCTGCCGTGGTATATCGCCCCCCTTTCCTGTGCTACCCATCATCCAGTCTCATTTTAGGTCCCAGTCTGCAGCCCCACAATCCCCGCACTCAGTCTTAGCCCCGCTCGTGGGGTGCCTCTACTTGCGGGGGACGAAGGGGGACTCAGGCCCTCCCTCGCTCCGAGTCCCGACCCAGGACCATTAAAAGGCGGTGGCGTGCCCCCGAAACTCACCAACCCTCGGGGTTCCCTTCCCTGTCATGGGTCACTTCCTCCTGGTCCCCCAGCTCTCTCCTTCTCCGTTTTCCTCCTCTGCCTGCCTGCTCGGCGTCTTTTAAACTTCCCTCTTCTCCTGGCCCCGTGAGGTGATGTCGGCTGCGGGGACACCTTTCTCTCTGACATCCCAGCCCCTGGCTGTCCCTGTGCATGCTGGGCATGTGCGCCTCGAGGCAGCCCGCGCCTGGCTCCCTCTGCTGCCGCAGTTGGGCCGGTTTCCCTCTCCCCGGAGTCTCCACCGCGCAGGGGTCACCGGAGAGTGCAGGGGGTCGGGCGTTCCTCTGCGCGGGAGTCCGGCGCCCCGTCACACTCGACTATTCGATTAATCGATATTTAACCTCCCTAGTGCACATCTCCCCAGTCCTCTCTCAAATCAGTTTTTCATACTGAAGCTTCTACGGATGAGTAATGTCTTACCTATTAAGTTTGCACAATTCAAAGCCCCCTAAAACTAATGACAATAATCTCTAGGCCTGCACTTTGCTATTTCTGGTCAAAGCATGCCTAAGCTGATTATATCATGTATATTAGGCTTGGGCTTGCTGTGGTACAGAACTCTTCTGGTGTCTAGATTGGGGGTGGGCAATAATTTTTAATGGGGATGACTCTGAGAATTTGGTAACTGGCCAAGGACCGCGCTTTTCCATGGCATTGGAGGTTGGATGAAGGGAGTTGTGGATGTAAGGGATTGGGGTGTAGGAGGGGGCTGTGACCTGGGGCAGGGGACTGGGGTGGAGGAGTGAATGCAGGGACTGGGATGGGTTTGTGGCCTGAGATAGGAGTGCAGGGGGGGTACAGGGATTTGGGTTGTGATGGGGGGTAGGGGATTGGGGTGCAAAGTCTGGGAGGGGTAATGGGTGCAGGAGCAGGGCTGCAGAGGGTTTTAGTTACATAGGGTAGGGGTGCAGGAAGGGGGCAGAGGGTTGGAGAGAGGGAGGGGCAGGGGTGCTAGAGGCAGGTTCTGGGCAGTCCAACTGGTTCCTCTGCCATGGTCCTTGCCCTCCATACCCCTCCACTGGCTGCAGGGGCCGCGTGTGGCTGACTTCTGAGGTGCTTATGCGCAGCCTAACCTGCAAACAGGCCGCTACCATTGGTTGGAAACGGACCAGAGGGAGTAGCAAAATTCCGCTGGAGGCGGGGCCAGCGCGCAAAGCCTCTTCCCAGACTGGTAGCATTCAGAGAGCTGCTCTGAGCACGGAGTGGGGGGTGGGGCAGGCAGAGAGCCTGATGAAGGCTCCTGCAGGCCGGATCTTGTGACTTTGGGGGCTGGATCTGGCCCGCAGGCCATGTTTTGCCTGCTCCTGGTCTAGATGATGGAAGAGTTAGCTAATTGGAAGACCTCCTATTTTCATGATCTGTCATTGGAGGATTATAGACCCAATATATTACCAGGTCACTCTGAGGGTGCAGAATACAGTTGGGTCCACAGTCTACTCTTTCAGTAGTCTAATGGGATATAGCCATGCTGTGTTTACACTATGCCCATTTTGCCCAAGAAATATGCAAATGAGGCTAAGCGTGGAATATCACCATGCCTCATTTGCATAATTAATGAGGCTCCGTTTTTGCACAAGAGGCTTTTGTGCAAGAGCCAATCTTGGAAAAAAATGCGGAAGAACAGCTCTTGCGCAAAAGCCTCTTGCGCAAAAACGGAGCCTCATTAATTATGCATGGTGATATTCCACGCTTAGCCTCATTTGCATATTTCTTATGCAAAACGGGTGCAGTGTAGACATAGCTCCAGGGTTTCAGTGCGACAAAGGACGATTGCCGTTTCAGTGCATTGCCGGCCTTCATGTTTCTAGCTGAAATTTTCAAACCTGCCACTTGGAATTCAATTCACACTTTAAAGTATTAATCTCTTAATTCTGAAAGCTTTCTGCATATGAGAGCAGTGCTTCAACCTCTCTTGCTCTGCTGAGGATTGTCCCTGTTGGTGGTGGTGATCTGCAGAGGTCATTTCAAAAGTTTTTTTTCATGTATGTTGTCCAAGGTTCAAAACAGACCTGCCTAGCTCCAATTTTTATGGCTTTTTGACCATCTTACCTTACTTGAGAGGAAGAACAGAGTAATAGTTAGACAAAAGGGTCTTGTAATGCAGCTTCTAGAGAAGAGCAACATGAGCAGTGTTCCCCCAATGAATTTGGTATTTAGTAAATTATATAGCTCGTCTCTCCTACAATGTGTGTCTGTAGAAGCAATATATTTGGAGAAGGTCAGTTATGGGTAAGTAAATTTATCTTCTTGAGTGTGCATAAAACTTCCCTGACACAGGAGCAATTTAAAACCTTGTTTTTCTGAGATTTCCTATGAAATATTGTTCACGCTCTAGATGATCACATCACCCCCAAAAGCTGTTTTTACTCAGATTCATGCTTATACATTTTGAAAGAAGAGGACAAGTTGGTGGGAATGCCCTTGAAAATATGATTTAGTACAGGGTTTCCCAATCTATGGGTCGGGACGCAAATATGGGTCGCCATTACATTTCAAAAGGGTCGCCAGGTGTCTCCCTAGGTGGCTCTTAAGGAGCCATTCACACATTTTTTGAATTGCCTTGGGTCACCAAGTCTTCCTGAACTGTCAAAATGGGTCCCCCATCTGGAAAAGGTTGGGAACCGCTGATTTAGTAGAATAAGCATCCAGATCTTGGAGCCAGGTATTCTTCAGTGCATTGGTATTATTAGTCTTAACATGCTATTTAATAGATAAGTATTATTGTCTCATTTTTAAAGATAAAGAAATTGCAGATTTATTTTTAAATAGCAATACTCTGGCTACAGTAAAGGTGTTATTTCTTAAAGCTGTCTTGGAACTAACCTACAGTTTTTTTAGATTACAGCTTTTTGTTAGAGGCAAAATACCCTGGCTACATGCAAGATCAGAGAAGAGCAATTCTATAGCATCTAATTTATTGCTTCTCTAAATAGCAGGGTAATGTGCACTATGGCCATGGTGGATATTTCTAAGGTGTACTAATTTATGCACGTGCCCTTTAATGTAGCGCTGTTTAAAAAATAACCAGCAAAACACTGAAGCTGCAATCGAAAGCTACAAACTACACTCGGGAACTCCCAATACTCGCCAGCAAGATCTACACCGAACAATCAATGTGCAACACATTTGTACACTTTAGAAATCACATCTCTGTAGAGCACATTATCGTGCATGGTAAATGTGGAATTATCTCTCAAAACCCTTTTAGCCACCTTAATCTTGATCACTGTGAGGGTTTTGGTAAAATACTTTTTTTTTTTTTTTTTTACTTAAGGATCAGTTTAGGGTGTGTAGGGAAAAATGGTAACAACCCATCAGAAGTGGGAAGATAGGATCTTATCAAAGAACACATATTCACATCACTTGCTAGTTCTCAGCATTTCTAACCAGCTTTCCTTTTATCTGCAAACTGGCTTCTACAGCCAAGCCCTTAACAGGAGTTTGAGTATCACAGGCTACAACAGTGTCTAGCAAAATGTCGTTCCATCTGTACAAAGTTGTATTCAGCTGCTTCCTCGCAATCATCTTATTTGGAAACACTTTGTAAAGGATGCAACTAGGGTTCCTCTTTTAACTTGTAAACCATGAAAATAGCTTTGTCTGTGCAGCGGGTCCTAAAATGTTTTTTTCTTGATTTGCTTTTCCTACTATGCTATGGTAAGAAGTAAGGTTACGACAAAAATATTAAGGAAATCGTGGAAATTGGCATACTTGTTGTCAAAGCTCATCACATTACATACTGATGGGGAAACACTTCCTGTATTTATTTGCTCTCAATGTGAGGAAATGGTTTGATTTCATCTTCTATGACTGTCCATTAACAGTGAAATCTTTGGTTCCAATTTCCCCATTTCTCCCCTCCCCCTCCTCAGAAAGACCATAAAGAGAACAAAGAGCAACTGGGCACCTAAATCCCATTTGTGCATCAGAAATCTTCCCCCTCCATGTCCAGAGCTATTCTGAGTTATTTCCCAGTTGCTGCGAACTCCCCCAAGATTCTGTCTCAGTCTTGAGCGTTCAGTGCCTACCTCAGACCAGTCTCAAAGGAGAAAAACAGACCAGGGAAGAAATGCTAGGAAGCAGAAGCTGCTGCACTTCTCTTCTAGCAAACAAAATGCAGCCAGTTATGTTGCGCATTCTCTTTCAGGATTAACTGTATTTTTGACCCTTACTCTGTTTTCCTCAAGGACATCCGCTTAGGATTTCAGGCTCCCACTCATCAACATGCTCAAGGGGATGACCTGTTTCTCTCCTTCCAGACCAGAACTTGCAGTCCCTCTGCACCTGTGATTTCCCCAGCAGGTCTGACCAAGGTCCAGCACCTGTGATTAACCCTCCTCCAGGGGTACAGGAGCATGTAACAGTTACTAACAACTACTCTAGATTTTTACATTTCACTTATTGACTAGGATTGTACTTTCTCACCTTCATTAATGGTTAAAGTTGCTCACCCAGTTATCCGGCTCTGATAATGGCAGAATTCGAGTGAGAACAAAACAATGTGAAAACATCCCCCCCCCCCCCCCCCGTCCCTCACACACACCATGTTTTCAGTATGATACAACAATGACTATGCAGTAAATTTACTTCTGAAAAGTTTGGCACCAGCACCAGGTGTTTAGCAATGAATATCCTGTTTTGCCCTGGATATTTCAACCATTTAACTTCCTTTATAAAAAAACTGAAAAGTAGCTAATGAGTTTGCAAGAGATTCGTTAAATACTCTAGAAGTAATGGGTTTGGTTCTGAAAGGTGCCGAGTAATTTTTGAGTTAGATGGAAACACCTTGCAGGATTTAGGCCCACTGTGGATAACTGCTGCTAAACTGAAATGTACAGAGATCTTTGTTCGAATGGCTCCACCTCGTTATCCTGGATGTTTCCCTTCAGCCTAATTTTGCTTTAGGGATTCTTCTAGTTTCCTCTTAAGAAGAAATGTGTAGTGTGACGTACCCTATAGAGCCACATCAGGTTAGCTTTTTTTCAATCACTGAGTCTTAATTGTGACCGAAATATCATTTAAAATACACAATCGAAAAGCAACTGCCCTTGTGACAATGTGATACACAGCAGGATTTAATGATTGAAGGGATATCCCAGATCCATCATGGTGTAAATGGGAGCAGATCCCTTCGTTCAATGGATTTCCATCCATTTACACCAGCAGTGGATCTTGCCTATAGAAAGCAAATCTTATTTGGAACGGTGACAAAAGCAGAAGGAAACCATAAAATTGCATAAAGTAGGCACAAGGAAAGAGAGACCAGCTGTCTTTGTTTCAAGATCACAAGGTTTTCAAATAGTAGAACTTCATTTGGCAGCAATGCACCATAGTTGTGCATTGCTTAGATATAGTGATTTTTAATGAGCATAGCTCAAAGTTGTAAATGGCCTGGACAAATCTGTTTATAATAGATGGCTATTGTTTGCTGCTTGCATTGCTCAATCTAGTTATATCTTCAGTAAATGAGAGTTTAGAATATCTAGGCTTCACATGGCCATTATTTGATCCGTTGTCCTGTTCCCTAAAATGTCTTGCTGCAAATATCAGAACCCCTAGGGTTCCTTTGAAAAGCCCTATATGCTTTGCTCATAAAACTGATCATTTTCCCTTTTTGTAAAAAAGTTGCCCTCTACTGGGATCACTTTTTGGTCCCTACCTTTCAGCCTAGACCACATTCTTTTGGTGGGAGGAGACAAGTACAGTAATTACTCATTTAAAATGTGTCCGTGTAACACGTTTTCGCAATAGCACGATTTTTTTTTAGGGAACTTTTTCGAATAGCACGACCATCCCTGAAATAACACGAAAATAATCAAGTGGCAGACTACTTCGTGCAGCGGTATAAGGTGGTGAAAACAGTGGTAATATGCATAAGCAATGAATACACGTGTTCACACCGTTCATCCCTTCACTCGTGTTTATCTTCATGTTTTAACAAACTGCGGCGACTTGTCTTGCTAGATATCTCGTGTTGCTAAATATCTAATGTTGACATTGACAACCGAGCACCAACAAAAAATTGACTTTGCCACCACCACTTGAAACGTAACCCCCCGCATTTTCCATTATTTTTAATGGGAAAATTGACCCTGCAAACCACGTTTTTGCTTAGCATGAACATTTTCAGAAGCATATCTATAGTGTTAAATGAGGAATTACTGTACTGGAAAAACATTTATATATGTGAATCTGCAAAGACCGATGATTCTGCCATTAAACAATTGTGTATCTGCTAAATTGTTCAATACTAGAAATCCTTCCAGGCTCTGAGTGTGGAAAACTTTCATCGTCGCTTTGCTTTTTTTTCTCTCCTTGCCAGTATAGCCAGACCCACCTGATAGAAGGGAAGAAGAGTCTTGCAGGAATACTGTAAACAATCGGAAGATAAACAAGTGTTGTCAGCATTGCAATTAATATCAAAAGACTGGGTGACCTTTTCTTTCACTGGAAACGTCAGTCTTGTAACTTATGACTGTGTATGAATGTCATCACCCACAGTCTTCTCTTCTGATTACCAGTAAATGTATAAATAATAGAGTTATATGTAATTGAATTTGAAAAGACCAAAGCGCATGCTGCACAGGGCTTGTGCTTTATTTGTAATCATCCAGCCACACAAGGGCTGCTGTCTCTTTACAAAAAAATGAATGCATAATTTTAGGGAGCGCTGCTCAGCCTTCTGGCTAACGCTGTGTGCAGAAGCAGTCTAACGGGATAACAAGTGGAGGGTGCTTTCTCTTTAAGAGGTAATAACTGTTGGGTTTCTTAACTGAACTGGAACTAGAGACTGGGATTCTACTGCAGTTTTGTTAGTTTTTCAAAATGTAAAGCAAATATGAAAGTTACCATTGCGACGACAATCTTACTGTTTCAGACGGAAGGGAGCAAGATAGGGAAAAGTCTCTTGACTTAGTCTTTTTAACTATATTATCCTCTGCAAAGGGGTGTGTGCATGTGCCAGGGCTCTCCACACATCGTTAAAAGCTCTACCTCAAAGAGGGTCTAAAGAAAACAAGAGAATGAAAAAGTTAGGCGAGGGCTAAGAGATGCAGTGAATGTTCCTTTCAACCTTATAGGTATCAGATTATCACCAACTGCCCTTATTCTGGCTATTAGTTAGTTGGCAAATTGTTATGGGCATCATGGTACAGCAAGACTTGGAAGAGAGGTTAGTGGTCTTATGGACTGGCACGAAGAATGGTGTGCCAAGGGAGCATGAATCTGATATGGCAAACGTGTTCAGAGTTTGCAAAAGGATTGACAGGCTCATTTTTGTCCATTTTTGGCACCAATAGCAGGAGGTGAAGAGACAGCAACGTAGCATTAAGGTATTTGGAAAGTAATAGTGTTGAAGTTGTTCTCTGACACTGCTAAAGACTCAACTTCTGGGTGAAACAACTGGTGTCAAAGACTTATTAGGGCCTTCACTTACGCAGTCTGAGAGGGACTTCTCTAAGTTGCATTTTTACACTGGCCCCTGAGCTTTAAAGTACTTTGCTTTGATCATGCAGCATTATTTTTCAAACATTAGGCATGGAAATGCAAATATGAAAACTAAATACTCCCCATTTCACAGCTGGGCAAACTGAAGCACAGATAGATGAGAGGACCTAAGGTTGCAGTGGATCACTGGCAAAGCAGGTGTTCAAACCTCTGATCTTGTGCTAGAGTCAGTTCTTTCCTGCTTTGTGGGACTATTTCCCCGGATGAATAGCAGTCATTACCAAGCATGGCCATCCAGAATACTTCTGGGGTAGGATGTATGTTCTAGGCACATTGTAATGTCCTCTTTTGTCTATAGGAACATGTTGCAGAAGCCTTGAGAAGTTAGAGTTAATCAGAGTTACGTTTTTCTAATTCACTCTTACTCTCTCTGTGGAGGGGTTTCACTTTTTCCCCTGTCATGACTTAATTTGACAGGCAGGGATACAGATAACTACAGAAAACTGCATCTGAGAGCGTGGAAGAGAAATACTGCACTCACAAACGTAAATAGTGATATATCCTATGCATTGAAAGTTATGACCAGAAAACTACTCTCCACTTCACAATAATCATTGAAGCATTTTGATTAGAAGCTGAAGGGGGCCGACCGTTTTTCATTTGTTACTTCTGGTACCACAAGCATTTTTGCTTATCCTGCTAACTAAGCAGCAAGCCAGAAGCCAGTTCTTAATTAAGCTGTCTTTGAATAGAACAGAAGGGCACCATTTGGTCTCCGTAAGAGATGTGTAGAGTGCTGGCCGTCAGGTTATCGTTTTTTTTTTCTCTGCCACTCAGAAAGCAATGATTTGATAGCATGACATATAAAAGGCAAATGAGCCATTCTCAGACGCGAATTACACTTATTCAAATATTTGCCATGTCTTACCAACAAAATTGCTGCAATAGCCAACAGAATCCATTTAATATTTCAAATGTCAAAATACATTGGATAATCTGTATCAAAGAATGTGATTTATCTATTAAGTGCCCATTTCTTTCTGAGAAGGAAATGAAGAGTGAACATAAATTGCTTAGGATGCATTTACTCCTGCCTGCCTTTTTGAGTTTATCTCCAAGGAGGCTGCATAGAGAAATTCCAAGATGTTTTCTCCACCTAGTTTGACTATCCTCCATCAAACTACATCCTAAATATCACCTATTCAGTTCTCACTGATCCTTACTCCTGGGTTGGCTGTTACTTAAATAACATTTAAGTAATGTTAAGGAGCTGAGAGAGGAGGTATTTGAGTCTTTAGTTATCATCTTTGAAAAATCATGGAAGATGGGAGAGATTCTAGAAGACTCCAGAAGACTGGAAAAGGACAAATATAGTGCCCATCTATAAAAAGGGAAATAAGAACAACCCAGGAAACTACAGACCAGTCAGTTTAACTTCTGTGCCAGGAAAGATAATGGAGCAAGTAATTAAGGAATTCATCTGCAAATATCTGGAAGAAAATAAGGTGATAGGTAACAGCCAGCATGGATTTGTAAAGAACAGATCATGTCAAACCAATCTGATAGCTTTCTTTGATAGGATAACAAGCCTTGTGGATAAGGGAAAAGTGGTGGATGTGGTATACCTAGACATTAGTAAGACATTTGATATAGTCTCACATGATCTTCTTATCAATAAACTATGCAAATACAACTTAGATGGGGCTACTATAAGGTGGGTGGATAACCGGCTGGATAACTGTTCTCAGAGAGTAGTTATTAACAGTTCACAATCCTGCTGGAAGGGTACAACAAGTAGGGTTCCGCAGGGATCTGTTTTGGGACCAGTTCTGTTCAATATCTACATCAACTATTTAGATACTGGCATAGAGAGTACGCTTATTAAATTTGCAGATGATACCAAGCTGGGAGGGGTTGCAACTGCTTTGGAGGATAGGGTCATAATTCAAAATGATCTGGACAAACTGGAGAAATGGTCTGAGGTAAATAGGATGAAGTTTAATAAGGACGAATGCAAAGTACTTCACTTAGGGAAGGAACAACCAGTTTCACACATACAGAATGGGAAGTGACTGTCTAGGAAGGAGTACGGCAGAAAGGGATCTAGGGGTAATAGTGGACCACATGCTAAATATGCATTGACAGTGTGATGCTGTTGCAAAAAAAGCAAATATGATTCTGGGATGTAGTAACAGGAGTGTTGTGAGCAAGACATAAGAAGTAATTCTTCCACTCGGCTCTACTCTCATTAGGCCTCAATTGGAGTATTGTGTCCAGTTCTGGGCACCGCATTTCAGGAAAG
>JANRFK010004149.1:110800922-110826234 GCA_030068395.1 Apalone spinifera | reverse complement strand
TATCTAGGTTTTTTTACAGCTGCCTCCTGGAGATTCATATTGCCCACTAGAAGTGAGGCAATAATAAGAACCAAATAAAAGCACACAAAATACTAGTTCTCTCTCCTGTAGCCTTTCCAACATGTTCAGTCTTTTCTCAGTACTGCCTTTCTTGGATTATGGCTAGTTCCATGGACTTGGGACCAAAGTGCATAGATTTAACCTCAATGGATTTTCCAGACATGACAGGGTAAGAATTCAAAATAATCTCAAAGAGATTAGTGGCCCTTTGTCCTTGGGTGTTTAAATTCTCAGGAGATTTGATATTAGAAAGTCACTTGATGTAGCTTAGGCCTCAATTCTCCATCTGTAAAATGGAGATAATATTCCTTGCTTCCTTGTTGGGGGAGAGTCTGCTTGGGGGACCACTGACAATCAAGGTCAGCCCTGGCATGTGCCACCGCAGAGCGGTTGCTTATGTTGGTAGCTTCCTCTTTTTAGAAAGCATAAGGACAAGTTAGACTGGGAGTGGAAGGCCTCCAAAGAGAAGAGGTGATGTTTGTTCTCACGGGACCTGGCTGCAAGGCTTCAGAGGACTACCAGGCTGCTGAACATTGAACATGCCCTCAAGGCTTCAGAGAATCTCCCGGAAGCCAATACCAGATGAACAGACCCCACCGTAAGGGAGGTCACATACATCACTGTAGGGGTAATGTTAGCCTCTTTGGTGCTGAGGCAGGGACCACTCGCTATCTGAGGTGGTACCAGTAGGCGCCTCACTCCAGCAGCGGCTGCCTTATTACCTCCAACACTTATGCCTGTAAGGTGTCTGCAGCATCTCTTGGCATAGGCTTCACCTCTTTGGATCATATCGCTGGCACTGACACTTTCAGCTGTTAGCATTCTAGTCACGCGGCGGCTTCCTTCTTGCTCTCTGGTCACACACTCCCCACCCTCACCCCCACGTGCATTTATGGGCTGGGTACCAGCCCTATCAGGGAACTGTGCCTTCTCAGTTTTCCAGGACAGCGATTAGTCTTTCCCAGGCAGCTGCTGGGACTTGGCATTCTCCACTGATTTGAATACATCTAATTTACTTAAGTATTCTTTAACATGTTCTTTCCTATTTCGGTTTGTTTCTTCTGCTTTGTTGTTATTATTGAGTTAAGTATATGGTCACAATTTCCTTCTTTAATGAAGACTGAAGCAAAATGGATGTTAAACACCTTTTAGCTTTCTGGTTCATCTGTTATTAGTTTTCCTTCTCTAAATAAAAGACCAGCCAACATTTTCCTTTGTCTTTCTCTTTCTTCTAATCTATTTATAGACCCTCTTTTCATTGCCTTTTATTTCCCCCCTGTAGATATAACTCATTTTGTACTGTATCCTTTCTGATTTTGTTCTTTTGTACTCCTTAGCAATTTTGCCGTGTTTTTACTATTTTTTAGGGTTCCTTTTTAATTTTCAGATTATTAAAGAGCTCCCAATGAATCCATATTGGCCTCTTACTGTTCTTTCTAGTTTTCCTTTGCATCAGGATAGTGTGCTTTGTTTCTTTTAATATCTTCTCTTTGAGCAAGTGACAGCTCTCCTGAACTCTTACCTTACCTACCAGTTCTTTGAGTTTGTTAAAGTCAGTTTTTATTGAAGTCCTTTGTTCTGCTACTGCTGCTCTCACTCCTTTCTTTCCTTAAATAATAAAATATATAATTGTATGATCACTTATACCCAAATTGCATAACCAGATTTGTAACCAATCTTTCCTTATTGGGCAGAATCAAGTCTTAAATGTCTATGCCCCTGATTACTTCTTCCACCTTCTGAAACAAAATGTAATAGAGCTCTGTGAATTCATTGTGTAACCTGATTGCCTTCTACAACGAGGGAACTGGCTCTGTGGACATGGGGAAGTAGGTGGATGTGATATACCTTGACTTTAGCAAGGCTTTTGATACGGTCTCCCACAATATTCTTGCCAGCAAGTTAAGGAAGTATAGATTGGATAAATGGACTGTAAGGTGGCTAGAAAGCTGGATAGATTGTCGGACTCAATGTCTAGTTGGCAATTGGTTTCAAGCAGGGTGCCCCAACGATCGGTACTAGGGCCGGTTTTGTTCAACATCTTTATTAATGACCTGGATGAGGGGATGGATTGCACCTTCGGCAAGTTTGCAGATGACACTAAGCTAGGGGGAGCGGTAGATATGTTGGAGAGCAGGGATAGGGTCCACAGTGACCTAGACAAATTGGAGGATTGGCCCAAAAGAAATCTGCTGAAGTTCAACAAGGAGAAGTCCAGAGTCCTGCACTTGGGATGAAGAATCCTAAGCACTGTTACAGGCTGAGGACCAACTGGCTAAGCAGCAGAAAAGGATCTGGGGGTTACAGTGGATGAGAAGCTGGATATAATTCAACAGTGTGTATTTGTAGCCAAGAATGGCATATTAGGGTGCATTAGGAGGAGCATTGCCAGTAGATCTAGAGAAATTATTGTTCCCCTTTATTTGGCACTGGTGAGGCCATATCTGGAGTATTGCATCCAGTTCTGGCCCCCTCCCCCATTACAGAGAGGATGTGGATACATTGGAGAGGGTCCAGCCAAGAGCAACAAAATTATTAAGGGGTTGGTGCACATAACTGATGAGGAGAGGCTGATGGATTTGGGCTTGTTTAGTCTGCAGAAGAGAAGAGTGAGGGAGGATTTGACAGCTTTTAACTACCTGAAGAGAGGTTCCAAAGAGGATGGAGAGAGGCTGTTCTCAGATAGTGACAGATGGCAGAACGAGGAGCAATGGGCTCAAGTTACAGTGTGGGAGGTTGGATGTTAGGAAAAACTATTCCACTAAGAGGGTGGTGAAGCACTGGGATGGGTTACCTAGGAAGGGGGCGGAATCTCCATCCCTGGAAGTTTTTAAGTCTCAGCTTGACAAAGCCCTGGCTAGGTTGATTTAGTTGGGATTGGTCCTGCTTTGGGCAAGGGGCTGGACTTGATGACCTTCTGAGGTTTCTTCCAGCCCTATGATTCTATGATTGGTTTGCACAACTTGGGGTTAAATGTGAAACTCCTAAACATATTTGACACTAGATTTCCTTGGGATTGAACAAAGACATTAACCAGATGTTGCATTATATAGCCCTGCTTTTTAACATCTCATTTTTACATCAGAAGCTAAGCAGAAGCAACATTTTTACATCAGAAGCAACTTCCAGCCTGCTTAATTAGGCTCATTAGCACCTGTCTTACAATTGACAAGTACCTTTTTTCCCCTCTGTTATAAAATACTTGGTTTCATTATTCCTCTCCAGCTCATCATCTGATGAAGTGGATTTTGCCCATGAAAGCTCACGAGACTATATATATTTTTGTAAGCCTTTAAGGTGCCATAGGACTAGGGAGGTTAGATAGCGATTAATTGAATAGCCATGTAATCGCGTCGGACTTCAGGAGTTACATGACTATTCGATCGTTCCCGGGGTGGGCTGGTGGCCAGTGCATTCCTGGCCGTACTCCCAGGGAGCCCCTGCCATCCCACAAACAGCTGTGCCGGGACCCACAGAGCAGCCTGCAACAGACAATGGCTGCTCCATAGCAGCCTCCCCTACCCCCCTCCCGATGGAAGGCAGCAAGGTGGGGAGCAGGCGGCTCCATTGATCTGGCACGCAAGGAGAGCTGGCTTATTAGCTGGTTCCCTATGTGTATCGGCTCCCACCTGTTCCACCCCACTGCTGCCTCAGAGAGGCAGCTGCGCCGGGGTGGGGGGCACAAGCAGCTTGCAGGAGCTGATATGCATGGGGAGCTGGCTTGAAAGCTGGCTCCCATGTGTACTGGCCCTTGCCTGCCGCCTTACCCCTCTCCCCCTCGCATTGTTGCCTCTCTATCAGAGGCAGCTGCGCTGGGGGTGGGGAACAAATGGTTCTGCAGATCTGGTGCTTTTGGGCATGGACACCGGCTCCCACCTCCTCCCCCGCGTTGCTGCCTCTGATACAGAGGCAGCCAGGGGGAGGAAGTGCATGTAGTTGGTAAGATTAACCTATAAGCCCAGGCCTATTGGTTAATCATGTATTTGCCTACATATTGACATCCCTGCATAGGACAACTTGTTCTTCCTAAAGATTATGTCTTTAGGAAGACATAGAGAAGATTGAGGGGGGACATGATAGCAGTTTTTAGATATCTAAAAGGGTGTCATAAGGAGGAGGGAGAAAACTTGTTCATCTTGGCCTCTGAGGATAGAACAAGAAGCAATGGGCTTAAACTGCAGCAAGGGAGGTTTAGATTGGACATTAGGAAAAAGTTCCTAACTGTCAGGGTGGTCAGACACTGGAATAAATTGCCCAGGGAGGTTGTGGAATCTCCATCTCTGGAGATATTTAAGAATAGGTTAGATAAATGTCTATTAGGGATGGTCTAGACAGTATTTGGTCCTGCCATGAGGGCAGGGGACTGGACTCGATGACCTCTCGAGGTCCCTTCCAATCCTAGTATTCTATGATTCTATGATTATCAGTTGGATTATGCCAACTAGTCTCATTTAGGAATGCCATGTTCCATGTGCTATGATGTGATCACTCCCACTTCTCCCAGTTTTCTTACAATGGATTGAATTTTTGCTTCAAACTAGGATATGACTTGGGACTTGATTTCAAAGGATTCCCTCTGAAGTTTTATCCATGTATTAAACTCTAACTGCTGCCTACCCCATTCACTGTGCTGATCTGCATGCCACATCTTTGGCATTTTTTGTAACTCTCTTATATTTTCTTCAAGCAGCAACAAATAGTTCAGTCCTGGATGTCTGTGCCACTTGCCATGCTCATGCCACGTGTCAACAAAAAGAAGGCAAAAACGTTTGCATCTGTAACTATGGCTTTGTGGGTAATGGGAGGACTCATTGTCAAGGTAGGCTATGCTTTAGGAGCACCTGCAGTGTCTTAGGGCTTGTCTGCTCACTGTGTTACTGTACAGTAATGTTCCCGGTCATCTTTTTCATTCACGTGCAGAATAAATGTGCACCAAGACATGTGTACCATCAGTAGAAACACAAATCTTAGCTGTGGGTGTTCTGCCAATCAGCTGGAAGGGGGGAGGGGCGGCGTTTGAATCTCCTGAGCTGCCGCACAAGTGCCCAGCTTACAGGGAGCAGTGCTGTACAGCAATCCAGGTGTAAATCTGTAGTGCTCTAGCCTGGCCCACGCTACGTAGCTATGTGGACTCTGCAACAAGGCGCTAGAAGTTCTGCTGTGTACGTAGGCACATCAGAGTGCACTGTGGAATGGCCGCATGGCCTACAAGACCAGTTTAATGTGCAGCAGGCTAAAGCACTATAGGTTTGAACTCTGGGTTGCCACAAACCATGGGTGGTTGGTGAAGGTAGAGCTGGGGGAGGCAAGCCCCTAGCCCCACCCCCTTCTGTTAGGCCCCACCCCCGGGAGGGGGAGGTGATGTGACATGCACATGCTGCCCCTTCCGATCCTGGAGAAGGGAGGGGAGTGGGTGTGCACTCACCACAGCCTCTCCAGCCCTGGAGGAAGGCGAGCCGCACAGCCCAGCCCAGCCTTGTGGGAGTGAGGAGGCAGGGAGAGCTGCACCGCACATTGTGGCCCCAGCACCTGGGTAGGGAGGAGGGTGCACCAGGCTACCCAGCCTTTCTAGCAGCAGGAGGGTGGGCACTGGGGGACAGCAGCACTCTGCCCACAGAACACCTATGGCAGGCGTTTTGGGGGCGGAGCCAGGCTGGTGGTTTGAGAAGGCAGTGCCTCCCCTCACCTAGCATACCTACTGCCCACGGCACTGACGAACAAACAGTGCGGACAAGAATGTACCAAAATATTTGATCCTGGTTAATATCACCAAGTTCTTCACAAAAGGCCTCTGTTCACATTTGACAGTTGCTCAAAACCAAGAATGTCAACAAAACTGTTAACCATGGCCGGGGCAAGGAATGTTTTGTTTAATCATTTACGTCCTTTTTAAAAAAAAAAAAAAAAAAATCTAGGATGTTTGATGGTTTTACAAAAAAAAAAAATTTTTCAGTGGAAATTAAAAAAAAAAAAAACCAAAAAAAACACGCCCATTCATCATTTGCTTCCCAGACATTACTTCACTGAGGACTAGAAAATGAAATTGACTATAAACAAAATTGAGATGAAATTGAAATTGAGATGGATTTTACTAAATTATTCAGGTCTCTCATCACGGATGATAATTTTTAAAATTCTTCCAGTTCTAATGTTCATAGGTGGGTGTTAATAACACACACGAGCTGTTTCCAATAAAAATGATATAAAGTTGGCGCTGTCTCTTTAGCATTTGCAGTGCTGCATGTAGGTGTGTTGATCCCAGGATATTGGAGAAACAAGGTGGGTAGGATATCTTTTTAGGGGGCCACTGCTGTTGTGACAGAGCTGTACAGACCTGAAGAACTCTGTGCAGCTCAAAAGCTTCTCTCTCTCCTCAGTGGAAGTTGGTCCATTAAAAGAGATTTTCTCACCCATCTTGGCTCCCTTTTCATATTGTGCATCACATGTGGCTGGAATAGTAAGTGAATCAGTGATGTCCAGTGGAAGTGGTGATTGCAGCTATTGTTTTAATACAGGCTAAGTGCTGTAGCTAATGGGCAGGTATTTACAGAGTTAACAAATTAGGGAAGAAAACACGGTAAGGAGAAGGCTGCTTGACAGTGACAGATTCGATTTGATTTATAATCTCTGACATGTTTTGAATACGTCAACAGATAAAGATGAATGCCAGATTGGGGCAAGCAAGATCTGTGGTGAGCACACATTGTGTCATAATACACATGGAAGTTTTTACTGCATTTGTCTCGAAGGCTACCATCCTTCTAACAACAATAAGACATTTATTCCCAATGATGGCACATACTGTACAGGTAAATACCGCAACTCGGATCACATGCTAGGGATCTGGTGCTTCATAATCCATTTTCTATGACAAATGCGGATGTTTCTTTGCAGTCACATTGATTTTATTTTTGATACTATGTAAAAGCAGTTACTGTTCACCGACACCTAACCTGCATCCCAGTCTTGCAAACATTTGCAACCATATCTAGTGCTTGTCACTGCCTCATTATGTTTTCTGCTGTTTTACACTCGTATAGCAACAATTCACACTTTGTTTGTATAAAAGCCTTAGTGGCAAAATGAAACCAGAAATTAAGACAATGGTGATAGTCCTTCTTTCCACTTCCATATTTTTCCTTGCATGTCAGTTTTGTTCACTATGGAATATTCTGCTTCAGCTGAAGTGTTGATTTCCATGGAGCAATGACTGTTCGGTTTTTATTGATTAAAAATACAGATACTGCTGAGTATTTCCAGGTCAGGATTATGAATTAGAGTGGAGACTATAGTGTCCATTTTGCCATGTGGTAACTAAAATTAATTTTAAAGATGCAGACTTTTTTGCCTTCCAGTGAAGCTAATGGGAGTTGAGGATGCTTCACAACTTCTAGGATACACTTGGTGTATGTTGCAGAATTGAGACGTAAGAGGAAAGCCACTTAACAAGCTTGTAACTTTTGGTCTGGGTTTCTAGATATAGACGAGTGCCAGGAGCCTGGTCTGTGCGGTGCTGGGGGACGATGTGTGAACACTGTTGGAAGCTACAAGTGCTCTTGTACGGAAGGGTACAGACCAGAAAACGGAACAGAATTTTTTCATCCATCTGGGAACACTGTTTCGTGCAAAGGTGAGAGCCAGTGGGTGATGTTCCTGCTAACAGCTACAATCACATCTATGGCGGTACATGCTCTCACACGTAGTTTTGAGGTTCGAGAGCCCTTTGTGTTACTCTTCTGCTTTTGTGAATTTAACTTGTTTCATCAATGCTTGGATTGGCTCTGCATCACTATGGCTATGTCTGCACTGCTGGCTTTTTTTTTTTTTTTTTTGGAAAAAGGTGCGCAAATTGGGAACTGCAATTTGCGTACTTTTTTCCAATTCTTTTTTTCGGAAGAGGCTTTTCCGACGTTTGGCCTACCTACACGGGGTCAAATGTTGGAAAAACCTCCTCTTTCGGAAGAGCCCTTATCCCTCATAAAATGAGGAATACAGGGCTCCCAAAAGAGCGCGTCTGTTCTTCCGAAAAAATTTTCGGAAGAGCAGACGCGTTCCCTGGACGCAGCAGAGTTTTTCCAGGATACCTGCGATATCCCAGAAAAACTCCATAGTGGGCAAACTTTTTGGCTCAAGGCCCACCTCTGGGTAGGGAAATTGTATGGTGGGCAATGAATGTAGGGCTCAGTGCAGGGTTTGGAGTATGGGAGGGGTTTGGGTGTGGGTCCTGGCTACCATGGGCAGCTCCAGGTTGGTGGCACAGCAGGGCTAAGGCAGGCTCCCACCACTCAGCCCTGGCTCTGAGCTGCTCCCGGAGGGGGCCGGCATGTCTGGCATTGGCTCCTGGGGTTGGGCAGGCAGCTATATGCGCTGCCCTTGCCTGCAGGCGCTGACCTCTTAGCTCCCATTGGTTGCAGCTTTGCAGTTCCCCATTCCTGGCCAATAGGAGCTGCAGGGACAGTGCCTGCTGACGAAGGCAGTGCACGGAACTCACTTGCTCATGGGCTGTAAGGGCGTCTGCCGCTTCAGGGGGGTGGCATGGAGCCACAGCAGGCAGGGAGCCAGCCTTAGCCCCACTGTGCTGCTGGACTGGTATTCCTAAAGGCTGGATTAAAAGCCCCAGTGGGGTGGATGCGGCCCATGGGCTGTAGCTTGCCCACTCCTGTTATAGGCTCTCAGCAGTGGTTTGAGTATGCAAGGCTGGAGAAGTTTAAATGTGCCATGAAGGAGATATGGTTAGATTCTGAGTAAAGAAGAAATCTGCCATATCCTAGTCGTATAATTGTGTTGCTTTAAGGGCAAGGGAAGAGGGGGGATAAAGAGCTTTTGAGTAAGATCAAGTGAATACAATAAGCCTAAGAGAGAGGAATAAAATAATAAATTAGGCTTTTGATAACATACTCTGGTATATGCCAAATCCCCCCCTCTCCTCCCCAAAAACACACAGTAGTTTATTCTTGCATAAACCCTTATGAATCTGAACTTGAAATAAATACTCCTCTGTCATCCCTCTTCTTTTCTCCAGTATCTGTTAGAATTGCAATTCTATATCTGATACACACGACAGTAGCAATCCACAAAAGCCCTGTCCTGCATCTGGGCTGTAAAATCCACTTTAATCGGTTAACCGGTTAAACCTTAAGTTTAACCAATTAACTGATTAAACAGGGGTGGGCTGAAGTACCCTCTGTTCTGTGGGTGGGGGCTGCTTCCGGCCCCACTCTCCCAGGCTGCCACGTCCAGTCCCGTGTGAGGCTGCCACATCCCAGCCCATGAGTCCGTGTGGCTGCCAACTTTCAGCCTGCATGGGCTAGGAGCCTGCAGCTCCACAGGGCTGGAGCAGTCCTCTGCCTGAGCGGGCTGCACCCGGGTAAGGTTACCTGTTCATCTCTCTCTCCTGCACCCATGTATCCAAGTTGAAGTGCACAGCCAGAGATTACAGAACAAACTTGCCACTACCTCGTGTTCTCACGTAGTATTGCAACATTTTGGCAGCAAAGAACACTGCCATTTGTTCGTCCCTAAAATACCACGGGACTGCTCGTTGCTTGTAGTTATGTATTGAGTTGGGTATTTCAATTTAGGATCTCTTTATGCTGCCTGATTTTCAGAGGTGCTAATAACCTGCATATCACATTGACTTCCCAGATGCCCTATCTGAATAATTTAAATAAATTAATTGACTCTATCGCTTATATTTTTAAAATAAATATATTCCTCATACTCCACCAGTGGGCCCTCTCACTGGAAAGTAGGGTGACTCAGAAGACTGTTAATAAAGAAATATTGCCATTACAGGCAAGCTAGGCCAGTGAGCTTTCTTTGAGAGGAAATTTTTTAACTTCAGCCTCTCTACAATAAGGCTTCCACCCTTAACAAATGCTGCTGCTTCTGTCACATGCTTGGGGAACCAGAGGCACTCAGTACTTTTATTTTTGAGGTTGATTATTCCTTGGTGGAGGAGGCTAGGAGAATATTGCTGATTAACAATCAGTCAGCAGTTGAATATTGGCTGTGGCATAATTAAAAACATACATCAGTCTGGAATATTGTGGCTCTGAAATTTCTATCTCCCTTTGAGGATAGTTTTGTTATCTTTACAACAAAACCAACATGCAGACAAAGTGTAACAAGATCCAGTGACTGGCATTTGAAGCAGGACAAATTCAGACTAGAAACAAGGTACAGGTTGAAAATCTCTCTAGTCCAACACTCTCTGGTCCAGCAACATTCATGGTGTGGCATGACTTGAATTAGTGAAGTGTCCACTTACCATGGGCGTGACCAAGTTGCTCATGGTCCCATAAAGTTTGTTTGCAGCTGCGAGTCCTGGCTGTCAGTGTTCTGTGCTGTAATTTAGCTTTAATTTGCCCTAAATGTCTTCTAAGATCCCAGTGAGCAAAGGAAGTGATGGTAATGCCTCTAGACGATATTGGCCTCTTATGGTTCGGCAAATTCTCTGGTTCAGAACCAGTCAGGTCCTTAGGATTGAATCCTTATAGCGGTTCAACCTGTACGCTTTTTTTTAACAGTGAAAGTAGCTAACTATTTGGACAGTTTACCAAGACTTGTGGTGGAGTCTCTGTTGCTGAGAACCTGTAAACTGGGGTTGGATATTTTATCTAAAAACTCTGCTGTAGTTCAAACAGGAATTATTTCAGGCATGTTCTGTGGTCTCTGGTCTACGGGAGGTCAGACGTGATCTCAGTAGTCCCTTCTGGCTTTCGAGCCTGAGTCTGTGTGCTGTCAGTCTCCAGAGGCATGTTCCAGCACCTTAGCCATCGCATTGGTGACCCAAGCTTACGTTTATGAAGACGCATCTTGATAACTGAATCCTGATTTTCCTCATTCTGTGGCCAAGCTGTCCAGCTAGCCCCAGCTTCCTTCTCCTCCTCTACTGGCACCTCAGGTTCCACCCCATCCTCAGGCTTCACTGATTCTGTAGTGCGAGTGTCCGGTCCCACTCCTCAAAAACAGGACTGAGATCAGGGATGGAAAATGTTGACTGATAAGCATTAGTACTCCCAATAAGGAATTCCAGCTGCTGCTCCCCTGGCTCCCTCCCCCGGATCCTGGCGCGCTCTCTCTCACACACATACTCGTGGGATCCCAGATGCCCTACAAGCAGCAGAGCTCTGGACACACTGTGGCAGCTGGGACCCTGGGCACAGGGCTGGCAGCAAATGGAGCCTCTTGGCATGCAGAGGCAACAGCCAGGACCCTGGGCACGTAGGGGTGGCAGCAGAGCTTCATGGTTAAATTATTAACTGGTAAAATGTTAATAGTTTACACACTGACTTTTTTTAAACATTATTTATATCCCTAACAGAGATTTTGATTGAGTTCTTTGCTTCTTGTGCCGCACCATTATTGTATTGTACCTGTTATTGTATTGCTCATTGTCTTTTGAGGCTGAAATCCACTAGATCCTGCCCTCTGCAAGGCAGTCAAGGAGCCTGCTGGTAAATCCAATTGTCTCTGTCCAAATTCATGTCATTCTGAGTGCTCTCCTCACGCCAGATGCCCAACTTGCTCTTGATCTCCTCTTGAGACAATGCATGTCAGATTCCCACCCGTTCTCCCCCTGCGAGGTGATGACAACTAACTGGGGTTCAGGAAAGGGAAGCATGACCATCGGAGGAAATTCAAGGTTCACTGACCCACAACAATCTTTTTAGTTACTGTGGTAGTGATAATTGTGCAATATAACGTGTTCCTTAGTAGGGTCCCCTGTGTTATATAGTCTCTGTTATGATTTGACTCGATCAGAAAGTGCTAACAGACTAAAGATTTCTGGCTTCATAAGTGGAATCACTTAGAAAATAAGAGTGAAAGTAGCCAACCATCTTAAAATGACAATATATGGCTCCAGGCACATTATTATTAAATTTTTGCTTTTGCATCAATTGTTCACAGTTTCGTTTGCTTGCAGAAATTAGCTGTGGCTATCCTCCAGAGATCACTCATGGACACATCCTAGGGAATTACACCTCTGTGCTGGGGAGTGAAGCTCATTATGAGTGTGAAGAAGGGTTTTACAGCGAAGGAGGAAACATTTCTCTGTGTACCAAAGATGAAGTTTGGGAACCCTCCGTGTTAAGCTGTAAAGGTGAGATGGATTCCACATGTTTGCAATCTTTCATTCACGAAAGAACAGAAGAAGAAAAAAATACTGTATGTAAATGACAACAGAGCAACACACCACCGTTCTAGAGAGACAAAATGTTTTTCTCCTGAAGAGCTGGCTGGTCTCAAAAAAGCATGGCCTATCGTTCCTTTACCTAATCTGCATGTGGTTAATTGTGAACTCGAAACTCTTCAAGGCTAGCTTAAGTTATGAAGTTCACTCCCATATGTAAGACGCAGTGCAGCCAGTGAATCATTCTGTGTGTCTAGATGTTTGAGAAGCAGCTCTTGCTAGCGTGCTCTTATGGTTCACATGTGTGGTCTGTATCTATGGCAGGCTTATTAAACTGCAATGATGGAAATAAGAGCCATCCTTTTTCCTTAACACGCAGTGATTGAGTGATGATGCTGGCCCTGCAGTCACATTTTAACATGCTGAGCACTGTGCTTCTGTCCTCTCTAGCTCAAAGTATTTCTGTAGCATTTTGCATACATGCATCACAAATGCTCTTGTCTGAGGAAGAGGCTATCAAATGAGAAAAGACCACTGACTTAGTGGGGTACCATCCATTTTTCTGAAGATATGTGAGGGCTGTGTCTAATCCGCCGTGCGACTCTCGTAGGGTGTCAAGCCACCTGTGATCTTCCCCCAGTAGCTCCAGGAAGGAGAGAGACTCTGAGAAACCACCTCCAAAAGATTTGTGCTTGGTCTGGGTTGTCATCAGATCTTGATAACAAATGGTATCTCCTGTAACTCCATACCCTTTCCACTTGGCATTGGTGACAGACTAACCAGCTCCATCAGATTTCACGCTAAAATACTGTTACTTACTAGGGTAGAATTCTTTATTTCCTGGGATAACTTGAGCATCCTTTCATTGGTGTGTGAAACTGGAAGTGTTCGTTGGCAGCAGATGGGAGGAAAGCAAAAGGCAGAGTGCCTAAAAAAGTCAGTTAATATAGGTAAGATTTTTTTTTTTTTTTTTACCTCTGAACACAGCAATTTGGGTTTCTGATCTGTGAGGTGTTTTCTGAGGCAGCTTGTTGGTGTCTTAAGAATAGAGATGCCCACAGTAATGTAGTTGGGAAAGGTTAGGTGTAAACACCAAGGCTACGTCTACACAGGCCCCCTTTTCTGGAAAAGGGATGCAAATGAGAGAAGTCGGAATTGCAAATACAGCGGGGATTTGCATTTTTCCCCGCTGCATTTGCATTAACATGGCTGCCGCTTTTTTCCGTTTCGGAGCTTTGACGGAAAAAAGCGGCTGTCTAGACAGGGCTCTTGCGGAAAAGAAAGCCTTTTCCGCAAGATCTCTTATTCCCTTTAGAAAAATGCAAAGGTTTAATTTACAGGACAGAAAAAGAATTCCAGGCTATTGAAGATAAAATTATTCTTGGTTGTTCTTCAAGCTTACAGTGGATATTAGTTGTAAGTAACAAATGTAAGGCCATGGTATTGCATGGGTAATCTTTAATCACGGTCAGTTTTTTTTTCCAAAGAAAAGTAAAGACTGAGCTTCAGCCAAAACAAACAAACAAAAAAACCCACAGACCCTGGTACAGTCACTTCAAAGGGAGACCCATTTATAAGAGGCAGTTCTTGTGAAATGCCAGTACGTTTGTTTTTAAAAAAAAAAAAACCCACCATTTGAACAGCATTTTTGGCACAACTGGTATCTTGCTTTTAGTCAAGTTTTTTCTCCTTTTAATTGTTTGTGTCAAACAGAATACCATCTATGGCTTCCTCAGAACATAGCTTTTGCCAATACGTTTCTGACTTCTCCTCCCCTTCCCAAAATAAATTGTTTTCTATATAATCTATCTGTGGAATATAAACATTGGTGTCCATTTCTTGCTAAAAACTAGTTTCATTAGCAAGAGTTATCTTCTCTTGACATAACTATTCAAAATCTGAAAAGATGAACGATTTCTCCTTTTTATTGCAAGTGTCCCTTTCTGACCCGTTAGCCAAATTGGCTTCTTACTTATTAGTAACAGAGCCATTTAAAACATTCTTTAGGTTCTGAAAACTCCATTGGTGACTTTTTGACCATATCAAGTCACAAACATATCATGATATGTTTCCCCAAACAATTGCAATCTGTTCCTGTTTAGGAAGCCCAAGAATTCACAAATGTTATTTGCAAGCTACACTTCCAAGTGTTTTTTCATATGATGACTTTACAATGTATTTTCTCTGATCAAGCTTACAGTGGATATTAGTTCAACTGAGCGAGACCTCATAGCAGGTGTAATCCCAGGCAGCCGCTGCTATTATGTTGTTGTTAATTATTTGTATTGTCTAGGAGGCCTAGTAGTGGACCAGCACTCTATTCTGCAAGGTGCTGTACAAACACAACACAAAAAAGTTTTGCATCAGAATATTTTAAACAGCACAGATCCTTTCTGATTTAAATATCTGGATGAGGATAACGAGCAGTTCTGTGTGTGGCACCTTAGGCTGTGTCTACACTGCAACACTATTTCGGGATACCGGAGTATCCCGAAATAGCTATCCCGCGTCTTCACAGCAAGCCCGTTATTTTGGCCTCGCTATTCTGATGTCCCTGTAAACCTCATTCTACGAGGCGTAAGAGATGTTTTGGTATAGCCGGTTATTTTGAACACACCTCTAAATTATGAAATAAGTTATTTCAAAATAAGATCACGTGAGGATTGGCTATTGTGTTCACTTCCTCTGGGGCATCTGACATTGGCCACTGTCAGCAGACAGGATACTGGGCTAGATGGATCTTTGGTCTGATCCATTATGGCCGCTCTTATGTTCTAAGAAATGCAATTTGAGCTACACAAATTGTGTATCTTATTTCTGAGCAATGGTGCACTGTAGACACACCCTTAGGGTACATCTAGACAGCGGGGCTATTTTGAGATTTGAGAGGTATCCTGAAATAGTTACCCTGTGTCTTTTAAATGTGCCCATTATTTCAAAATATTTTTCGAAATAACGGGTGTACTGTTCTGGCATCCCTGTAACTCTCGTTCTACGAGGCTTAAGGGCTTTTTCAAAATAGCACATTATTTTGAAATTTGGCGCCGTGTAGACTCAAAATAAGCTATTTTGAAATACAATCGAAATAAGATACGCAATTTACATAGCGCAAATTGCATAGCTTATTTCGAGTTTAGGGTGTTGTGTGGACGCACCCTTTGAGACTAACAAATTGATTAGGTATAACCCATATCATCAGATGAGGATGTAATTTGTCTTTGAAGTTTATAACTTTCCTTTGGAGTGAATGATCAGAATTGATTTGAAATTACTGCTGCATAGTTCTGTGAGGGGAGAGGGCAGTTTTGTGAGCAGCGATAGGGTCCGGGAAGCAATAAGGGCAGCCTGTTACACTGTAACAGATCCAAACCTAAATATGGTCCTTTTTAAGGCTTTTTGTGAAGGCTAGGACTATAACAGAGTTTAAAGAGAAGCTAGATAATTTCATGGAGGTTAGGTCCATAAAAGGCTATTAGCCAGGGGATGAAATGGTGTCCCTGGCCTCTGTTTGTCAGAGGCTGGAGAAGGATGGCAGGAGACAAATCACTTGATCATTGTCTTCGGTCCACCCTCTCTGGGGCACCTGGTGCTGGCCACTGTTGGCAGACAGGTTCCTGGGCTAGATGGACCTTTGGTCTGACCCAGTATGGCCGTTCTTATGTTCTTATGTACACTAAAAATAAATAAGTGCAAGGCATTGGATCAAAGCGATGGACTCTTTTGTGTCACTTTCAGCTGTGTTTAATGCCTTGTGTAATGCAGATACAGGACAATGCATTTGTTTTACACTTCAAACAGGTGTAGCAGAGCATGGGTTTTATACCTATGAAGTCATTTCAATTCTTATTTTAAATGGGAAGGCCTCATGCTGTGGCTATGAACCTCTTATGTTCTTGCATTTCTAATGTCAGTGTGTGGTTTTTCTCCTCCCATGCCCCCTTTCCATCTTTGCTTGTAGCTGTGGATTGTGGGGTCCCACCTTCCATCTTGAATGCATATTCAGCGCCTCTAAGAAGGACCACGTATGGAAGTGAAGTTGCTTATATTTGCCTACATGGTTACTTTATTGAAAGTGGAAACCAGACTGCAGTTTGTAATGCCAAAGGACAGTGGGAAGGTGCTGATCTGGTGTGCAAAGGTAAAGTAAATAAACATACAGATTTCTTGTATGATAGATATTATTTCAGAAGTAACCGTCGCCACTTAGTCCAAGTCTATGCTGGCAGAGAAAATCGATGTAAGATACGGAATTCCAGCTATGACAATTGCATAGTTGGAGTCGATGTACCTTACATCGATTTTTTTCTGTAGTGTCCCCACAGCTGGAGGTCAACAGAAGAAACTCTCCCGTCAATGTCCCTTACTCCTCGCAGCGGAAAAATATCACAGCTGACGGGGGCACCCAGTGTTTGATTTAGCAGGTCTTTACTCGATCTTCCAGTAAATATAGACAAGTTGTAAGAGACGATCAATGAGAATTCCCCATTGTCTGATTGAAAATGTCACCTGCAGGCTCTAACAGGGTACTCACAAAATAGAAGCCATTGGTTAGATAGTTTTCTTATTTGTGTTTGTTAATAAGTCCATAAAATATAAAGGACTTTAAAACCAGAATGTCACTGTCTCAGCTGGTGTAAATCTCTGCAGGCTCAGAACCCTACACTGTTTTGTACTGTGTTAGGGTCTGGCACTGTGTCCCAGATTTTTTTGAAGGTATTTAGGCATTGCTGTGCTCAGCGTCATAATCGCTAATGGCATTAGAGCCTACCTCTTGTAAATGAAAGGATTTAGGAGTCTCAATCCTACTGTCAATGGAATTTAGATGCCTACGTGCCTAAGACCTTTTTGAAAAATGAGGTCTAGGCTACTAAATCAGTTAAGCTTTATAAAGCTGAGCACAACAGTGATGAAATACCATTAAAATCTGGGCCTAAATCTACCTTTTTGTATTTTGTTTGGCTTGGTACTGAAATTCAGCTGGTTGGTTTCACTTTTTGATTCTTTGGCACCTAGATTTTTTTTGTTTGGATTTTCTAAAGGTGTAAAAAACTCTGTTTGAATGGAAGATATGGGAAAATATTTCTGTGGTTAAGCTAAGCGAAGGATCTGGTGTGGCTTGGAACCAGATATTGCAACTGCTTCGGTATGTGAGAAAAGTTACTCACATGAGAAGTCCAGTTAACTTTATATAGGGCTGTTCACGTGAGTGAAACTGTTCTCATGCCTAAGAAATTGCAAGATCTTGGCCATCTGCGGGCCTGCTGTTACTGCTTAGACATGTAAACATTACTGTCACTTTTGATCCTTTTGAAAGTCACAGGTCTAGACTGTTGTCACCGTAACTATGGGAGCAATGTTGACATAAGCCATAAAACCCTTTATTTTTATGGGTATAGAGATGTGGCCTGTCACGTTCATATTCAGGTAAACAAGAATAAGTGCGTGCGCGCGCGCACACACACACGCACACACACAAGTTATGACAGACTTTTAGTTTAAAGCCACTCAGAGTCTTTATTAACTCTTAATTAAACTGCTATAAACTGCTGTTCCCTTATGCTTAATTATGATCTTTACTTATTCTTTAGCTTGGCACAGTTGTACTCTCCTAATCACTACAGGATTTAATGCGTCATGAAACTGATTCTGCGTGGCTAATCCTTCTGTTCCTTGTTATGAAGTTTAGTCTGTGCATAAATGCACAGTGCCCAGTCTTATTGTCTAACAAGTGCCTCTAATTTTGGAGTCTGCCTCAATATCTTTGTGTTAATTCAGGGTTCGGATACCTAAAAAGGATTTGGTTAATTACATAGACAGAAAACACTTCTGTCTCGCTTCTTCATTTCAACCTTGCTGGATGTGACGCTGTGGGTTGAGGCAAGGTTTGCATATAGTTCATCCTGTCCAAAACCTCACTTATTGATGTTTCTTAAATGACTGTCACACATCACTCTGGCTATGTCTACACTGCAGTTTTTTTTCGGAAAAAGGTATGCAAATTGCAAACCACAATTTGTGTACCTTTTTCCTATTTTTTTGGAAGAGGCTTTTCCAACATTTGGCCTGTCTACATGGGCCCAAATGTGGGAAAAACCTCCTCTTTCGGAAAAGCCCTTATTCCTCATAAAATGAGGAATACAGGGCTTCCGAAAGAACGTGCCCGCTTTTTCAGAAACTGATCTGAAAAAGTGGATGTGTTTCCTGGATGCAGCAGAGTATCTCGGAAAACCTCTGTAGTGTAGACATAACCTCTGCTTCGGTAATGCAGTATCAGTCTGAAGGCTCTGAGTTTGAACGTATTTAGCAAGGTAGAGACAGAAAGATACCTGTCAAAGTGGAATTGTTCTACATTACTACATATTTTTCTTTTAATGTTCTCTTAAGTTTTATGCTGCAAGTTGTTTTGGACTTAAATCTTAAGTTTACAGAATCATCTTTTTCTAGGTATCACTTCAAAATTACATTAAGGCCATTTTTCAGTGAATAGTTTTAGCTTTCTCCTCTCCTCCAACTGTGCGGCTTACGATAAATGTCGTTTAATTCTTAATCTCGGTTCCCATTAATCTTTTCTTTAACAAAGTAAAGTGTAATCCTGAATAGTGTCTGGATTCACTTTGGATTTCACACCATTCTTTGGCTCCAAATTATATTCTTCCATTAACTTGATCTTTTCTCTTTTATAATTTTAAATTCATAATTTTATTATTATTAAATAAGTGAACCCATTTTAATTCATTACCACATTTATTTTTTTAATTATCTCCATAGAGATTTAAATAACCTGTAGAAATTTTCCTCTGGGATTTCTTCTTGTCCTGGTCTAAAACAACTCTTCTTTTTGAAAGCTTGAATGAAATATAGAAGCAGGGGAAAGTAAACCTCTGGATGCTTTTATGATTTTTCAGATGTTATTTTGCACAAGAGCCTCTGCTGGCACTCTTGTACATTTCAAAGGAGGAATGCGGCACTTCGCGTAAAGCCTGGGGACAGCGGGAAGTCCCATTGACTCCAGGCTGCACGAGGGTGCCTGCTTTGAAATGTACACAGTCCCCAGCGGGGGCTCTTGTGCATTTCAAAGCCATGGAGCCCGGGGTCAGCAGGGGACTCAGAGTCCCCCACTAACCCCAGGCTCCATGCTGCACTGCATGCTGCTAGGAGCCCAAGATCAGCTGGGGAGTCCCCAGCTGATCCTGGGCTCCACTGCCCCTTTGAAACATGGGGAGTCGGTATTCAAAGGGGCAGTGGAGTCCGAGGTCAGCTGGGGATTCCCCAGCTCTTGTGCATTTTCAAAGGAGGAATGCAGAAGTGCCTATCGACTAGTTGATGGAAATTCCATCGACTAGTCAATTAATCGCATTTTAACATCCTTAATCTCGACAAGCAAGGTCCTTAGACCTGGGACTGTAGTGATACAAATAATAATGATGATGAAAACAAGTGAAGTGAGGTTTGATGAAACAATTGGCATCTCTTCTTTAAACCCTGTGATGTTTCTTGGCTTGTTTCCATCATCAATTTTTACTTCCCTGTTTTTTTTCCCAGCAATAGACTGTGGCAGACCTTTGTGGATTCCACATGCAGAAATGATCTGGGACAACTCCACCACTCTGGGAAGTACGGTGCACTATAAATGCCGTGAAGGGTTTCATTTTAGCGGAGACAAGAATTTTTCACAATGCACAGTAATTCAGAAATGGGAAAATATCACTGGTGTATGCGAAGGTAAATATGTTTCAGTGCATGTTTGTATTCTTTTCCTTCCAATTTAAAGACCCTTCATTTCAAATTCAAACAAGAGTTACTTAAAGTATGTTTTATTCTGAAAAGTGACTAATAAGTAGGCTCAGCGGAATTCAGTTAGTATTGACAGATAATATCAGTGCTGATTTTTAAGTTATTTTTCTGGTTTGTATTGATTTAAATGTTCAGAGTTGTGGGAAATTATCGGAGTGCCAGGCAATTATTTAATGGTAGATGTTGAGATTCAGAAATTTGTAAACTGAAAACACAAATTAGTAATATCACATGTCAAAATATACAAAGTAAATATGTTGGCATATTGTTGTTTAAACTATTAACTGATAAGCCTGGGCTAATCATTTGAACACCTACACATACTCTCCCCACCCGCACCACTGCCTCTGTATCAGAGGCAGCAAAAGTGGGGGAGCTGGGAGCCAGCACCCGTGGGGAGCCAACTTTTAAGCTGACTCCCCACGAGTACTGACTCCCGCCGAGCTACCTGTTCTTCCCCAGCCCCACACTGCTGCCTCTGATAGAGAGGCAGCGGTGCAGAGGGTGAGGAGGGGCAGGTGGGAACCAGTACATGTAAGAAGCCAACTTTCAAGCTGGTCCCCCCCGCACCCATTGGCTCCTGCAGAGCCGTCTGCCCCCCAGCACTGCTGCCTCTGTATCCGAGCACTGTATCAGAAGCAGCAGTATGGGGCAGGAAGCAGGATGCCGGAGCAGCCCTCTGTCTGCATGGAGCTCAGGACCCCCATGGGCAAGGGCTGCTGCTGCCTCTGTGTCAGAGGCAACAGCGCAGGGCGGCTGGCAGGAGCTGGTTTCATGGGGACCCAGTTTCTAAATAGAGAAAATAAAAATACAAGTCTTTTTGTGTTTTCAAATACAAAAAATATGGTTTTTGATTCAGAGGCAGCAGTGAGGGCTGCTGAGGGCTTCCTGGGAGTGGGGCCAGGAGCATGCTGGCTGCTGGCCCTGCCCCCAGAGCTTACTGAATAATCATGTAACTGATACGGTTTAGTGCGGTTACACAGTTATTACATTAAAATTAAACAACATCTAACATCCCTGGTAAATAACCATAAATAACAAATCATGAAGGTTTTTAGTATTAATTCTCTAGTCCAGTGATTCTCAACCAGGGGCATCCTGTGGGGTATGCAGTGTACCCAGTGGGGTATGCAGAGGTCTTCTAGGGAGTACATTAACTCATCTAGATATTTGCCTAGTTTTACCACTTAAAAAAGGCTACATAAAAAGCGCAAGTAAAGTCAGTTCAAACTAAAATTTCATACAGACAGTGACTTGTTTATACTATATATTGACATGTAAGTACAATATTCACATTCCAGTTTATTTATTTTATAATTTACGTGGTAGAAATGAGAGAGTGAGCCATTTTTCAGTAATAGTGTGCTGTGATCATGTTTTTGTATTTCTATATCTGATTTTGAAAGCAAGTAGTTTTTAAGTGAGATACAGTTTGGGGTAGTCAAGACAAATCAGACTCCTGAACTTGGTATAATAGCCTGGAAACATTAAGAGTCACTGCTCTGGTCTATTTGTTACAAACTTAATTCAAAGTCTGAATCCCTGGACTTTGCCTTTAATAATTTCTCAAGTAGCATTTTTCTTGTGTCTTTGAATTTCAGTTTATCATTGATGAAAATATTTTTTCCTTTGTTTTATATGTGGACAGTAAAATTGATGTTTAGTGACATTTACTAATACAAATCTAAGCCATTCAACCCTTCTAATAATTGAATTGTATTCCTAAGCAGATCTTTCTTTGGAGTATCCCCAGGTCTATAGCTGCTGACATGAACAAAAAGAAGGTTGTTTTGTTTTGTTTTGTTTTACACTTGAATCTCTGTACTCCCAGGTGTCCCTAATCCAGGAATATCTGTGGTATGGACCCTGGCAGGGGGAGGAGGAAGTGGCTCTGCATGCTGCTTGTCCCTTTTCGCCCCACCCCAGCTGGGGGAATGGCAGCGTAGCAAAGAGCTTCTCTGGGGGCTTTTCTCTGACACTCCCACAACAGCATGGGGTGGTGCAAGGAAATGGTGGCGGGGGGAGGAGGGGAAGAAGAGGGGGAGGTTCAAGTGTGCAGAGCCCAGCTGCAGGGGCATCAGGTAAATGTTCTACTCTAACCCCTCTCTTGCACCCTTCCGCCCTAGCACCTTCCATGATCCACAAAAATTCCTGAAACTTGACTTACCTTATTTCCCATGGTTGCTGGATTAAAGAGGTTCAGATGTGCTGCTTTTTGCTCTGGGTGTGACTTCAGAACCCAAACAGCTGTGGGACAAGGAACTGGATTCCTTTTGGTCTTGTGTATCAACAGACTTGCTCATGAGGCTTGTGTTGAAAAGGCCTTGGGGCTGCAAAGATAGAACTGAGGGCAGAAGGCGACCTGCAGAATCTGCACTGTTGTGGTGATGCTCCAGCAGTAGAGAACCCAGGCTGACTTTCAGGTCCAAAATTGAATGTACGAGGCTGGCAGTTTGTTGCTTAGTTTAGAAGCACAAAGTTGTGCGCAGGTTATTGTTGCCTTTTTTTAATGAAAAGGAGTCATTGAAGAAAAAACCCATAATGCCACTTTTTATGATGCATTTTTGTCTTTCCTAATGGATTTTAGATGTCATGTGGTCCTAAGGGGTCAGTGTCAGTGACTATGTTAACTAATTTCTTAACACTGACTAGCTCATGAAAATTGTTTTGGATCTTTTTCAGTAACAGACTGTGGCCGACCTCCTTTGATCCCCAACACAGACATGATTTGGAGCAACATTTCCCATCTGGGCAGTACAGTGCACTACCAATGTAAAAAGGGATTCCGCAGCATAAATGGGAGGAATACATTGCGTTGTACTTACAGTGGATCCTGGGAAATTCCAACTCTAATATGTAAAGGTAAAAGTGTAATGAAATCCTCTGCCTTTTCATTCTAAATGTGTGTGTTAAATTCAGTGTCAAACTTATGTCCTGAAACGAGGATAGGTGGAAGGCCAAAAAATCTTGTTTTAGTTTAACCTATAAAGGTTAATCCACACCCTGTTGGGATGTGAGGCTTACCTGACACACATATCACAGTTTAAAAAAAAAAAAAAGCACCAGGCTAACTTGCAGCAAGATGTCAAGGCCACATTCTTCCTTTATCTTCACATTGGTTTTGTTTTTTATATAAAAAAGAAATTGGCAAACCCCTGAGTCTGCATAATGAATTTATGACCTGGAAAATTTTAATTTTAAAAGCCAAGTTTTTTTTTTTTTTTTTTTTTAGCACACAGAAGATCAGAAAGATACCTTTTTAATATGGGCCTGATCCTTTACTCCCAGAGTCATAGGATCAGTAGAATCACAGCCTGTTTTGTACTCCTCTTGTAACTAACAGCCACAACAGACTTCAAGAGCCTCTGTGCCAAGTGTCGGCCTGCATGGATTTTTCTCTATCAAAGAATTAGCCTCAAAAAGAGATGCTTATAATCAGTGTCCTCATTTAGATTTAGAGGCTGCCCTTGTATTAATGTAGCACAAGATTAGCAGATGTTTTAGACTTCAGTTTCTGCATTGAACAGGACACACTTTTATGACACCGCTACCCCAATGGCACAAAGCAGCTCTAAGACTGTACATCATTATTTGCTGTCTGTTGCAGATGTTCTTCTGCCTGATAACCAGCATGTTTTCTCTAAAGATTGGAAACGTGCCTAGGACTGCTACAGCTTCAGAGGCCTCCATCCTGCAGAGATGTACATACTTGCTTAGTTTTACAGACCCTGGGTTGTTGCACTGAAGTCAGAACGACTACTCCCCATGTGTAAAATTAACCAGGTCTATAAATCTGTGCAGGATCAAGACCTTAACTGTCATGATCTACAACAAAGGAGCCTGAGCATGCACACCATGTGTGTATATTTCTCGAGCATGCAGGGACAGGGGTATAAACAGGAAGGCCAAAGCACACTTGGAATTGCAGCTAGCAAGGGATGTGAAGGGTATCAAGAAGGTTTTTACAGGTATGTTAGTAACAAGAAGCTCAGGAAGGGTATAGGAGCCTTACTGAATGAGGTAGGAACCTAGGGACAAATGTGGAAAATGCTGAAATATTCAGTGATTTTTTTTTGGTCTTTGTCTTCTTGGAGAAAACTCCGCTCCGAGACCGCTGCAGTGGGCAGCACAATATGGGGAGGAGCTGAGCAGCCCCTTCTAGTGAAAGAACAGGTTAAGAACTGGTCAGGGAAGCTGGATGTGCACCAGATCTAATACACCCAGGATGCAGAACAAGTTGGCTGAGGTGTTTGCAGAGCCATTGGCCTTTGAAAACTCATGGCAATTGGGGGAGGGCCTGGATGATTGTGAAAAGCCAAATGCAGTGCCCAAAAGGGAAGAAGGAGAATCCAGGGAACTACAGACCAGTCAGCCTCACCTCAGTGCCTAGAAAAATCGTGCTGCAGGAATCCCTTTTGAAATACTTGGTGGGGACGAAAGTGATCAGGAACAATCAGCGTGGATTCACCAAAGACAAGTCATGCCTGACCAACCTAATTGCCTTCTATGATGAGGTAACTGACTATGTGGCTATAGGGAAAGCAGTGGATATGTTATACCTTAGCTTCAGCAACGTTTTTGATACAGTCTGCCACAGTATTCTTGCCAGCAAGTTAAAGTATGGTTTGGATGAATGGACTACGAGGTGGATAGAAAGCTGGCTAAATCGTCAGGCTTGATGGATAGTGATCATCGGCTCTATGTCTACTTGGCAGCCAGTATCAAGCGGCATGTCGTAGTGTTTGGTGCTGGGGCCATTTTTGTTCAGCATCATCCTTAATGATCAGAATGAGGGGATAAACTGCACACTCAACAAATTCATGGATGACACTAGTCTGGGGGGAGAGGTAGATGCACTGGAAAGTAGGGATAAGGTCCAGAAGTGACCTAGATAAATTAGAGTATTGGGCCTCAAGAATTCTGATGAGGCAAAAGTGCACAATTTAGCCCTAGTAGTTACTCTGGAGAGTTTAAAAATAAAAAAGCCTTTCTCTGGATTGCACAAGAATAATGAAAATAACGGAGAAATTTCGAAGAAACCGTTCTGATAGCTTTGGCTTGATCATCTGACTAAAAAAACCCAAAGCATAAAACCTGAATTAAAAAAGAAGTAGTGAAAAGCTTAAAGAAGTAGGTTTGGTGAAGACCCTCTAAATCAGTGGTCTCCAACCTTTTTAAGCATAAGATCACTTTTTGAATTTGTCAGTCCAAGATCTACCTCAAATCCAAATTCTCCTGCCCCACCCCTTCGCTGAGGCCCCACCCTCCTCAATCTGTGAAGATGGGGTAGAAGAGAGGGGGACCAGTGCCCCCCCCCCCCCC
>JANRFK010004149.1:110755708-110800907 GCA_030068395.1 Apalone spinifera | reverse complement strand
CCCCCCCCCCCGCCTCTGTCTCCCCCACCCTGCACAACAAGCAGGAGATTCCTAGGGGAAGTTCTGAGGCTCTGGGCAAGGTCAGCAGGACAGTGCTGGGAAGGGAAGCTGAAGTGCTGGCGCTTGATAGCCTCCGAACCAAACCAGTCAGGAGCACCTGTCAGAGGCTCCAAGATCTACCGGTAGAGCCCGATCTATTGGTTGGTGACCACTGCTCTAAATCAATTGTAGAGAGCTCTCCAGTTGACTCTTATACCTGGATGGACCTACTAAAATAGACCCCAAGACACCTCCATCACACTCTCCCATAATGCCTTCTGCTCTGTCTGTCTCCCATCACGCTGGTCCCAGAAAACTCTTGCATTTATCTCCTAGACAATTATTGTCAGTTTCGGGAGACCATATTTGGTATCTGCTAGTACTGATAATTACTACAGGTTGAACCTCTATAGTCCAGAACTCTCTGATCTGGAAACATCCATTGTCTGGGAATGATTCTACTTAGCCCGATGTCCACTTCTCATGGGTGAGGTCTCATAAAGTTTGTTTACAGCAACAAGTCCTGGCTCTCAGTGTTCCGTGCTGTTATTTAGCTCTAATTTACCCCTAAATGTCTTTTAAGAGCCCAGTAAGCAGTGGAAGTGTTGGTAGTACTGCTAGACAATGTTGACCTCCTGTGGTCCAGAAAATTCTCTGGTTAAGAACTGGTCAGGTCCTGAGGGTGCCGGACTAGAGAGGTTTAACCTGTATTTGACAGTTCAATACATCCAAAAATTGTGAATTCTTTCCATATGATCAGTTTACTTGTCTTTATTCAGAGAAAACAAAATCTAAGTGAAGTTTCCACTAAAAATAAAATCTTACCAGAATTTTAATAATAATAGTTAGCTCTTTTATAGGCGTTTTTCATCAGTAGCTCTTAAAACATTTCATTTGACGATTAACATTATATTACTAAACATTCATAAATTAAACAGTTGCACATAAAATGAGAAGTAAACAAAACAGCCTCTGAGACTGACCTCATGACTCAGTGGCTGCATTTTTGCATTCGTTGTTACAGTGCAGGGAAAAGTATGTGTAAGGGCTCCCAGAGCCGTGCATAAAAAAAGCTCAGGTCCTACTAGTAGGAAGTAAATCTGACTAGGAATACAGAAGCAAAAATTGTGATGTGCAAAGCACTGTGGAACGCAGACAGTGAACCGAAAAGCAAGAGGAAATACCGTTTGTTCTTTGTTCCTGTGGTTTTAGAGCTCAAGGATGTGGATGGCAGTAATAGTGACGTGAGTTTTGAGCTGACTATCCTTTTAACTCTCTCTCTCTCTCAAGGCACACTTCAAAGTTTCACTGTAACTTTGTGGCAAAACTTTTCAAAATAGCAGCACAGTCACATAGGACTGTAAGTGGGTCATGGGCCCTTTGTGTCTGGAATGGATGAAAGCAAGGGAGGCCCAGTGGTTAGGGTGCGAGCCTGGAACTTTGGAGAGTTGAGCTCAGTTCCTTGCTCTACCAGAGACGACTCCTGTGATCTTGGGCACGTCCATCAGCCTCTCAGTGCCTCAGTTTCCAGTCTGTAAAATGGGGTTATAGCACTGCCCTACCTTATGGGAAGCAGTGATGATAAATACACTAAAGCTTATGAGGAGCTCCAATATTACAGGGATGAGGATAATATAGATACACAGGAAATATGTCGTTATTGCACCCATTGATGTCTCTATCTCAGAATTATTGTGCAAGGCACTGTACAAACACAGAGATGGAATTGGGCCTTGCCACAGAATACTTGCAATCCACACTAACATACCAAGGGAGGAGTCGGTGAGCATATTTCTCAGAAGAAAGGGAGAATTATGGAAAAATACACATTTAAAAAATTATATATTAAGTATATAAATGTGAGCTGCGCTCAAATGCCATGTAGCAATGCCCTTTCTTGTAGGCATTGAAGCAAAATGTGTCTTGAAGGGTCTGGAGGAGAGAAGATACTTGCCTGATGGCTCTGTTTAGGAAAGACATTTCAGGCTATCTGTATCATATATATGCTAAAATATTGTGCCAGAAGGGGCACATTGCCATGGAAAACGCCACTCTTACTCACGCTAGAGGGCAGAAAGCATGGTCAGCCATTAGGAAGTTTAGAAAAGTTACAAAGTAAGAAAAGGAAAAGGGTTTATATGAAAATCAATCCTACACCTAATTCCTTCTAGTCTATTAAGTGGTAAAAGATGGGGGAGAGAGTGGAAAAACACAAATTCTAAATTTCAAAAAAGTTTTAGTTTTCAAATACTAAAAAAAATCGCAGAACATTATTTTTTAGGGTTTTTTAAAAATGAAATTTCACAATATGAAATTGAAACATTTTATCAAAAATGACATTTCTCTGTGAACATTTTTGGTTTTAGCTAAATCTTGTCTTGTCATTGGGAAAACTTTTTATGGAAAAATTTGAACTAGCTCCATCAATCATGAGAAATCAGAGACACAAAGCATTTCATATGTGCAGGTTGTTGCTTAGATAAAAGCCTTTGCCCCTGCTAGAACAAGGGACTGCTCTGATTTGACAAAAGCACTTTGTTCTATCAGTCTGGCCTGTGTATCACCTGTGAGTGATCCATGTTGGAATGTCAGACTTAATCAGCCTTTTCCAATAGATGTTTCCCTCCCAACAGTGACAGTTTCACTGTGTCATTTCCCACAATAGGATTCCATGAGAATCCTCTTTGTTCCCTGAAGCAGGTTTCTCTTCCTTGACCATTTCCTCCTTTGTGCCCACTTCTGAGGGCCTTATGTGCCCCCTGGTAGCCAGGCAGTCTTTGGTCCTAGTTTCAAATATATACCCTATTAAACAGCTAACAGTGGTTTGCTGGAGTCCTTAAACATCTGGGATGCCTATTCCTAGTCACAGGGCGAGTTTCTTTTTAAAGACTGAGTAAAATAGCGCTAGTTGTTTGTTGGCATGAATCGTTGCGAAGAGCTGGTATAAAGGGCTCATGGCAGTTTTGCAAGGCTTCAGTCAGTGGTTTCTAGCCTACAAGGAAGAGGTTAGTTTTCCATATTCCTCTTCAGATTCTTCTGTGAGCCTCTTGCTGCACCCTTAATTTTCAGTCCAGCTGTGTATAAATAATTCATCTTCATCAGTACAGAAACCAGTTAGCAGAGGTGTCACTCACTTGTGAGATTCCACACCGCCATCTCTCCCAGCAGCCAGACCCCCATCAGCTAGGATAATAGTGGGAGATGAAAAGGATCTGATTGGTCCCAGTTCTCAGAAAGGGTTAACATGAGCCATTATAATCTGGTAACTTCTTTGGTGGCCGGAAAATCACAAGATGAAATCTTCCTTCATGGAGCAACTGTTTCTTAGATCAAAGAGAGAGACTGTTCTGTCTTTTGTTATAGTTGGATTTTCTCTCTCTTATTTATTTATTTATTTATTTATTTTTTGTTCAGCAGAAAACTTAAAATATTTGACGCCAAATTAATAATTACATATTTTCTGACTGCAGATATCAATTCTTAACATCAGAAATCTTTCAGATGGCGGGGGAGGCCATGAAGTTTCAGCCTACCTAATCCAGTCCATTCTGACAACATTTTTTATACGATTAATATATTTTTCTACCGTGAACATGATCACAATTGCATTTCCTACTCCTGGTTTTTGGTCACTTTGCACCAACATATGAATTACTTTGCCCCCATTGTATCCTGGTAACCTTTTTAGACCAAAGGAAATAGTAAATCATTAGCTGTCCCCTTTGTTTCTTCCTGCATGACTGCTTTTCTCTTTAACTTTGCTGCTCTTCTGTGAGCAGTCTGCATGTTTAGTTTGTGGTGGGGGCAGTTCAATTGTGGAAATCCCCTTTCAATTTCATAGTTAGGGTTGTGTTGAAATTTCACAAGCAATAATGAATTAAACATGAAAATGCTTGTGAACACTTCTCATATACTGATGAGTTAGGGAGAATATATATGTTTCCTCGTCAAATAAATCCTACTTGCAGGCACACACACTCACAAAATATAGAGGAGGGAATGGTGGCAAAGGAAGTGTTTGGGTTCTTTGGCAACAGGTGCACTAGAAAAGCTTGGATAGAAACAGAATGTTAGGAATCATTAAGAATTGGATGGGGAGTAAGGCAGAGAATATTTTATTGCCTCTGTATAAATCCATGGGGTACCCAGATCTTGAATGCTGCATGCAGGTGTGGTTTCCTCATCTCAAAAAAGATGTTTTAGCATTGGAAAAAGTTCCGAAAAGGGCAACAGAAATGATTAGGGATATGGAATGGCTGCCATATGAGGCTAGATTAATAACACTGGAACTGGGAATTTTCAGCTTGGAATTTAGATGAGTAAGGGGGGAGGATATGATAGAGGTTCATAAAATCATGACTGGTGTGGAGAAAATGAATAAGGAAAAGTTATTTACTTGTTCCCATAACACAAGAACTAGGGCTTATCAAATGGTATTAATAGGTAGCAAGTTAAAACAAACAGAAGGAAGTACTTTTTCATATAACACACTGTCAATGTGTGGAACTCCTTGCCATGGGATGTTGTGCAGTCTAAGACTAAAACAGGGTTCAAAAAAGAGCTTAGACAAATTCACAGAGAGTAGATCCATTAATGGCTATTAGCAAAGATGCACAGGGATGGTGTCCCTGGCCACTCTGTCAGAAGCTGGGAATAGGTGACAGGAATGGAATCACTTGATGATTACTTGTTCTGTTCATTCCCTCTCAGGAACCTGGCCCTGGCCACTGTCAGGAGACAGGATACTGGGCTAGATGAACCTTTTGTCTGACTCAGTATTGCCATTCTTATGTTCTAACATTGTTTTCTGTAATTCTCATCTCTTACTCAAATATATGTGTACTACAAGGTAGTAGCAAATAACATCTGTTTTGTATCAACTGCAGATGAAGAAAAAGGGAAGAAAATATATTTTTTCCTCTTTGTCCTAAATCCTGGAAGTGACTGAAGGAAAGCTGTTTTATTGTATGACTTTAGCGTATGGGTGTTCTTTTAGCTACTTTTAGAAAGGAAAGTAATGGAAGGGGAGTTTGTTTTGTGTAGGTCTTTCTGACCAGAATGGGCTGCAAAATCTTTTACCGATAACCCATAGATTCTGAGGGCTGTTTGGTGACACCTATGAAAGGAGATGGTGCACGTTTTTGACCGACTGTTCTCTGCATCACAAAACCATCTTTAGAGTGACCAGATTTCCCTATGCCAAACGCGGGACATCAGGTTGGGGGTGCGGCACTCGGGGCAGTGGGGGGTGGAGTGTCCCCTTACAGCATGACAGCCATAGTGCTTGCACTGGCACTGTACCTGTCCTTAGGTGGAGGCAGTGTTTGAATTGGATGCAGTGAGGGGAGAGAATGCTGACATGCCCACAGTGAATAGTTATCTGGATGAAGATGAAGACTCAAGCTATGTCTGCTGCAGTCATTGCACCAGGAGTCTATTTAGTATGCCTGATGAAGACCCTCTAAATCAACTGCAGAGAGCTCTCCAGTTGACTCCTGTAGTCAGGTGTACGTAATACACATCCAGGTACAAGAGGTGCAAGGTAAGTTGATGGGAGAGCATCTCTCATCGACCTAGCATGGTGTGCTGCAGTAAGTTGACCTAACCTACATTAAATCCAGCTTCATTATTTATGTAGTTGGAGTAGTATAATATAGGTCGACTTACTGCGGTAGTGTAGACATTGTGTCAGCCTTTTCACTGGGTTTAGAGGCACTGAAACAATTGGTATAGTGGAGTATGCAGAGAGCCATTGTACCAAAGTGTAAACCTTATATATGAGGGAAACTACTTCAAGCCAGGAGGTGCAGCGGCACCCCCAGTACCAGCACCTATGCCTGGGTTGCTCATATTTGCCTTGTAGGGTCCTCCCCACAAATTGGTTTCAAGTGAGTTCTCTGCTTTTTTCTGGAGAATTTAAAAATTGTTGGAAAATGAATAGATAAGACCATAGCCAAAGAGTCAAACTTATCTTTTTCCCCCTCTTCATTTCCTTCTTTGTTTCTCTTATTGTCACTCCATTTCTCTTCCAGCTTCAATTTTGGATCATTATTTCTCTCTCTTGTAGTTTTTCTCACTCTTATCTCTTCCCACCAGCTCCCTTCCCTGGCTTTTACCAGCCTTAATGGCACTTCCCCTGTTTTCCCTCTTCCTGTAGTCTCTTGTGACCTCTCACTCCTCCAGTACTTCCCTCCATGCCCTTGGCCCCGTCCCCATCCCTTTACTTCCTGTTTTCAGAACTCTGCCACTTGAAGTGGATGCCTGGCTGGATTGCCAGCTTTATTTGAGCTTTTATCTTATGGGACAACAGTGCCATCCAGTGGCCTGCTACATTAAGGACAAGTTCAAATTCCTTTTCTTAAACTAAAGGAAACGAAACTAAACGAAACGAAAGCTCATCATCTAATAAACCATCTTGTTAGTCTTTAAAGTGCTACATAGTCCTGTCTTTTGTTTCAGCTACACCAGACTAACACGGCTACATTTCTATCTCTAAAGGAAATAATTGCCTTCAACTTCTCCTATTTCATAGGGGATTCTGAACTGGAGTTTAGATTAAGCATATTCAGTCCTTATGTACTACAGCCCACTATGTTTTGTGAATCAGAGCGTACATAGTGTACATTAGACAAGCGAATAGATGTCTCACTATCACATAGTATTCAATAGTATATTTCTTACACTGATTAAACATCAGTTCCTGTTGAATAGAAACAACATAGCAGTTAAGATTACTGGTAAGAGAACATCTATTCTACAGTGTGTAGGAGAAAAGGATAAATAGTACTATCTTTTGAAAGCATATGTAATTTTCTTTCTTGTTGTTGAACTAGAATAGGGCTCAGATTTTCTATGGATTGTTATGATCTTTTGGATAAAATTATACTTGAATACAGCCACGTAAAAAGGTTTCCTGCCTGATATTTAGTTTGTTTGTTTCTGAAAGTTACAATCACCTTAGCTAAAAAAGACACTGCAAAGAGAAAACACTCAAAAAAGAGAAATGACCATGACTTGTGGGTTGGGTGTTTGCAGAGCAGACAATAGCAGTAACTACTGTACAAGGAGAGATTTTAAAAGAAGGGGTTATTTAATCTGAAAAGGAGAAATGGATGAGGAGCTATCATAGAGGAATATAACAATAACAAATGGGTGTGGTGATGGCTATTCAGACACTTGTGCTCTTGCATAAGAGGGAAACAAGAGGATGTACAAAATGATAGATTATAAATTATATATTGTACATTATAATAATGTATCTGGGGGACTGCTTGGTCAAAAATGAGGGGACTAGTTTTGTGGACCCATATTGGTTAAGTTTTGTTTTTGCAAAACAAAAATTATTATGGACTTAGGAGCTCTGTTCCCTTCTATCTGAACCTCTAAATCTGGGGTAGGAGTTGGGCAGAGCATGGTCAGAGAACTGAGTACAGTTCTGGACTATGTGTCTGCATAAGATGCAGATTCTTTTAACTCTTAGTCTCTGGTTTGCATGTGGCTGAGGTTGATAGTAACCAAGATTTGCTGCTTGTTGCTATTTGTTCAAATCAGTTAAATTCCTAGTGGATAGATATCCTTGCAATTCATAAAATGACAAATGTATTTGCAATTTAGCAGAGAGGCCAATGCTTTTATTGACATGGTGATTAAACTACTGTTCCGTCATAGTCAGAGGTATCAGGGCATAAGAGTATATCGGTGGGAAAACTTGCATTACTGCTGTTCACACCATCCTGTGTTCAGGTCATTCTGTGCCTTAGGGAGAGAACCTGGCATCTTCAAAATACACAGAATTTCAGGGTTTGTTTTTAAATAGAATATTTTTTTATGAAATGGCAGCAAAAACTTAAAAGGAAGCACTTTCATACACAATGGATAACTAACCCGTGGAACTCAATGCTGCATGATCTAAGCTAAGTATGGCTTACTAGGAACATTAGAATAACCATACTGGGTCAGATCAGTGGTCTGTCTAGCCCAGTATCCTGTCTTCTGATGGTGGCCAATGCCAGATCTTTCAAAGAGAATGAACAGAACAGGGCAATCTACTGACAATTCCCTGTTGTCCTGTCCCAGCATCTGGCAGTCCAGTGCATGGGATTGTTTCCATGACAATCTTGACTCATAGCCATTGATGAACTAAGCCTCCATGAACTTACCTCTTTTTTTAAAACCCTGTTCTACTTTTGCCCTTCACCGCAACCCCATGCAAAGATCTAATCTGAGTTTGAGGGAGAAAAAGATCCCTTCCTAAACCCTTCATTTCAGGGGTATTCATCACTAGGGATGGGGGAAGAACATATTAACCCTAAATGCATGTGTCTTAATGTGAATTCTATTAATTGTTCTTTTCATCTCTTGGTCCTCTATGTAGATTATCATAGACTGATTTCACTTATCTTTCTCTTTTTCTAATCTGCCTTTTTTTTCTATGCTGAATTACTCTTGATGAGATTTTCTTTATCCAAGTGCTTATATTTCTGAGATAGATTCCTGTATCCTCAGTTTTTAGCACTGGTAATCGGTGTGGTGAGGTTCCAAATGTAGTGCGTATTAACTTTTGGGGGTGTGTGTTTTTGTTGTTGTTTGTTATTTCTATGTCTTCTCAGTTTAGCATGACTTTCATATTCCCTCCTCCCCCTACAGTGAAGGCAGCCATCGGGAACATGTCTGTATTTAATCAAACCTGTGTGACATGGAGAAGGAGGACTAGTGAAACTGACTTGAAGATGGTGTATTTGGTAAGCGGGACGGTGTTTGGGATTTTTTCCATTGCAAGACTGGCCCTTGGTACATGGGTAATTTGGCTGAAAATTGTGTTTTCCATGCTGCTTTTTTTTGCTGACTTGCTACCACTTAGTCCCCAGTCTGTGTCCTTTCCTTTGTCTAAAAAAAGTCTCCTTTGTGCAGTGGTGAAAGGAGATCAGATGGGCAGAGACTCCGCAGGCAGAGAAGGAGTGGCTACAGTGTTAGAGACCAGGTGCAGGGTGCCTAGAAAGCATGGTCTTCAATGTCCATCAATATTTGGTGGCAATTATGGAAGTAAATATTTGGTGAAGTTACTGAAATGTTTGTACTGAAAGGAGCAGGTCACTTTAATATGGCAACAAGCATATTGTAACAGATCCCAGCATAGGAAGTCATTGTGCGTCCTGTGACATACCACACTCTTCGCTAATTGGCAGCGTGCTGGGTATGCCCCACACTCAGTGCATGTGCATATGTGCTCCAGACGTTTCATGTATTAGTCTTTGATGAGTTTCAGTAAATACTTGCAGACTGTGGCGTATCACAAAGGATCCTTTTATTTTTTGCTTTATGTGCATTGTAATTTTTTTTTTTTGCCATAAATCAAGAGTGCGGTTATCTTGTATCTTTAAGATACAAGTAAAGGATGACAAAGGTAGCATATCACAGGTGCAAGTCCAGCCCCTACGGGCATGGGCGTTAAGTTGGTTCTCCTCAGGCCTACTCTAGGAGAATTTGGGCCCCCGGTTGCCCCTCTGCCAGAGATAATCATGCACTGGCCAGCAGAAGCCCCAGCCGGAGTCCAGTCCTTTAATCCAGCCCCTATGGTCTTACTCAGATCCATCCCCACAGACCATATTTTCACAGGTCACTCCTGGTTATCAGCCATCCATTGCTGCCAATGGTAGCCCCCATAACAGTGACCTGCTGTTTCCAAGACCAGCTATCAGCCTGTCAGCCCCTGAACTGCTTGGCCTTCTCTCAGCTGTCACCTCCAAGCTGTCACCTTTAGCTCCTGCTCCCAACTCGCCTCTGACTCCCTTTCTCCAGAGTCCTGCTGGCTGAGCGCCGCTCTGCGGGGCAACCCAGTGTCCAGTAATAGGCCAGCAAGTTCATTTCAGTATGAATATGATAGAGAACACAGCAATGCCTTGATTAACACAGCAGAAGATCTGTAAACCGGGCAGCACAAAGGTTAATGCAACAAAAAATAAAGAGCAAATTGATTAATAGACCAAAACAGCAATCAGTATGCCAAGACGAATACAGTTGCAAATACAGAATTGAATCCGTAGAGCAAGGGACTTGTTGATAGAGTAGAGATGTGCATTTTGTAGGATAAGGTGCTAGGATGACAAGAAATTAAAATGACAGAATATGCATATAATTACTGGAAAGACCCATGCTGATCACAATACTCTCATTCATAAAACACACAGCAATTTCTGTAGAACTCACATTTTGACTTTCTTCTCCATTAACAGTTTTATGTGCAAGAGCAAAGACGGCATCAGAAGGCATCTTTCCATGAAGCAACATTTAATTTCACATCAGAGGAGGAGACTCCAGAGCTGTGTCTAGACTTAAAGGCAGACACTAACTACACGGTGAGCATCACTGTAGTGTCTCCTGAGTACTCGGATCCCATCACTATCACAATTAATACTGTGGGTAAGTGTCCTGCTGGTTCATTTACCTAGCTGTTAGGCTTAAGGGGGACGATAGCGCAAAGTGAATATGCTCATGTAGCTGATTTTTTGTGGCTCTAGTCAAGTGAGTGAGGGTTTGCTAATATGTGGAGCATTGCATTTACTGGATTCAAAGGTCTAGACAAAGTGGTTGCTGGAGAGAAGCTGCATGAAGGACCAAGCATGGTCAGAACAAGTAGGCCTTGAAGGTAAGAACCATGAGAGATGGTCAGGCCAGGTAGTTGCTGGAGGGAAACTGTGTGTGAGGGACCAGGAGATGCCCAAGACTTCAGTTTTCCACCACTGGGCACCATCTAAGGTATACAGGAATCCATTGAGCATGGTGTGTGTTGTTGCATAAGTAAAACTTGCCATGTTTTTGTATTGGCACTGCCGGAAAATATTTTTTGGTATCAACATTTTGATTTTTAAAATATGATAAAATACAATACATTTTAAGGAAAAAATAACTTAGAGTAGCATGCTGTAGTTTCAGCTGATGTTGTTTTCTTTCTCTGTTGGTTAATACCGAGACTTAAGTGCACAAAACCAGAGCAGAATATCATGATGTGTCTACACTTGCTCCCTATCGCAAGATACGGATGCAAATGTAGTGTACCAAAATTGCTAATGAAGCGCGGGATTTAAATATCCCGCGCTTAATTAACATAATCTCGTCCGGCCGCCATTTTGAAATTGCATTATTGCGAAATAAAACGCCCCGTGTAGCTGCATTATTTTGAGAGAAAACCCTTCTTTTGAAATAACTGTTAAACCTTCATTAGCAATTTCGGTACACTACATGTGCATCCCTATCTCGAGATAGGGAGCAAGTGTAGACATACCCTCAGAGTTGAAATCCACTATACAGGTCTGAGGGGAACATTCAGAGACTATTGAGGGAGTGTGGCTCATAGGGGAAAGCACAGGCGCTGCATATTGGGTTCTGTCCCCGGCCCTGACGCTGGCCTGCTGTGTGACTTTTTGTTACTTCACTTCTTAGTACTTCACTTTCCCCTTGGTCTGTCTTATCTGTTTGGATTGTTGTTCCTTCACTGCAGGAGCTGTCCTGTATTGTGTTAGTGTCCTGACCACTGCTACAAATAATCTGCTATAAATTACAAGATTTATCTTTTAAATGCAGTAAGGAGGAAAGGTACCTAGATGTATGAACAACAGTTTTTGAGAAGCTGTGACTTTTTTCTCTTTTCTTCTGTTCTGTAGAAGAGGAAGGATTCAACAATGTTTCAGTATTTAATGATACCTGTTTGAAATGGAGGAGACATTCTGGAAGAGTTGGAGTTAAGGAAACCTACCTAGTAAGTCAGATCTAATATTTTTTGTATTAAGAGTTGGATAGAAAAGTAGAATTTTGGATTAAAGATTTTGGTGGAAGTATTAATAATCCTAAAAAAAAAATGGCAGTGAAAAAAGTTAGTAGTTTGATGTGACTTTTAAACAGCTGTGTGACGCGCTCAGATTTTTCTGAAGAGCTTATTAAAAGTACGTTTGTCTTATTTCTATGATAGTTTCACATACAGGAACAACAGGGACGCTTGGGGAAATCATCCCATGAAATAATGATGATTAACTTGACCACCAAGGAGGAGAACCCCACGATGTGCCTCCCTCTACCCCTCGGTGTAAACTACACTGTGAATGTCACTGAGGCATCTACCAAGCTTCTTTTACAAATACCCATAATACTCCCAACGACTGGTGAGTGCTTTTGTTCTCCTGATCATTGTTTCCTTGTACTCGTCCATCAGTTTGTCAGCGTCCGTCTGGTATTTCTTGTCTTCAACTCAGTTGTAAACTCTTTGGGGCCAGAAGCTGGGTTTTTTTTGTTCTGTGTTTGTACAGCACCTGGCACAGACGGGCCCTGTGCCATGGCTGGGGCCCGTAGGTGCCATAATTATACAAATAAATTATAATAAGAGGAGTACGTTTAAGTTTCTAGTGCAGTGACTATCTGTAATAACAGGCTTACTTGGTTGGAATTCTGACTATTCCAAGGAGAAACTTTTAAGGTTTGAAGAACAAATGTATGAGGCAGTCGGTCTTAAATTGTCACTTTAAAGGAGTATGTTCCTCTCTTACCACCATGTCTCAAAATCCACCATAATTATTGCTAGGTATGCAGGATCATGAAGAGGGATATCGGGTTGTCTTGTCTAAATTAGAGACAAATACTGTATGGTCTGTATTCAGACAAAATGCCCATCGACTGCTGTGAGAATTGCCTAACAAAGTATTGATTTGTTCTTTTTGGTTGCATTTTCTTTAGGGCATAAAACATCTTTTACATAATATTATGCAGATGTACAGTTGTTAACACCTCGCTACGTATATATCCTGTTTGTAAAGAATGCTTTTATTGTGGATGTGCTATTTACTTATTTCAAGTTAAAGAATAATTGAAAGGGGTGCTTTAAACAAACAAACAATGAATGAATGAACTCACACCACAAGCACTCTTTCAAATGAAGACATCACCCTGTGAACCTTCCTAAAGTGATTTCATAAAGATTGTTTTCTTTAAGGTTTCATAAGCCTCTTTTTTTGCAAATACTCCTTGTGGAAGCATCTTTTCCTAATCCAATCTTTTTATTTAAATGTCATGTAATTTGGTGTAAACTGAGGCAGTCCTCTTATTGTAGAGCTGCATCACACACCAGAGTAAAGATCCGTCAACCAATCAATCTTGTGAGTTCCGGGGGCATCTCTCCTGTCAGTGTCAGTAGCTGCAGAACAGACATGTTTGTTCTTGCTTTCCAGCTTCTAATGTACAGTGTTGTTACATGTACACCCACACTTTACCATGAATACAGAAATGCCTACTTGTTTCAGCGCAGTGTGCAAATTGCACACATGGCTTCCCAGACTGTTCAAACTGGATTGACCACCAGTATAAGAAGGATCAAGTCAGAATGGAGAATCTTAAAACAAGATACCATGTTGATGAGCATGGTGTAAATGCCTAGGTAGAAGTTGTGTCCGCTTCCTGTAAAATGAATGGTCTTTAACCTCCGCTTTCAGGACTTTCCAGCCATTGGGAGTAAAACTATCATACACTACAGACCAAAATCTAGCAAAGTTTGGTTTTGTTTTTCATGGCATTTTGTGCCTGATTGGTACTCAGCAAAATAATCTGTAGAGCTATGCTTGCTCCTTCGCTTTGATGTTGTATTCATGTCTTCAGGAGCCTACAGAGTTGGATGAGAACATCCTTTCTGCTTTTGCACATCCTGTTTTATCCCTTGGGAGGCATGTGGCAGAGCATATTAGAGAGGGAGAGATAAAGGGTGTGTGAGATAAAGGCTTATTGTAAAGATAATAGCAGAATTTCCCTTCTGTGTTTATTTTTCTGCGTGCAGAGGAGTTGCTCAGCAATGTGTCTGTATTTAATGAAACGTGCGTGAAGTGGCAGAGAAAAGTTACAAGAGCTGGGACAGAGGAAACGTATACAGTAAGTGAGACGCAATTTCTATGTGCAAGGGGGAGTTTTGGAACTAATCTGGGCACTGAACAGCTTTGAAGATTTTATTTTTTTAGCTGGGTCTGCTGCAGTGTTGAATGAAGAGTCAATTGTTTGCTCTTTCTTTCCAGTAAGAACCACGTAGCACTTTCAATGAGGCTGGGTGAATGAATGAAGGGAAAAATACATCCCAGCCACGAGGTAGAGTAAAGGGCTCACCAAACTTTGACTCGGCCCTAATTCAGTAAAATATGTAAGCGTTTGCTTGAGCCCACTTCTGTTCAAATCTGAAAAGCTACAGGGAAATTAACAGCAAGTACACTACCATTAGTTACTATAGCTTTGGGAGAAAGTCCTTCGTGTTATGTTTTGTGTTGCAGAAGTTCCTATGGGACCCAATCATGGACCAACGCCCCATTGGTCTATGAGCTGTACAAATACATGACAATAACTTTGATTAGTGTAATAAGTGGGAAGAAATTAAGGCTTTGATTCAGGAAACTGTCCATATTCAGCAGAGCACTCAGGCACATACTTGTGTCTTCTTGAAGTCATTGAGAGTCATTGACTTGTCCAAGGTCACAACATAAAGTTGTGCAGAACCAGGAACAGAATCCATTACCTTCTGATTCCCAGTCCACAGTTCTCAGCACTAGATTGTATTTCCTGCCCCACATGAATGTTTGGAAATTTTGTTTTGCGCAATATACTTCAAGCTCACATCCAGTGCTGTAGATTAATCCAAAGAAGCTGTTGTAGTGTGATGCATTTTATTTATGTGACTCTTTGAAAGGTGCTTCTAGGTATGTTTGTAATATATTTAAATATGCAAAAACAAAAATAAAATATGAAATACAAAGGCACAGAAATGAATCATTCAACCAGGATCACCCAGACTAATAATAAAATCACGACTATTCCCACTTTTAGCCAATGATGACATCTCATTGGAAAGCCAGGGAAAAAATTTGGACTTGAACCACCTGAACATGCTGTAAAAGATTATCAACTCTAGCAGACCAGAGTGGAAATGAGTACCAAATTGGGGACCAGTCCTAGAAAATGACTGTCCCCCTTTTATACACCAGAAGGACCATTAGCTTGAGTGCATTTGTTGACCGCAGCTGAAGCGGGGAAGGGGCAATCTACAAAGTAGTCTTGTCTGAAGTGATTTACGGTTTTACTGGACAAAACCAACTCCTTGAGCCTGTCTCAAATGGGTGAATGCAAACTAATGACCACTGGAATAATGCATTTCCCACACTTACTGAGCACTTCCATTTTCCACTAAATTCAGTTTCCCAACAGCTTCATTTAGAGCATTTTGGGGTAGTCTACTGACAGCAGCTTTGGAAATTGTAACAGGGTATGCAGTCTTGTCTGTGTTCAGTCACCCTCATCCATGCCCTAATTTCAAACAAATCCCAGAGAGCCATTCCTCTACACCAGCCGGGTCTGATGAGATGAAAGCTTAGAGTTCAATGTTGTTGATGCCTCTATGGCCTGGTGAGACACATGTAGAAGTACAGGGAAAATTAACAGTAGGTATAGCAGAGTTAATATTGCAGAAGAGTGGCTTATTCTGATTTGTATTTTCCTGGGGCCTAGCACAAGTGCTAATTATTTTAATGTTTGTTTTAGTTGGTGGAAACAAATGAAGGCTCTGAGTTAATCAACTCTGTTCAGTAAAGCAGCTCATACTTATTTATGTCCCAGTAAAGCAGAAATAAGTAGGCTGCTTTGACTTTACTGAGCCAGCACTCTGAATTTTGGAGCTCCACAGCTAATTTAATCTTTTATTTTAAACTCCCACAACAGTTTCATATATTGGGACGAAGATGGTACCAGAAGGAATTCTCCCGTGAAATGATATTTAACTTTACTACAGGTGAAGAGACGCCAGAGGTGTGTTTAGAGCTCAACTCTGGTACTAACTACATGGTGAACATTACTACAGCATCCTCTCAGGGGGCCTCAGCCCTAATTGCCATAGCAATTAAGACAGAGGGTAGGTGTCATAACTCATAGAAGTAAGTAAGTGTGGGAATCTCATTTCATTATTTGGCACCCAAAGGGTGGATCTGAAACATTTTCTTTTGGTTTCAACCTCCAGAGGCCCAAATGTGAGATGCAAACATTGAACAAAGACCAACATTAAACTGAAACGTTTATGCAATAATGAACGTCTTCAGTCTCGTGTAGGATTTCTTGATCAGGTTCCCCACAGATTGCTATGCCAAGCTGTAACCCCGTCTCACCTTGAGGGAATGGGCATTCCCATACGCATGGCCTGTGAGCCATCTGCAGCCCAGTCAGCACCCAGCTGCAGCCCGTGTGACATCCTCAGGGCCATATAGGTAGTAAATATATATTTTGTGGATACGGTCCACATAACACAGAGAACTCATTGGTTTCCAGGCTCTGCACGGGTTATCTGCTTGCCTATGGGAGTGGTCTTTGCTGCTTAACTATATGCAGTTCTCTAGTGAGATGAGCTTTGCTGATAATAGCCTTATATTTAACAAGGGATGGGCTGTTCTCAGGTAGCCATTCATCAGTCATGGGATTGGAGGAGGGGAGGCTAAAGGCAGATCACCAATTTGTGATGCTTTGGCCTCTATTAAACTTTTAGCTTGCCCGCTGTTCTGTTCCTAGGGAGGTTGTATGCACCGGTCTTTAGCAGTATGGAGGTGCAAGGAGCCTCATGTATTTTCCCTCCTGAATGTTGTCTCAGCTCTGGGACAGGTGGTTGCACAATAGCTTCTCTCTGTCAGCTGTTGAGGACCCTGTAGAGTTGGATTGTTGTTTGTCCTACTCAGCCAACCTGTGTGGTGAAAGATGAGACGCTTCAGAGGGTGTAGCAGGAACGGCCAGAAGTGCTTTGTGTGGTACTTGACCGTCAGTAAATGTGTGTACAGTGTCATATTTGCAAGCAGCCTGGATTAAGTAATCAAAGGGTAGGTATAGTAGAACTCCAGAGTTACAAACTGACGGGTCAGTCCCACTCTTCATTTGGAACTGCAAGAACACAAGTGAGCAGCTAAGGGAGGTGTGGGGAGAGGCAGCATATAGAGGACATTACTGTGTTAAGTGAACACTACTAAAGAATTAAGGGAAAGCTTAAAGATTTGCCAAAGTTAAGGAAAGTGTTTCTGTGCTTGTTTCATTTATATTCAAATGGTTAAACACAGCATTTTTCTTCAGCACAGTAAAGTTTCAGAGCTGTATTAAGTCACTGTTCAGTTGCAAACTTTGGAAAGACTGCCATAATGTTTTGTTCAGCGTTACGTACATTTCAGAGTGATTAATAAGCTCCATTCCCGAGGGGGTTCGTAATGCTGAGGTTTTACTCTTAAGGGTTCATCTAGACTACAGGAAACAGTTGAAAGAAGATATGCAAATTCCGCATGAATTTGCATATCTTCTTCCGATCTGAAAGCTTTCGAAAGTGAAAGTAATTAAGATGCGGCTTTTTTGGAGACCCGCCCCCCTTTGTCGAAAAGCCGCGTAAACTTCCTTTTTTGAGGAATAGTGGCTTTTCAATGAAGGGGGTGGTTCGTCAAAAAAGCTGCCTCTTACTTACTTTCACTTTCAAAAGTTCTGCTTTTGAAAGTGTGATCGGAAGAAGATATGCAAATTCCCGCAGAGTTTGCATATCCTCTTTCGACCATTCTGTGTAGTCTAGATACACTCTAACTGACTCAGGTCTTTATGCTTCAGAATTGCAACAGTGTGTCATTGGAGCACATACCCTAGGAAAAAATGTCTAATCATAACTGTGTACACTGAGGATGTTCTATGGACATTTCTTTGTCTTTTTGTCTGCCCAAATGGTACCCTCGGAAATCTTAAGTGTTTTTGAGTGTGACTGTCAAGTAATGAATATTTTAAAATGCCAAACTGATAAGCTGATGCTCCATGTCCTGAGTATTTGAGATTTTTTTTTCTGTGTGTGTGGAACATAAGCTATATGGCTAGTACTGTTCTTTCAGTAGAAAAGTAGGTCTTAGTTCCTAAATAAAACTGCTGTGTGTGTTGGTTTTTGGATCATCTGAGCCTGAAACATTTGGGCTACGTCTATACTGCACAGAATGGTTCTTGCTCAAGAGGGGCTTTTTGCGCAAAAAGGAGCTGTATAGAAGGCTCCTTTTTGCGCAAAAGCCCCTTCCGCGAAAATAGCAGCTCATTAAATATGCAAATGAGGTGTGACGATATTTACTGCTTCGCCTCATTTGCATATTTTCTTGTGCAAGAGAGCACAGTATAGACGTAGCCTTGAAGTTTCATGTTTTGCTTATTCACTGAAAGGAAGAAGCTATTTTTAAAAATAAAAGTATGAGGAATTCCTGCCCCCAACTCCATATTTTATGAAAATTAGGGTAAAACCAGATTTGTAAACTTGCTCAACACTCAACAGCTCTCACTTGGGCACTTGCACAAGTGGCCAAATTTTCAAGATGTGCAACTACTTGGTATAGCTGGGTGCTGAGCATTTTTAAAACTATGATCCTGCTTACGGGTGACGAGCAGTCTTGAAAATCTGACTCTCAGTGTTTGTCATCTGCATTTGTGGTGCAGAGTTAAGATGGGCTGAAAGTGAAATATTCATCGTACTCCCGTACCTACCAAATTGTACCTCTGGGAAGTTATCTCCAGCAACAATATCCTGTGCCACACACTAGCCAGCTGGTACTTTTCAGCTCTGTAGTCACATACGGAGAATTGGTCTCTGTCAGTAACTATTTCCTTTGGAAATGACATCAGACCCCCTGGTGAGGTCTGACAAGAAGCCAGGAGCCCATCCTTCCCTCCTGCTCGTTAAATGAGAACGGAGCTTTTTGGCTCGTACATAGCAAGGAGCAGGTTTTGAAACAAATATTTGGCTTGTGGCATATGCCGTTTCCCCAAAGCCATTGCTTTACCAATATTATTTTGATTTTGAAGGGTGACTTTTTTTTCCTCTCTCTCCTCTTACAAACTACTTCCTCTCCTAGAACTTAGACAACTCAGGTTGACCTTAATTTGTGGAAAGGCTTTAAAATTCCCTTTTAATACCATATTTGGTTTTTTTTAAAAACAGAATTTCATTTAAAAAATTTATATCCTATTTACAGTATCTAGCCACTCAAAAAGGAATGAAGTTCCACTCCTTCCTAATAACAGTGGATCCTCTAAAGTAAAAATAGAGTCATACTTTGTCGTTTTCAGCCGATCATGATCAATAATATTACAGGAAGGTTTAAAAAATGTTTTTAGTTATGACCCTTTCTCATTCTCTTTGCAGTAAAGGAAGCCTTTAGTAATATGCTGATCCTTAACGACACCTGCTTGACCTGGAAGAGAAGCATTAGGAGAGCTGAGGGGAAGGAAATCTATTCAGTAAGGGATGCATATTTTAGATGTTTTATTTTAAAACAATCAAGCAAATATTGGCAAACCAGAGTCTTCATACAATATGTTGGGTCTCAATGCTTCTGGTGTGACACTGAGTCAGTCACAGGGGTGACTAGTATGTAGCATCTTAAGAAAACTAAAAGGCCTAGTGGCCATTGAAAAGGAGTACACGCAATCTTGCCCTTTCTTGTTTCTCTCTCATCTCTGTTTTGCGCTCGTTGGTTTGGGGTTTTTTTTCCCTGTCTGTGGTTCTGCTCCTCTCCAGCCTTCAGCAATAGGCCACTGTGCCTTGCCATGTACTCGGTGATCCCCTCATCCTGCCGTTGAGCCGTTGAGGCTGTCTGTGGTGAGCCCTAAAATGGCTTTTCTCAGGAGCAGTTGACCGTTTTGTGGGGCCCCCCTTTGCCACGGCGCATGCACGGTGGCGCCATGCGCATGCACGGTGGTGCTACAGCGCATGCACGGGGCTTCTCGGAGCCCGGGGCAGCCACCCCGCTCGCCCTGCCCTATATCCGCCCCGGCTGTTCTTATCTAAAGTGTCCAGGGGGGAGCAGACCACCTGCGTGGACCCCTGGGCAAGATGAGTGTGTGTGTGTGTGGGGGGGGGGAGACGGCTTTGCGCTCCTGTAGGGCACAGATTTGGGCAGGAGTGAGGGTATCCAGCCCTTCTGGTCGCCCGGAGCACGGTGTGCCTGCCCCCAGGCCTAAGAGCCACATGGAGTGCGCAGCGTAGTGCTCCAACGGTGATTTAAAGGGCCAAGAGCTGCTGTAGTAGCAGTGGCAGAAGCTGGGAGCCCCGGGTCCCTTTGAATCACTGAGTCCTGGGGCAACTGCTCCCCCCTATCTCCCCTGTGTTGGCAGGTGTGAAAGTGTCCATAGTTAGAGATTATCTGAGAGTAAGACAAATAGACTGCAGGCAGGCTTTGTTTCAGTCTAGTAAGTACGAATTTACAGGTATGAACATTCTGACAATTTAGCACCCAAGTAGTGTGTGTGCTTGTAGTTTTCTATAAGTGCAGCTATCTAATTTGATCCTGGGTGATACTTGGCATTCTCATTTCATGTGGCTATAGTGTACTTGGACTTTCAGAAAGACTTTGACAAGGTCCCTCATGAAAGGCTCTTAAGCAGGGATAAGAGGGCACGTCCTCTCTTGGATCAGTAACTAGTTAAAAGACAGGAAAGCAAGGGCAGGAATAAATGGTCATTTTTCAAAATAGAGAGCTGTAAATAGTGGTGCCCCCTGGGGGTCTGTAAGGGAAGCAGTGCTGTTCAGCATATTCATATATGATCTGGAAAAAGGGGTAGAGAGTGAAGTGGCAAAATCTACGGATGATACAAACTTATTCAAAACCGTTCAGTCCAAAGGAGAATGCAAAGTCGAAGGAAGAGTAGTCTTCCTTCAACTTTCCTTACTCCTCGCGAATTGAGGGTTACCATGAGTCAGAGTAAGAAGTCCTGCAGCTCAACATTATTTTGAAATAAAGGTTTCTAGCATAGATGTGCACTATGTTATTCCGAAATAACGCTGCTGTGTAGACATACCGTAGATGATTGCCTGTCTTGTTCGTTCTATCTGAAGCTCCTGGCATTGGCCGCTGTCAGAAGGCAGGATACTGGACTAAAATGAACCAAGGTCTGACCCAGTAAGGCTGTTCTTATGTTGACTTCTGTAGGGTCTGCTAGTAACAAATACCTTTCTGGATCAAGTGATAACTGCACAGCAGGCAGTTGGGTTTACAGTGAAGATACCTGAGTAAGCTGAGGATTCCTGTTAGCTGGCAAACTAGCAGTTGTATGTGTGTGGGTGGGTGGCTGGGTGGGAGGGGGGTTCTTTACCAAACAAAAAGAAACGGGAACTTTAGTACAGTGTTGTTAAAGTTTATCAAACATGCTGTGTCTTGGAAATGTTTTGATTGTAGTAATACTTGACAAATTTAAAATAGTATGTGTGTATGCAAATGTAGATTTTCAACAAGGATACGGTCAATGAACTTTTCATAAAGTTTATGATAAATGATTTAGTTAGAGTATCTCCTATGCTCAACCTGTGTGAAGTGTCAAAGTCTTTCATTTACAGCACGGTGATCATTTCATTACAGTTTCACATACAAGGCCGACGTTGGTATCAGAAGGAATTCTTTCATGAAATGGCCTTTAACCTCACCACTTATGGACTGACTCCAGAGGTGTGTTTTGATTTGCATCCAGGCACCAATTACACTGTGAATATCTCCACAGCAGCTTTGGATCTTTCTGTGCTAGTTTCCATGTCAACACCAATTGCTGGTATGTCCTCTGTGTGTGTGTGTGTGTGTGTGTGTGTGTGTGTGGGTTTTTTGTTTTTTTTTTTTTTAAATAACAAAATGACCACTGGAGTGTGAGCACTTAGCCTAGCTAGCAATATTAGCAACTAATTTGAACTGTCTCTCAGTATAGATTGTTGAAGAAACTGCCTTGTGCTTAAAACCTGTTATCTAGTTATGATAGATTTCATGCTGTTTCTTGTTGAATCAGCAAATCCCAAAATACAGGGACAGTATTGTGTGTTTTGAAATGTCACTTCAGCTTTGCAGGGTACAGTAAAACTCCAATAGTCCGGCACTCCTGATAGTCCGGCATCAAAATGGCAAGAGCCTAGTGAGTGAGCTTTGGCAAAAAATGAGTCACAAGGTAGCAGCAGCAGCAGCTGAACTGAGCAAAAAGGGTAAAAAAGGCTTAAAAAAATTAAAACATTACAGTATACTGTAGACAGTATGTACAATAAAAAGGGTTAAGAACACTTTATATACAGTATATAATGTATACAGTGTATATATATAACCTGCTTATAGTACCTCCTGATAGTCTGGCATATTTGATAATCTGGCACCACCTAAATCCCATAGGTTCTGGATTATCGGAAGTCTACTGTAATTGGAGAGGAAGGATAGGCCGGAATGCTGAAAACCTAGTTCAATCTCCTGTCACTAGTCTCTGTGTACCTTTCTTTCCCATATGTACAGTGGGGCTAATGGAACTTCTCTGCTTTGCAGGGGTTGAAAGATGGTGAGATGCTTGGATGCTGTGGTAATGGGGTAATAGACAGACAGTACTACCAATGGTGATTTAAAAAAGTTATTCCAGCAAAAAGGCACTGTTGGCAAAGGAGGAGAAAGAACAAGTTATGCTTCAAGTTTTAATTTAATTTGCTTCCAGAATTTTTTTTTCCATAAAGAAGACTGCACTACAGCTGGAACCTATAATCTGGCACTCTCTGGTCTGTCAAAATCCGTGGTCCGGCATGATTTCAGTGAGCTGGATGTCCACTTATCATACGTTTGGTCAAGTTTCCCATGGTCCCATAAAGTTTGCAGCCACTAGTCCTGGTTCTCAGTGTTCTGTGCTGTTATTTAACTCTAATTTACCCCTAAATGTCTTCTAAGAACTTGGCAAGCAGTGGACATGTAGATAATGCTGCTAGGCAGTATTGACTATCTGTGGTTTGGCAAATTCTCTGGTTCCATGCTGGTCAGTTCCCAAAGGTGCTGGGACTGGAGAAGTTCAATCTATAGTAAAAATCTTCAGCCTCCGAGCCTATTTTGATTTGTTAGGTCATTTTTGTATCTTTCCTATACTGAAAAGCTTCTGTGTTAGAGTTAAAAACCAAAACCAGTGAAACACTAGCATTGGAGTTGGCTCTAATTCTCTTTGTGTTGGCAGCAGATGGATGAGACAGATGAAACCTAGCAAGCTCTTTGAATTTTGTAACTCTGCTCAGCCACTAGGTGCAGCTGTTTATCTGCTGAATGTCTAATGAAGAAGGGAGCCTTTTGTGTGGCATTTTCCAAATCATGAATGATTCAGTACTTTTTAAATAGCAAATTTACGCTTTTAAGATGTCATAGAAGGGGGGGAAAATCTCTTCCTTGTATACAAAAGTTATTGAGTAGGGCAGACAGTATTCTGGATTGCTTGTGCAATGTACAGGAATTATTAGATGACTTCTGCTTAGAAATTTCCTGTCATTCAAAATTACATGAACAGACATAGCAGTTCAGTATCTTGTTAAAACAAAGCATGTACCAGAATGTAATCGATTGGGATGCTTTTGAATGTCCACTATTATAACCTGTAGGCGTTCCCCTTTTTTCATTGTCATCCTGTCAGAATTCACTGATGTATGCAAGAGTGGAATAGGATGTTCCTTGTACAGAAGACCAAGAATACTTTCTAGATGGTGCTGCATGACTAGGGTTGACCTAGAGGTGTTTAAGTCTCGGCTTGACCAAGCCCTGGCTGGGTTGATTTAGTTGGGATTGGTCCTGCCTAGAGCAGGGGGCTGGACTTGATGACCTTCTGAGGTCTCTTCCAGCTCTATGATTCTATGATGCTTTGGTAATTTGCGTGTTTCCCTTTGAGTTGAGTTAGTACTGAGTAAACTGCACCAACATAGTTCTGGATGAGATAGCTAGAGAGCCCTGCGTAATTACAAACTGAAATCAGCATCCACGGCTATAAATTTGTGTCCACACAGGGCTTTAGTTATCTGGTGGAGAGAGACAAAAACTTGGTCGTGTCTGCTTCTCAAGCAAGATCTCATTGCTTTGTGCTAAGATGGAGAGAATCTAGAGCATTTATAAATCTCATTCAGGAGATCTGAAGCCAGGGTCTGTCTCCTGACAGACATGATTCATTATGCTTATAGTGAGATGTGTGTCTAGGCAAAAAAACAGAATGTAGCAGCTTGCTGCTTTCCTTACCATAGGCAGCCCGGAAAGCACGTTCCTTTTAAGATAACTTTGTGATGCGCCTGTTATAGTTCTCATCTCCTGGCCAGTACAGGTTCTCTATTGAGTGCCTCACAGAGCACTGATATTCTGTTCCTTTCATGTTCCCAGGAGTATCCTCCTTTTGCTTGCATAACAGTTCTCACCATGTGCTTACATGAGATGGGAGCCTGAGTCATGAAAAATGGTTGAGCAGTTGTTGCCTTATATCAGTTTTAAAAGACTGGTAATGTAAGCTTTCTCTCTTTTGGAAGGAAAGACAGCTTGTGTCTGCTTGTCCTGCTCCCCTCCATCACACCTCCCACAAAAAAAAAAAAACCACAACCAACCCAAACCTGTCATGGTTGTGGGCAAGAGCTTTAAAACAACAAAAGGAAGTATTTTTTTCACACAACGCACAGTCAGTTATCTCCCTGCCAGAGGATGTTGTGAAGGCCAAGACAAGAACAGAGTTTAAAAAAGATCTAGATCATAGAATATTAAAACTGGAAGGGACCTTGAGAGATCATCAAGTCCAGTCCCCTGCCCTCACAGCAGGACTAAGCACCATTTAGACCATCCCTGATAGATGTCTATCTAACCTGTTCTTAAATATCTCCAGTGATGGAGATTCCACAACCTCTGTAGGCAATTTATTCCAGTGTTTAACCACCCTGACAGTTCCAAAGTTTTTTCGAATGTCTAACTTCACCCTCCCTTGCTGCAATTTAAGCCCATTGCTTCTTGTCCTATCATCAGTGGTCAAGGAAAACAATTTTTCTCCCTCCTCCTTGTAACACCTTTTTAGGTGCTTGAAAACTGCTATCATGTCTCCTCTCAGTCTTTTCTTTTCTAAACTAAGCAAACCCAGTTCTTTCAGTCTTCCCTCAAAGGTCATGTTCTCTAGACCTTTATCTTTTTTTTTTTTCTTCTCTGGATTCTCTCCAGTTTCTCCACATCTTTCTTGAAAGGTGGTGCCCAGAACTGGACACAATATTCCAATTAAAGCCTAACCAGTGCAGAGTAGAGTGGAAAAATTGCTTCGCCTGTCTTTTTCACAGCGCTCCTGTTAATGGATCCCAGAATCATGTTTGCTTTTTTTTGCAACGGTGTCACATTGTTGACTCCTTTTTAGATGAATTCTTGGAGATAGGTCCGTTTATGGCTGCTAGCCAGGATGCTGTTCCTAGCCTGTTTTGTTAAGACTGGGAATGGCGACAAGGCACAGATCGCTTGATGATTACCTGTTCCGTTCACTCCCCCTGGGGAACCTGGCATTGGTCATTGCCAGAAGACTGAACACGAGACTAGAAGGTCCTTTAGTCTGACCCAGTATGGCCGTTCTTATGTTCTTATTTATTATTTCTCTGTCAGAGTTACTGATTGTGTGTAGTCCCACACGTGCTCTTCACGTTCGTAGATCATTTGTGAAGACGATCTCCTAGGTAAAACATTATCACTGACTCGTTCTAAATTTAAGAAATGTCTTTCTTTTATGAACCCTCTCTGGCATCTGAGAAGTGTCTAAGGAGAATTTAAGAAATACTGGGTTTAAATGACTGAGCACAGCCGGGATATACATCTTATGTTGGTGGGAGTCTATGCTGAGCGAATAGATGCATCCTTCTGATAAAGAGAATGCAAGACGGCCTGAAAAAACACAAGTTTCCTGCCATCTAGAGAAATTCTTTTTGGAATGCAGATGCATTAAAACTTTTGTGTTTGTGAGTCTCTTTAAAAAGCATAAGGAAGGGAGAGAAGATATTTGGAAATCTGTATGTTTTGTAATGTTCTCTATGCCAGACTGATTTAAAAAATGTAACTTATGGCCAACATTATCAAAAGCACTTAGTGATTTTGAATGTCAAGATATAGCTTAGAGACCTGACTTTTAGTTGCACTTTTTGAAAATCAAACTTTACTTACTAAATTCCGCACCCAGTATCACAATTTACTTTTTGATCTAATTTAAAGTTTATTTTTCCAGTGTGCCACGGCTGTCTAGGTTATGTGAACATGGCTGCCGACAGGGCAAAGGGGGCAGGTGCCCCAGGACCCAGGTGATTTTTAAAAGGGTCAAAGTGGCATGCTTTGGGCACCTATGAAGGGCTCATTAGGGGTAACCAATTAACCGGAGTCCGGTCCCATCCCAAGTCTTTCCACAGCCCTGTATGTGGCGTATTTTAACTACAGCCAATAATAAAAAGGAGAAGGCAAATGCCCTTTTGAACAGAAACTTAAGAGTTGCCACAGTATGTTTCTTGCAACAACAATAGCGCCAAGATGGTGAAATGTGGAGGTTGCCCTTGTATTGTTAGAGGAATGTTATGCAAAACAAATGTGTTTGGGAAGGGATTTGAGATACAGAGATGGGGAACATTTGGAGACAGTAGTTAAGAAGACAATCCCAACATACAGTAGGAGTCGTCTGAAAATAAATGTGTTCATTGTTTGTTCCTTACGTTATCTCCCAGGCTTTGTGCCATACAAAATAAACAAAACCTTCAGTTACAGTTGTATTTTAAAAATTGTTTTTTCTCTGATAATGTTATTTTCTTGTAACATATTATGCATTTGTAAAGACATGCTTCTTTTTGGTAAAATTGGGGAACAGCAGGCATCTCAACAGAGAGCAACCAGTGTTAATGTTAAGGAGCAACATTAAGGTAGGGATGTAAATGGGTAACTGGTAAACTGACTACCTCGTAAGCATCACCCCTTACTAGATGATGCTTATTGGTAACCAGTTAACTAGTGCCTGGCCTAAGCAGGCTTCCTATCCATGGCACATCATAGGCATGTTCCAGCCCAGCCGGGTCCTCCATGTCATGCCACAGTTAACTGGTCACACATATAGTTTTGCCAGTTAACATTTTAAACAGGATATTACATCCCTAGTTTTTAGAGCTGAAAACTAGACCTTCTGGCTGTGTTTTGACTTGCAGGCATGTACATGTCATGTCTGCTCCATTGTTTTGGCTTCATAGAGTAGGATTTTTGCATAATTGAGTACCCAGTCCATTCATTAAAGAGGAACAGGCAGGCAGAGCGCAGAGATAATGTGACATGTATGTGTGCTTCTGTCATCATGGAGAAACTTCCAGCTGGTGAGTCACCCAAGAACAGTGGTGAGATTTTAGTCCACCTTCAGCCCTTGTTTAGGGGGAGAAAATGATAGAGTCTTCAGAAGTAGATCAATTTGAGGAAATTTTAGCTCTTATGCCACTAGTTAACCACCAGTTGTTTAACACTTTTGGAGACAGGCAAATTTCCTTAGCTTTGGGATGGACTGCTCTGTATTGGAACATAGTGCTTGTTAGGAAAATTCCTGGCTAGTAGGAAGTGGGGTTATTTTGTCTGAGTTACTAAGGGGAACATTTAACTTCCCCTCCAATAAAAACATGCCGGACCATGGATGTTGCCGGACAAGAGAGTCCCAGTTAAGGGAGGTGCAATCTGTATCAATATATATGTTTTTATGCAACAGGGATTTAGTCTCCAAACCTGCAAACATTTAGGTGTGATGTATTTAACTTTAAATATGTGAGTAACTATTGGAACTTCTTGCATGAATAACATTTAAGCACATGCATATCTGTCGACAGTACTGGTGCCATAAACTAGCCCAGTGCAGTTGTCTGTGAGAGGTTGTATGTGAAATCCTCCCTTCACATATAAACTTAATCTCCATCTACTGTGTTATGGGGTTTCTACAGGTTTCTGTTTTGGCACTTTCCATTTCTTCTTCTGCATCCTATTGCTGGGCAATATTCATGAATACAATGCCAGCTGTCACAGTCATGCTGGTAATTTGCAGATTCACTTCTGCACACCTGACCTGTTACCTCCTGGCCAAACCAAAATCTCCGTTTATTTTTCTGATATCTCCCCATGGATGTCCAATCTTCATCTTAACCACAACCTGGCCTAAAATGAACTCCTCAGTATTCGCCCCCTCCCACCCAAGACATGGTCATCATCCTCCTCCCTTTTGCTCATGCCCATAGCCTGGACGTTTTCTTTGACGTGGCTCTCTCTGGATCTTCACTGCCAGGCTACCTTTAAATTGTTTTATTTCTTCCTACATAGCAGCTCTTACGATATGGCCTTTCCGTTCTGTCCGCACAGCTAAAACTCTCAAACTGGCCCTCATCTTTCATGTCTCAACTACTCCAGTGGTTTCCTTTCTGGTCTTGACAAATTTCATCTTGCCCCAAATTCTGCTGCCAGCAGCATTTTCGTGACTTTGATCCCATTTCCTTCCTCTTTGCAACTCTCCATCGGCTTCACCTTCTCACCTGGATCAGAGGCAAACTACTTGTCTGCTTTTAAAACCTCCACAGCCTAACCCTGCCCAACCCAGCATTTCTCACATGGGACCAACGTGTTTGTTCTGCAAATGATTCTGTGGTCTTGATTGCCAATTTTAGAATTGTTTCAAACAAACCGCTGTGTTTTTTCCCACACGTGTGGGAGAAGGTCTTCATAAACATTTGCAAAGCTATGTTGTTGTTCTCCTTCAAATGCCTATTTAAACTCTTCTCTCTTGTGATGCCTACAAACAAATGGTTTGGTAGCTAGTGCTCTGTGAGCACTGCTTTTCATGCTGACCAGGAATGTCATTTGGGTTCCTTCGTTCTTCCGTCTGTCTCTCTCTGCATCTATTGTCTCTTGTATGGACTGTAAACTCTTTGAGCCTGTGAGAAAGGTATTGTACAAACGGAACAATGGAGATCCAGCCTCTTGCTGTAATACAATACAAATAACTAATAACAATAAAGTGAAACTATCCTGTTTAACTTTCACTGTTGAAACTTAGTGAATTGCAAAAAGAAAACAAACAGAACATAGTTTGTGATACGTCTCCCCTATTCCTCCAAAAAAAGCTAATGTTTTATAAAATGGTGTTAAAAACACAGATAAAGGTCCTCTCCTATTATATTATTGTTTAAAAATTAACATAGTTGTCTTATGAGATCTTTTTAAGTTGGTGTTTTTTTCTCTGTTCTAGTGGGCTGTTTTTTTGGTTATCTCCTCAGAAAGTTCTTTGATTTTCCTCAGATTAAAAGTTCTTTTTCTCTTCAGCATAAAATATACGTTGTTACATATGTTGTTCTTGTTGTGCTTCCTAACCAGTGCTATTTAATCAGTACTGCTACGTAACCCTTACTTACATCATTTGTACTTACTCCATTTCTTTATTTTAAATGTGAAACTGTAGCAAATTACTTTTATTTCAATAAAAATGCCCAAACTGCCATAACATCCTTGAAACAATGTGCTTGCAAGAAATGTCAGTTATGAAAATGGCATTATTTCAACAGTTTTTTTTCAGTTAATCACTAGGCCTGAACTGGAACTCTTGTTTTGACTTTCCAGAGAGAGACACCATTTTCATGCAGACCATGTGAGTCTGTTCCATAACTATTTTTAAAGCATTACCAGCAGCAGAGAATGCCATCTAAAAAAGCAGAGAAACCCAAACAGGCTTGTTCTGTTGCACCAAATGAAAGGTTTCTAAAAGAGTAGTAACTAAGCCAAATGTTGCAAATGAATATATGCTTATGGACAGTTAAATAGAGACACATGGAAGAGAGGCACAAAAATAGCCTTTTAAATAGAGACATTATGACTGAAGTATGTATAATAAAGTAAATTACAGTGCTATAGTCAGCTAAAATTCTGCGCTCCACAAATACAACTATCAAACCTTGATGGTATAAAGAAAGTGACACTGTTCTTCACTAATCACTGTGATTAGCCTATGTAGTCATAAGGCTGCAGTTGTAAACTGCATCTGTAAAAATTCAGGGGTCTCTGAGATTTAAAACAAGAATAAGTAAATTAGAAATCTAACTGGTTTAAAAAAAATCAGACCATTCCTATGAAACATCTTCTTGATAACAACAAACCGGCGGGACTCATCAATATCACCCAAAAGCTAGCAAGTTTGAGTTAGGATTGTGGTGCTCAGATGGTATGGACAGCAGTGCTGGCTTCGGTTTGATCCATGGCTGACTTCTATGGCCTGGCTTGGGGAAGAAGCTTGCAGACCGACTTCATCAACAGAACCAACTAACTGTGGCTCTGAGACTTGTAACTGGCACCTTAAAGTCCATGCTGCTACTAGCATTGCCAGATGGCTTCAGAAAAAATACTGAACCAAAAAAAAAGGACCCCAAGAGTTAAGCAAAAAACAAAACAAAACCCAGCATGGCCCCTTTAAGAAATGTGTGGTGAGGCTTTTTGGCCCTAACTGGCTGCCAGTGGCTGCCCATCATCTTGCCTCCCTGCATCGGGCTGGACAGCTCCCCGGTAAGCACTAGGGTTTCCAGGCTGCCTTCATATTGAGCTGGACAGCCCGGGATTTTTTCCTCCTGGCCAGGAAAAAAAATCAGGAAGTACCGGACATTTTAGGTGCCCGGTATTTTCTGAATTTTTTTTTACCAGACAGAAGGCGAAAATACCAGACTGTTCGGTTCAATACCAGACACCTGGCAACCCTAGCCGCTACGTGGGTGTCCAGTCCTTGCAAGTATTTTTTCACCAGCTATCTGGAGGGAGAGGGCTATGCCGCATGAGAACAACAAAATTGTTGCTAAACCAAAGCTCCCACTCCATGACAGCCTTGTTCACTCATCTCATGCTTGTCCTGCTGGCCATTTTAGGTGGTTGGAGAAGCTCTTCTGTCATCTGGCTTCAACTCAGAAAACATCTGGCAGATGCAATGGGTGGCCTCAGACATAAACAAGTGCCTCATTAGATGATCACACCATTGAGCATCCTGGTTTCTTGCTCTGCTGAAGGCCGTGTATGGCCATCAACCATAATGGGACATCACATGGAAGGGGTGTGTCCCTGAAGCACAAATTAAGAATCAAGGATTTGCCACCACGCAAATGCAGAACATAGCAGAACATGCTATGTACTTGCAGTGCTATCATACGTGCTTTCTGCTGTGTTGTGGCTTCCAGCTAACATTGTCACCCAGCTCAAATATTCTTGCTGCAAAAATGAGCCTTATTGTGAAAAGCCAGATTCTTGGCCTACCCAGCAATGGTTCTGAGAAGGGTATTTGGAGCAGGGTTTAATGAAAGATGGGGTAGAAGCTGGTATTTTTAGGCTTGTGTCATTGTGAAGTTTGAAGAATGCTGCTTTACGGTGGCACCCTATAATCCAGGTAGAATGTTTTGATAGTAATTTACCAGAAGAGCAAGAGGGGTAGATGTTAAATGCAAGCAGCTGAATTTGAGGCTGCAGCTTTTCACTCTTGATCAAGCATTTTCCCCCACAATGGCTGCCCTACATTAGGTGCTGGTATTTTTTCTGAGCACATGGAGGTGGTCTGAGGACTTTATTTTTCCCACAGGGATTGTTAAATGTTGATATTCTGTAGGCCTGGTAGTTGATTTATTTTTAATGTTCTGGCAATCACCTTTTTAAAATGTTCTGGTTGCCAAATACTGCATAGGAAAGTTTTGGGTTTTTTTTTTCCTCCTGGGTGAGAATGACACCAGTTCTTAAATTTTGGTCTGTTGCTGCTTTGCATCTTACCAGCACAGTCTGGGGAGAATTTAGACGTGCTTAAAGCTTTAACAACTTGTATTTCTGACCACTTACCCAATGTGACAAAGACAGCAAACTTTAAAGGCACTTGTGGCTTGCAAATTTGCAACTCTTCAAGCCATGTGCAAGGCATAATAGGTACTGTTACACTGCCTGTCTGCAATTTAATACAAAACTCAGATTGGTTAGACATTGATATCTTGTACACCGTGGGTAAGATTAGGGGAAAAAAACCTGATATTTTCTTTGGGGCAGAAAATTGAATTAAAGCTTCTCTTGACTGTGTTGGATGTCAAAGGAAGTGAGGTTACAAAATAGGACCCAAAGAAAGCTATGTCAACAGAATTTATTTTTCTACTTACACGTTCTCCAGAAGTTAAAGGGGCTCTTGAAAGTTCAGGGTAGTGCTGAAAGTCTGTCAGTTTATAAATACTTGACTCAGATAATCAAAATTTACATTACAAGAACTAGGGTTCAGATCTCTCACGTTTATTTGCTCAGGTTGAGCCTGCTGATATACCGTTCAATCAAAATAAATCTCCAGTGTGTGTTAACCAAAAATGTTGTTGATACATTTTAAGGTACACGTATTCAGGTTTGAATCTAAAGCACAGCTGTAGTTTTTAGGTTTCAGTTCCTGTGCAGTGTGAGAAAAAGCTTGCTACTGTCAAACTTGGATTATTTCTGAAATCTCTCTAAAGTGCTAATACTATTTTGCTTTTTAGATCCTCCATTCCCAGAAGTAGAGTTTGTAACAGTACATGGTCCTGCGCCAGTACTCAGCCTCCGGAAAGTAGAAGACAGGAATGGACCTATCAGGTCTGTGGAAATTTTTTTCTTACGTGTTCCCAACTCCCACAAAATAGATCAGTTTCAATGTTTATTTTAGACTATATTTGATAATTTAAGAGATGGGATCCAATCAAAAACTTTGACACAAAGTCCCATTTTTGCTGTGATTTGTCATTGTTCAGATCAGTAGTTTTGCTTCCGGTTAATGTCTACTTTTTGGACCATGTTGTGTCCTCAGTTACTCTGACATTATCTTGCTATAACTCCATTGGCATAAGTGGAGCTACCCCAGATATTCATGGGTGTAGCTAAGAGCAATTTGCAGTTTTCATGTACAAACCACATTCTGTAGCTAGCAGGACATTGTCTTGTAGCCGAGAGGATGTTGAGAAGGAAGGCCTTATGCCAGGGTGCAGTCATAGAAGATCCCGTGGGTTTGGTTCCTGGTGTGTTGATTATGCCACTGACATCTGCCGCCTTGCTCTTTCGGGCTGTCCGCCACCCTGCCCTGCTGAGTCAGATTCTCTGCTCTTCCCCAGACCAGGCACAGAGTTGGGGTTACCGCCCCCCAGAAGAGCAATGCCGACACTGAACCACTGCAGCTCTGGGAGGAGGCAGCTCTAGGGCACAGCACCCAGGAAACCCACCCGCCAAAAGGGATCAAACCCCCAGATCAATCCAGCTTTCTTTGTGTAAGAGTTTTACACACACAAACTGATGAGGGTGTTTGCCCTCTTTATCAATAAAAAAGAAAAATGCACACTTCTCCTCTCCCCCCGTAACAGTCATTTACACCGAGCCTGATAGTGAACAAAAGTATTCTTAAGTGCAAACTGTAGGATTTAAAAGTGGTTGCAAGTGAAAACAGTCTGATCAAAGTATGTGACTAAGTTAAAATGAAAAGAAAAGTTCTAAATCACTAAAACCTTATTGCAAGCAGATTCTTACCCTAATGAGGTTCTTGTTCAAGGCATAATCTTCATGTCAGACACTACCTCTTTTATTTTGACCTGGGTCCCCAGCCCTCTTTGGAGTGTGACACAAAGGAAGTGTGTCACTTCCCCTGGCTTAAATAGTCTCCTCCCCAGGGTGGGAATCTTTTATTCTACATTCTCCCTTCCATGGAAAAATTACCTGGTCAAAATGGAATCCCAGTACCAGGTGGTATGGTCACATATCTTACTAGTCCAATCACCTCTGGACTTACAGAACAAACAAGGCTGTTTAGATCACCCAGTTGTTAAGGCTTCTGGAGGTTAGGAGCACTAATGATGGCCCTCATTAGCACATTTAAAACTATAAACAGTCTCATACTGCATATTTCTAACTTTACATACAAGAATGATACAATCTGCTGGATCTGTGTATCCTATTTTGGTGCACGTAAAATTGATAGCCTACATAAAGTATTTTGTTTAAAGCATCTATGAAGTATATATATTTATATTTAGGTACCCAAATGATAAAAACTCCTTGAGAAGTGAATTTTAGCTCTGCTGACATATGGCTGTTAAGTGCCTGGCAACACAAGAGACAAGTTACCGTAACTTACGTCTTACTACAGCCGGAAATATTTGGAAGTTAAAACAGTGCAGGAGCCAAAGGATAATGTCACAAGAGTGCAGTGTGTGTACTCTGAGAGTTGCCTTTTTTGGTGGGAGGACACCACACTCTGAAGTTTGTTTAGTGAACTCAGAAGGCAAGTTTCTAATTAAAGCTCAATGGATGGGAGATGTCATCACTTTCTTGATTCTGGAGCCAGTATCTTTCTGGGAAATCAGGGACAAATAGGATTTTACAGGCTGATAATATGTTTCAGCTCTGCTTTGGCTACAAGAAGAAAGTTGTCTGCTGGATGAACTGAGCAAATATGCAGCTTGTGGTGATTCATAGTTGAGGAGTCTCACATGAAAATACTAAATTTGCATGCCCAATCATGTTAAATCTGTGTGTAATTTGGAAAATCAGCCTTCTAATAGGCACATATAGTCTGTTTTATATAGAGGGCCATAAATATAAAGGAAAATATTTCTCCCACCCACAGAAAGAGTTCACCTGAGCTGTGAGTGATTTGAAATTATGAAATAAATGACCAAACTGTATAAAGAATGAAATGCAAATATGATTTTCCCTGAGGTGGTCAGTGCACAGAAGTGAATTCTGATGGTTGCTTTTCTGTTTCATTCTAGTTCTTATCAAGTGATTGTGCTTCCCTGGCTATTTCAAGGCACGTTTTCTTGTGATTCCCTGGCTGCTGTGACTTTCTTTGGCAATGACACTGACATGGAGGGGTATGTGGCTGCTGAATTTCTGGCCAAGGATGTTGCTGACAACATGCTGATCTCTCTGGGAGACAGACATTACTATGGAGTGTTCTATAATGCTCCCTTGAAGCCAGGGAAGAATTACTGTGTGATACTGAGAATTGTAAGCCAATGGAATAAGGTAATGGGTGTTAAAAAACTTTTCTCTGAGGCTTTGTTGGATGAAACACGTTTTAATTGGAAAACTGCAGGGAAGGGGGCTAGCTTTTTGTTCTGTTTTGATTATATTGTCAGGGACAAGAAGTTGATGGTAAGAATTTAAATTGAAATGTCCTGAAGTAGCCGATTTAATTGCTTGCAGATCTCTTCACCATTGCAATGCAGGAGTGATTTTGGATACTGAAATAAAAACAAAGGAAAGGGTTAGGGATTTAGTACCAATTTCTGACTTCAGGGATGACCCCACTAATTCAAAAGCAATTACAAGTGCTTGTAATTTACAGAGGTGTAATTTAGCCATATGAAGTCTTAGTTTCTGAAAGCCACTCAACACCAACATATTTATGGCTTTGTCTACACCTCCCAGATTAAAGTGCTGGCACGACTGTGTGCTCACAGCACCAGCGCTGGGAGAGCATTCTCCCAGCACTCTGTGTAAGCCACTTCCACGAGGGGCATAGCTTCCAGTGCTGGGAACCTGTTCACACCGGTGCTGTACAGCACGGCAACTTGCACTCGGGGCAAGGGGTCACACTCCTAAGAGAGAAAGTTACGAGGCAGGAATGTGCCAGTGTAGCCAAGCTCTCTGATTCTCTTTTGAGTCAGGTACTTTTACACGAACATATTTTGTTCTTCCATGTGACATTGAGAGATGACCACTTTCCTCATTTGCATGTTAGTCTTATAAATAGCGGGGGATTTCAGCTATGGGCCCCCACCCCCAGTTTTGCTGGAGGACATGTTGCGAGGGTGACATTCCTTTATTGAAGAGGCTACATCGGTGATGCAATAGCAGTGCCAGCGAGTTCTTCCTCGGCCCCTGACTTGAAATGGTTTCCATTATATATAGGGTTATATGGCTCTCCGCACTTCAGTTGTACAAATTGTTTCAACACCTCTGAGGTGCCCGATGGTTGAGTTTTAAACATTTGAACAGAAGGAAGCTCTTATTTACTAGTCATTGAAGTTAAATAGTGCTGCCCAGTTATTTAAAAAATTAGTCACAAGATTTAAAAAAATTAATCATGGTTCACCACAGTTTGAACCATACTGTTAAAATACTAGTTGAAATGTATTATACATATTTTGGATGGTTTTCTACATTTTCAGATACACCGCATTCTGTCTTGTAATCAAAATCAAAGTGTACAGTGCTCATTTTATAGTAAGTAATTATTAGCAAAAAAACAAGCCAAAGAATTTTAAATAATGTGGCTAACAATTGCTCCTTTCCTAAATTACTCAACTTTCCCATTGTTGTTAAAAGTTGAGTAACTCCTGACATCTGTTGTCAGGAATGGATTAATTTTTCTGGTGTAGACCATCCCAGAGATATTTCACATAATACAGTACCTGAAGTTTAAATATTCGCCTGCAATTTTGGAAAGCCAGCCCCTGTAGCATTGTACACGACAACCACTGCAGGTCTGTTTTTGTTCAGTCTTTACTCTTTTATCCTTTTAAATATCTAGAAAATCCCATAAGCAAAGACTATATTAAGTATCATTGAGGCTATATAGGGGCTCAAAATAAAACCCAAAACAAAAGTTGTCTTTGTGTGGATGCATCATGATTTAGTTTTTAATTACATGATAATATAACACTGCAATAGTATACCTCTGTCTAAAATCTTCAATAAAATACATAGACTCTGATATTTACATACATAAACCATATCAGTATTATATAACATACTTCATGTTAGTTGTATACCATGGACTAAGTACTTAACATTTGCTGATGCAAATACATATGTTTGAGGGTGAGATTCAGAAAAGAGAACACATCAAAAATAGATGAAAACTGATTAAACAAGAACTTATAGAATCTGTCAGTAAAGATATTTTGGATCATTATGCAAAAAACTAGTGTAAGTACTATATTAAAATGCCTTTAAAAATTATAAGATGTTTATTTGAGACCAGTGTTCCCTGTAAGCTTTGGCGGCCACCCAGGAGAGATTCAAATGCCACCCAGCTGATTAACAAAGCGCCCAAAGCTGGCAGCATGTGTTTCTACTGGTAGCGCACATCCACACGTCTGGGTGCATATAACAAAATTTATTCCGGGCTTGAATGGAAAAAATTAGAGGGAACATTGTTAGACACACCCAGAATGACTATCTATATTAAACACTGTATAGAAATCTGTACACACGAAGAGGGGGCCGAGTTAAGACTGCATGTGCGGTCTTTTAACATTGATAATTCTTAACTTTTTTAGCACTGAACTATGCAACTTTATCATCCTCCTCATGTAGGGATTTTAGATCTTTTGTATAGAAAAGACTAGACGAGGGCTAAATTTTCATCAAAGCTTTCTCAATCTTATCTTTATAGCCTGTAATCTTCTCCGGAGAGCTTGTTAATGTAGCAAAAGTACAGGAATCTACTTCTATTGTAATAAATGTAAATGTTTCTTGTCTGAGTGCCTTTGCTTGATGGTGTACGTTTGCTGATTGAATACATCTCATGGGAAAATAGTGACACGGCTTCTGTATTCCTTTTCAGGTGAGGACACAGTCCTGTGCCGTTTGGGCACAAATTGAAGGTAAAGCAGTTTTTCATGCACTAGGAAAAGAGATGCTCTTGCCGCATTGCCTGTCTATATCTTGCCATAAGCTCAGTGCTAGCAATGAAGTCTAGGGGTACATTATGAAGGTTAGATCACATTTTTTCAGCCTGTGAGCTAGGACTCAAAACCAAGTCGCCAGAAAGTTCCGGAGGGTTGCAGGGCCGCTTCTGTCCCACTTGGCTGGCTGGCCGGCCAGCCTTGCTTTCCCACTCTAGCCAATGCAAACTGTGGGGCCCCAGCACCACTCAGGATGGGCCCAGCTGTCAGGATAACAGTAGGCCTGAGAGGCCAAATTTGAGGAGTTGGCACAGCCCCCACAAACGAGGTCGCACCTCTGCTCACACAGATTTGTTCCAGTTGGGGAGTGAGGCCATACCTGAGTGGTGCAGCAACCCAGCAGTGATTCTGTGGTGTTCATACTGCTGTGGTTACCATCCTATAAAAAGGAAATGATACCCACATTGCAGGAATCTGCAAGAGAGGAGTGAGCCATTTGGTGACTGGAAATAGCAGAATCAGTTAGTGGTACTGGAAACACCCTTGTCCCATGATATTGATTAAAACAGACGATTATAGAGAAGAAGGATCTTGATTAACTTTGACCATCATATGTTAAAAAAACCTCCCCCAAAAAAAAATCCAGCAGGGGAAGGACAGTGGTAGACAGGAAAATGCAATCGCTTTTGAGAAATATGCCAGTAATCTCATTTCTTCAGATGGCTGCTGACCAGTGGCTGTTCAGCTTAATTACAGCCTGATGGAGCAGTAAATCCATAGTGTGAGTTTAACTTTGATCAGATTTAGGCAGTGAATCACAAGACTGAGCTGCACCACAGCACACTCTGGAATTAGTTTCCTTGAATTGTTTGATGTTTTTCCTTTCAGATTTATCACCCTCTCTGCAACATGTGACTGTTGCCGGATTAGGGTCAGTCGCTGCGGTCTGCTTTATACTGCTCTTGTCCTTTTCAGCAGCACGGTATGTTACATTAACTATTAACTTTAATTATGTAGCTCTCTTGGGGAGAAACGTTTACACGTTTTGTTAAACAAAGGAGGCTGGCTGAGTGAGGCTTATCAGGTAGTTAGGCACTACATTAGAAGTTTCACCCACACCTTTACTGTGCAAGGGATCCATTCATTGAACTGACTAAATGATAAAGTACAAGCCCATTTATCCTCAAAAGTTTGGAGGGGAGTGTACACAACTGAGAGTATCCAATTCAGGATGAACTGTTGAGTAAAAGTCAGTCACAGCCCAAGAAGGGTGTCCCTCACTTCTAAGGTACTCCAAACCCGCCAAAGAGAGAATGTCTGTGTCACCATGATCGCTAACAAGAAGTCAGAAAAGCAGTTTCCTCACATACTTCAGTCCCTCTGTAGTCTGATTCCAAAGGACCAGCCCCACACCCAGATCAGTATGCAAATCAGATCTTAGCCAGAAATGACTCTGTTGCCAATCCTTTAGTATCCAAAAACGAATATAAATATAAAACAAATAAATAAATGTTAGGTTAAAGGGATCACATACATGCAACAATTTCACAGTTCTTGCTTCCAGCTCATAGCAAGACTAGAATAAACTGGTGGCTCATGTCAACTCTCTGGTTACTTCCAAATCATTGGAAGAATCTAGTCCCTTGGTTAGAATGCTCCCATTAGTATAAGACATCCAGAAGCATAAGCAGTAGAGAAGCTGGAGTAGAAAAGGTGAGATGGAGGTGTTCCTAAGGCCTTTTATACCTACTACCATGGGGAGGGAATCCCATTGTTCTTAATGTGGAAAAGCACCATAACAAGATGGAGTTTGGAGCCATCTGGACAAGTCACAAGTCCATGTATAGTTTTACCTATTTATAGCAGAAGCCATTATGCACATTCCAGTTTGACTGCTCGCAGGAAAGCCTATTCAGTGTAGATGGGCATTTGAGTGTAGTGCCCTTTTGATGAGCCATTCAACTTGAATAGTTCCTTCCCCCATATGCTGGCCAGTTGCTTCACTGATGCTACTCTCAGTCAAAATACATTGAAATATAAATACTTAGTGAAAGCTCATAACTTCAAACACAACAATGATAATGCATACAAGCAGCAGGATTATAGCCAGCAAATCATAATCTTCCCATAGACGCCTTACATGCCATGTCTTGTACAAGATTTGTTGCAAATATAGAACAGTGGTTGCAACAGTGATTCATGTGATCCTATTTTAATCAGATAACATCGCAGCCAAAACATCAGCAAAAGTGGGAGTTCATCTGACTAGAGTAGGGAATGGGAAAGTAGTTCTCAGAGAGATTCAGATCAGAGGGGTTTCAGTTTAATGGTAGCTAGATAAATGACGTGATATAATGCTGTTCTGAGAATAAAGTAACCATGCTTATTGGAAACACTGCTGTCCTTTCAATACCTGTGACATGCTGGTTCACCTACATTAAAAGCTTTCTAATTTTGTTTTAAGGAATCATCCAAAGGAGTAGTAAAACTCAGTTGCCTAGTAGGGATGAGCCTTTAATGAAATGCTGAACAAAATCTTGGCACGATTATTGAAGTTGTTACTTGGGAGATGTGCTGGAGATAGTCCTTCATGCAGGAACAGTAGCTTTAAAACTACTCTTCTTCCAAGACAAAACAAATTTTTTTTTTCTGTAATCTTTGCCGGGGGTGTTATGTGGTTATTGGTAAATGTTCCTTAAAAAAAAAACCTCAAAGCTTAAAATATGTCCATGACAAATTGCAGAGAAAGGAAAGGTTAGGTATTCTTCTTACTTCAGTATTCCATAAGAGATCAGTTGCCAGTGATTTCTCTGTGAAAAGATACAGTGATCTAATCAATTAAGCTGCTTATTGGGCATTCAGACAGAGCGGCATATGAGAGAGTGTTTATTTCCTAAAGCGAGGGGGAGCAGAAGGGAAAGGGATTATTTGGGGTTGGCTAAGTTTTAATTAGATTCTTGTGATCTAAATTTCACAGCGAAGGTTCCAAAGCCTTTCTGTGCTCTTGGCAGCATTTCATGCGGAAAGCGATAGCCACGCTCCCGTAGCAGCAAAGCACAGCGATGACCTTCACAGAGCACAGCGGGTTCTTAAACATGTTTTGGAAAGGGTATTGGGCCTAAACCAACCTTCTAGGTCAATTGGGCTAGATTTATTCCAGGGCCTGTGCTGCCTCCTGACAGTGAAGCCACTTGCAGTGGAAAATCCCACACAAGGCCTGTTGTGGCAGTTGGCAATTCTCTCTCTGTTAGGGGCAGAGGACCAAAATAGATCAAGGGAGATGGAGAATTTCCTGATATTCCCTGAGCAGCCTGTTTTGGTGGGGATTTTATGGAGCCCCTGACAGAAATTAAAGCTGGCCTGTTCCCAAAGGAATGTCTGAGGACATATCTCCACTTGCTATGTCAGAGATCACTCTTCTGATGTTTGATTTAGTGGGTCTAGTAAGGACCTGCTAAATCAAACCCTGAGGGTACTTGTCAATTTGCGAGGAGTGAGAAAGGAGCAGGAGGTGGCTAAGAGAGCACCACACTCAGCTTAAGATATGTCAACTCTAGCTATGTGATTTAGATAGCTGGAGTTGTGTATTTTAAGCCAACTTTCTGGATCTAATATAGACCTGGCCTAAGAGTGGAAACCCCATTTCTCCTCTGGCCTGGGTACCCTCTGCATCTATGGGTAAAACAATCCCCCGGTTCATGGGTAATGAGTGTCTCTATGTTTTTGTAAGTATCAGTCTACTATATTGCCCATCTCTGGAGAGAAAATCAAGGCCTGGGACTGGGCACAGTAAAAAACTTTCAACAACTGCAGTTGAATAGTTGGTCCTTCCTCTCCACTGGCAATCACCTTGAGGATGAGAAAATCTGCCATAGCTGTAACCCTTGTATTTTTTCTATCGCTAGCCTTCATTTGATGTTGGTATAGACTTGGTGTAAGTAACTTGCCTCATTTCTTAGTGGGCATAATTGAGAAGGTGCATGGAAATTTGTTGTAAATAAGGGCTGGGCTTGACAAACAGTTGGCTGGAGTCAGGTTGTCTGTGCTAGCAGAAATAAGCAGCAAAAGCTGGATGCTGAGCATTATGGACAAGATCAACATGGAATGTAAAGATCCAGTTCCATGCGAACGTGGACAGAGCATGCTATATAGAGATTGATTCCTGCAAGCCAGTCGAAAAATGTGTGGTATAAAGAATTGTGTAAATGTATATAATGGAAGAGTTTTTGTAAACGAGGTTGTGTGGTCCATCTCCTAGGCTAGAGTCTGACCAAATCTATGCTGAGCAATGTGTCAAATATAGAAACCTGAGCGATGAAATCCAGTGTCAAACTGGATGACATGTTCTCCCAGAACTGGACATGGTGGTCCGGAAGTGGTGTTGGAGGGAATCCCAACAGTTGGGTTATTATTTCTGTGGCTTCCAACACTACAGATCACCCCATTTTAATATAGGCCAGCATCATTTAAGTGTCAAATGGTTTGGGTGTCAGTGTCACCTAATCACAGTAGACCACATTTTGAATTCATGCTAAAAACTGCTGATTGACTTCACTGGAATAGTCCAGCTGAATAACAGCTCACCAGTGTAAGTGCCTTCAGAACTCAGGCTCAGGAAGAGGGCTGGCACTTGGAGGTGTCTAAGATATTCATTAGCCCAAAGTTGTTGCTTATAGAATTTCCTGTCACGCCCTCTTCTCCATCTGTTACTGACTCCTGACATTGTGCTTCCGGCTGTATGCCAATGCCTGTAGACATGCACACGCTTAATGGCAAAACTGTAGCACTATTGTAAGCTGTTTTATACCGATAGAGCTCAAGGACAAAAACCAGGGCAGTGCTCTTCAAAGGACTCTACCATTCTTAGCGATTCTCTCCACTGTTGGGAGATCCAGCACTGCAGCGTTGATCTAGGTCCATTTAGTCACTAGTGCGTCTAGTGGAGGCCTGCTAAATTGACAGATCACTATCCCATCAACTCTAGTATTCCACTGGAATGAGCAGAGTAAGGTAAGTCTACTGGTAGAGTTGCTCCCATCAACCTCCCTGCAGTGTAGACACCAGGAAGTCAATTTAAGCTATGGTGACTCCAGCTATATTAACATAACTAGAGTACCCTAACTTTAGGTCAATTTAACCCAATAGTGTAAACCTGCCCTGAGAGTAATCATCTTCCTATACTATACAGTAGTAGGAGAGTTTAGCATTTATATAGTGCCTTCCATCTTCTGTGGAAACCTTCTTGCCTATTTCTGATAAATAGAAACTAGTCTTCTTCTGCCCTTGAATTCTTATTAATATTTACCTACCTACTTTTTTTTCCCCCTTGCCAGTTCTTATCTCCACGACACAGTCCATGTACCTCCAGCTACACTGGCCAAAGGATTATCCTATGAGACAACTATGGATACAGCAGGAGGGGGGATTGCATCATCTTTCCTAGAGATTGAAAGTGTCTCTCTTCTGTAATGCATTCTCCCCCTGGTTGCCTGGAAGACAGGAGGGAGGACCCAGAATCTTCTTCTGTTACAGTCAGTGGCAGTGCAATATTGATATCTGCACATCCACTGCACTGACTATGTTAATAACTGGAGTGAGTTTGTTTGAAACAAAGTGAGATGCCTAGGCCTTCCTTGATTTCTTTATTACCTTCAGCACAGTCTAGAACTTTCACCAAAATTTGTATGTCAGAAAGGACACACAAGGACCGTTTCAAGCCTCCAGGTACAGGCCAAAACCATTTAACCATTGTAGAAATCTGGTATAATAGATGTTTTGGACAATGTTCCCTCTAAACTTTTCCATCCATGCATGGAATAATTTTTTTGTGCTCTGAGGCAGGTGCAAATGTGCACCAACAGCAGAAACAAAATCCTAGCTGCAGGCACTCCTCTAATCGGCTTGGCAGCATTTGAATCTGAGTGTCAGCACAGATGCACAGCTTAGAGGGAACACTAGTTTTGGAGTATGTTGTTGCTATTACTAATATATATTGAAAGAAAAAAATTAAGGCCAGCTAGTATTCTGATATCTTTATAATGAGTATTCTTTGAAATTAAATGGGTCCATTTGTGGAGTAATTGGAATACTCAAGGAGAAAATTGTTATTTGAAAATGGATTGGGTCCATATTCCGTTTTATAATGTGAGAGAATGCTAACCCCTCCCCCAACAAGTTAAATCCATAAAGCAGCCGCTGCATGACCAAATTGAGCTTTCTATCAATTAAAAGTAAATGTAGCTTCAATTTAAAAAAGCATAAAAGTGTTATAGACTTGAGTAATTATACTGAAATGTGTTCCCACACATGTTCAGGAGATGCTAAGGTTTACTGCAAATCTACAAAATACTCCATGCATCTATGTAACATCCATGCTAAAACATTAAGGGTTTCTGAATTTTTAATAAGGAGCTACATGTCTTCAACTGCAATTATTGCAACTTTGTACTTGTCATAATTTACAGTTGTGGAGAAACATGAATATCACATGTTTTAATGTAACATCTGGTTTAAAATAAACCTGAGCATAGATCAAGTTAGCCCTTTTGCTGTGCTGAGGATTAATTTTTCCTGTATTAAAGTTTCAGGTACTCTTCATTTTTCACTGCTTCCGTTCATGTTCAGAAATTACTTGAAAATGACAGCAAAATCTTGCTAACAGGTGAAATAAAGAAAAATATCTTTGTTGTAGTGCTTGGTGGTTTTGTTTTTCCACATTGACAGTTGTTTACGGAGGCTTCTCTGCTTCCTTTCTCTGTATCAGGATCTACAGTAGCCTTGGTGTGTGTTTAATTGGTTTTGTGTAGTACTGTTGTGTGTGGTTTTGGTTATGCAGGTTTTAGCACTCAGAGAGGTTGTCTTAAAATGTGAAGTATTACAGACTTTAAGAGCCTACTGCTACTGCCTAAGGGAAACTGAAAACAACATAGTAGCCTTTTTAATCCCATTTGGGGTGACTGGTGCATTTTCAGATCAGTCCACACACATGTATGCAATAGCTGTACTTGGATAGTACCTTTCTAATAGATCTCACAAAATTTCCAAACCTGCCCTTACCTGTGCCACTGAGTAGGAGCTAGTAATTTGTTCCTTCACTAATTCAGAAGAGATTAATTATTTCTTGTTGCATTATTCCTTCATTTTTTCCTTTTGTTTAAAAACGCAACACAAACCTTAGAGACCTTTTCCATTACTGAAGATAATAATTGAATGAAAACATGCTACATAAACTATGTGCATAAATTTGGGTTTTGTTTCACCCTGGTCCCTATACAATGGGAGGTGCTGAGCATCCTTGGCTCCTAGTGAAGGCAGGGCACAGCCCCTCACAGACCAGTGTCCCAGAAGGCAAATAGAAATGCAGTTTCTTTCATACTGCACTGTGGAAGTCAACAGCTAAATTAACATTATTTCAGTGTTGCAGAATAGGAATCAGGCCCATGCATGGGGGGAGGGCCAGGTGCAAATGCACCTCCCACACAGTCCTGCAAGCTGGTCCAGCTTAGCTGCATGCAAGTTCCCAGTACAGCTGAGCCATGCACTTCCCTCAGCCTCCCCTCCCTCACAGGGAAAAGAGATGGATGATTTAGAATCATAGAACCACAGAGCTGGAAAAGACCTCAGGAAGTCAAGTCCAGGCCCCTGCTCTAGGCAGGACCAAGCCCAACTAAATCAACCCAGCCAGGGCTTTGT
>JANRFK010004149.1:110742938-110755608 GCA_030068395.1 Apalone spinifera | reverse complement strand
CATCCTCTTTGGAACCTCCCTTCAGGAAGTTGATGGCTGCTATCAAATCCCCTCTCACTCTTCTTTTGCAGACTGAACAGACCCAACTCCCTCAGCCTCTCCTCATAGGTCATATGCTCCAGCCCCCTAATCATTGTGGTTGCCCTCTGCTGGACCCTCTCCAATACTTCCACGTCCTTTCTATAGTGGGGGGCCCGGAACTGGACACACTACTCCAGATGTGGCCTCACCAGAGCTGAATAAAGGGGAATAATCACATCTCTGGATCTGCTGGCAATGCTCCTCTTAATGCAACCTAATATATGCCACTAGCCTTCTTGGCTACAAGGGCACACTGTTGGCTCATATCCAGCTTCTCATCCACTGTAACCCCCAGGTCTTTTTCTGCAAAACTACTACTTAGCTGGTTGGTCCCCAGCCTGTAACAATGCTTGGGATTCTTCCGTCCCAAGAGCCAGACTCTTCACTTGTCCTTGTTGAACCTCATCAAATTTCTTGTGGCCCAATCCTCCAATTTGTCTAAGTCACTCTGGACCCTAGCTACCTCTCCCCCTAGCTTAGTATCATCCACAAACTTTCTGAGGGTGCAATCCATCCCCTCATCCAGGTCATTAATAAAGATATTGAACAAAACCAGTCCTAGAACCAAACCTTGGGGCACGCCGCTAGAAACCGACCGCCATCCTGACATCGAGCTGTTGATCACTACCTACTGGGCCCGGCCTTCTAGCCATCTTATTGTCCATTTATCCAATCCACATTCCCTTAACTTGCTGGCAAGAATATTGTGGGAGACCGTCTCAAAAGCCTTGCTAAAGTCAAGGTATATCACATCCACTGACTTTCCCATGTCCACAGAGCCAGTTACCTCATCACGGAAGCTAATCAGATTGGTCAGGCACGACTTGCCCTTTGTGAATCCATGCTGACTATTCCTAATTTCCCCTCTTCCAAGTGCCTCAAAAGAGATTCTTTAAGGATCCCTTCCATGATTTTTCCAGGAACCAAAGAAAGACCGACCAGCCTATAGTTCCCTGAATCTTCCTTCTTCCCTTTTTTGAAGATGGGCACCACATTTGCCTCTTTCTAATCATCTGGGATCTCTCCCGTTCTCCACGATTTTTCAAAGATAATGGCCAAAGGCTCCTCAATGGCATTTGCCAATTCCCTCAGTACCCTCGGATGCATTAAGTCCGGACCCATGGATTTGTGTACATTTAAGCTTTTCTAAATAGTTCCTAACCTGTTGTTTACCCACCAAGGGCTGTCCATCTTTGTCCCATCCTGCGTCACTTAGCGCATTAGTCTGGGAGCTGACCTTATCTGTGAAGACAGAGGCAAAGAAAGCATTAAGTACTTCAGCTTTCCCCACATCATCTGTTACTAAGTTACCACCCTCATCCAGTAGGGACCGCACACCCTCTCTGATCACCTTCTTCTTGTTAACATGCCTGTAGAAACCTTTCTTGTTATCCTTCACATCCCTTGCCAGTTGCAATTCCATTTGCACTTTTCGCCTTCCATTTGCGCTTTCGCCCACGGCATTCTCGAGCTATACATTTAAACCCCTCCCTGGTCATTTGTCCAAGTTTCCACTTTCTGTAAGCATCCTTTTTGTGCTTAAATTCACCAAGGATTCCCCTGTAAGCCAATCCGGTCTCCTACCACGTTTGCCTCTCTTGCTATGCATCGGGATGGTTTCTTTCTGTGCCTTCAATAAGGCTTCTTTAAAATACTGCCAGCTGTCCTGGACTCCTTTCCCCTTCATGTTAGCATCCCAGGGGATTCTGCCCATCAGGTGTCTGAGGGAGTCAAAATCTGCATTTCTGAAGTCCAAGGTGTGTATTTTACTACTCTTTTCTTCCTTTGGTCAGGATCCTGAAATCTACCATCTGATGATCACTGCTTCCGAGGTTTTCGCCCACCTCTGCTTCCCCTATTAGTTCCTCCCTGTTTGTGAGCAGAAGGTCAAGCTGCGCACGGCCCCTGGTTGGATCCTTCAGCACTTGCGTCAAGAAGTTATCCCCAACATTCTCCAAAAACTGCTTGGATTGCCTGTGTACTGCCATATTGGTTTCCCAACAGATGTCAGGGTGATTAAAGTCCCCCACAAGAACCAGGGCCTGCAATCTGAAAGCTTCTCTCAGTTGTCTGAAGAAAGCCTCATCTACCCTCATCCACCTGATACGGTGGCCTGTAGTAGATACCAACCACAACATCACTGCTATTGTTTGCACCTCTAAACTTAACCCATAGACTCAACAGGTTTTTCTCCCTCTTTATACTGGAGTTCAGAGCAATCATATCACTCTTACGTATAGTGCAGCTCCTCCTCCTTTTCTCCCTTGCCTGTTGTTCCTGAACAGTCTATTCTCTTCCATGACAGCGCTCCAGTCGTGCAAGTCATCCCACCAAGTATCTATTATCCCAATTAAATCATATTTCTTGGACAGGGCCAGGGCCTCCAGTTCTCTCTTGTTTGTTGCCCAGACTTCTCTCAGTGTACAAACACCTCAGATAACCAGTTGATCGCCCTATCTTCTCCATTCGAATCAGGGGTCCTTCTTTCTTGCTCATTCCTCTTTCCATTTCTTCCCAGTATCCAACTTTCCCACTCCCCTCAGGGTTTTGGTCATCGTCCCCCAATGAACCTAGTTTAAAGCCCTCCTCACTAGGTTTGCAAGCCTGCCTGTGAAGATACTCCTTCCTCTCTTGGTTAGGTGGATCCCATCTCTTCCTAACAATCCTCGTGCCCGGAACAGAGTCCCATGGTTGAAGAAACCAAAGCCCTCTTTGCGACACCACCTGCGCAACCACGCATTTACTTCCTCAATTCGACGGTCCCTGCGCAGTCCTTTCCCTTCAACAGGGAGGATGGACGAGAACACCACTTGCGCTCCGAATTCTTGGATCCTTCCTCCCAGCACTACATAATCCGCAGTAACCCGCTCAAGGTCATTCTTGGCCGTATCGTTAGTTCCTACGTGGAGAAGCAGGAAGGGGTGGCGATCCGAAGGTTTGATGAGTTTGGTAAGCCTTTCAGTCACATCCTGAATTCGAGCTCCCGGTAAGCAGCACCCCTCTCGAGATTCCAGGTCTGGATGATAGATGGATGGCTCAGTCCCTCTTAAGAGGGAGTCCCCGACCACCACCACCCGTCGTCTTCTTTTGGGGGTGGTGGTCATGGAACACCCATCCCTACTACTATGCATCCCATGCCTGCCAGTAGCTGGTGTTCCCGTGCAGTTTCTTCCTTGTGAGGTCTCTTCCAGAGCACTCACTACTGCAGAGCCTGAGGAGAGAGCCTGCAAGCGATTACTTACCTCTATAGCATTGGGGGATTTCTGTGCTGGCCATTTTCCTCTTCTAGAAGTTACATGCTGCCAGTTCTCTTCCTGGTCCCGTACTGCCCTCGCTGGCTCTTCTGCCTGCTGTGCTTGCAGGATAAAATGCTACCTTCTGTCAAGGAAGTCTTCATCCTCTCTGATCGACTGTAGGGTTGACGCTTGGGCCTCCAGTCGTCTAATTTTTTCTTCCAAAATGGCAGCCAGCTTGCACTTAGAACGGATTTCATCTGCACTTTCTTCCGGAAGGCAGACAAACATAGCACACACTGTGCAGGTAACAGCAGACCTATCACCATCCATCCCTGCTGTCCTGGAGAAAGGATTTAAAAAGAAAGGCAAGAGAACCTCACGCCCTTCCCAACTCCCTCTCAGCATTCACCAGTTTGCAAGCTCCTTGGGTACTTGCTCACTGCTTTATAAAGCCCTGGCCTGCCTGAAAGTCCCTCCCCCTACCAAGGCTCAACCAATCACCAGAGGCTTCTAGCATTCAAACTTTAATTAGAAGTTTCACCTGCCAACAATTTTCACCTGCCACTCACAGCACACACTCCACAAAGGAGGAGGAGGGGAAAGTGAAAGTGGGGGGGAAGCCTCACTCAAACACGGGGGGGAAAAAAAACCAAACAAAAAACCCTAAGAAATCTAAAAGTGGGTTTTTTTTTAAATCAAAATGTTTGAGTAAACCAAAATGAATTCAAATTTTTCATTTTCTTTTAGCAGTTTGGGTATGTTTCACCAGGGCTCGCAAGTGTGTATTTTAATTTGGTCACATTTCAATAAAGAAAACAAGCTCTGCTATACTCCAAACTCTTGCAGGACCCACCCTTATGTAATAGTATTACTTTTTGAGTATGAAAAGACTTCTATCTTTACTGCAGCAAATTATTTTAAAATAGCTTTAACCTCATTTTAATGAGGGAAAGCTATAAGTTTTTCCCTAATATTTTTTACATCTTGATGATCTTCAGAATTTCTCTCACTATGAAATGCCACATAATATTCATTTAAAAATACTGATGGGGATAAAGCCAGCATTGAGCTATGGAGTTTCATGGTCTAATTCCTTAGCTGGAGTCAAAATCAAATGGCCAAAATGTTATGATCTGATGGTTGTTCAGACATGCACTCTTGTGGAATAAGATGGTGGTCTAAATTCACTTCCCAGTAGACATGTGAACCTCAGACATGCCTAGTGTATATTTCCATCTTTCACACATCAATGGAAACACCACGTAAACCACTTCTTGTATGTCTGAGGGTTGTATTTTAAATGGTCTATCTTTCACAAGAAACAAGTATAGGAAAGTTCTCTTCCTTATTAGGTGAAAGAACATCTTGCACCCTATCAGCTCTATGCGAGGCAGTGCTGACTGGGCCCAGTTTGGAGGAAATAGATGAAGTGGGTTAGTAGTTTCCAATTGGCTGTTTGCAAACAAAAGAAATGAATAGCAATGAGCTTACAGAACTGCCTCACTGATTATCCCACCCCAGAGCTCCAATCGGTGCTAAACACTGCCATGGAGACAAAAGCTACACTATCCTAAATTGGCAGCTAATGTCACCAAGATAAAATAGTTAATCATGCATATAATATGGCTTGTCACTAATTTCACTGCAATGAAGACTGGACTATTTGGGAATATTGTTTTTCCACTTACCTTCTGGTATCTTTCTGTAATACTTTAATTTCTATAAACCCTTTGTGACTGTATACATTTTTAGTATGTTAAAATCACTTTACCAATCACTGTTTCCACTCAAATTTTTCATTAACCTTTCTTATACACTCTCATTGCAGGACTATTTGGAACTCCTTTATATAGTTTAAAAAAAATGCGGTCCACATTTACAAAAAAGCATGCACATACACGCACCCCCAAAAATTCCTGCATATAGTCCTGGGAACATAGAGGCAGTCCAGTCCAATGGAGAAGGCGCTGGACTGGGAATGAGAATTCCTCCTGTGTGACCATGGACAAGATGCTTCACCTCTCTGGCTATTTAAATACTTCAAGGCAAGGACTGTGTCCCACTCTGTGTTTGAACGGTACATAACACAACAGTGCCCTGACCTTGGTGGGGGAAGCACTACTATCATACAAAATGTTCATCATGGAGGAATAAGTAGGGTTTCTATAAGCCTGACCAGGTCTGGATTAAGGGGGGGGCTAGCCAGGCAACTGCCCAGGGCACCAACCTATGGGGGGTACCTGATGGCAGCTGTAAGGGGCACTGCGCGCCCAGCCACGCGGTGCCCCTTAGAGCTGCCATCAGGCACCGGGGCTGCGCATGTGCCGTGCGCCCAGGGGTGGAGCCGTGCATGCATCGCACGCCCGCTGCCCAGGGCACAGGAATGGCTCGAGCCGGCCCTGAACCTGACTATGAAAGGTGCAGCACTGCCTGGAATCACTGTGACTTGCACGGAAGTGGGAACTTGCGCCGCAATTCACAGGATTGGGACCCCTTACAGCTGCAACTAACCACAGTGTACCGAGGCTGCAGGCATGTTCCCCATCTTACCCTGTTCAACAACTGTGCCTTTCCTAGGGAGATGTGGGCCCAGTAATGTCCCCAGAAAAGCCGATGAGGCACATTTCCTTCACCATGTGGGGTTTCACTACCCTGTCCTAGGGGCTTCTTAAGGAGAGACGAGGCTAGTGCTTGGCACCTTTCTATGCATCTGGTGGCTAATCCTGTAGAGAACAGTCACACCTGTCTCTTCTGTAAAAGTATGAAGATGCGGGGTAAAAATCAACTTGACATGCTAAATATTTTCAGTCACTCTAGCAAAGGTTAAAAATATCTATTAGATGGAAGCCATGTGCTCTTTAATTCAGCTTTGCATAAATGGCATGCAAATTTCATAGACCAATTACAAAATCTGGTCCCCTGTCTTTACCACGATGAAAGATAATGAGAACTAGTATTTTTGTGTGCCTGTCAAAGAAATTACTGGGAGCAGGCAAGAATTTTACAAAGCTCCTTTAATGGAGATAGCAACAGTTCTTCATCCCCATGAATGTTCTCAACACTCGTCTACTGAAGCAGCAACTTAACTTGGGAGAGGTGCAGATAAAGAACATTAATATTTAGCACTTGTCTTCTTTGGAGAACTTTCCAAACATTCATTAACCCCTTCTGATTTAGGAGCCTCTCTCTTCCCTGGATATTTTCTCATTTGCTTGGATGTTTTCTTAACATTTTAAACCTAAAAAATTGTATGTGCTGGCCAAACAGCTTTTCCATAAAAGATAAATATGTACTAAAATGAGGGCGACCATTGTTAACCAGACACAATCGTGAACCTGGAGTCCACATATTTTAAACACACAGAAAAAGTAAATCACATTCCCAAGGCCTCCAGTACCAGTCTGGGGCTGTGTCTAGACTGCAGATCTTTTTCCGCCTTTTCTTTTTTTTTCTTTTTTTTTTTTGAGGGGAAGAGGCTTTTCTGAAATTTGGTCCAAGTACACGGAGCCAATTTTCGGGGAAAACCTCCTATTTTGGCACATCCCTTATTCCTCTCACCTCTGTTCCAAAGAAGCGGACACGTTCCCTACATGGCAGAGTTTTTCCGGGATACCTTCAGTATCCCGGAAAAACTCTGCAATCTAGATATAGCTCGGATTACCCTGCTATAGCTCATAGAAGGATTTACATAGGCAGTCCATATACAGTCTATTTGGACTATCCAAAATCAGTTTAAATAACTTTTTGCAACTCAGCAGCTCACGGTCTCTACTATGAAACTGACCTCAGAACTTTAAAAGAAAAGGGTACTGTCATTAAAGACATACAACTATGAATAAACTAAAACTTAGTTTAGTTAATAAGAATTAGCTGTAAAGTATGTATGTGGGTACGAGCTGAAATATTTATTGGATGGCTGGGTCCTATGGCCAATCCCTTGGTATTGGTGAACTTTATATAGGGTTACTTACAACGACTTTCAGTGATCCATCCAGAGAGCAAGTCAAATATGAGGACGTTCAAGGCTGAGTTGCTTTAAAGGAACTGTGTTTGTGTCTTCTGGGTAATCAGTAAGGTGTTGTACAAGCTGGGGTGGTTTGGTTTTGTTGCTGGGGTGGTGAATTAAATGGCTAGGATAGCCACCAGCTTTGGGAATCCTCTGCCCCATTCTTTGCCGTTTGCCCTGATTTGAGCAATCTCTCTGTGACCTCTCCAAGCACACACAGGTCACGCTGACATTCAGCAAGTGGAGACTGTGGTCTGTCCTATGTGTCTGTGTATTGGATTTTCAGATTAGAGCAGAGCCTTCTGGGAGAGGGTGGAAAAAAAGCAGGGTACAGAGGTACAGATAATTCTGAGATTATGAACTCTGCTCTAGCTAGAAATCTTTCTACAGTAGAACCAAACTGTCCTGGAGCGAGTTACAGGGAAATGTTCAAAGGTGCAAAGCGAAATCTAATGAAAATCAGATATCCAACTTCCATCCGTGCCTTTGAAAGTTTCCCCTCGACGCTCCATGTGCTCTCACCCAACCAAAATCATCTTGATTTTGTCATTCACTCTCCCTGACTCAGTCCTGCCTTTGTCACATCCATGTCTAACATTAGAGGGTCCCTGTCCCAAGGGATTTATAAACCTCTCCCTCTGTGCTGTGCAGTACCTCGCACAACTTTGGGCACTTGCAAGATGGGAATAACAACACAATGTATTTCAGATTGTTCTCCCCCCACCGCCGCTCAGTTAAAACACCAGGGAATATTAAAGTATGAACAATTGCAGGTGAAATGTTTAGTCTATACAGTATTGCCTTGGCTAGGGAAAGGTCCCATAAAAAGTTCCCTTTGCTTGCTCATGAAACCTGCATGAAGTTTACTGAAAATCAGTTTGTTCATAATGACGCAAGATGCCAAGTCTCACCACCCTAAAAAGGGAACCCTCGGCCTACCTCCAGCCTGAGTCCTGCATAAGCTTACTCCTCAAACCCCACTGCCCCCGTTCTGGAAGGGCCAGCAGAGCTAAGTGGGTATTTCTATCTCCCTGATGTTCCCCACTGCTCATGCTGCCAAGAAAGGTGCCAATTATGTAAGTGGTTTTTCTGAGGCAGAGTCTGTTTAGATGCCATCTAAAAATGATAATATTGCCTTTTGAAAGCTGTCTGAGTGTTGCATCACATTTAGGTTAATCATAAAAGGTCTAGCATAGAGACTTTCGTAATTTCCCAGCAGTGCTGAGAGCCAGGAACACAGTAGAATCTCAGAGTTGTTCCTAATGCTGAACAACACGTTACAGTTCTTCCAAAAGTTTACAACTGGCCATTGACTTAATACAGCTTTGAAACTTTGCTATGCAGAAGAAAAATGCTGCTTTTCACCATTTTAATATAAATGAAGCAAGCAAGGAAAAGATCTCTTTACTTTGGCAAATCTTTAACTTTTTTTTGTTTTAGTAACGTACATGTAACACCGTTCCGCACTATTTACTTTGCATACTTCCGGTCCAAATGAGGCATGTGGTTCACCAGTCAGTTTGTGACCCTCGTGTTGTAATTTTGAGGTTTTTTTATAATTCATATCAGAGATGATTTTCCTGCTGTGCCACTATGGAAGAGATGAGCCCTTTGAAGTGATCTGGCTGAGCAAAGTGGACTGGGGGACCAGAAATAGAGTACTTTCCAAGCATGGAGGCATAATGCAACATCCCCAAATAAATTTTATAAACCTTCCCAAAATCCAAAGTATCAAAATCCTTTTGTCTTTTAAATAAGTGTATAGCCAGCCAACAAACCTCACTAATCTTACATTATGAAATTTCATTCTGCAGCGGGTGACTGATGTGCCACCACTACTAAGTCATTGTATGTATTTTAATGCCAGATGCGAAATTTACAATTCCTTTTGCATCCGCTGAAACACACAATCCTAAAACAACTGAATGAAACATGTCTGTGCTGCAAATGGATGGCAGTTCAGAAATCTGCTAATAGGCAGCAAACTAATGCATCAGCAATATTTCTATACATCCCCAGCACCGCACATATCACAGAGACAAACAGATGCATCAATTCTTTTATGTGATTAAATCAACAGTCAACATAAATTGCATTTAAGAGGCCTGGATATGATCAGATTACATCTAACATCACAGCAATATTTTACAACCAGCCTGTTATATATAGGTTAAGCTGCCAGATTTTTTTTAATTGCAGCAAAATGGTACTAAATGTAGGCAAACTTGTCCCAGGCTTTCAAGTAACTTGCTGTAAATGCAGGCTGTATAATATATGCCTCTGCTCGTCTTAAAATTCTGAGCCAGATTCTCCCTATAAAATCAGCGTGGTTCCATTTGAAACAATGGAATGATGCTAAATTGATGCAAATCAACTGTTATAATTTTACTCATGACAAATACACAGAGATAGGACATATCATGCACTTGCACATTAAAGAACAGCGCAAAAACATTAGCACTGTGAACAATATTTCCCAATACTTCAGGGGAAATATTAATTGTGCCATTATTTACCTATGTGGTGTAGTTTTACTTGGAGTCAATTCTGATAACTTAGGATTGCAATAATGGCGGGAGCTTTTTGTTTCATTGACAGATAGGAGAAGATGTAACCTTTCAGACAACGGGGAGACTTTGGTAGTAGCAGAAGTTGGTCTGTGTCTTGAGGAAGCTCCTGCTCCATTTATTTGCTGTCTACTGAAATAGGTTTGAGAATTCAAGGAGAGCCATCCCGTAACAATAGTCCTCCAACATCAGATTGCTTTAGGGTTGGGGGTATTTTTTTTTTAAACCTATGATGTTCCAGACCGAAATTATAATAGCAAAGTATATGAGAATTAGCGGCATACATCAAAGTAGGGCCTTTTAATTCTTGTGCAATTCTTCAAAAATAAAATACTGTCGGAAAGCTATCAGAGGGGTAGCAGTGTTAGTGTGGATCTGCAAAAGAGAGGACCAGACTTCTGAGAGAAACTGCAGAGCTGCAGTTCAGCTGCAAATTTGACATCAGCAGCTCAGGATTAAACAAAGACTGTGAATGGCTCGCCAATGACAAAAGCAGTTTCTCCTCTCTTGGTGTTCACACCTCCAGATCAGCTGCTAGAAGTGGGCCTCATCCTCCCTGATTGAATTTGCCTTGTTATCTCCAGCCTGATTCTTGCCTGCATATTTATACCTGTCTCTGGAAATTTCCACTACATGCATCTGATGAAGTGGGTCTTTGCCCACGAAAGCTTATGCTCCAATACGTCTGTTAGTCTATAAGGTGTTACAGGACTCCGTGTCGCTTTTGTAGGAAAGCTAATTAGCCTTCACAAAACCCAGTCTGGGGCAGATTAGTAATATCAGCCCCACTTTGCAGATGCAGGAAATAAAGGCATTGTATTTCCTTGGGCTCCTTTGAATCCCAGCCTTGGTGACTTGCCCAAGAACGCAGCAAAATGAAGAGCTAGGATCGGAATCCTCAAATTCCAATCTTCCAGTTGTGCGATCATTCCACGCTGCTCTGTTGCAGTTTAGTCATGGAAGGAATGCTGTTTTCTATTGGGACTTTGTGTTGCATCTTGTTGCCACCAAAAGAGGCAGTTTCCATACCCACCTCCCTTTTACCACACACTCCCTTGTAAACCCAGCACTGTTACTAAAAAAAGCAAGTGGCCCCTCTCAAGTTGCATTTCATTTGCAACCTCCATGTCAGATCAGATCTATTGGGCTTCCTGCTGGGAAATATTTTACAGGAATGAAGGATTTCATCATGCCACATCACCGCTGATAACTGTTGCAATATGAATGATTCAAACCGTCTGAAATATTTGAATACCCTTTCAGTTATTCATGACAGGCTTTGGGCATTTCACAATGGAAAACCAAGCCATCCGTGATTAAGCATGACCATATATCCTAATGCAATAATGAGGCATTGTTGTGCTGGCAGCATTACTGCAACAGGGATTTAATGCAGTTTAATCTAAATTAACTAAAGGTGTGACTATCAAGTGGATTAGTTAATTCTCCTCGGTGTCCCTGTGCAGCCAAGCCCTAAATCCACGTGCTGTAGCTGAAATGCTCCCCTTGCGTGAGCTTTTACTGATTTAAAAGTCTATTCACAGAGTCTCAAACTAGGTAATGTCTTGTACAAACATACCCACCTCGCACAAAAAAAAACCACTAGTTGGTAAATTCTCTCAACAAGTGACAATCCCATTCTAGCTCTACAAGTAATGCAGTTTCATCTTAATCCCCTAAAATCCAGCCTGCCACAGCACAGATCTAGAAATGAGTCTTAGTTGATTACATTAAATCAGCATGAGGTTGAAACTCCTTCCACCTAGGCCAGTTATTTCTTTGCTATTACAGATTCTACATACAGCTGCTCTCTCTTATCCCTGGCATTTTAGCCCTATAATTTGCCTTGGTATTGAGTGACTGCTAGTTTCTCTTGGGAAATGTATTTAATCAGATCCAAAGTGCACCTTCCATAGCAGTTGAAGGCTCTGTACCCAGGAAGATCCGGATTGCTTATCCATGGGTCTATGATTTTAGAAAGTGATGTGATTTTTGGATACCTCCATTTTTGCCCAACCTGACACCTAAAAAGTGCTTGATTTTCAGAAAGGGCTGAATACATGTTCTATGCAAATCAGACTATTTTTTAGGTCACCTCTGGTTGAGACATCCAAACTACCTACTCACTTTTGACAATACTAGCCCATATCTTTGAAAATTTCAAAACAGTTTAATAATCTCTCTAAAGCCCTGCAAACCCTTTACACGTGGTACTAAAGGGGAAGCACACGCATCAGGTTTGTGCAAGATCACAGTCCCTGGAGTTCATTTCCCTCTGTGTTAGAGCCTTTGACAAACTTTTTCAGCCCAACCTTCGTAAAATAAGACTCATTGAGTGGCAGAAGAGCCATATATTTATATGCACAGCTGCCTGAAGACATGGGCATACAGATTGTGTGTGTGTTCTCTCTCTCAATCCTTGGAATCTCCTGTTATTCGCCATAAAAACATCCATTCCAAACAGCTTTTACATTGCTTTCAGAGTTTCTTTTTTTCCAGAGAGAAGGAAGAGGCAAGCTACCACGAGATACTTCCCAAAGCCTGCCCTTGAGTCTTCCCCCAGCATGCTTGGCATTTGTATGTATATTTGGCATTGTACAGGACCTTGGAGATAAGCATGTTGCTTTTGTAAGTCTAGCTGACAAATGGGAGTTGCCTTTTGCTTCATCCTGTCATTTCTCGATGGTGCTGTCTTGTCGATTTTCCTGTCACCCGTGGACTCCCTCCCACTCTGCAGTCCATTTATCCAGTTTGAGCCATTTTGGAAGGCAGCACTTCAC
>JANRFK010004149.1:110730060-110742928 GCA_030068395.1 Apalone spinifera | reverse complement strand
ATTTGGAGATAAGCTTTTCCAGTCAGTCTTTAATCAAAGGATTAGTGCCTGGGTCCTTCCTGCCAGAGCCCAGATCCGTAACATCGGCTTTCAGATGGGAGACAAAATTCCAAACTAGAGCCCTAGCTGATTAGGAGAGGAAGCTTGGAACAATGCTAGAGAAATGTCTTTGTACACGTGTTTTAATAATCTCAGGTTTCAAAATATGGCATTTGCATCCTAAGCAACATTTGCTGATCTGTCATTTTTGAGGAAAATTATCAAAGTCTGTTACTGGGTTTAGGAGCAAAAGGACTTTCAAGAGGAGGGATTTTTACTCCTAAATCCACTAGCTGCCTTTTGAAAACCTCCACTGTATGGTTTAGAAGAAAACTAATTAACGGACAAACAAGAGGTGCAGCACGTTGCTATGGGCTGGAGGTAAATGTGGGAGCATGTGGGGTCTCACAGTTTGTAATGAATCGCATTTGCACCATCAGCAAACCGATACACTCTTGGTTTCTAGTGGAGGTTGCAAGCATCTCTCTAGGTTGGTTTTCTTGCACTCCATGGCATGTCTGAATCACTAACAATTGCCACAGAGTCATTTAAGGCCAATAAGAATACAGGCAGAAGAAAGAGGAAAAAAAAAAAGCATATCCCTTCCCTCAGAGCCTCAAAGCAAGCTCATTTAGCATGAGGAGACTGCTCTTTGCTGGGGAGAGAAAGCCACAACCACCATGTGAGTCACAGCAACAAGTGAAATGGTGACGAGCAGCCAGACTGGTGAGGGTCTTGAGGGTTTCCTCATTGCTTGCAAAGTAGCTTGTTTCTACCCTTGCAAAAATTTCCAAGTGTTGCTACCAGTGATGGTAACAACTTTGGAAGACTCAGTACATGTAATCCACTGGCTTTATAAGCACTAAATCCTCTAACCCTGCTGAGAGCAGCCCTAAAGGGTACAGGGGTTACAATGCCATTAGCCACAGCTCTGTGATAACCTCAGTAACTTCTCCACAGGGTCACTGAAGGGCCTAATCCATGGCAAGACTGCTGCTAGACAAGGTCCATATCTCTTTAAGCACCTTCCAAGCACTCTTTATGATGCTTCCCAAGGTTGTGTCAGTTGCTCCTTGCTCAATATTCCCTCAGCACAAGTGAATCGTGAGCTGGGTGGAATCGAGACTTGAATGCCTGGACAGGAACAAAAAACACACCCACCACACGCCACCAACCCCCCAAAAAGTCTTCTCTCTCCAGAAAGTAGAGGTGGCACGGCAACAGGTCTCGGGAACACATTGTTAAACAAAACATTTTCTCAGATTTTCCAATTCTCAGTTCTTTATCCAGCTTGTCCCTTTTAAATGCTTATCTATACTAGAGAAATTTGGCAAGATTTTTTCCCATGACTGCTAACACCAGTTCAGCATCTCCACTGGCAACATTGCTCAGAGTTTTGGACCTAATAATACATCCATACCAAAAAAAGCCATTGAAACTAGACCAATGCTGATGGAGGGGATTGCTGGGTTCAGCTACAAATAGCCTCATTTCTAATCTTGTCCTGCCACTTAATACTGAGCAGCTGACAAAGACTACAAGAATGGAAAATGACAATCCAGCGCTCTTTTGCCTTCCTCAACTACAAGCGTGTCATTGCTGTATAATAGAGTTAGCAGGACTGATTCTGAGGTTCCTTTACCAAGGACTGCCATGACAAATCCAGTAATCCTGAGGACACCAAAAAGTATCAGGAGTGTGATAAAACCAACAGTGACAGAGACTGCACATCCAGCCAAGATGTCTTAACCTAGCTAGCCTTTGATCTGCAAGGCGGCTATGTCCCTTTGGAGTTTGCCTTGGGGATGAAGTGGCATTCTACACAATGCTGCTGCTCTCTCCACCAGATAGGGACCTATCAAAGGCACTTTCCTGTACAATTTCAGAAGATCATGAGAACTACCAACCCCGGTTGCTTAAAAAAAACAACCCCACAAGACAGTTCCCAAAACATCACAAGATCAGCTTAAAAAAAACCCCACAGGACTAAAATGTTTTTGGAAATTTCACATTTTCAAACTTTTTCTGCAATCTGAGGGCTAGAAACTTGCTACTTTTCTTTAATAAAAGGAAAATTGAGATTTTCACTTATTACCATGTTTCCCAGAGCTGTGGTTCAGGACCCCACCAAAGTCTATGAGGCTAGTGATTAAAGATTTGGAAGCAGAGAGAGCCCTGGGCTGTAATTCAGCAAACACTTACAGACACAATTAACTTAAGTTCGTTAGTACTCCCCCTGCATTCAGTGCAATTACTCCATGCCCTTAAAGTTAAAGCTCTTTTCTCACTCTCTGTCCCTTACTCATATCAAACACCTGAGAGTATTAGAAACTGAAATAATTGTAACCAAGGGTTTTTTCTGTGTTTTCCATTTGTGTGTGTATATATTTTGTATTTGATTGAGCCTGGACAATGAAATTAGCCATTTTCATAGTTTCTTCTCCAGACAGAGATCAGATTCATTCTCCTGCCATCTCCTGCACTAGCACAGTGCAGCCGCATTTGGATTGCGAGGGTAATTATGTCGGTCGCTCTAGTGTGTCAGTTGGTATTTATCTTTAAAACAGCTCCATAGGAAAACATTTTTACAAATGGTAACGATTGTACATTTTGGGCCAAATTATACAGGCACAATCTCTAGCTATGAAAGATGAGACTACAACCACCACACACACAAAAAAGCAACTAAAATCCTTCAATCCACACGGTTAGGTTTTTTCTACATTCACTTATTTATCTGAAACAATTGCTTTCCCCTTTGGTTAGCAAAAATCATATCACTGTCTGAAGTTCTCTCTCCCCATATGCTAGAATGCCTCTTTTTGTAATCTTTCCATGGATGATTGATTCACTGGGGGTTAGTTGTCTGACACAGAATTTTATTCAGATTATGAACTTCTCTCATTTCCCAAATAAGAATAACCCATGTTGTTCCATAGAACACATCAACATTCCAGACATATGTTATCCTATCCCAGTGACCTCTAGCTAATCCATACAATATCAATATTGCTATTTCTCTGAGGTACACTCGGCTTCCAAAAGATATGCAAATTCGGCATAAATTTGCATATCTTCTGCTCCTTTTTTTGGAAGGGGTTTTTTTTAAGGGGGAAAAAAAGCAGTCTAAATGGGGTGTTTTGTACAAAACCCCTCTTTTTTTGAAAGCACTCTTATTCCTCAAGTAGTGAGGTTTACAGAGTTCTTTCGAAAAAGGGGGGTTTGCTCAAAACCCCCCCGTCTAGACTGCTTCCCACCCACCTTCGAAAAAACCTCTTCCGAAGAAAGGGATCGGAAGAAGATATGCAAATTCGCATATCTTCTTTCGGAAGCCGAGGGTAGTCTACACTTGCTCAGAGGGGAAGCTGCGTTAGTCTATATCTTCAAAAACAAAGAGGAGTGCTGGTTTTTACCCATGAAAGCTTATGCCCAAACAAATCTGTTAATCTTTAAGGTGCCACAGGATTTCTCATTGTTAATACCGACAATTTGTTAACACTCATCCTGTGCCCTTCATCGGAGGATCTCTAAGTACTTCACTAAAGGAGGGTAAGTATGGCTTGATTCAGCAGGAGGTGAAACTGAGGCACAAGGAAGTGAAGGGACTTGCCAGAGGTTACAAAAGCTATGTCTACACTGAGCCACTCAGCCTAGGTCAAGGGTGGGCAAAAGAGTCTCCGTAGGCCAGCTCTGGCCTGCCAAGGGGGTTTATCCAGCCTGGAAACCCTGTCGCTCTCCTGGCCCCAAGCCAATCAGGGCCTGGGGAGTGCGTGAAATCTCCTCCCCCACCGTGGCCAAGGTTGACTCTACACATCATGTGGCCCTTGCAGGGTGGGGACAGGTCAGAAGGAGACTTTCCATGCTCCCCCTGCTCCCGATTTACCTGGCTAGAGGGAGCGCAAGAAGTATCCTCCCGCTACCAGGGGTGCGGGCACCTAGAGGAACCACCAGCTGTTCAGAACACCTGTCAGTTTTCTTGGGGAGGGAGAGGGCAAAGACTTCATGTGTTCCCCTCATCCCCAGGCCAAATCAGGGTCTGTGGGCGGGGAAGAAGGAAAATGCCTTGGCCCTGCCCCTTCTGGGATGGCATGGAGACTCCAGAAATTTTTGAAGTTGTCCCCCCACAATCTAAAATTGACCATCCCTGGCTTAGGTAAGCAGATTTGGGCTTGTGAGATTCAAGCTAGCGTGCTAAAAAAGACCTCTGTGGACATTGCTGCTTGGGTGGAAACTCAACATCCACAGAGTGATTTTTAGCTCCCTAGCTTGAGTCTTGCTAGCACAAATCTACGTAGCTGGGTTGCCAAGCTCCCACGCAGCTATGCCCGAAGCAAGTCAGTGAAAGAGCTGAGACTAGCACTTCCAATCATTTGACTTCCACTTCTCTGGTCCAGACCCGTACTGTCTCCTTCCAGGTGTGGTGGCGTCTTTTGTTGCTTCAGCTCATGTCCTTCTACTACACTTCGGTAACAAGGATAGACGCCAGCTTTTCCATTAGTTCCACCACAAGCTTTTAAAATGTTATTTTGATGAATGATTGAGTTAGGGGAGCAACTGCATACTATTCGGATTATTCTCACGGACCTATGACCCGCCCTGGTCATTTACATAGCAATTTATTTTGAGTGTGGGAGGAAGCTTCAAAAAACTGTAATAGAAGTAAATGTGGGCATTCCTCCATTTCAAGTACTTTGCTAAAAGTGCTGTGCCAATATTGTACTGGCTCATGCTACATATGCACAAGAAAAAAAAAATTTGCACACTTAACTTATTTGAAATGTGTACATGAAATTAACCAAAGGCTTCAATACTTATGCAGGCAAACTTGCACTAGCAGGGAATAATTTCCCAATTGTATTAGTTATTTGAATATTTAATTAGTTTAATATATACAAATAAATGCTTGGGTTAAGTGTCTGGGAAAGAAAAGTATCAGAGGGGTAGCCGTGTTAGTCTGGATCTGCAAAAAAGTGACAAGGAGTCCTGTCGCACCTTATAGACTAACAGATGTATTGGAGCTTAAGCTTTCGTGGGTAAAGACCCACTTCGTCAGATGCATGGGAAAGAAAAGGTACTCTTACTCTTGAAAATTCATGCCTCTAGGCCAATTACTGTGAAAATTGGCATATGTATAGATAAATTGATAAGGAGAAGAGTCCTTTGTTTTTGGAAAGGAGCATATTGCGCACTAGGTGCATTAATGACCAGGCATTTGTTCAGCATAATACATTTAGCTCTAACAAACATCTAGCTTGTGCACGATGTACTGCTGAGGCTGCGGACCCATATGCAAACTGAAATCATTTGTTTTTGTGCAGATTGCATGTGACAGGAGCAATGCCGCGTAAACATGGAATATTCAAAGCCCATCGGTTCACTTCATAAAAGTTCTAAGCATCTTTCTGAGCTGGCTGGTGATTGTATTCTGCCCTGACTCTTAAGCTACTGTATATAACAGTAGCTGTGGCCCTGGTGAGCTGTGGAATGTTTATATTGGGGAGAGGGAGGCATCAGAAAGAAAAGTGGATAGAGAGCCCCTGCTCTAGATGATGCTGTAACATCAATAAATGTTAGCTTTGCCCGTCCCCTAAAGGAAGGGTGAATTTTCTCCTTCCTACGCAGGGTCCTGGCTCATCTCCCCCTGAAGCCCACACTGGGGGAAAAGAGGATCAAGGGATTTGGGCACAGACCTTTTGTGTCTTCTGGCGTATGGTTTCAGGCAGCAAGAACAAGGAATTAGATGTTAGGTAAGTGATGTAGCCAGCCTGCCACAGCAGTAGACATCAAATGTGCCCATCTCCCATTGAGACGATAGCTGGGACAGTCCAGAACCAGCCGGTATGCTGTTTGGTCCTCGGAGGCAAAGTGGGCTCTGGAAGCAGTAAAGATGTGAATTAAAATGCTTCTGGCCACATCAGCTCTTGTTGTAACAAAGGCAGCTCTCTTGTTTCCTGGGGTTTGATGTATTAGAATTTAAAATATTTTTACCCCACCTCTCTATTTAAAATATTCAAGGTGGCTTAAAATTTTTTTAAATACTAAATAAATAAATAAATAAATAAATAAAGTAAAAGATAGGACCCCAAGGGGGCAACATAAAAGCTGCTAAAACAGCTCAAGAGGAGGGACATATACATGACGTTGTGCCAATGTTGGCGCCAGGCTAATATGCCGGGGGAGAGAATTCCACAGCCTTGGGGCGGAGGCTGAGAAGGCCCTGCTCCTCGTGGAGGTCAACCGTATCTACACAAGTGGAGGAACTCCCCAGCTGACCTCACTCCCCAGGTGGGTTTGTATAGGAGGAGACAGTCCTTCAAATACCCTGGTCCCAACCCATTTAGGGCTGTTTTGAGCAGCCTGCGAGAGCTCAGCTGGAGTGGTCAGGGACGCAGAACTTAGCTGTCTCTCTGCCAAGAAATGGAATGCACCCACAATGCAAACTCCCCTCCCCCCACTGGCTGCCGCAGCTCTTTGGAGAGGTGGTGTGTGATCTGTTGTCTGAGAAGTTCCCCTATTTCAGAAAAGGAGTGGCTGGCGTGACCATGGGCAAATCTCTCAGCCCGTTGCTTGCGCTACTATAAAACAGGGAGAGACGTACTTACGGCACCTCACAGTGTGCAGGGAAGACAAATACAAGTAAGACTGAGCAACTGACACACAATGAGACTGCAGGAGGGTGTGACGGCACATTGGGGTTATCCCATCCCCTGCACCCCCGTAATGGCACGGACAGACTCCACCAGCCAGTAGAATAGAGGGAGTTTATTGCTTCTCCAGGATACAGCACAGCACAGATGTCATCCGGTTACAGGGCAGGCCTAGGATGCCTGAGCCCCCCTTGAGGTGGGGGAGCCTGGGCCCCTAAATCCCAGCCCGTTGCATAGGCTGCTTCCTCCATGATCCCAGCCCGAAAACCTACCTAACTCACTTCCAGCCCTGCCCCCAGCCAAGGCTCCACTCCGCCTTTTTCCCATTGTTCCGCTCCCTGGGAGATAACTCGTCAGACAGGTTTGAAGCCCCCTTTGCATAATGACTCATCCCCTGCCCTGCTGGGCCGTGCTGCAGACAGCAGCCGGTGGAGGTCACTCGCAGCCCACTGCCCAGCATAGCAACCAGCAAAGTACCCACACTACGTCACAGAGAGGCATCCTATTCAGTCCAGTTCCCCCTGGCACTCCATGTGATTCCTCGATGGGGAGGAGGCAAGCACGCCAAGAATGGCCTAATCTGAGGGAAATGTCATTATCTGAGAGAAGGAGGTTGTTTAAAAAGCACTTTCTTTTCAGCCCAGAGCGGTTTTTCCTGAGGAGAGGAGTGAGATCAGCACGAGGCATGAGATGTGAGCGCCAGTGAAGTTGGCCTCAGTTTGTGGCCTCATTCAGTGAAATTGTTCCCATTCTCATCTGACCAGCACCGTCCTCATTAACCACCCACCAGCGGTGGTCAGGGTTGTGTGACGTTCAGCCACCACAGAAAGGAACAAAGATTCCCTGTCATCCGAAGGCATCACATGAGTGGGCTTTGAGAAAATGGAAACATCTGGGTGTCAGATTTAATTACACACAGTAGCGCCTGGACAACCCTTTGGGTAGTATCAGGGTGACTGCAGAGGCCTGTCAGTGCCTCCTGCGGCGTGTGTAATCTTTGGTGAATTGGTGAGCAGCCCACCTGAAGAGATCTGGTGCTCACCCAAGGAAGAGAAGAGGGTTCTCCAAAAACCTCTTCCTGAATATGCATGTGAAGCAAGGAAAAAAAAAAAAATCTCTCAGGAGACTCAATTCTAGGGAAAGGAGACACAGCAGTGGGGAAAAAGGCAGCAAAAGGAGCCATGGGGGGAATGGTTGTAACATTTTTTCTCCCAAGAGGTGCATTTTGCAACAAGCCAGTGGGGCCAGGAAGCCACAGAAGGGTTTTACACCCTTATACCAATTACAGGTCACTCCTATCATTCCTCCAAGACGACAGCAACTCACCGAACTGTTGGCACACCCAGAGTCCCAGCTCATTGTGATAGCCGTCCCTTTTAACAGCGTTCACTTAAGGCCAAATACACTTCTGCTGTAGAGAGCAATGGCGTGGGGTTTGTGGCCCAGAAAGCCAGCCTCTGCCCATACAAAAAGGGCCACGAGATCTTTAACAGCCACACAGAGTGGACTGGAATAGTGTTTAAGGACCCAGTAGAAATGAAATTTACATCCAACTGACTGCATAGAATTCAGTGTACATGTAGCACCGCAAGTGGGAAAGGGTGAGTCAGTGTGTGCTTTCCGGGAGTCTGGGTATTTCAAACCCGTGTGTGTGCCTAGCTCCAAACACCTTTAAAAACATGATGTTCAGTGGGAGGGTACTGGGCACTTGATTTTTTTTATTTTTTTTTAAACAGGGGCCATTTTAGGATGTTTCAAGTTGGGCAGCCATCTAAAAATTGTTGGTTAGTTCTGAAAATCTGGACCTTAACCTGCACCTAAATTCCCCCTCTCTAAACTGGAGGGAATATGCTCTGCCCTGCCTCACAGAGGTATTGTGGGGACAAATACATTGATATTTGTGAGTTGCCCAGTGCAATCTAGCTCCCAACGAGAGAGAACGCACACATGAGCAATCATAGAGCCTGATTCTGATCTCACATTGGGATGAGCCTGGAAAAACTCCACTGATGTCAGAGTTATACAGGGTAAAACTGGGTGAGACCAGATTCCACCCCATTAGAGTATGGCATCTACTAATCCAGAAACTATTGAAGTCTCAACAAAAACCCAGAAAAGGCAGAGGGCATTCAATAAATATTTGTTCTGTGTTTGGGGTAGGGTGATGGGACAGATGGCCTGATGTGATCTTGGGATGCAAAAAACAAGGATCAGAAGTGGGAGATCTGTATTTGGTGCTGGTGCAACTGCTGCTGGAATCCTGTGGACACAATTCAAGATGATGTTGGTAAGTTGAAGAAGGTTCACCTTTTGAGAATAAGCTCACTATATTGAGCTCCAAGAGTCTAGTAAAGAGAAAACGGCTTGATCACAGTCCGTAAGTATCTACACGGGGAACAAATATTTCCTAGTGTGCTTTTTGACCTGGCAGAGAAAGGCGTAACAGAATCTATAAGCTAGAAGTTGAAGTTAGACAAATCCAGAATGGAAACAAGGTGGAGATTTTTAATGATAAGTGGAATTAGCCATTGGAACAGCTCACCAAGAGGCATGGGAGATTCTTCTCTGCTGAAACTTTTAAAATCAAGATTGGAAGTTTTTCTAAAAGATCTGCTCTAGGAATGAGCGTGGGGACGTTCTATGGTGATCACAGTAGCCTTTTCTGGCTTTGGCATCTATGAAACTTGGTTAAAGAAAAAAAAAAGTCACACACACACACACACACACACACACACACACACACAGCTGCAGCCCTCATCAGTCAAGATGAAAATATATCTGCTGAATTTTAGAGGTGTGTGGGAGAGCGCACCCAGTCTCTGAGATCATACAGCTAAGCTGAAAAGGAAACAGGGGAAGGTTGTGGTAATTTGGACTCATTTTGCAGCAAATGAAATGTACATTATTTCCACCTTATTGATGGCAGAGCAGTAGCTCCAGATTTATTCTCATACAGCATAGAAGGATTTGGCCCCAGCACAATTCCTGTTCTATGTTCTGCATAGTATAATAAAGAAGGCACAAGGATTTTTATAAGACATTGTCACTCCTTAAAAGGAGAGAGAGGCACATAGTCGCTGGTAAAAGACTCCTACCAAAGTTAGCTTTAAACTGGATTATAAAAAGAAAGGGAACACTAGAGATAGGTGACAGCAACTAGGTGCTGTAGGTACCTCTTCATCAGATAGTGGCAAAGAGCCACTATTAACAAGAATCACATCAGGACCTGAGGGCGGCCTGTTCCCATCACAAATCAACATTATGTCTAAAGCTTTGCCATCCGTCTGTCCATCCATCCCACTTTATTTCCTCAAGCCTCTGATCTAGGGCAAGTCACCGAAGTCTCTGCCTCAGTTTCCCCTCTGTGAAAAGTGGATGATAACACGTCCCTCTGAGGGGAACTGAGAGGATTAAGTAATATGTGTAGAGTGGTTTAAATACGTAAATGCGCAATCAGGAATGTTGTCATTGTTACTACTGTGTTGGGAGTCTGGTGACAGGACTGACAGCCCATTGGCTGCAAGTAACCAGCACCAGAGATAGTAGTCACAGATTGATACAAACTGCAAAACAGCAGTTACAAACTGACCAGTCAATCACACGCCACTGGAAGTACCTAATCAGGCAGCAGCAAAGACCAAAAACACAAAAACCACACTCTCGCGCTACCCCCCTCCCCCACACAGTTCAAGTACTTCTGCATAGCAAAATTTCAAAGCAGTAAAAGTCAATTTATAGTTGTCAACTTTTTAAAGAAGCCTAATGTTTTAATCAGAGGCACAAAGATTTCAGAGTTACCAACAACCTCCCTTTCCATGGTGTTCATAAAGCTGCAGTTCTACAGTAGACGCCAAACATCACGGACTAAACAGAGCTTTGAGAAATCTGCCAGTTGCCATCAGGAAGGAGACCCTGCCAAAGCTGCCTCTGGGATATATGGATTTCGTAAACTAGAAAGTGTTTGTAGAGAAGCCAAGGACTGCAGCTCCTGTTGACTTCCATTTGAGCTGTGGGTGCTTGGCACCTTGAAAAAAATCAGGTCCTAAATGATTTGCATAGGAAGTGTGGTGGATGCAGAAAACAAATGCTGAAGCCCCATCCAGTCCCTTCGCTGCAAGACCATCCTTTTCTCACATCATTTTCGCATAACCCTCAGAAATGCCCTACTAGTGCTGTAGTTTTTAAATGAGCAACTTGAAGTAGATCTACATTGCAATTAGACACCCATGGCTCACCCGTGCCAGGCTGCGTCCTGAATTCTGGCACCATCGCATCAGCTCCAGCCCAAAACCGTCTACACTACAATTAGAAGCCCCTTTGCCTGAGCCAGTTGTGGGTTTTTAAATGGAGATGTACACATATCCCGAGTGTTACCAACTGCCAGGGGTTCACATTTAACCTTGTTTCTGTTTATTACATTCATTTTAGGCATTATCTAGGGGGTGTTAATATTAATCTGGGTTCTCAGAATTAGAGCCCCATGCTGGGAAGGTCTAAGCTCTCTCTCATGCCCAATGGAGTCTCTAGAAGTGAGGCCACTGAGTAGTTTCAAGCCAAGATTGTGCTCTCAGCTCTGGTACACCTTTGTGTCTTTGGCAGGCTATGAATTAATAAACTTTCCAATGATTGAGGAGAGGGGAGTCTCAGCAGTAGCCAATGAGAAGAATTCATGAGTTTCTCAGACCAGTGAAAAGTAACAGCAGATTAAGGAACTGATGTCACCCTTCTGCCTCACACAGAAATCCAGCTGCAATTAGCAAGTCCTCTAAAAGCAAGCTAACTGGAAGAACTTTCCCCAGGAAGGCATGATTTCAGGCCTTCCTGCTCTCAGTGAGAATAGAGAGTAGCACAGGTTTCTCTAGGCTGCCACCACAGGGTTAATGTAAATGTAATTGCTAGTGCTAATGCACATGCTATTGGAGACACAATCAAGTTCTAGCAGGCCCTCAGTATGTGCGAACAGTCCCAGGGCTGTGTGGCCCCAGACCCGGTTGTAAAATTGACAGAGTAAGTTGGATAAACAAAAGGGTGAAAAAGCCTTGACATATTTTTGAACTCACCGTCTGCGTAGATGATGGGTTATGAGTCATAGCTAGCGCTTCACAGCTATACCATGACTGACAGGAATCTAAATACCCGTGAGTAGCCAGTTACTCTTTCTTGGGGTTTCTGCTTCTCCTCCTGTAAAGTAAACCTTTCCATGCCTCACTTTTTCTACACAGCCCACGCACAGTTTGCAGAGTGGTTTTTCTCTTGAGGGGTGGGGGAGAGCACACGGGTTTATGAAGCAGAGCTCGGTGGTGCTGGGAGTCAAACCCAATGGATTCAAGCAGTTACAAAGTGGTGGGAGCTCAGAATCAGATCTAAATGTCGTATGTTTATGGCTGGGCTGAGGCTGGGATTTTCAATGGGGGCAAAGGGCATTAGGTGCCTAAGTCGCAGTGATGCTATCACAGCTGAACTCCACTTGGCCACCAAATCTCATTTCTAGCAACCTGGACTGAGGCCTGCCCCTGGGCACTTGGTGTGCTCTGATACCACTGTTTGGGCAGGAGTGTTTCAGCACAGCAGAAGGCTTGTACTGGTGGAGGCTGTGGGCCCGTCTAGACACACGGCAGCTGTGGCATAGACACGAACCACAGCCAGAGGAAAGGCTCTTCTGTCCCTGTGGCAAATCCACTTTGAGAAAGGGTCGCTAGGTGGATGGAAGAATTCTTCCATGGGCCAAGTGGGGTCTATCCCCAGGGAACGGGGTCAGCTTAATGAGTCACCCACAGCATGACATTTTTCAATATAGTGGTTTGGGTTGACCTACATTTGGAGTGCTGTGAGCACAGCAGGGTGTGGTGGAGGTGTGATTCTTTCTGCCCTTTGTGGCACGTGCTCTGCGGTGTGATGATTCAGCTTTCCCTTGGCTGACACCACACACTGGCACCCCTTACAAAGCAGGATGTGAAGCAAGCGGTGTGGTGGGCATTGATAGAAAGAGACTGGCTCACTGTGGGAGAGGAAGGCCATATCTACAATACAGAAACGGCCGACCTACCTGTGTCAGTCAGGGTTGAAATTTCTGAGATGGCTGGGCCTACAGGCATCCCATATGGAGATGCAGCTATATTCAACAAATTGGGTGTTTTCTGATAATGGCTTGTTTTGTCCAGGGACCTGGGGGGGGGGGGGGG
>JANRFK010004149.1:110718728-110730026 GCA_030068395.1 Apalone spinifera | reverse complement strand
CACAGAATGAGCTATGCCTTTAAGAGAGCTACTGTGCTGGTATAGCTACAGCAGTACAGTGGTGTAGATATGTTGGTGCAGCGCCCCAGTCTAGATCTGGCCTAAGGCCTCATCTATACTATGCTCTCCCATTGATCCGAGATGTGCAACTTCAGCCACGCAAATAGCATAGCTGAAGTCAACGTACTTAGACTTTCTTACTCTGGTGACACCCACATAGTCAAGCCAGCGGCTGTTTCTCTCCCATCAACTCCACCTACTCTTCTCATCTGAGTGGATTACCGGAGTCAACGGAAGAGGGCGCGGGAGTCGATTTATTGTGTCTAAGCAGACATATAAAATTGACTGCTGGTGGATCAATCGCTTCACTGTCCATCCACAGTATAATGGACAGAAGCTCCGAGAAAGTGAGCAACTTGGCGAGCAGGTGATCAGCACTAATTTAGATTTACAATATAGTACATGCTGGAGTCTTAGCTTTTAAGGTTTCCTATGAAACACCCCCCGCACAGTAGGCTGCATGGAATTCAGCTCACCTACTTTGGAACAATGAATTAGTTGAGTCAGTTGGGCTTGGGTGAGACAGAATCTAACCCTACAGCTGCCACAACTTCCTGATGTCTCTGCCATTGTTCCTTTTTTTCCAAAAGCTCTCAACAGAGAAAGTGTTTCCTTTGTAGCAATTAAAAAAAAACAACAAACTCTGCAGCCAGCCACAGGTATAGTGCTCACATAAGAAGCAGCCCTGAATGCTGGCAGGCTGATCACCAGGCTGTTCAACTTACAAAGATCTGTTGTTTACCAGTAAGACATTGAGCAACGTGATGTCCAATATATTGAAAGCGCTGGTACTGACAACCTCATTCCAGACCAGGACCTAGACCCCCTGCTTCCTACTAGGAAACCTTAAAGAAACCAAAAGCCAGTGAATTCAGAGCAAAAGAGGCTGGGGGAGGAGGGACGGGGAAACCACACCAACCCCTAATGATGCTACAAGGGCTGGAGGTTTCTTAACTAGTAACTAAATAGCGAAGCTCTAACAAATTAGCACAGATTGCAGCAGCATGTAGATTAGAGATGCATGAAACTCTGGGTCGGACACTCCTGAACATAGAGGAAGGCAAAATTCTGGTCTTGCAGCTTCTCATGCACCTGTAATGGGCTATATCAGTATTCACTCTAAACTGAATCCTTGAGCAGCCATCTAGGAGAGATTCAAATAATGCCACACTGATTAGCAGAGCCCCCACAGCTGGTAGCATGTGTTTATACTGGCGGTGCATATCAGCACATGCCTTGGTGGATATAACAATTTTTGTTCTGCATCTGAAAAAAAAAATTAGAGGGAACATTGGGCTGTACCCAACTCCCCCTAGATCTGCACTTGGGGAGGTTTGGAACTGAATCTGAACTTTAGAACGATAGAATAAAACCAGTCAAGAATCGTAGTAGACTGGACTGGAAACCTCCCCGCCCACACACACACACACACAAACCAAAACCACCAAGGGATTTGGACTGCATATTGCTGATGACAAGTGCTAACAACTGAGCCCTCATTATTGTGAAGTAAATTCTGCAGCATTTACTAAGAATAAAAGCCAAAATACGTAATAGTTTTCTATAGAAATTCTCTATTGAACTGAAAGGTTAATCAGTTTGACAGATTTTTTTCAAACCATTGCATAGAATTCTGCAGCAGGCATCTCGTGCTTTGTGTGATGAATGCCTCCAGCCTACAGAACGGGATTCCAAAGTCCTGTAGAATGAACATTCTTTTCTGAGAGGCTGGGTGAGGTAATACTTATTGAATCAACTCTTGTGGGCAAAAGGGAAAAGCTTGTGAGCTACATGGAGCTCTTCAGCTCTGTGAAAAACTTGCCCCTTTCACCCACAAAATGTGGACCAATAAAAGATCTGTCACCCACCTGGTCTCTAATACCCTGAGAGCCACCTGGCTACAACACGAAGTATTTTCCAAAATACATCCTGAAGGATTCTTCCATGAGGCTTACCTTCTAGGTTACCATTATGGTGGTTTGTCAGCCTCTGTTAGACTTATTTTATCTCCATATGTACTGACTTAACAGGATGTGACGGCAACATACATGTCCATGTTGCAGGGCCAACATGGATACACCTGGCTTCTGTAACTGAATGTAGAGGCAGCAGAAACTCTGCAATAGAAGGAGTTTGGCTTGGTTGTCCCTTTTCCTGGATCTTAGAGTTATTTATACCTGCGCAAAGAGGGTGTAAAATGCTACCATGGTGAGAATGGAGATTTGCACACACTGTACTGTGGGCTCGAGTCTCTTTTATCAGTTTTACACTGGTGTCGCTCCATTGACTGCGGGAAAAGAACGGAGTCTCTTCTCAGAGCCCAGTAAATTAGCAGTGACAGGGGTTAGCAATCTTTTCAAACCAAAGAGCCAAACTACATCAAAATTCAGAACAAGTGGTCAACAAAGAGCCTTATAAGAATGCCCATTTGCATGATGGAAAATAGACAACTTACTATTATTGATAATTGACATAATGATTAATAATAGCAGAAATGAAACACTGTACTCGAAGACACTATTTAATGGGACTTCTGCTGCTACATCTTTTCGCACATTTCTTTGAAGTTTAAATCATAACTGGTCAAATCCAGCTTCATGCACACATTCAGGCTATCTTCTGTCAATCTTATGGCAGGGGATGTGAGGGTGCAGGAGTCTGGGTTGGGATGTCTGAGGTGCTCAGGGCAGGGGGTTCAGGTGATGATGGGTTCAGGGTTGCGATGCATGGTGGGGGGGGTGCAGAAGTGTTATGATGCTGAGGCCTGATGGGGGCTGGGCCCCAACTGGGGGCTTGTTGGCCTTGCTACATTTCAAATCAAATAAAATATAATGTCCAACACAAAAGGCTTCAATGTTATCTTTATTTATGACGGGTGGGGAGCACTGCGTTTGGGTGAAGGAAGTAGTTCTGATCTGAGGCACAAGACTGAGGTGCAGGGGTTTGGGTTGTGACCTAGAGCAGGAGGGGACTAATCTGGGGCAGGAGCGGTTTGGGGTGCAGGGTTTGGGAGGTGGTATGGGCTCAGGAGGGGGGCAGAGGGTTTGGGTTATGTGGGGTAGCGGAGGGAGGAAGGAGGCTGTGGGCAAGGGGGAAGGATTGGGTGGGGTGCTAGAGGCAGGCTCTAGCCAGAGACTTACCTGCAAGACTCCTGGCCAGCAGCCCACCTTCTCTCTCAGGCAGGAGCCTGCCCTGCCCCCGCCCAGGCTGCAGGCCCATGTGCTCTGTGAATCAGAGCCTGAGGGGAGGGGGAAGCGGTGCTTCATGTGCTGCCTGTTTTCAAACAAGCAGCTTCCATTGGCCAGAAAATGGGCCAACAGGATTGTGCTGGGGGCAGGAGAACCCATGAAGCACCCCTTCTCCCACCCCTCTGGGCTCATTTTTTTGTTTAAGCTTTTACATTGTGTTTATTTACATTTTAACACTGAAATCCTGACAGAATTCTGCAAGGCATGAAGGGATGATTTTTCAGTGGTGATGTTGGTGTTTAAAGCGAAGCCCACAGTAAACACAGGTTCCAGTTTTTGTATCTTTGTCCAAATTTATGGACGCTTTAGGATATCCCAGAGCTCCCCCATCTCCACACGAGATCACTCGATTTTCAACGTAATAGCAGCCTGTGAATAAAGTCAATTGCAAAGTTCTCCCTCTGTCGTGCAATAAATCAAACCTTCCTGTTGTCATTTTCTTCATAAGCCTGCCCCATGTGCACCACTGTCGCGCTGCTCTCAGACACGCACACACCGTCGCCCCTCTGGGGTGGTGCGGCAGCCCCTTGGACCAGAGCAAGGCACCTTAGCAACAAACCATCCTCTGAAGGTCGACCTGGGTGCAACCATTTTGACTCAACTACATGATCGAGCAAGTTGGTGACACTGCACATGCACGACACGCTCCACCCCCACCACACAAATGGCTCTGCAGCCGCTTTCCTGAGTGGCGGGGCAAGCAGGGGAGTCTGCCTGGGGCCACCTGCTGTGTCCGTCGGCCAGATTTTTTCAGTGGCTTAGCCCAGGTAGAGTGTTTTGCCCAGGCCTGCTGTAGCTCCAGCTCAGACTCCCTGCTGTGGGGGGGAGTAACAGGAGGCTGGGCTTGAGCTGCAAGAGAGGCATATCTGGCTTGTGAGCCAAGGCTGCCGGCCCCTAGTTTATGTTATGTAAACTACCATAGCGTAACTCAGATCGGCAGAATTGAACCTGGGACCTCTGGAGCTTAGTACATGAGCCTCTGCCACACAAGTTAAAAGCCAGGTGGCTCTCAGCTAAGGCTGTTGAGTAGACTCGTTATTCTCTGTCAGTAAACAGTGCTACTCAATGGGACAGTACAATAGCACCACTGGACTTCAGTGTTTCTTGACTGTAAACTTCTTGGCATAAAGATGACCTTATTTGTTTATAGCACCATATACCCTGCTGGCACTTAACACATGTATTGCACCATATGGAGGTATGTAACTGTTTTGTTCTCGGTGTACTACCCCTTCCATTTCTAGGACTCCACTGCAGACAGCTGCCATTTTGGGTGCAGTTCAGCTACAGCTGGATACAGAGGCACATGTTATGTATTTTCTCCAAGAGATTGCATTTTGACTTTGATGATTGTTTCACTTAAAGCAAAAGCTGTTCGTTCTCATTGGAAATATATAGTCACTCAAAGAATCATACAACTGGAAGAGACCTCAAGTCCAGTCCCCTGCATTCATGACAGGACCAAGCACCATCTAGATCATCCCTGACAGATGTCTGTCTAACCTGCTCTTAAATATCTCCAGTGATGGAGATGCCACAATCTCGCAAGGCAATTTATTCCAGAGTTTAATCACCCTGACAGTTAGGACAAGAAGCAACGGAGGTTGGACATTAGGAAAAACTTCCTATCAGAGGTTAAAGAGAATAATTTTTCTCTTTCCTCCTTGTAACACTCTTTTAGGTGCTTTAAAAACACTGTGCATGTAAAAACATACCCGACAACAGTAAACTTTGGAAGGCATCATTAAGTATTTAGAATAACATTTCTAACATTCGTTAGGCAGTAGCATATAAGGGAAAACAGATTGTTCATCATGGAGATAAAACTATTTACCTAGGACAAAGATAGTCTGACACGGATGGGCAGTTTTGTTTTCTTGCTTCTATTGTTTTCTATGCTCTCTGGGATTTTGTATTGTTGCTTTCTGAGCTGAAGTTTTCTGTTGTTCTTTCCTGCTGTGGATTGATGAAAGCGGACATTCTTATTTCCTGATATGCAGAAAGAAGTTCCAAGGTGCTAAAGTGAGCTGACCTCACAGTTCTGCTTCTCTCAGCATATCCTGTTCTTGTAGCTAGAGTGGGCCTGCTTCTTGGCAACACTAGGCTGGACTCCATTTCTTTCAGTGGAGTTATTCTCAAAGTACAGAGTAACAGGTCAGAACCAGGTCTTCCAGATGCTCGAGCCTAACTCATTTCTCTTGATTTAAACTACAGGCTGTTTGTTCTGGTTTGGAGTCTGGTTGGTGTAGATTTTTTCCCTTCTAACTGACAGACTCTGTACATCCATTTAGCTGGTCTATGAATGTTTTGCTACTTGGAGGTTTACTGGAAGTCTCAAGGAACACCAAATCCCTCAGGAGAAAATTCCACAAACTTTTAAAAATAGCAAGGAGGCTTAAAAACAGCAGGGTTCATTATTGCATTAAAGCAAAGCCACACTGATAAATTAATGCTTCAGTAAATACTGCAAACTACTGAATCCCTGGCCGCAGGGTAGGGGACCTAATTAAGGAGAGGAGACATGCTTTAGCTATTCTGATTGCTGGAATTGTCTATTGGCACCAGAGGCAGTAGTGATAAATTGAAAGCAGTGGTTCCCAATCTTTTCGAGTATATGGACCCCTTTTCAATCTATTTAAAATTGTATAGACATCCCCCAAACAATTTGGCTGTTTTCAAACATTCCGTTACTTGATAATCATGTATGTAACATGATCGCTTCAAGAGAGGAAAAAATGGTAAAAGTGACTGATCCATTTATAAGCTGACTCCAGAATATAGTCACAGCTTGTCAGCTTCAGCCTGGCCTGATGGACTGCAGGGCACGGAGCTCCCATTGGCTGCTGTTCACTGTTCAGAGCCAATGGGAGCTGCGAGGCTCTGTGCCTGCAAGCAAAGGAACTCCGACTCTGCTGTACTCTGCCGGGACGTTTGTTTGCAAACCACTGGCGCACTGGGACTTTTTAAATCTATGTAGAGCGCCTGCAGGCTTGGAGCCCGTCAGCTCCCAGTCCCTGCCTTTCCTCTGTTCTAGGTCAAGGGGAATAGTGGGAAGTGGTGGCCAGCATGTCCCTTGGCCCGCGCTGCTTCCTCAGCACCTGCCCCTTCGTCCCCTGCCTATCCACAGAGGATACGGCGAGGGGGCTCTTGTGGCCAAAGGCAGCTCCTGCCCCTGCACTCCGCCTTTGGCCAGGCATGAAGCCCTGAATGAGAAAAGAAAAAGAAAAAGAAAAAGAAAAAGAAAAAGAAAGGAAAGGAAAGGAAAAGGATTGGGCCCAACACAGGATTGGGAGGAGGCTGGAGTGTAAACAGCAGCACAGCTGCTGATAGGAGAATGGATAGTTGCAAATGGCAAACCCCAGGCAAGAGATGCCTGGTGGAAAGTCTCAGTCTTGTGGTGGGCCGGATGCTTACTTTTAAACTTTCTGTGGACCTCCTACAGTACTGTCCCATGGACCACAGGTTGGGAACCACTGACTTAGAGCCACCTATGTCAAAGTAGCCCCCATCCAGCCCTAGAATCTGATGGCTGCAGAGATGGCAGGCCCTGCTGAATACAAACAAAATGAGAAAGCAACACACCGCCCCATCCTGGTCATGCTCTGCGCATAGTTTGCATGGGTGAAACACCCAGCCTCCTGGGTCATTAGTTTTGAATTGGTACCTATTTATCTCTAGAGCCAGGGCGTAACACAACGGGAACTCTCCAGCTTAAATATAAGGGCTCCCTGGTCTGCTTCTGCTTCCTCAGGTTCCAAGGCACCCACTGATCTGCAAGAAGCTCTGCTCGTTATCTTACATAATCTACTTCTGGGGGAATTCATGTCCCCTGCAGACATTTTTTTCCATCTCTACAAAAAAAAAAAAGTCTTCAAGGAGGTGCTGCAGTTACACCTCTCACACACTAGGGGCTGCCGTGACACCAGAACAGAGGGCAGCTAGCTTAGTGTTGGAAGTCAGTCTCACAGAGGGAGAGGACAGAGGCTGCCTCCCTCCGATCCCTGCCTATGGGGTCCAGTGATGAGACATGGGATATGTGTGTGTGGGAGGGGGGGGGGGGGAAGAGAGAGAAGAATAGAATCATAGAGCTGGAAGAGACCTCAGGAGGTCAAGTCCAGCCCCCTGCCCAACGAAGGACCAATCCCAACTAAATCAACCCAGCCAGGGCTTTGTCAAGCCGAGACTTAAAAACCTCTAGGGATGGAGATTCCCACCACCTCCCTAGGGAACCCATTCCAGTGCTTCACCACTCTCCTAGTGAAATAGTTTTTCCTAATATCTAACCTAGACCTCCCCCACTGTAACTTGAGACCATTGCTCCTCATTCTGCCATCTGTCACTACTGTGAACAGCCTCTCTCCATCCTCTTTGGAACCTCCCTTCAGGAAGTTGAAGGCTGCTATCAAATCCCCCCTCGCTCTTCTCTTCTGCAGACTTCATAAGCCCAACTACCTCAGCCTCTCCTCATAGGTCATGCACTCCAGCCCCCTAATCATTTTGGTCGCCCTCTGCTGGACCCTCTCCAATGTGCCCACGTCCTTTCTATAGTGGGGGGCCAGAACTGGACACAATATGCCACATGTGGCCTCACCAGAGCCGAATAAAGGAGAATAATCACTTCTCTGGATCTTCTGGTGATGCTCCTCCTAATGCATCCCAATATGCAATTAGCTTTCTTGGATACAAGGGCACATTGTTGACTCATCTCCAGCTTCTCATCCACAGTAATCCCCAGGTCCTTTTCTGCTGAACTGCTACTTAGCCATTCAATGCTTGGGATTCTTCTGTCCCAAGTGCAGGACTCTACACTTGTCCTTGTTGAACCTCATCAGATTTCTTTAGGTCCAATTCTCTTATCTGTGTAGGTCACTCCGGACCATATCCCTGCCCTCCAGCATATCTACCTCTCCCCCTAGTTTAGTGTCATCTGCGAACTTGCTGAGGGTGCAATCCATCCCCTCATCCAGGTCATTAATAAAGATGTTGAACAAAACCGGTCCTAGAACCGATCCTTGGGGCATTCCGCTAGAAAATGATCACCAACCTGACATCACTACCCATTGGGCCCAACAGTCTAGCCAGCTTTCTATCCATCTTACAGTCCATGTATCCAGTCCATACTCCCTTAACTTGCTGGCAATAATATTGTGGGAGACCGTATCAAAAGCCTTGCTAAAGTCAAGGTATATCACATCCACTGACTTCCCCATGTCCACAGAGCCAGTTGCCTCATCATAGAAGCTAATTAAATTGGTCAGGCACGACTTGCCCTTTGTGAATCCATGTTGACTATTCCTGTTCACTTCCCCTCTTCGCATGCAAAGGAAACCATGGAGTGACAGCCTTGAGCCAAGGGCTGAATGGGAGTGGAGGTGTAGGGGCATGTGGAAACACAGGCAGATGTACCTGACTGAATAGGAGAGGCTGGGGTTGGGGTCAATTTAGGTTTGCTTGTGGGAGACTCAACTCTGTAACAATCCCTTTCCCCTAAAACAAAACAAGAAAACCCAGCCTGTTCCATACTTCTCTCATCCACACCCAAACCATCCACCCTGTTTAGTTGCCAGGCTCCTTCCCAGCAATTACTTCCCTCCGCTCCCTCATTAACCCCAATTCACCCTTCCCCTCACATGGCTTCCACGAAGCATTCTGTAGACACAACAGAGCAAAAAAAGGAACAAACCAGATTATTCTTCCATTACAGGTCACCTTAAATACTAGACTCTTGGCTCCATATAAGTTACTAAAGCCATGGAGCCTGGTATTATTCTTTAAAAGACAAGCTACACTGAATTGTGAGGTGCTCAGGGCCGGCTCGAGCCATTCCTGCGCACTGGGTGCACGACGGATGCGCGGCTCCACCCAGGGCGCACACGCAGCCTTGCCCCTCCCCCCCGGCGTGCGGTGCACCTTACAGCTGCCATCGGGCACCCCGGGCAGCTGCCTGGCTAGCCCCCCCTTCCCTGAATCCGGCCCTGGAGGAGGTATTACATAAGTGCAAAGGGCCAGATGTTTCAACAGTGTAAACAGGTGTAGTTGCATTGAAGACAATAGAAGTTCACTGATTTATGCCAGCTGAGGATGTAGCCCAAATACATTGTGGAATTTCAGGAACCCTCTCACATTTTCTTGTTTGTCTGCAACAAAGGGGTTTCAACAGGCCATCTCCGGCTGGAGCAATGATGCAATCTGGCCCAGGACTCTCAGAAGCCCGGGGCAGTGTTCTCTCTAAGCTAGGTGACAGTATGGCTCTTTGCAGGGAGCTGACTGAGTGGGCAGGGCTGATGAATCGCCTGTGAAGTTGTGCTGCCCAGTGGTTTAGAGAGAACACTGCCCAGGGCAGGAAGGGGGCTGTCCATTACCAACCCCCAAACCCCACACCTTCCTGCTATCAGCCCACCCTCTCCTCTCCTCCCTCCCCCCCATTCCACCCCCAGCACCTTGTTCCTGAGGACATGGCTTTGGAGACCACGGGGGGAGTGGGAGGCTGGTGTCACATGGCAGCTGTCATGCTCTGCCACACTCTCCACACCCACTGCTGTGTGCTTCCCCTGGATTGCACAATCACTCTGGCTGGAGATGGCCCACAGGCCAGAAGTTTGAAATCCCTGCTGTAAACAAGCCACAGCAAGAATGGGTCAGAAATAAAGAATAATAATAAAGTCACATTTCTTAATAGGCTGGGTTCCTGGTCCTGCAAGTTCCCTGTGGGAGATTTTTGGCATTATTAAACATTTCAGAAAAATTATTTTAAAGGTGGATGTGGAAATAGCTAGGCTGAGAATCCAGGAACGAATGTTATAATATCGTATAATAATGGTTCATATCTACAAACTTATCCTCCTCCACCCTTGTGTTGTCCTTTCAGGGCAGAAGAGAGAAGATCTAGCCTACCAGTGCAGAAATGTTCATTGTCAATGGCAAAATAAGCCCCTTCCCCATTGTAGTTTGGGTCTGCCTCTCAAGGTTAATTGGGTCTTTTTAAGACCACATATGGAGATGAAAGGCTTAAGCAACATCTGGAAAAGGAGAAAGGAATGACTCATGGGAGTCAGGGCCTTTTGCCTCCTGGCCACTGGTTTGAAGCCAGTCCAGAGTGGCACAGAAAGGAAGAAGTTCAGTGGGTTTTTAAAATGAATGTGTTGGTTTAGATTCAGTTCCTATTGAGCACCTGTCCCCATTAAAAACGACTCAGAAATGAAACTAGCACTATCTAGTTCCCGTGTTGGGAGAATCTAGAGCAGTTAAAGATAGATGGGGTGGGCATAGAGAATGAGCAACTCCCACCCAGCTACCAGTGATCAGTCCAGTCAGGGAGAAGACCCAAGAGCAGAGTAACACTATGTGCATGCACACACATCCAGAATTCAGTTAAGTAATTGTTCAGGTGCAGTGAATGAGTTCCTGTAAAGGAGAAATAAGGCTCTTCAGCGAGGGGGAAAACAAGTGTTTCAATTCCGTGCAAATTGACTGACAGCTTGTTCAGAAACAAAAATTCAAGTTCCCCATGTTGGATTGTCAGCAGTTTGAGGAATTTGTCCTGGGTCTGCCAATACCTCCAGAGGCCCTTGTTCACCAGTCTCGTCTGACTACTCTGCTGCTAAGGTCTGAAAATGTCTCACTTACTTTCCCTTGGCCTAGCTCATTTGCTCAATGCTGGAATGGGCTCCTCCAGTCCTTTGCAATTTAGAATACAAGATCTATGTCCATTCCTGTGGCTGTCCCTTTGGCTACTGACTTCTGTAGGACCTCTGCTTGAGTACGGACTGGCTGTTCTGTTGGTGGGTCTGCATATGCCAGCAGCACATAGAAAGCTACAGGTACATACATTGTAGGGTAACATTCAGTAGCTCATGCCCAGGCAGTAGGACATGGAGGTTGTTGGAGAAGAGTCCCCAAACCTTTGCTGTTGCTCCCTGAGTAGCTGGAGCTTTCTTTAATGGAGATTGCCTATCTCCTAGAACTGAAAGGGACCTTGAAGGTCATTGAG
>JANRFK010004149.1:110693838-110709257 GCA_030068395.1 Apalone spinifera | reverse complement strand
GGGAAGAGGAAGTGAGAGCACATGGAGCAGCTTCCTTCCCCTGCAAACTGGATCCAGCACCCACCCCTGCAGCAGGAAGCTGGCATGCCAACCTCACAGAAGGGGAGTGGAGCTGGAGAGCCAGCAGAGGCTGCCTGCCGCAGAGGGGGCAAATCCTGAGCCCGCAGCCCACCTGCAAGACGGTCACGGGCCACACTTTGGGATTTCATCACAAAGGAGAAGTGATGCCTCTCTAGCAATGGTTCTCAAAGCTGGCATTCGACAGGGCACAGCCGCATTGCCCAACCACTCCGGGCAGTAAAGGTGAAGAAATCCTTATCAGCTGACCCTACAGTAGGAACGTTCACACTCCCCACAAGTGTCCACAGTGGGATGAGGCAAGACCCCCTCGATCAGAGGTTTGCCCTAGGCTTTCCCAACGTAAGGGATCACCCCAGGATGTGTTCAGGTGCCTGTTTGAATTTGCCTCCAGCTACTAAAAGCCAAAATCCAAAAGCACCAGTTTGGGATTAAACCTCTGGAACACCATTACGCCCTGCATTGCATCCCCTCAGGCATGTGGGGGAGACAGCTGCCGCCGGGCTCTCAGCCCAGAGCTCAGATCTGTGTCTTCTCCACAGGAACCCTAACCCGAGCTCCCATTGGACTGCTCATAGGAACCAGAACCCTAGACTGGGAAGCCCTAAGCAGAGGAACCTCACACGAGGTCCCAGTGCCCATCCGCTAGGGGCTCTGAAGAGCAAACAGTGCGGACACTCTGCACACAGGAGAAAGGGAACCGTGATCCATTCCAAGCTACGGCTCAGCAAACATAGGGCTCTGCAGTAGATACACCTGCACAAATAAATATGCCTTCCCCTTTCCTTTACAAGTTCTCAGGATCTCTGAAGTCTTTACCAGTCTGGGTAAGTTTCATTGAGGGAGGGACATGGGCCTCCCACATCTACAGAACTAGGGTTGTTAAAATGCGGGTTATTTGAAATTTAAATTACTCGATAGGCAGCCTGGCTCAGTTCTGGCTCGCACCGGATGTGGGACCAAACCCCGCTGCGGCTCTGCAATTTAAAAGGCAGGAGGAGCTGGGCACCCTGCTCCTGGCTCCTACTGCATTTGTCCCGCACCTGGCACAAGCCAGAACTGAGCTGGGCTGCCTGCCCAGCCAGCAGCTGTCCCTGTGTGTGGGGATCCCAAAGGGGATTTAGGACCCGTGCACAGGGACTGCTGTCGCTGCAGACAGGGGCTGCTTCATGGCAGTAGCCCTTGCCTCCTCACACAGGCAGTAGGGGGAGGGGTGGCAGCAAAGAGAAGGTGCTGGGAGAAACTAGCTTTTAAGCCAGCTCCCCCCAGCACCAGCTTCTGCTTCCCCTTCCTTGCTGCCTCTAATACAGAGGCGGGCCAAGAGGGGGAGAATGTCTATACAGAACAGCAGAACTATGAGGAGAACCTCCATCACCAGCATTTCAGTAGCTGTATCCTGTCTACAGCACTATACTACTTTCCTCACAAGCGTTGCTGTCCATTACGTGACCACAGCAGTTGATGAGACCATGAAGAGATGCATATTAATGACCAGGGCCTCCTAAATTCTGCAGGCGAGTAAAGCTCTAGATTGAGAATCCACTGTCACCGAAATTATTCTGCATTTGCTTACATTATATGTGTTTGTATACATACACACACATACACACACACACACCCCCGACACCATCCCCGCCCCAAAAAGCGTACTCTCAGTGAAGACACTCACAGAACACGAGACCCATCTGTTTTCATTGACTAGGCTCAAGTTCCAGGGAATTTACTGCAGAAGTGAAAATTGAACCCAAAATTCCAGCCTCATACCCTAGTTGCAGTCACCTACAACCCTGAAAAGCAAGAGCTGTCCCAGCCATCTCAGTGATGTGTTGGCTTAACCATGTCACGCTGTTAAGATTGTCCAGAGTGAAATTTAACAGACACATTCACTGAATGTGGGTGTGAATTGCTATTGGACACAGGATACGCTGCGCTAGAGCAGAGGCTCTCAAGCTGTGGTCTGCGGGGCTCTCTTCGGGCACATGCTGAGCAGCTGCACATGAGAGAATGAAGGTCCCCCCACCTAATTAGAGCTGTGCCAGCATGGCTCTGCTAATTAGGTGCCTGGACCCTCGAGATGATGTACACGTAAGGAGAGATGGTGACCTGGCAGGGAAGGGGGAGTAGGCAGTGGGGGAAACAGGAAGTGGAAGGGGATGCAGTGGAGTGAAGGGGGAATTTGGGACGTGCAGGATGGCCAGAGGAAAGCAGTGACTTTCCTCAGCTCTGGGGCTACAGGTGCTGGACAAATGATTCTCCTTCCCAACCCTAGCTCAGTAGCGGAGGAGGAGAGAGACAGATCTCCCAAAACTGCAGCTAAAACTTAACAAATCACTTGTCCAGACAAGTTTGTTTGTTTTTGTTTTTTTTAAGTAAAGCGCTTTTAGCTGAAGCATTTTATAGCAATTTTCAAATGCAGTTTGTTCCATTAGCTAAGATCATTAAATGGTCCACCAAGCCCCTCAGTTTTCAAATGATCCACGAGAAAACATTTTTTTGAAAGCCATTTTGCTAGAGCGATCAGACAGCTGGCAGCTTTGAAGGGAAACTGAAAAGTGGAAACATGAATTTAATCTTTGCAAAACTCTTCAGCTTTATCTTTGCCCACCAGCAGCCTTGAGTTCCAGAATTCCAGCTGATCCTCTGTACCTTTCCAGGATGCCAGATTCCTCAGTTTTCTACTCCCAGGTCTGTCAACCACCAGCTTCTCGCAGGATAGCTTCCAGGTGGCAGTTTTGTAATGGCAATGCAAAAAAATCGGTGGCAGTTAATGTAAGTTCACTCTGGTACGACACTGCATAAGATACAGGACAGTTTGCATTGCTCACTAATACAGCCATGCTCCTCTTGTATCTTGCCAGTTAGCAAAGCTGGCTGCAATTATCCTTCACAGCTATTGACGTTTACATGAAAACAATCACAGAGAGGTGTCTCACATCCTCTTTAGCATTTATCTGTCCTCTCCATCTGTCACCATTTCCCTTCCCGTAAGATAATTTGTCCTGCTATTGTGCAGTTAAACCCAACAATTCTGCCCCTACACACAATATTTGTCCACAGTTGTCCTCACACCTTTCTTCTGCTCTTTCATTCCAGTTGGGTAGTCCACAGGAACTTGCAGAGATGCAAAAGCCTTTCACAGACCTCAGCTAGGCATTCAACCTTTCCTTTCTAGTTACTTTCTCCCCTTTTACTCCCTGCCTGTTAGAAGCAGCTTCTTGGTACCCCAGTTGCCATGAGTTTAATTGTAGGGAGGGAAAGGAGGACATTTAAGGTCAAATTTATAAAATGTCGGCCTTTATTTTCAACCCAAAGCAACCTAAACTGAGCACCAATATGTGTTGACTTCAGTTAGAATTGGAAGCACGGTGAGCAGGCAAACTAAACTCTGTATTCTCCCAAAAAGGAGTGAGTAAACTGTTTATTTTTGCTCCTCATGGGTGGACATGCGGATCACCTCCCAGGGCGGACCCTTAAGTGCATGTACCCTGGCAGAGCTGGCTGCTTCATTTTTTAAAATCCAATTTTCAAAACTGTTCGAACAAACGTTTGATCAAATTGGTCAATTTCCACCCCACCCCCCCATTTTTCAAGCAACCATTGAACAGTTTTAAATTTTGAAGTTGTGTTATAAATGCCACCAGATTTTTAATAGTTTACTTTCATATATAGTCCCCTCCTGCCCTTAGTCTTTCAACCACAATTATATCACTAATTTATTGCACAGGATCGCATCAACCTCTAATATTGGACATTGAGGAAAAACAGCCCATGAAGGGTGCTATGCCATTCAGTCACATAGGAGGGGGTTTTGCAGCTGAAACTCCTAGGCTGTGTCTGATTAACGTGACCATCATGACTGACTGACAATATCCTAAGCAAACTTTAAGATGAGCTAAGTTTTACTGGAAGGTTAACACCTTTGGGGCACCCTGCATTTTAATCTAGTGTACCCCAAGGTATACAACTGCATTTTTAACCAGTAGCATATGGTTTTTGTGGCTTTGTAGGTACCTTCTTTAGACAGGGAGAAAGGATACTAATGAACATCCTCTGCGATCAGCCTTTGAAGCTGCTCCCTGGTAGAGATGCAAGTGACCACTACTTGACTATCCGATAAGCATAAGCTTATCAGATAGACTAGTGATGTGACTAGTCACTCCCCCCTCCCACTGCCTCTACCAGAGATAGACAGCAAAGAGTGGGATGGGGGGGGGGGTAGGAAGGAGCTAGTTCCCCCTAGCACTGTCTCCGTAGTGGAGGTAGAGGCACAGCAGGAAACAGCGTGAGCAGAGACTGAAGCAGTCGCTACTCAAGCTGCTTCTGCTGCAATTCTGCTTTTGAAATGTACAAGAGCCCCACCCAGGCAGGGCTCTTGCTACGGTTGAAAGGCAGAGAGGCCCTTAATAGATTTATTGAATAGTCAATGGAAATCTTATAGAGTAGTTGATTAGTTAACTAATCTAAATTTAACATCCCTACTCCCTGAGGAGATGTGTATATACTAGTTCAAATTGGATACTCCAGAGACCAACAGACCAAGGAAGTACTTTTGGATAAAAGCCTGGGATTTAAGCTGACTCAGGGCCTTCTTCCTGATCCAGCAAACAGACAGCCCCCCTGGTCCACAGGTGGTAGTCTGGTCTACTGAGGTCCTTCCTCCCCAGTTTTGTTTCCCCCCCCCCCCCCCGAGCCTGGAAGCTTGCCCTGAGCAGCAGCTCTGATGAACTTGTGACCACCAGAAATGCTGAAAACTTGTTTATAGGGGAGATGAAGGCAGAGCCTCACACTCACTGCTCTCACATTCTCAGGGCCTATGGTAACTGAGAGTCTGACCAGAACTTTGTGCGGGTCATGCTTTCTGCACACAAGATCCCATGGATGGAAAAGATTAGAGAGAATGTTAGTCAGGAGCAGTTGAACAAGAGGCCGAGCAGGTGCGGAATGACCGGGGTGTGTGCTTTTGACCATCTGAAGGCCCGCAGGCGACGTCTGTGCAGCAAGCTGGACCTGGCCAGTGACAACATCGCTATGCTTATAGCTACTTGTTGTCCCCTCCGTGATATTTGAAAGGAAGGATGAAAGTTTCACCCAGGGCTTGATCGCTGATGCTCAGTGCCTGGAAGCTGAGTTTGAACAGCCTACGACTAGGGCTTAGAGGAGCACAGCGAGGGGCCATAAGGATCAGAAAAGTCCTTGAGCCAGCAATTTGACACTGAAAGCCAGTTATATACAGTATGTTGCCAAGCACAGTAATGCAGTGGCTGCAATGCTGGCTGGGGGGAGGAGGGGTTTGGTTGGTTCCTATGAAGCAGTTGGTACAAGAGTCCCTGTTGCTTTGCAGGGTGTGCTTGCTTGTTTTCATGTATTAAAATAAAGATTGCTTCCCAACCCAAGGATTTTATATATTAAAAACAACAAATGTAGCATCCCCCTGCCCCACATGGCACATCTGCATTTTGTGAGGGAAGGTAGAGACGGAAGGAAGGAGGCGAGGCCCTGGCACATTTACAGGTTTTTTGGTGTCCAGGTAGCGTACACAACCCTGCCATTGGACGTGCAATGTGTGTACCTTTTTCCGAAAAAGCCATCGTAGTGTAGACATAGGGTCGGTCATCTGACTTCTCTCTCTCTGGCTTTTAACCAAACAAACTCCTTCCAGTCACAGAAGCTCATCAAGTGTAAACTTACTAGTTATCTTAGAAGCCACACAAACCCCGGCCATGAAGGGAGGCTGCGGCTCTTTTGGAGGGGTTTCCACTCCCCATCCCACGTTATTTTTCGGAAAGCCCTAAACTGAACATGCTTTGGGAACAAATTAACAGATTACTCAGCCTGCAGTCTATGGTGAATGAGCCCCTAAGTAGGAAAAATAGTGAGATGCAAACTGAGTAGGGTGACCAGCTGTGTCTACTTTATAAAGACAGTCCTGATATTTGGGGCTTCTTAAATCGCTACCTATTACCAAGGATGAAAAATTGAGATGTGGCGATTAATCTGTTCACCCTAAAAGGGTGACCGGGCCACCAATAATTCATTAAGCATGAGGCTAAAACTGAAGGGCACACTGAATTCTACATGTCTTTGTTGCTCACTATGCTTAAATGAAAATTGGCTGGGAAGGGAGACTCCTTTGGTTTTCAAGTTTCTGCCTCCATATTGCCTACGGTACTTATTCATCCCCACAATATTGGATTTCTTCATGATCTTTAATACATTTACCATCACAACATACCAATAAGGTAGAGAAATGCAGATGGGGAACCTGAGGCAAGGATTAACTAACACACACAGTAGCGCACAGAATTAAACGTGCTCCCAACCTAGCCCCTACGGTCAGGAACATCCTTCTTCTCTGTAGTCACCCTCAAAGCTGCATCAAAAACATGCCTAAGTAACACCCTCCCTCCCCATGCTTTTCTTCCTTTTCTGTTTGACATGAAGCCCCATCTGGCTGCATTTGCATGATGCTATAGAGCTCCCGTCATGGTCTGACAGTGTTCTGCTCCTCTTAAGAGGAGTCCCCATGGCACAGAACCCAGGAGATGGAGGCCCAGGTGGTGAGCTCCTCATCTCACTGGGGATGCTCAGCAACTTACAGGATGAGGCTCGCCCTGCATGGTAGCCTCTCCCTTGGGAGTTCCATGTAGAAAACACCCCTGGGGGTGTGGCACTATGCCCCCTAGTCTAGTGATATTAATACGGGGTAACCAAGATGTATTTTATTTAAGATCGATCATGTGAGATATCATTGCAAAGGTTATGATTTACTGAATTGATTATATAATCTGTGGCAGGGGTGGGCAAAAGGCAGGCTGGATTAAGCCCATGAAGGCTCAAGTGGGTTTATCCAGCCCGCGGATGCCCTGCTGCTCCCCTGCCCCTTAGGCCAATCAGGGCCTGGGGGGTAGGGAGCGCACGCAAAGTGTCCTCCTGCTGCCAGGGGCACAGGCGCTTAGAGGGAACTGCTAGCTGTTCAGGACAGCTGGTGGTTCTTTCTGGGAGGGGGAGTTGGGGAGAAGATTTCACATGTTCCCCAACCCCCTGGCCAATCCGGGTCTGTGGGTGGGGGAAGCACGGCAGTGTCCTGGCTCTGCCCCAGACCCACCCCTTCCACCTGGGGCCACTCCAAAAATTTCCAAAGTGGCCCCCCTTCTAAAATTATTGCTCACCCTTGATCTGTGAGCATGTTTTATTTCTGTAACTGACTATATACCAGAACAGGCAGAAGGGGGAACTGAAGGCTATTCTCTTTCAGCTAGCCCTTCAGTACCATCTGGGGCTCCTGCAGCTACTGTTTCTAGTGTAAAGGTGGCAACTCGGACCCTTTAATTAAAAAAACAAAAAACCCACCCACAAACCCTGGGCTCCAGGGCAGCTGCCTCCCCTTCTCCTCGCCCCCTGCCCCCCCCCCCCCCGCCAAAATCAGCAGGCTTGTTATGTACCAATTACAAGAGTGTTTATGCCTGGAGAATGCCCCCCAGACAAAAAATGCAACCAGTCTGGCTGGTTAGTTAGTGAACCGTTAGGGAAGATCAATAGGTCTTTAAAGATGCTAGTCTCCCACCTTTCCCAGAAGTTTCTTGGGACGCTACAACCAACCTCGGACTCCTAGCTGCCTTGACACTGCATGGTCATGTGATCATGTCACCGAGTACTGGACTTCATCTTGGGCTACTTGTACTTCCCCACCCCCTACCAGTGGGAATCAAACCAGAAAAGGAAGGATTCTGAGCTAATGCTGAGGAATGAGATCACCAGGGTGGGTTCTTTTCCTCACTGAAATCGGCACCCAAGACTGAAACTGGGGAAGAAAGGACTTATCCCAGGCTGAAAGAGGGGTCTGGCCTGCGAAATAAGCTTGGTTGCTCTTGTGGGCTTTTCTTTTTGTGCTTAAAGTTATCAGTGAGTGAATAGGCACCGACTCCGTGGGCGTTCTGGGGCAGGCACACCACAGGGGAAAAATTAGCTAGTGCTCAGCACACACCAGCTGTAAAGTTCCCCTTCTGCCACCCCTCGCCCCCACCGATGCTCCAGAGGGAGGGAGAAGAGCGGGGACACAGTGTACTTAGAGGAGGAGGTGGGGAAGAGGCAGGAGTGGAGGGGAAGTTGGTGCCAATGAGCAAGTGTGTGTCTCACCATTGCTTCTCTCCCCAAGAGCCCTAAGCTGTCCATGATGCATTACTTTAGCTGTAGAAATAAAAAGAGGAATTCCTGTTATCATCAACCCTAGTGCTTTTCATCCCTAGATCTCAAAGTGCTTCATAAATCAGATCAGCGTTAACCCCATTTTATAGATGGGAAAACTGAGATCCAGGGAGGTAAAGCAACTTGCCTACTGTCAGCCAGCAGGCCAGTGGCCAAGTCACAAAATAGAACCTAGGTCTCCTGGTTCCCAAGCACAGAGATAATAGTCCTGGTTCTATACCGCCTTGTACTTTCTGTTGCCATTCTCTCCCTCCCTATGAGAAGTACGCATACCACAATGGAGTAGGAGAGTGTTAACACTTTACACTGCTGTATAAGTGTGTTCCTATTCAGATACATGTTGTGTAAGCAACCACACAACAAATGGAGAATCACGTGTAATTTTTGTAGCCTTCTGCTTCTGCTTGCAAAAGAATTTCCACAGGCAAGTCTGCAAACAGAAGGGAGTTAAGACATTTACATGCAAGATGCTAAGCAAGGTGCCCTTGTTCAGTTGGTTCTTCCATTGTAGCAGCTATCCATGTAGAAGACTCACCAGAATCAGCAATGTTATCTACAGAGTGTTTTAATATATGGCTACAATGCCCTAATCCTTACACATTGGCAGTAATTAGTCCTTTATAACGTCAGTGCAGTCGGTCACTGTGTCCATGCTGAATTCAGACACTATTCAGTTCTGCCCTTGGAAGCCAGTTTTCCTATATTTTGAGATCTAGCTTCACCCAAAGCTAAACTAGGATGGACTTTGAGAACGAAGTCTGACTTTACGTATGCACGTATTAGTAAAAAAGCAGCACCCAGGAAATCGAATACGCCTCCTTAAAATAATGAGCCCAGGGGATTGAAACAGATTGCAGGTGCTTTGTTCACTTCCCTGTTTCAGACAAGGGCACAGACTCAAAACCCTCAGGCATTTGCAAAGCTTCCAACAAAGGCACTAATCTAAGCTAAAGTTCTTCTGTTCCCAAGTCTATCCCGGCAAGGTATTATAAGTCACCTCCTGGGAGTTACTGAGCTTCCTAAACTCCCACTGATGTCTGTTAATGAAAAATAGAGCAATGAAAGCTCTCACCATCTCAAAAGTGGACAGAGCTCAGACCATGCCTGGAGAACTCCTCATTGACTGAAGTTAATGATCTTCTGCTAGTCTTGTGTCACTAACCTCCTCAGCATGTCAAAAACCCACCCAAGAAATTCCTTCTGCCTTCCTCACTGCTTTAATAATTAATTAATGAAAGGAAAAATGCACTCGCCCAGTAAAACCACTGATTTAGTGCTGTACTAGCCAGCTTTTTGAACCTTCAGAGAAGTGCCTACAAAAATCTCTCCCTGTTAGCCTGTGAGAAACACTAGAAGCCTGCTCTTCTAACAGCCCCGTTGCACTGCAACAGCAACGAGAAAAGGCCTTAAGGTAAAATTTTCCCCATTGGGATGTAGGCTTCTAAACCACTTGGGTAGTTCTGAAAAATTTATTTTTACTCTAAATGGGAATCAAGCTCCAAAAACTGTTCCACAAGGGAGTCCAATGTATTCCAAAAGGAAAATATTTGAAAAGCAAGTCTTTTGCAAGTCCCTGATGTAGGATCTCTGGTGGGGATGATTTAGCTGTAACCACAGGGAAGCCATCCCAATTTCTCTTTAAAGTACTCGTGAAATATAATAAAGGGACTCGTCTCCCTCTCACACTAGCTCAGTACTGTTCCCCTTTCTGCTTCCCTCCATCCCCTCCCTAAAGCCATGCATACAAAATAAGCAGTTTATGCAGATGTTTTGTCTTTTATCTCTGCGCTAAATTGCTAACCACGATTCCTGATTCTATCACTCAGCTAAGAGCATATTTAACAAGTTCATAATGGCTTACAAGTGGGTTGTCTCTCCCCAGGTACAGTGTAATCTGTCAGACTGTCTAAACCTTCACTAACAGAATGCATTGCCAAAAGACTAACAAGGTCTGTGCTGGGGATCTATCTGGAATTACCAGCAGCTGTTTCCCCAAATATTATCAGCTTATTTGGAGGCTGGTGAAGTTGTTAGATTTTAAGAGTAACCATGGGGCAAGGTGGTTCTGGAGGTTTTTAGGATTACCTGCAACTTTCTGATTGCTCCTGCTAGCAAACAAGGAGTAGAATAGAGCTGTAAGTTTACCAAGAACTCACTGGGAATGTAGAGATCCAGACTCAAAGTGAGTGCATTCCACTGCTCCATATGACAAGCTACTGATTAGCTAAAGGGCCATGATCCTTTTATGCTGTTTTAGACTCTGTTGCATGGGGGCTTTTACTAGTGTATCCATCAACACCTGGCCCAGCCTACAACATCAAGATCCATACTTTCAACTCAGATCACATTCCTTGTCTTTGGTCATCCAACAGTCATCAGCCTGACTGGCATTTACCTTTCGAAAAGGAATCTCTTGTTGCTAGTGATTCCACACAAGCTATTAAAATGCAGCTTTGTCTGACATACTGAGTAACCATTGTTACTTCCATCACAGTAACACCCAGGTGGACCAATACATTACACACTGTGCAAACACACAGAAGCGCTGCTATCTGAAGACACACCAGTACGCATGCAGATCAAGTGGCTTGTCCAAGACTGGGCAGCAGAAAGGCTAGGAACAAAACACAGGTTGGTCTCTTAGCCTCCATCCCTTGAGTTCTTTTTCACTGTTACCCATTGCATCCACAAAGGGATACCGGCACACAGAGACGTCCCAAAAGAATAGGACAAAAGCCACAATTAGACCACAGTTTCTTTTAACCTTTTCCCCATCTGTTTTGAAAGTGCCCTCTTATTGCAATGTACAAGCTAGTCCACTCACCTACTAGGCAGCCCCCTCACAGCCAGGCATGGGGCATAGCAGCTCTCTTGCAACTCCAGTGCCTTCCTGCCAAAGGCCAATACAGCACCACAGTGGCCGTTTCTTTTCCAGTGACTCAGTTCTGGCAAGGCCTTCCCGCGGGGGTCACAACTGTCCAAACTCAGAGATGCCTTCAACACAGACAGCATTCCCTGGCAGCAGCGCTCTTCTTCAGGCCGTCTTCAGCGACCCCCTGCCGGGCTCAGTACCCTGGCTGTTAGCTTATCTGTAGGTCTCCTTCCTGGGGGGGGGGGGGGGGGGGGGGGGGGGGGGGGGGGGGAACACGGGAAACAACTCCCACCCTCAGCTCTAAGTTCTGGCCCAGGTCCCCATACTGAACACAACTAGCACCCCTCCTTTACCTGGATTGCAGTGTTCCCTGGGCCACTTCCTACCCACTCTCTCAAATGCTCTCCCTTGCTTACTCAGGGCTCCCCCTGCCTGGGGAGCATTCCTCTCCCTCCAGCCCTTTCCCCAGCTCAGCTTAACCTCCGCTTAAACTAGACACAAATTCCCCTTTCTGTAGCCACCTCCTGCTCTCACCGGGGAAGGTGCCTGATTCTGCTCAGGTGAGCCTCATTCATAATCAGGTTGGCTCAGCCCAGACTCTTAACCCCTCTCCCCCCAAGCCCCTGCTCTCTTACACAACAGTTTTGTGTGTTTGAATTTAACCCTTTCCCTACAAAGGAATAATTGCAGCAGGCTGCCTAAGATTTTCAAAACGGGGGGCCTAAATAAGGTCAGGGTCCCCGTGCAGGGCTGGTCTGAACAGCTCACATGAGCCCTGCCCTCTCCATGCACAGGGCAAGTGTTTCTGATTGTTTGGATCTTGCCTGTCCCTCGTCCAAATCATGCTTCCCCCCCGCCCCCCACAGACTGGCATCACCGCTCCCCCCACCCCTCACATGTTTATCCACACCCCAGTTTTTTGACAAAAATGGACACTGGTACTGTTTACTCAAGAAAATCTTACAGCCCTTTCTCTAATTTCTATGCCTGTTTGCTTGCTTGCAGGGTAATTGTGTGCTGCCTTCCCCCCTCCTGTTTTAATCCTCTGGGCTTCCCTGTCACTCCATGAACATACAGCATCAGTACGCATCTGTGGAATATCTCGTCACACTATACGAGTCATGCGAGCTGCCTCTCCCATCGGAGTGTGAGAAACGCCATCCTAGGATACTCCCAGGCCTCAGGTTACTCAGAAGCTCATGTTACTGGCACGCTTGGATGATGCACAGGAAGCGAAGGGACACACAGTTCACTCCATCGGTCAACTTGAGGGGAATGATTCCACTGAGAGGGGCTGGCTGGGGTTTCCCTGACTTTGACCTACAATCGCATAATAGGCTTCCTCACTAACTTATCTGAAGGTCTCTCACATGCCCTGCACAGTTGAAACACTGTTCAGCCTGGCACCAGTCCTCCTGCGTGATGGTAGCAGGATTTCCCTGTCTCCTCTCGGTGCTCTTGGACACTAGTTGCCTGCCACTGCAAAAGCAAATGAATTTGTTTTCTTTTCTTATCAGCAAGCTCCATGAGCATTCAGGAGCCCCCCTTATAATAGTCAATGTGACAAGAAGGACGGAGATTTACGAGGAAGGAGGTGTGAGCCTCACCTCAGAGTCTTTGGGTTCTGTGTCACAGTGCCAAGAATGTTACCAGGGAAGACAGTAGAGGAGGGTTATTCCCACAACTTTAGTCCTCAAGGGCACCCCACTAAAACAGGGATCCTACAGCCAGTTGAAGAAATTGCTTCATTCTAAGACTTGTTACCCTGGGAGGCGTGGAGCAGAGCTGCAGAAATGCCATGGCCCTTTGGCAATATCAGACGGGGGTGCCCCCTCCAAGCATAACACTGCATGAAGAGAGTTGTAAAGGGATAATTAAACAAAGAGCGGGGCTCAGTTTTCCACCTATTGTGAAAAACTATTGCTCCTGCCCACCCCTGTGTTGAAAAAGAACACATCCCATGACTAGGAGCGCTGAGAACAGCACGAACACTGAAGGGCACTGTTTTTCACCCTTAGGGACAGAGTTTTCCATTCCCAAACCAGACTTTCTGCTGCCGTGATGCAAAAGCCTGCTTCTGATCTCTGCTGCAAATAAGCCAGCCTCCAGTGAAGTCACTGGGGTGACAGGAGTGTAAACTGGAGTAAATGACATCAGAATCAAGTCCCCTGGCCACACACGGAGTCAAATATACTCTCCCACTTGCTGCCTCAGTGCCTCTCTCTGCTAGATCAAACAGTGCCCTTTTTCTGATGTCCCCCTCTGGCAGATGTTGGTGACTTATTTTCAGACTCACAGGACCGTGTGTATTTTGAATGGGTAATGCCACTATGGAATACATTACTCTGAGGAACACTCAATTTAATGGCAGCCATCATGTGACTGTCTGTCCAAGTGGGAAAGAAGATGTCAAGCTGGATAAGGATGGGCTGAGTGCCAGGAGTCAGGGGCATGTGGGGACAGACTAGAGAGGAGTAGGAGTATGATGGGGTGGACCAAATGCCGCAACACAGCATTGATCTAGATGCCCTCTTAAAATCCCTTCTAGTCCTAAATTTCAATGATTCTATCAAGCTGATGACTCCTCTAATCTTATAACTAATACAGTAGTCTCACTGTCTTCATTATTACATCTTGGTCTTTTTAAAATTTGTTAGAAGATTATGGAATAGTTAAAATTCAAGGGACACTGTTATCTAGTTATATTTTACTTATCAGAGCCATATTTAGGGTTGGCTTTTTAATAAAGTCTTTAATATTAAATGAACTATTTTGACTAAATTCACTTCAGTATTTTTTTTTTACTTGTCTCTGTGGACACTGGTATTGTTGACATTGCCATGAGCATTTTAAAGAACACAGTTATTGGCATAAAAATGCCAGTAGAGTGAGCAATGTCTAGATTGTAAGTTCATTTTTTGTTCTATGATTGCACAGTACCTAGCACAGAGGGGGCCCTAGTGCACAAGTGCAATTTCTAGGTGCTATCTCAGTACTAACAATAAATAAGCTTTCTCTGCTGTGTGAATTGTCACTCTTACAGCATCTGCAGTTCAATGCGATGTAATTGTGCGCTGTGCTCAGCTTATTTTTCCACATGAACCAGTTTTCTAATTGTATTAACAAATCATTTTGATGATTCCAGAATGTGGTTCCTTTTAATTCCTGATGCAAATGTGATCCTCACCCCTGTTGCACTGTTTTTGATGTGTATGTGTGAAGGGACAAAAGGAATTTCACTGACGAAGCAACAGTAAAACAGGAAATTTAAATAGAACCTGCCCATGTATCTACCTACAAATTTAGCTATCTAAAACTGACCTGAAAATAAATATATATAACTCTTCTCTTAGGCTGCATTCACAATAGATGCAATCAGAGTTGTAATGCTTCAGCAGCACCACTCCACTCATGCCAACAAAAGTAGAGAGTAAAGTGGGCTCAGGTGTTTTTTTATCACTGTTATTACTATCAGCTGCAATGGAGCAGCACACAGAAGCCCCTGTTGAAATCAAGACCCATCGTGCTAGGCACCATATAAACACAGTAAAATAATTCACGTCCCAAGAGCTGGCCATCTAAATAGATAACACAGAAAATTATCACCCCTCCCGTACAGGATAAGAAATGAGATACAGACATTAAATTACTTACGCAAAACTACAGCTGAAGTCTTGGTGGACCTGAACTCAGGTCTTCTAGGGTACATCTACACAACTGCGTTATTTCAGAATAACTGACATTATTCCATTACATACCCATTATTTTGCAATAATATCAAGCTGGAGGATTTGAAGAATCCCAAGCATTGTTACAGGCTGGGGACTGAATGGCTAAGTAGCAGATCTACAAAAAAGGATCTGGGGATGACAGTGGATGAGACACTGGATATAAGTCAACAGTGTGCCCTTGTAGCCAAGAAGGCTAAAGCATATTAGGGTGCATTAGGAGGAGCATTGCCAGCAGATCCAGAGAAGTGATTATTTCCCTTTATTCAGCTCTGGAGAGGCCACATCTGGAGTATTGTGTCCAGTTCTGGGCCCCCCACTATAGAAAGGTTGTGGACGTATTGGAGAGGGTCTAGCAGAGGGTGACCAAAATGATTAGGGGACTGCAGCGCATGATCTATGAGGGGAGACTGAGGGATTTGGGTTTGTTTAGTCTGCAGAAGAGAAGAGTGAGGCAGTCTTCAACTTCCTGAAGGGAGATTCAAAGAGGATGGAGAGAGGCTGTTCTCAGTAGTGACGGTTGGCAGAACAAGGAG
>JANRFK010004149.1:110655634-110688325 GCA_030068395.1 Apalone spinifera | reverse complement strand
TTGCGGAAAAACAGATGATTTTCCGCAAAAACTGGCCAGTCTAGACACAGCCTCCATGATTAAAATAAATTAAACAAATTAAACAGGAATTAAAATAAAGAAATATAACTATTAACCATTGTTCACTGGCAATGTCAGACACCAATAGCTTGATCGTTCCTGGCGAGTGCTACCAATTTTATTTGTCTGTAATAAAATAATTTAAAACGTCATATATTTGCTTATGAAATATTTGTAAAGGATGAAATCTTAATCCCTATGAAATCAATGTGTGTGGGAGGGTGAGGTAGCAAATAACTTTTATGGACCCAGTATTTCCTCCCAGCTCATCAGTTGGTGTAAATCAGCATAAGGATTTACCCCTTTACCTGAACTGTTTGATCCATGTTGATTTTCTTATTAGACAAATGAGTTGTGTTTGGGATGTTGCAGTAACTCCTTTTGTGCTAAGATCCCTACTGTGTTTTGTTTACAATGTCAAGCAAGCAGAGAGGACATCACTGATCTCCCAGGAGACCTTCTATAAAGCGGAAGGCTTATTACAGAGCAGTAGCGGCAAAGATCTGACTCTTCGCCTCAGCTGAGCAAACAGAGTACAGATAAAGGAAAGTGCTTTGGGGGAACTGGCACTGTTTGGTTTGAGCTGTGGCTTTAATTCATGTTTCACTTGCGAGAGAGCTTCCTGTAGGAGCAAGCTTCCTCGCTTGGGTCAGCAGACTTGTGATAGCCTGTTAAAAATAGCTGTGTAGCTGTGGCGGCTGAGGGCAGGAGTTTGGGATGTTAAGCCTGGGGAGAAGTGGAGCTTGAGAGCTCCAGTTGCAACATCTATACAGCTACTGGCAGCATGCTAGAGCCAGCCCTGCAAGCACAATCTATGGATTTACCTTGGAAGGCTCATTCCCACATGCAGTGCAGCTATAGGTATAGGTTCTGGAGCCAGTGGGGAGGGGAGGCAGGGCAGGGCAGGTAGTATGAACCTTGCCTAGACTGAGTTGAAACCCCTACTATGTGACCTCTGTGCACTGCTGTCAGCTGGCTTTGCTCATAACTTTATACATAAGCTCTGCTTATTCATTTTCCGGCTTTCCTTGCCTGTGGTCCTTACTCCGCTGGGTTTCAGCTCAGTGCAAGATTTAACCTTAATGAGATAAGGATGCTATGGCATGTTCTGACCACAGTTCTCAAAGGCTACGTCTACGCTGCAGGCTTTTTGTGTGAGAACGGCTGTTCTTGTGCAAAAACTTGCGGAGCATCTGCACTGCACGCACGTTCTTGCGCAAGTAAATATACAGGAAAGCGTCAGAAAACAGGGCTTCTTGAGCAAGAATTATTCCTCTCCCCACGAGGAATAAGCCCTCTTGCACAAGAGCTCTTGCACAAGAAAGCAGTGTGGATGGGCAACGGGTTGCTTGTGCAAGAAACCCCTATGCCTAAAATGGCCATCAGAGCTTCCTTGCACAAGAGAGTGTCCACACTGCCATGGATGCTCTTGCACAAAAGCACATGGCAGTGTGGACATGCTCTTGTGGAAGACCTTTTGCACAAGAACTCTTGCGCAAAACAGTTCTTGCACAAGAAGCCTGCAGTGTAGAGGTAGCCAAAGGGTTTCACAAAGAGTAAGTGTTATCCTCAGAAAGAAACTGAGCCATGGAGAAACTGACTTGCCCAAGATTAAATTAAGACAGTCAATGGCAACCAGAAGTATCTGGAGTCCCATTGTAAGCCCTTGCCTCTGAATTATGACACTGCAATATAGGACTGTCACTGCCTAAAGTCCTTGTGAGCTCTCATTAGGACATGAAACTTTCCTTATAATTGCCACTAACTCTACCACAACCCCAGGAAACACCCATCCCCAGGAAAGCTCTATATAAGGGGTTGGAGTGTTGAGTTGCTGGAGGGTGATTGCAAAGGACATTTGGAAAATAACCCCCTGGCAGTATGTGCCCTGTTTGCCCTGTGTCTGCATGCTGACGGCCTTAGCTACAGCAGTACACAATCAAGAGAGCGTCTGAGAGAGGGAGTCATTACTGCGTAAGCCGCTATGGTCACAGTCTTCAGTCCCATTGCTGTTGAAAACAGCTCCAGCCAGCTGGGTAACCATGGAAGTGCCCGCATCATGTTTACTCAGCCCAGCTCCTCACGCCTTCAGTGTGCTGCTAATTGTGCCACCACTTGGATTCCCCAGACAGTCCTGTTCAGTGTTCCTTGTTGCATTTGTGAATCAGTCAGTCACCAGCCCTTTCTGTTGGGACGTGCTGTTTGGCAGAGCAGTGACCACAAGCAGTCAGGCCTGATCTGAGCAGGACAGGCCTTGTGTGGCCCTCTGACATCCTCATGGGCTGCAGGCCTTAGCATGTGAAACCACAACAAGCAATCACTGTGTTCTTCTCCACCCTTTTGTTACTGTGTGCTTTTGTTGCCATTGCCTGGCCCCCTTCTCTGTCTCCTCCATCTACTCTCTGCTCCCCTCTCTGGCTACGTCTAGACTGCAGGCTTCTTTCGGAAGAAACATTTCCGGAAGAGATCTTCCGAAAAAACTTCTTCCGAAAAAGAGCGTCCACACTGCCAAAGTGCATTGAAAAAGCGATCTGCTTTTTTGACAAAGAGCGTCCACATTGAGTGGAACTATCTCACATGGAAGCTGTGATTACTATGGAGGGAGTGGCCACCAGGCCACCTGTGCTTTTTCCTCTTTACTCGTCTTCCGAAAGAACTCCTTCTTCCCTGTCCACACACGCCTTTTCCCGAAAGAGCTCTTTCAGAAAAAGGCTTCTTCCTCGTAGAGGAAGGTTTACCAATGTCGGAAAACCCCTCTGTTCTTTCGATTTCTTTTTAAAGAACGTGATTGCAATTTGGATGTAAGTGAAGTTTTTTCGGAAAAAACCTCTGTAGTGTAGACATAGCCTTCCTTCTATTTCATCACCCATTATTCTACTGCCATCAAGACCCATTTTGGTGCTTTCCCCCTGTCACTCATCTTTCCCAGTCTGATCCCTCATCATTCCTCCTGCTCTTTGGCCCCCTCCCCACCTGCATCATCCCCTTGCCCTATTTACCAACAGCAGATACGCAGATGTCACCTGCAAATGACAGGATGTCCTCCCGAAGGTTAACAGCTACAGGCCAACTCCTCAGCTGGTATAAACTGAGGTAGCTTTGTCACTAGCTGATGCTCTGGCCCATCATGCCACGGGCCTCGCCAAGCACTTTGCAGAAACAACTCTGCTCCTGCAGAAATCAATGGTTTGGTTCCATTCCATGCGGTGCCTGTCTGATACAACAAATCATCAGTTCTACTGTGATGGGTGAGCACTCTTCTAGCCATACATGGTGAAATGGAACCTACGTTTAGATGTATAAAAACGGGCCCATCCAAAATCCTTCCTCAGTGCATGCAGAATGGAAAGATATATACTAAGCAATCCAAGTAGGGACCAGAATGGCAAACAAGGATGAACTGAACCACCCAGAAAAAAAAAAAAAAGAGAGACACCTTCAAAGCCTCTCAAATAGCTTCCTAAAGGCCTTGGTGCATGCTTTGATTGTCTGCAAATGTGAGCTGTGTTCCAGGCGCTCAGGGTATGTCTACACAGTGGTGGCCCATTCAAAACAACAGACTTGTTATTCTGGCTTCCTGTAAACCTCATTGCCTGAGGATTAAAGAAGATGCCAGAATAGAGATTTATTTCAAAATAAATAAATATTTTGAAATAAGCTATGCAATTTGCATAGATCAAATTGTGCAGCTTATTTCGAGATACACGCGACTGTGTAGCTGTACCCTCAGAGAGCAGGGACACTGTCCAGTCACTAGTTGTCCCCCCGTACACAATCTCTCTTGGGGACCAATGTACTCAGTGGCACTACAGATACTGCTCAGGAAGTGTATAGTTTATCGTTCCCTGTACTCTAAATGACTGACAGCTTTTTTAGCCAGTCAGATGACAGGGAAATGCACAATCACTGCACAGTTATTTCCCAATAACACTTATTTCAAACAATGCTGGTCTCTCTACTCTGGCTATCTACCACCATCCCACATTGCTCTGGTTGGCTCATGTGCCCAAGGCTTTCCAGCCCTTTGAAATCTCCATTTCTCACGCCCTTCAGGGGAAGCAGAAAATCTCCCAAACGTACATAAAAGGGAAGGAGAAAACCCAGGAGATTAAAAAACAAAGAAAATGGGGTTGTGAAACCACTCAAAAGAATTTTAAAACCCTGATGATTTATGTCCCTGTTTCCTCTCATCTGTCCCTGCAGGCCAGCCCAGGGTAACTGTCCTGGGAAAATCAAAATCCCTCCCTTCTAATTCAGTTTTGAAACACAACATAATGACAAATAATCTTGTAGTTATTCTGGGAGAGAACAGAGTGGACATGGGCAGGAAGAGTCAGAGGTAGGAAAAGAAGAAAACATGGAAGGTGGGAGGAAGATAAGACAGCAGAGAAGGTGAGATGATGGGGGGAGGAAGGGACAAAAGAGATTTTAAAGCATTTTCCTTTTCACCCCTCCCTCCTACATTTCAGCATAATAATAGCTCAAGGGCCTTAGCTCAGAAAAAAGAGCCAAAAACGAAACTAGATTACTGCAATCAAGTGAAGGGATTCCTGCTAACTTGTATTAAGCATTTCATGGACTGTTAGAACAGTTCTCAAACTGTGGGTCAGGACCCCAAAGTGAGTCATGAGCAGGGACCTTTTAATGGGGTCGCCAGGGCTAGCATTAGGCTTGCTGGGACCTGAAGGCGAAGCCCCACTGCCTGAGGGCTTCAGCCCTGGGGCTGAGGTGATAAGCCACCCACCTGGGGCTGAAGCCCTACGGCTTTGCCTCCCCCGGCCCTGACTGGGGGGTCTTTGGCTTTGGCCCTCCAGCATGGAAGTTTTTCCTAATGTCCAACCTAAACCACCCCTACTGCAATTTAAGCCCATTGCTTCTTGTCCTATTCTCAAAAGATTGAGAACAATTTTTCTCCCTCCTCCTTGTAAGAACCTTTTATGTACTTGAAAATTTACCATGTCCCTTCTCAGTTCTCTCTTTCACTAGATTCAATGACCCCATTTTTTTCTACTCCCCTCAGAGGTCATATTTTCTAGTCCAGTGGTCCCCAACCTTTAGGAGCTGCCGGACGCCAGGGGGCGGGGCCGCGCATGTGCCGCGTGCCCAGGGTGACGACCCATTGCACCGTGCATCCGGGTGCGGGGCCACCAATTTGCCATGCGCCCGGGGCCAGCACCCCCCACAGCCACGCACCCGGGGCTGGCACCCCCCATAGCCACGTGCCCGGGCACAGGACCGCACACTCACCGCTCGCCCGGGGGCAACGACCCATTGTGCATTGCGTCCGGGGGCGGGGCCGTCAATTCCCCACGCGCCCAGGGCCAGCACCCCCCATAGCCGCGCGCCCGGGGCGGACGCCCCCCATAGCCACACGCCTGGGGTCGGCGCCTCCCATGCGCCGCACGTCCAGGCGCGGGGCTGCACATTCGCTGCGCACCCAGGGGCGGGGCCACCCATTCACCACACGCCTGGGGCCAGCGCTCCCCATGCGCCGCGTGCCCGGGGGCGGGGCCACCCAAGCGCCCGGGACCGGCTCCACGCACGCGCCGTGCGCCCAGGGTGGGGCCGGTCCCGAGCACTTGGCGGGCAGACATGGCACATCGGCGGGCGCCATGGCACCCGTGGGTACTGCGTTGGGGACCACTGTTCTAGACCTTTAATCATTTTTGTTGCTGTTCTCTGAACTCTTTCCAGTTTGTCCACATCTTTCCTGAAATATGGCACCCAGAACTAGACCCAATAATCCAGCTGAAGCCTAATCAACACAGAGTAGAGTGAGTGAATTACTTCTTCAATCTTTCTTACAACAGTCCTGATAATACATCCCAGAATAAAGTTTGGAAAAGCTATGAGGAGTCTTATGGCACCTGAAAGACAAACAGATTTATTTGGGCATAAGCTTTCATGAGTAAAAACACTTTGTCAGATGCATGGAATTGGGTTTGTGGTTTTCTGGACGAGTATTACTCCTTTGACTCATATTTAACTTGCAATCCACTATGACCCGCAGATCCCTTTCTGCAGTACTCCTTCCTAGGCAGTCATTTTCCATTTTGCATATGTATAGCTGATTGTTCCTCCCTACTTTGCATTTATCCTTCCTTGAATTTCAACAGGCCTTGGAGTTTATTCAGCACAATCTACTTCTTAAACAGGAAACTGACATTGTGCCCAGGACTGGAAAGGTGACTGTAGCCAGACATGAACTCCATCTTGCTTTTCCCACCCCTCCCCAGAGAGCAAGAGAAAGGCAGTCAGCCTTTGATGCCCTGGGAACGCAGGTGTGCTGCCTGTCCCTGACTCTACCATAAACAGAAACTAGACAGTAAATGGGCTAGCTGACGACCGGGGGCCTCCCGTCGCCCTGATGGCTAGTACCAGTAATTGACATGCCTGAACTGTCCCAGGAGAGGAATCTTCGCCCATCACTTACCAGAGGTGCCCATTGTCTGCATTTTCCCAGATGTGAATTATGCTTTGCACCCTTCGTGGGAAACTTGGCGTTCAAAGCCATTTTCCTAATTGGCCACTTGAGACCAGGAAGAAGCCTACGTGACCCAAGGGGTATAAAGAGGGGTTTAGTAGCCCACCCCATTTGAGCTCCAATCATCTATACCTGCTGGCAGGTATTGATTGACTCCTGAGGTCTGTGGGACGCCCAGCTTTGCCCTACTTCTTCCCGAGGGATTGAGAGAAAGACGCTGGCCACGCCAAGTCTGGAACGCAGGGGTGAGAATATATACCTGTTAGATGTCTATTTTGCATGCATTTAATAAGAGCTCAGAGACCCAAAAGGGTTTCATGGTACCTGTAAGTGACTTTTGTTTTAAGTGTAATTTCTGTCCTGTCCTTTTGTAGTGGCTGTGTTATTTGTAACACAGCAATAGCATTTAACAGATAAGTTTACCCTGTAACAATAAAATAGTAACTCTTTAAGCTTTAACCTGACTCCTCCTGTTGCTGTAACAGAACCAGACACAATTAAAAGAACTCCAGCCGGTCATAAGGGACAGATATAGGGAGAGCTTGAGCGCTGGATCGTGTCACTTCCAGGGGACAGATCCGTTGGGGCATCTCTCAGCCTCCCCAGGCTACCCGCTGCGAAGGGATCGTGTATCCTAGCAGTCAAAATCTGAGGTGTAATAAGCTCTCCCTATAAACTCTGGGGCGTCTGTCGGCCTGTTGGCTGCCCGCCGCGAAGGGATCCTGATCCTAGTGGTAAAGACACGGATGTTAAACTCCTCGGGGCGCCCATCAGTCTCACCTAGACTGCCCACTGCGATGGGGCCTTGTGTCTCAGCAGTTGAAGACTCAGGTGTAACACACACACATGCACTGCCCTGACCATCGGCTGATAGTGACCCATGAAGTACCAAGAAACTTCTGTCAGGAAGAAAATTGTAAGTCTGTATTAATGACAAAAGGATTTGTTTTCTAATCCAGTGTATACATAGACACTTACATCTAAATATTCAGAGTCATTGGCCTGTCCACAGTGATTCAGATGATCTATCCTATGACACATGATGGGCTGAAAGGAATTTAAAAAAACCCATTCAAATCAGCTGACTCACTGCTGAAAGACTTGCAAGGAAAATGATTGATGGCAGCATTACAAAGATTGTTGGTCTTTCCCTTCCTTTATCAACATTTAGTTTTCTTTTGGACCTGTTTACAGTGTTCCCAGAGAGATACCTGCCTAGTTATTAATCCAAGCAGTGAAAAAGACCATTACGAACACTTGCGAGGTCAGTCCTCAGCCACATGAGACAAAGAGAATGGTACGTTCCACCAAGAATAAACTAACACTACGCTCAAAAGATAAATACTAGCACAACACAGAGGAGACAGAGCCATTCTACGCTTACATAAGAAATTCCTCTGCAGATGAATTATGAGCAACAGATTGTGCATGTATTACCTCAGAATAGCAGCTATTGGTTCCTTTTGCTGGTGACACTTGGGCGCCAGATGCTGTAAGTAGAGTGGAGTCGTATTATAATGACATGAAATACACTAAGAAAGAAGCTCGTCTGAGGAAGTGGGGTTTGCCCACAAAAGCTAAGGTGCCACAGGACTATTTGTTTTTAAAGTTATAGACTAACACAGCTACCCCCCTGAGACTTTTAATAGAGCAAGAAAGCACATCATAGTTCTAACGTCAATCAAGAGTGTGAAATTGTTTTCTCAGCTCTGCTGCTCATTTGCTCTGCTCTCATTGATTAACACTGCCTCAGTTTCCTCTTCCCTAAAAAGTGAGCAATGAAATTTGCACATCACGGAGATGCTGCAAAATAAAATCAATGTGAGTAAAGGGACTTGGAAATATGGATGAAAAGTGTTATATTAGAGCAAAATAGGCAGCCATCTTATGTTTCTACAGCAGTGTTTCCCAAACGGTGTTCCGCGGAACCCCAGGATTCCGTGAAGTGAACATAAGGGTTCCGTGAGAAAATTCCATTACAATAATATTTTATGATTAAAAAAATAATCATAGAATCATAGAATCATAGAGCTGAAAGAGACCTCAGAAGGTCATCAAGTCCAGCCCCCTGCGCTAGGCAGGACCAATCCCAACTAAATCAATAATAATTAATATTTAAGCATTTATGAATTTTATTGAAAACAATTTTCATTTGTGTTTGCCACGATAAGCGTCCCTGTGTAACGCCAGCTTAGCCAGAGAGTGGAGATGATGATGTCACTACTCAGCGCTGTGCGCGAAGTCAGTGGTGCGATCTCCTGTTATATACAGAAAATAATACAGAAATTGACTGAATACTGCACCAGATATGGGAATCCAACTTTCCAGTATGAACCAAATATAAAAAGAATTTGTCAAGAAAAGAAGAAAAACCACTCTTCGCACTGAAAACTGCCAATATAATGCATATTCGTTTTTGAGCTTTATTTTTTGTACACATTAAATGTGATTTTTGTTTTTAAATATGTGCAATTAAACTAAATGTTGATCTCATGACCTTGCTTAGCATTTGTTTATTATTATCCTTACTTGTTTGTGGTCTACTTTTTCAGCTCCATATATGAGACTGTTATTAGGGGTTCCGCAAAATTCTTTCGAGTTTAAAAGGGTTCCATTGCCAAATAAAATTGGGAAACTCTGTTCTACAGGAATTGAGGGAAACACTTGACTTAGAGCAGGACTGGGCCCATTCATGTATGTACAATTTACCACACACGAGGGAAGAAAGCTGAGGTGCCACTCATGTAATTCGTTACTGATCAATTCTTTAGTTTTCATGGATTATGTGGCTGTTTCCCAAGGTCTGACTATGAGAATTTTAAAGACTAACAAAACATGTAGATGATATAATGAGCTTTCGTGGGTAGAACCCACTTCTTCAGATGACCGGCATATTAGAAGTCCAGATCAAAGAATAAATAACATCAGCCACCAAATCAGGGGCTCAGTTAACTGCACATCCACTAAATATGCTCTATGCCATCAAATGCCAGCAATGCCCCTCTGCCATGTATATTAGCCAAACTGGACAGTCTCTATGGGAAAGAATTAATGGACACAAATCAGATATCCAAAAAGGCAACACACAGAAACCTGTTGGAGAGCACTTTAACCTGCCTGGGCACGCATTAATGGATCTCCAAGTCTTGTTTCAGGCCAATTCACAAGCCAAATACACAGGGAAGGGTTGGAACTTAACTTCATTTACAAGTTTGATTCTTATCAGAGAGGAATAAAGATATGGGCTGGCTGGCACACTACCTTCCACATCCTAATGACTTAACCCACTAACCAATCAATAGATGCTAATAGAGATGCAAACTGTTCTTATCAGCCTCTTATAACTTGAACAATCCAATTCACTATTTTTTTTTCTTTTTCCCCCTCTTGCCCCCTGCCTTCCCATATTTATTCTGGGATCTATACTTCTAATGCTCCAGTCATCTGAAGAAGTGGATCGTACCCACGAAAGCCCATGATACCAGCTACATGTTTTGTTAGTCTTTAAGGTGCTATTAGACTATTTGTTGTTTTTTAAGTTTTCCCCGTTACAGACTAACTCCGCTCTGAAGCTTATGATAATTTTGACATGCAGAATTCTTTCATACATGTGTGAAAGACTTGCTGAGTATTCAGATTACAATCATGCCAAGCAGTCCCCAACCATGTTCTCAGAATTGTACCAGCACAGATTAAGAGACAAGCCTTTTAAAACATACCTCATAGGCCACCAGCAGTGCTAATGCTGCAAAATGAAACTTTTGTCAATATTAGGTCAGTGGGTGCAAATGGTCTTCCTAGCACTCCTGTCCCCTCAGGCTTGGGGGGAAAGGGAAGAGTAGACAGAGCCATCTCATCCATAGGATGAATCAGGATGGTGCTTTTGGGACCCTGCAATAGCTGACCCAATGGTCCTATGGATGGGAGGGAGCAGGGTATCGGGGGGGGCCTGGCACGAGACAACAGCAGGGGTTACCCCCCCACACACACTCACCACATGGGCGATGGGAGCCAGAGTGGCCCAGCAGCCTGCTCCACCCTGCTGTGTTTAACTTCTCCATGGCAATGGGAAAGGGCAGTGTGGTGGGGCGGAGCAGCCTGCTGGGCTGTTTTCCACCTGAGTGTGTGTGTGTGTGTGTGTGTGTGTGTGTGTGTGTGTGTGTGTGTGTGTGTGTGTGTGTGTGACCCCTGCTGCCGCTACACCAGGCCCCCAGAATCTCCCAGGCCACATTGCTCAGGGGAGGGGGCAAGGAGAGTGGGGGCACTGCAGGAGAGGGGTTTGGGGAAGGAGTGAAATGGGGGCAGGGCCTGCGGTGAGGGAGGTTGCCCCAGCCTTCGCACTCCTCTTGGGGCGGCCCTGACAGTAGATTAAGCCTGAGAACCTGAGCAGATACCTACACTAACCTACCCAAGCTAGTTTGAACTGCCGGTAACAACAGTGGTAAAAACAGTGCAGCATGGACTTTGGGGTGTGCTCAACTCACTAGCCCACCCTGGGGCCCATGTTCGACTGTCTTCACGGCTCTTGTTTCCTGCACTAGCCCGTGCGCCGCTTTTGCCGTGTCGACGTGCTGGGAGTTGATATCTCCTCCGAGGCTGTTGTGGTTGCTGGGCTGACTCAAAGCGTTGTGGCTGGTAACAGCCAGAAACCTGCCATGTGTGTGGCATGCAGCCAGCACTGTTTGTGTGTCAGTTTCGGTTCTGATGTGGGTGAGAGGTCCAAGTAATTAACTGGTATGTAAATGGGAGCCAATTCACCACCCCCGCCTCTGTCACCATCAGTGAATAATAATCACATACCGGTTTGTTTGGTGGAAGTGAGAAAGTGCCTCTCTCTGGACTGGCCTCATCCTGTGAGAGCTGTACAAATGCAGGTAGTAACATGATCCAGTCCCTGACCCTAAGAATTGCCCGGCAGTCGTTATTTGAAGCCGCCCCATGTAACGTCAGGCCCAGACTCCCGACATAAAGCATGTCAGACTCTTGTTATTGTGTCGTGTCGCTCTGGAGCCATCTGGCTCTGCTAGTCTCTGGGCAAAAGCCCAACTTCCTCTTGAGCTCCCCTTGCATGAGGACCCAGTTAATTTATTGGCGCTTCTGTGGGCACTATTTACATACCATGTCAGGCTGATTTAAACAACCCCCCCAACTGTGTTTTAACGGCAAATATTTTCATTTTGTCATATTCGTCATGATATAGAAATATATTCTGGATTCCAGCTACCCATGCTCCTCTGACACTTCTTAAAGGAGCAGCCAACCACTGGCCTGAAAAAGAGTCAATGACAGAGTTGGCCTAAGACTTTTTCCAATGAACTGAAAGAATAGGACTGTGCAGAGGAGATGCCCCAGCAGAAGCTCCTGTAGGACTGGTGAGCAAAGAAGTTAACATGACCCATGTGCCAGCCGCTACAACCAGGGACTTAGAGGGCCAGAGCTCCACTACCACAGACTGAAACCCGTGTGAAGAGCTTCAGCACTGCTGGTTGCTTTCCATGTAAATACCTACGTCTCTATTGATATTTGTAGGTGGAGGGCACCCACCCAGGCCACCTGCTGCTCTGCTTGTTTATGTGGCTGCTCATTTCTGAGTCCTCTAGAAGGCAGCCCCATTCTCACCTCTTTTATGAGAAAATGTGCAGGTTTGTTTCAGGGGAAGTGAGTGGTTCCTCCCAGTGGGGTGCAGTGTCCCTGCCTGGAAGCGGTCTTGTTCCTTTGAATACCCTATCCCAAAAGAAGCCGCCCCATCTAGGCTGTCCCTCTTCAGTGCTGAGAATCAGAGAAGAACAATTTCTGGGACAGATCTTTCCCAGAATGTGCTCTGATGTGCCCAGCTCCAACAGGGAGTATCACACTAAGGACTCTTGCCTTCTCAAGAGGAGAAAGCGATGGGCTGGTGTCAGCCATCTGGCCCTTTCCTAAGTCGCTTAAATTGTAACCGAGCATATTAAGTCCAGGAAAGCTGCAGGAATCCAGCCATGAGACAAGAAGCTGATTGTAAATCCGGGCAGTGGAAGAAAGCTCACTGTGGCACGCTGCTGCTGCTGCTGTTCTCCCCCCTTTTTCATAACTCAGATGTATAAAATTACACCCCCTCATGAAAGATGATCTGTCCAGCCACATGGAGCATCATTTCCCACATTTGATTCCCTCATTGTAACATAACACCACAGCCTCCATGTGACCAAAAGCCACAAGACACTGACTAGATAGGAAAGCAGCATTGTCATTATTTCTGGCGTGATTTCCCCCCACATACACCTGCTTGCATGTCCTCACTTGCACTTATACTCAGCTTTCTGGATCAGATTCTCAGCTGGTGTAAAGCAGTCTAGTTCCACTGAAATCTACAGTTACATTGATTTGCACCTGCTGAGAAACTGCTCCCCCCAGCAGACACTGGCTGCCTTTCCAAACAGATATTTACACCAGTGGAGAATTAGTTGAAAAATGCAAAATGATTTTTGAATGTTTTTCCATTGGGTAGGACTTTTTAAGTGTTTCGCGTGGACTAATTTTATTTTTTTTAAATTCACTCATAAATATGTTTTTGTGGGCAACATTAGTGAAATGCTTATTGTAAGTTTGTCTGTAAATTAAAAAGGTCTTTAAAAAAAAAGGCACATTTTTCACAAAGCAACTAACACATTTCAATCAAGTGGACAATTGGTTGGGCCAAAACGCATTCTCCCATCCTCCCCTCACAAAACAGGCCATTTTTCAATGGCAAAAACCCATTGCTTATGAAATATTTCAATGTGCACTGACCCCTCCCCCTTCCCTCCCACACACATTCTCTGTGTCTCCTTACTGGACACACACCTTCTATTCTAGATTCTCATGCACTCTCACCTACTCTCAAAGCCACACTTACTCACTGACAGGCACATAGTGAATGGGCACAAGAGAGAGCACACACAAGGGGGCTGGTAATAGATACCCTGTTGGGCAACACCCCGTATAGAGCTACAGATCATGTGGGCGTGAGTTGAGTATCCTCACCATCAACTCATCTTCCTAATACAGGGGTAAGTTCCCATTTTCTTTCCAAATCATGTGATGAGCAATGACAGCCAGCTCTCATTGTCAGAGGAGATATGGGCCAATTCTTTGGAGTCACATAATAAAGATTCACCAGTGAGCTAACACTGTTCTCCAGAGTGCATTGTATGTTGCCCCCGCCATAGCTCCTAGTAGAGATACACAAGCAAAAGTAATCAGAAGGGAACCGGCAATCTGACAGAGAAATCAGTAATATGGAAACTGATCACTTCATGTTTCTGGCCAGCTATCAGTCATTTCAATAGGGTTACTTCAAATAGTAAGTGTAAAATATCCTTCTAGCCATCCATCCATCTTTCCAGAGCAACCATCACCCTCATAGCCAAGGGCTGGATAAAGTAGCCAAACATGGGCTTTTGAATATCACTCAAAACGAGGAGAGCAGGCATCAAACCCTACAACAATGGCTTAATGGTTCTCCTGAACCATTTGGAGATATTTCACTGCAATCACTAATATTTTATTTCACCCAGTATAGGTCTATTTTTAAAGAAGACCTGACTTAAATGAAAAAAATCTATTTAAAAATAAAAATCCCCAAATCCCCACAAATATTTGTTGCAGTTTATTTGTACCTTCCTCAAACTAAACGTCTTGGAGATGCATTTGGATTTCAGAGCAGGCTCTGCGTCTGTGCTGTTTTAGAAACAATTCACTGTGACCACACAGAGGAAACAAACATCTTTTTTTTTTTTTTTTTTTTCTCTCTTCAGAAAGGCCAGAGAGGTGAAGCAGTTCAGAATCTAAAAGGCTGCTCACAAAACAACACACACACCCTCATTTTTGCCCTGCGTAGGAAATTCCCTACATGACTAAGTGAAGGGTCAATTTACAATGGCACAGTGAAACAAATGGGTAGCTCAGGGGTTTTAGGTTCTATACACATAGCTCAGTTCCTCTATCCTACCAGCCTCTGCCATGTGTATAGTGGCCGCTTATTTATTTTTTGCAGCCTTTTCAATAAAGCCATCCTAGGTAGGCCTTTTACAGAGTCTCCATTGTCTTTTGTGTGTGTGTTTGTCTTTCTGCTATATTATATTCAAATACAGAGTCATCCCTTCAGTATGGCGAACTGGGACAACTGCTCTGGGGCCCATGCTTTGGGGGGGCCCTCTGGGCCAATGCAATCACCAAGGTGGTTAGTCTTGGGAGACGAATCTGCCACTTTCAGCCCAGCCGCAGATACAGAGCTGGGACCCCAAGCTGGTAGGGGCCGATATGTCTCAGGGCCCACACCACCTTAAGTATAGCCCTGTTCAAAGACACAGCAACAAAAGTCACGTGCTCCCAAAGGAGAATTCCAGAGTCTATTACGTATTATGATAAATCGTGACTTCAGTGGAGATAGGATTTCACCAAGGGTCCCTGCCCCAAAAGGCATCCAGTTTAAATCGGTGAACAATGCAAGGACACACTGGGATACCAAATGGATGATTCTAATTTAGGCTCAAAACCTGCTAGTTGGTCGCTGTGCCCAAGTGGAGACCCACGGATTTCAGTGGGCTCTACGTGGGAATAAGGACCTGCACAAGCAAACATGATTCTGGGATGCATTAACAGGTGTGTTGTGAGCAAGAGACGAGAAGTCATTCTTCCACTCTACTCTGCGCTGGTTAGGCCTCAGTTGGAGTATTGTGTCCAGTTCTGGGCACCGCATTTCAAGAAAGATGTGGAGAAATTGAAGAGGGTCCAGAGAAAAGCAACGAGAATGATTAAAGGTCTAGAGAACATGACCTGTGAGGGAAGACTGAAGGAATTGGGTTTGTTTAGTTTAGAAAAGAGAAGACTGAGGGGGGACATGATAGCAGTTTTCAGGTATCTAAAAGGGTGTCATAAGGAGAAGGGAGAAAACTTGTTCATCTTGGCCTCTGAGGATAGAACAAGAAGCAATGGGCTTAAACTGCAGCAAGGGAGGTTTAGGTTGGACATTAGGAAAAAGTTCCTAACTATCAGGGTGGTCAGACACTGGAATAAATTGCCTGGGGAGGTTGTGGAATCTCCATCTGTGTACCTTCTAGGGATGGTCTAGACAGTATTTGGTCCTGCCATGAGTGCAGGGGACTGGGACTTGATGACCTCTCGAGGGCCCTTCCAGTCCTAGTATTCTATGATTCTATGATTCTATCTGATTGCAGAACCAGGACCTTAGATGTGTGGCCGTGGTTTACTGGCATGGCCAGCAGGTGCTTGTGGACTTAACTGAACAAAGACGTTTTCAAGAAGCATTTGAACGAAGAGTGGGGCTAGATGGCAGATGCTCCGGGGAGAGGACAATACCATATTGCAGACCTAAGCAACAGCATAGAAAATGACAGAGATAAGAGGTAAATGGAAGCTGTATGCTGCCATGTGTCTGTAGAATGCTCAGTCCTCTATACCACTCATGCAACAGAGCTACCCACTTGTGACCCATGCGAGTGATCCATGACATTCCAGTCCTCTTTCCTGGGAATCCATCGAGTGCAAGGGGAAAGCTGTGGGTTCAGTTAAAATGAGGACCTAGAACTGAGCTACCCCAGGTTTGCTTTGGCCAAACCAACCTGCCTGCGATCAGCTTTGCTAACAGCCCAAAGCAGAACCCTGGGTTGTGGTGGAGTCTCCATCGTTGCCAGGTTTTGAATCAAGATCGGATGTTTTTCTTTAAACCCCCCCACCCAGCAACCTGCTCTAGCAATTCTTTTGGTGACATTCTATGGCCGGTGCAATGTGAAGGTCAGACTAGATGACCATAGTGGGCTCTGAAAACTTTGCAATTCACGAGCCCCCCGCAGTCTGAGGGTCAGACATAATGAGAAGCAAACGTACATTCGCCTGCCCTCAGTTTGGAGACTACCACCCGCAAGTTCCCCCGACAGGCTTTGCAAAACCAACTGCTCACTTCCACTTCCCCCTTTCTCCTGCACAGTGTTTATCCATCTCTAATTAAATCCATCCATTACCAAGGGAATGAGTGCCGGGGTTTTGTTCCTTACAGATAAATGTTTATACCCTGTGCTGCAATGTCACTGTTTACTTAACCTGCTCTGGCGTGTATATTACACACCTCTGAAACTACATCTTCATGCCTGTGGCATCACCCGGGAAACCTCCTTGCAGGAGGAAGAAGGGATCTCTCGAAAAAGGCTTTCTCTCTCAAAAGATCCCCCTCTAGACTGCCACTTTTTGCCGACAAAGTGCTGAGTTGGCAAAACGCGGCGGCCATTTTTATGCAAATTAGGCACGGGATATTTAAATCCCTGCCTCATTTGCAATGTTGACCTGCCTAATCTGCATCCCTCTGCCGACAGAGGGATGCAGTCTAGACATACCCCTGGGGAATAGATATGGATGGCACACAAGAGAGCAGAATCTCCAGAGAGAGACAGAGAGTATAACAGCTCAGGACAGTAGGCAGCGTGAGAGAGGGGAACCGGCAGCCCCAGTCAGGACACCCCTCTGCCAGCGTGAAAGAGTCCGACGGCACGTGATTGAGAGCCAAGCTTGGTGGAAAGTCTCAGCATTCTTAGCATTTCATACTTTGCCTTGGCTGGACGCTATTATCTCCTTGTTTGACAAGATGGAGTTTGTTATGCTGATAGCCGGGTGCAACAGCAAGGCGCGGTCAGGGGCCTGATTCCTGTGCAGTGTCTCCGGTGTGCTGCCTCTGCACAGGTTCAGCTGTGTTCAGTGCATCTGGCTAGGGAGAATGTGGTATATAGGTATCTTTCCACTGCCTCTCTGGTCCTCTATCTCAGGCACATGGAGGGGGCCTCATTGATCTCTACCACAAGTCAGAGCAGCCTCGTGGTTGCTCTATCTTGCACCAACAGGGGCTGTTCTCCTAGGACTTTCCATTGCCCGAGATTGCTGGAGCGCAGTGCTCTTCAGCTATATATACAGCCCAGCCTGGACTGCATACTACCCTGGGAGGGCCAGGAGAAGCAGATGGCAGAGAGCTGACGACGGCATGATATTGCCACCCTTATTTCTGTGCTGTGGCGGCACTCTCTTCAGAGTTGAGTGCCCAGCCAGCTGTCACTCGGATTGACAGAAGACAGCCTGAAAGCATGCATGAAGCTGAATTTGAACAGTCCAGCCTCCCCTTCCCCAGAAATTCCTGCTCTCTGAGACTATCATGCTGTTTTCTTGGGCCCCTTCCCAGAGGGAACTCCTCTTGCTCCTCCTTCGGAGGTTAGGTCCACCAATAGCTATTAGCCAGGATGGGTAGGAATGGTCTAGCCTCTGTTTGTCTGGAGGTGGGTGACAGGGGAGGAATCACATGAGGATTACCTGTTGTGATCCCTCCCTCTGGGGCGCCTGGCATTGTCCACTGTCGTCAGACAGGATACTGGGCTGGATGGACCATTAGCCTGACTCAGTCTGGCCTTTCTTATATTCTTCCAGGCTCTTACTTTCACTGTTGAGTTCCCCAGCTCTATTTAAGTGCTCTCTGCTTCATCACCTCAGCGGGGGGACAGTTTCTAATTAAGGCCTGTTACACCCCGTGGGAATCACTATTTAGCCTGTCTGTTGCTAGCGCTTTACTGAGGCTGAGGGCTATGCCACAGGCAAGGTTGTGCCCAGCTAGCCTCAAAGGGCAATGCCGTCCATGAAAGGCCCTGTAATTGTAAGCTCGAGGGACGGTGCCTCACACACTGTGAGCCTTATGAAATAAATCTGTGTTGTCACTAAGAGTTTATTGTGTGTGACCCCAAAGCCTTCATTCTCAGATGTTCTGCACTCAGACATTCGTGCACAGCTGCCAGTGACTTTGATGGGGCTTTCTGAGGGTAGACCTAATTACATCAGCTCTCTCCCCTTTGGGTTGAAACTGGGCTGTTTTAATTGCCTGAATATACTGGAGCAACTGGCTTTAATCAGGTCGTAAGGTTTCAGCGCTGACTGTAGTCATGATTTAGCATCTTAAAAGGACAGGGTGGCAGGAGAATCAGAGATCTGGTTCTAAGGTACAGAGATTAGTAAACCTGCTTTGTCTGCTTTGTCCATCCCTACCTGTGGAATTCACGAGTCATTCAAGCACATATCATATTCAGTAGATGCTTATTAGACAGCTACAATCTCCTACTCCAGCAGCTGTTGTGGCAAAGTGTTCCATTGATGGAGTTCTGAGTCAAGATATTTTCTCCCAAAATGTGTCAGGCATGCTAACGCCGCCACCAGCATGTCAACATTCTAGCCAACTGCAGAAGAATTCAGAGAAGTGGGAAGTGAGTGTATATTAGAGGGGTGCAGTAGGGACACAGGCAGCACCAGCTTTTGTAGCATGTCTAGAATTGACGGCGCTCTCCACCATGGCAAAGCAAGAGGGGATGTGCCAGAAGTAACACCAGCCACTGAAACGAGTGATTACTGTCCTCTGCTATGTAACATGGGCATTAATCTATATAACATTCAAGGGTGCCATTTTCGGAGAGCAGGCGGGGCAGCAGCCACGTGCACCGGGACATGACTTGTTTTCTTCCCATTCCCCAGACTATCAGGGAGCGACGGGAAAGTACTAGTATTCCATGAATGACTCCTCTGCCCTGCCCTAAACCAGCCAGGAGTGAGAGGCATGCACGGAATGCAAGTACTTTCCCCTCGCTCCCTGATAGTCTGGGGAACAGGATGAAAAGCAAACCGCGTCTCAGTGCGCACAGCTGCTGCTCCCCCTACCCTCCCGAAATTCCATCTTTGGTAACATTAACTCAGGTTAGTTGACTACAGCCATAAATAAATCTTTGTCTATCACGGCTCTGCTGCACTGCATCAAATCTTTGGATACCTATGAGCAAGGGAGTCCCATGGAGCATGCTGAATATTTTGTTACAAGCAATGGTAACACAAGGCTCCAGAAAGTATGAATTCCACTTAAAAGTGGTGTCAAGAGGAAAAACATTGAGTAACGATAATTGCAGATTAGCAGGTACTGTGACACAGTTCCTAGATGTACCATGTTTTGACATTGGTAGTAACATTATAACACATGAGGCAAGAAGTCAAGATAAGGGATACCTGAAAACTTGTACAAGGAGTGGGCATCTTTATAGTAGTCAATTTTCCTACCAGCAACCTGACTACACTCTTAATTGTGCTGGTGCAGAGAACAGGATAATGACATTGCATTTAGTAGCACTGTCCCAAAGATTCTCTAATGAAGAGGATAATGCCTGAACAGGCAAAGCACCTCTTTGTCCTGGAACTGTTACCTTTTCCCTGAAGCTACGGCCTTCTCCTTGGTGTAGGTTCTGATTATATGTAGAATCACGAGCATCTTAAAAGGCAAGTGTTTATTAAAGAAAACTGTTATAAACAAATAGGCTTCCACTCAGCTTGAGTTTCAGCTTTGTCCCTGGATCTCTGTGTATGACAAAGAGACATTTGGTCACTGAATCTTGTATTGCAAATAAATACATCAGTAGAGTTCTGACACTTGGGTACTTGGAGCACAGCCCTTCTCAGAAGTAAATCCAATACAAGCAAGCGCGTTAAAATCCAGCTGCATTCTAGAAATTCCTGCATTCCCAGAGACATGAAAAGTATCATCTAGGAAAATAATGCTGCCTCTATTCCTTATTTGCTATGATCTCTCACCAGGAAGGCAGAATGTGAACCCGTGTCTCAGGATATGGCATACACATCACAGATGGGTCACCAGCATATTCATACAGCTTTAATCCATGTTTCTGACTGCTTCACAGGGTTGTATGGCCAGCACCAGGAGATGTGATGGGGCTAGGCAGCTGCAGGTACAGTCCAAGACACCCTGTCTGCCTAGGCGAGGGTTATGAACAAGTTATAAAGGATAGCTGCCATGCATGCAAAACAAACCAGTAAAAAAGAGAAGGGTTAAAAATTCTCATCCCAACTGCTTCTCTTTGTCTTTTTCTATGCTAGTTTTTCCTAAAATTTCCCACTTCTCAGCTCCACCACTGGTAGCAATGATCAGCATGCTAGATTGGAGAAGGCTTCCTACATCAGGGTAATTGGCCCCAGGCCCTGCTGAGTGTCATCAAAAAACCTGCTCTCCAGCATTAAGGGAAGAGTGGTTGTCTCCAGCTTGCCCTCCTTGACATGCCTAGGCTGTCCCCCTCAGCCAGGTATTTGTGTGCTCCATTTTGTGAAAAATGTGGGGCAGAGAATGGGATGGGGCACCAGCAGCAGACACAATTTTCTACACGCTGGGTCCTCGTGGTGCCCCTCTCCCCACAGTCTGGCTAGGGTTGCCAGGTGTCTGGTATTCTACCGGACAGCCCGGTTTTTGCGCCCTCTGTCCGGTAAAAAAATTCAGAAAATACCAGACGTGCAATGTTCGGTATTTTCTGTTTTTCCGGCTGGGTGCCGGACGGAAGCCTGGCAGGGGCGGGGGGAGTGGCTGGGAGGCAGGGCGTGATCAGCGCTGGGAGCCCTCAGCTGATGGCGTCTGAGGAGGAGTGATGCCTTGGGGAGAAGGAGAAGCCTTGTCCCTGCTCATGAGCGCTGTCCCAGGGCGTTGTGGTGCCGTAGTCCAGGAGAGAAGCCCGCAGGTGCTGTGTGGTTGCGTTTAGGCGCCTTCCACGGGCTCTCAGCCAAAACTGACCGGGGTGGAATTTCTGCTTCTTCCCACTGGGACACCCAAAGACCTGGCTATGGGGGAGTCACCTTCCTACCCATGGTCGCTCCCCCCCCACCCCGCTCTGCCACTGTGTTGCCCCGGGGTCTGCCTCTCTCTGCTTTGAGTAGCAGTTGCTGCTTTGCAGAGCAGGTTCTGCTGCCTCCCCTTTTGTTCCCAGCGTGGTGGCTCTTGGTAGTAGCCACACAGGATGTGTGTTCCGTGTGGGTGGGGTTTGTTTTTTCCTCGACAAATATTTTAGCCTGTGTGCTCGGTATTTTTTGGGAGACCATCTGGCAACCCTATCAGTTCACCTCATGGTAAGGCCAGCCCTGACCTCGACAGAAGAGATGAGCAAATGCCAAACCAGCCCAAGAGCTTTAGATGACGCTTCCCCTCTTGCTTAATGGCTGTTCCCCCAGGAACGAGCCTTGGTGGGGTGGGGGGTACCTGCAGGCCGGATCAGCATGAAGAGCCTTCTAGCCCTTCCTATGGGCCGCAAGGAAGCTCTGGCCACTTCCAAGAGACAAGACAAGGCCAGGGCAGGCTGGGAGCCTGCCTTAGCCCCACTGGAGGAGTTTCCCCCAACTTCCCAGGCCCCCCTTATCCATCCTATGTCCCAAGGGTGCCAGGTCTATGTTGGTTAAGGGCAGGGCTTGAACACTGAACCTCTGGCTCCAAAGGCAGGTACCTGCCCTCAACCAACATGGACCTGGCACCCTTGGAACTAAGGAAGGATAAGGGGGGCCCAGATTGTAGGGAGATTCTAGGCTCCTCCAGTGGTGTAGTAGTTAAGGTACCTGCTGCCAGAGGTCAAGGGCTCAAGCCCTGCCCCCAACCAATATGGACCTGGCACCCTTGGACATAGGACAGACAAGGGGGGCCCTGAAGGCAGGAAGCCTTGGGGGCTCCCCCAGCAGCACAGCAAATAAGGTACCCAGATCCTCCCACACACACTCCCCAGCCCCAATCCCACATCCTGCAACCATTCCCCCACCCAGCCCTGAGCTTCCTCCAGCACCCAAACCCCCAGAGCTTGCAACTTGCACTCTCTCCTGCACCCCAACACCCTGCCCCAGCCTGGTGAGTGTGAGCAAGGGTGGGGGAGAGTGAGCAATGGAGGAAGGGGCTGAATGGATGAGCTGGAGGGCTGTCAGGGAAGGAGCAGAGTCCCTGGCAGGGGACATGGCAAGGCTGTTTGGATTTTTGTGCTTAATTGAGTGGCCACCCAACCCAAGACACACTCTTGCAGAAAGGATCACAGGACATATGGCCACAGATACACTCTTACTGATCCATCACAGCTCCATTCGGTGGGATAATAGCTATGATCAGCAAGCCCCACATAAATGCTTTCAGTCATCACTTCAGAGAACTTGACCATGTGCTGCACATTTTTGGGAAGAATATAAAATAGTCTTACAGGATTATTCATTTATCTAGCTCATCACCTGGAGAACACCCTGGGAACCTCAAAGTCTATGAACTTGCCATTCATTTTAGAAGAAAGCCAGGGGTTATATCAAAGGAGCAATGGATGAAACTGGGGGAGTTAGGTGCCAGTGGAATGAGAACAACAGTTTATCTTTGGGATGAAGGTTATGAGATTACTTCTGAAAGAGAAACCCTGGGATTGAATCAGTTATTTGGATTCACGTTCTTTTTTCCACAGATTCCACGCTGAAGGTCACATTCTGCCCTGTTCTCCCCTCACAGCAGAGCGCTAGCTAGAAGTAGCATTTGGCCCTAGATTTTCAGCGCTTGTACATACATTTGACTCAAGCCCATCTCTATTTGTTCTCTATGGACCAGTCCTCTTTCAGGGATTTTCTTTGAGGGAAAATCCCTATTGCAGAGGACGCCTTGTGTGCTTACAATTGCAGGTGTAATGGCCACAATCTGGAAAAGAGCAACGTGAGGGGACTGATCCGTAAGGGCAGTATTCTGTAAAGAAACACACACAGCCCAAGGTCTGGACTCTTTCCATTGACCTTGATGTGCTTTAGTTCAGGCTCCACATGAGTACAGGCACTGCAACTGCAAGCTATCTACATCTTCATGCATTATTGCCATGGCCAATAAATGTATCCACACCCATTCATCTGATCCACGAAAGCTCATGACCCTATATAGTTTTGTTAGGCTCCATGGCCTGGTCTACACTAAAAGAGGAAGTTGACTTAAGATACGCAACTCTTAAATCTGAAGGATCTTAAATCATGTTTTGGTGCCATCCACACATGCTCCCATCGACTTCCTCATGCGGAGCAGGACTACTGGCACTGACAAGAGCACCCTCCGAGTTCAAACTAGCATGTCTTAACTAGACTTGCTAATTTGAACCCCAGAAGATTGACTGCAGCAGCGTCGATCTTCTCCGTAGAGCAGATAAGCCCCAAGGTTCTACGGCACTACTAGTTGTTTTTAAAGTTACAAACTAACACGGCTACCCCTCTGAGACTCAATAAATGAATGTGAGTATCTTTTATATGGTATTTATTGCTTGAGAAGATAGTGTGAATATATATAGTACTTCTAGGAAGGACTGCTCTCTTAGCTTTGCTCATTAAATATAATTGGATTGCTTCTGTGACTGCATGTAGACCGTGGGAAGGAGTAACCAATGCTTGCTGGGAGAGGTGTCCTAAGAAAAGCTACACCAGCTGAGGCTGTTCGGGTTTGTGTCAGCACTCTGTGCTAAGACAGCTGGTGTGGATAATAAATGGCAGTGTTCGTTTTTACCCATATTTTGGATTACTGTCATTCTTTACTTCTTGCTGTCTCTTACTCACACATTTATGGAAATAGCATCACACATTTATACAGTCCCCAAAACCTCTCCATAGGCAAGCATCTGCTGGCTCACAACTGAAATACAGTCATGTGTAGGACAGAATGAGGCAGCTATTCAACAGCACACAGCATCTCTACGCAACCGTCTAGTGCAGGAAATGAAAAACACCCACTCTAACAAACTGCAGGGCAGTTTTGAGGAGGGAGAGTGCTAGAATTTGGATAACACCTTCCCACTTGCAAAAAGTGACATGGAATCTTTAATGATCACAAGCAGGGAGAGGAGATTAGTTCTATGTCTTATCCAGAAGAGGACAACTCTAAATGCACAATGGGGCATCTTTACAAACATGCCTACTGGGATTTACAAAAGCACCTCCCTTGAGTGAATCACCTAACTCCGACTGATTTAAAATGAGAGTGCAACAAGGTGTGAATCACCCTACAGCCTTGCTCATCTCAGTCACTGCAGAGACTGTCTTCTTTAAGTAGTCACTTCATGCAATTTATTCAAGTCCGCTGCCCCAACATCTGTACTACAATAATTCCAGTACCTACAACCTTGTTAACTTAAGCCTCTATTTGTCAGGGCCTTGGAAGGAAAGGAGAACTCCCTTCCTTGGGCTTGCCTTCAGTCTAGACACACCTAGCTCTGTCTTCCCCTCTGCAAATACTGCTTTCCTGCCTTTTATCAGGCTAATCAGCTGATAGGCCAGTGAGTTCCTTAACTTATGCAGCTTCCTCATCTGATTAGCGAAATCCTCCCTATTTCCTCCATCGACCATCACTGGGGAAATTAATTGAGACTCCAGTGATCAGAGTGCTGGCTGATCTTTCAGACATCAGTACTCCGTTGCAAGGAGTTCTGCACCTAACCTGCCAAGCACAATGCCCATGAAGCTTGTCTGAAATATGGCTCTGTATTGACTCAGTGGGGAGGGTGGGCATACATTGAATTAGCAGCATGACTGTCTGAGCAGTGTGAGACCTCCTTGGAAGGCTCTCATCTGAGAACTGACCAATCCTCCTTACTTTATAGGTTTAATACCAAGTGTTTGGAGCTATGCCACATGGCAAAGGACACCGGAAGCAGCAGGGAAAAAGGCTGATCAACATGAGACGCTAGCCTATCAGTTCAGTAACAAATATTTGAGTAACTCAGTGACTGTGACTGCAGAAACCTATCAAAAGACAGTTTAATGATTTGTTTGCTTCTGCAAGTCGATGGCCTATCTTGTATAGCCAGTCATCCCAATGAGTCATCTGGCACAGGAGGAATAAGAGAGAGGAGGTGACTTTTGGGTTGCTGAGTGGGACAATAATACTGGATGATTCAATGGTGGTCAGGGTCAGAAGCTGGGAATTTACTCTCCTGCTTTGCACCTACAAATCTAGGATTTGCAATGCCATTGTTTATAAACAGCTGCTTTAATATCTCTAAGTTCCCAGACAAAAGCAGAACACAAAAGGCACAACCCTCAAGAATTGACCCGAACATGACACCATCCCATGGCTTGGGGTTACACTTGGTGACACCCCATAGAAGTAAACATACCACTGCACAGGACCCCAGCTCCTTTTTGTTATTTGTATTGGGGGGCTCCCACTAGGTGCTAGAGATGGGGATGCAGTCAGAGGCCTGGTACCTAGCAGGGGTACTTACAGCTGAAAGTCTGTTTGAACATAGCATTTGGCTGAGAAGAACACGTATATGTAAAAAGAACCATCTCATGCAACTTTAGAAACATAGATCTAGAGTCTTTGGGCTTCATGAGCAGCCTGCACCAGCCCTGCTGAATTCAGCGCTTCTTTGATGTTTCAAGTGGTCACTTTTAAATGCCCATCTTCACTGCTGCTCCTCGATGATTCGTTTTCTCTTCTTTTACCCCCAAATGATCTCTACAAAATCCCGATACATGCCAAGTGAACAGCTCCCTATTCAATAACAATACAGCAGTCAACACTTCCAGATCACCTCTCAACTGAGAATCCCACACTTACCCCTGCTGAGGAATTTAGCTTCGCAGCACCTCTATGAAGTAGAGAGTGCCTCCATTTTATTGATGAGGGAATTGAGGCAGAATGAGGTTAAGAAATTTGCCTATGATCACAATGGTAATGCCAGGAGTAGAACCACAAGGCTCTGATTCAGAAAAGGGCAACAGAAATGATTAGGGGTTTGGAATGGGTCCCATATGAAGAGAGATTTAAAAGACTTCGACTTCTCAGCCTAGAAAAGAGGAGACTAAGGGTGGATACGATAGAGTCCTATGAAATCAGTACTCATGTGGAAAAAGTGAATAAGGAAAAGTTATTTACTTATTCCCACAATATAAGAAGTAGGGGTCACCAAATGAAATTAATAGGCAGCAGGTTTAAAACAAACAAAAAGAAGTTTTCTTCACTCAGCACACAGTCAACCTGTGGAACTCCTTGCCAGAGGATGCAGTGAAGGCTAGGACTTTAACAGGGTTCAAAAAAAGAGCTAGATAGATTCATGGAGGTTAGGTCCATCAATGGCTATTAGCCAGGATGGGTAGGAATGGTGTCCCTAGCCTCTGTTTGTCTGAAAATGGGTGACAGGAGAGGGATCACATGATGGTTACCTGTTGTGTTCTCTCCCTCTGGGGCATCTGGTATTGGTCACTGTTGGCAGACAGGATCCTGGGCTAGATGGACCTTTGGTCTGACCCAGTATGGCCGTTATGTTTTTATTCTCAGCTCTGTGCTTCTTCCTTTACTTGAAAAAAGCTCAGGGTGTCTAATTTGTATGCATATTTGCAATTGGGAACTCAACTATGTTTTTGCCTTTATATCTGCAGGATGTATCTTTGGCTTGAATAACATCTTCAGCTCTGCCATTTAACTATTTTGGTTTTGTGCCTTCTCATCCTGCATCCTTTCCAGTTTGTGGAGGTTTGTTTGTCATCTGTAAGAGATATGGATTGCTTATATAGTTTCCCTGATGAGTCTCAGGATTTTCATTTCCTCAGTGGGCCTTTTCAGCATTCTCAGATTTCCATTAATCAAGGTTGGTTTGTCAGTCATAACAGGAAAATCACTAAGGAATGTTACTAGGGTTCAAAAGTCAGTGCCTTAGTGATGTCTATGTGTAGAGAAGCTGAGATTACAGAATGGAGCAGCAGCAAAACAGCAGTTGTGATTCTTCTCACCAGCTTGTTCTTGCCTGAAGAGCTGGCGTAGCTGGGTTGGTCCCGGGATATTTGAGAGACAAGGTGGGTGAGGTAACAACTTTTATGGGCCAACTTTTGTTGGTGACACAGACAAGATTTCAAGCTACACAAAGCTCCATTGTGCCTTTCATTCTGTTTGTGTAAAGCAGCAATATTATATCACAGCACGTGAATAACAGGAGGACTGATAAAGTGAAAACTTTGCACTTTGGTTTAACAACATGTAACATTACCAAGTGTACAGTATACAGCCTCATGCACACTTTTCTGATAAATGAAAACATAGTTAGGCTTTAAAGAATACTAGAGGTGGATGAAAACATTTCAATTTCCTTTTAAATGAAAAATGGCTTTTTGACTAATTCTGGAGGGAGCTCACCAAAAATTCCACACCTTGATTTATTAGTTTTTCTTCCTCTTCCTCTTCCTCTCTCTCTCTCTCTCTCTTAATTTCAAACAATTGAAAAATGCTCAGTTTCAGGGATTTTTTTTACAACAATGCGAAATATCCCATTAAATTTTTTTTATGAAAACAAAACAAAAAAAAAGTTGTTTCCTTCCAAATTTTTCTTGGAAAATAAGATACATTTTCCTACCAGCTCTAGTAAACAAACACACTCATTGATCATATGGAGTGTCTGCAGTGGAGAGAAGAACTAAATAGGGAAAAACTGAAATAGATGCATGCATCATTTTGTCTGTGATGGCTTGGAGCAGTTGGGACTGTTTGAGAGCACAAAGTATACTTAATTTTTGTAGAATTCCTTCATTTAAGAATTAATTAGTTGAAGAGAATAAAGCTGTGTATGAAAGATGCTGCATGAAATATGATTATTCATCCTTTCTATAGCATCCTAAATACACACATTTGCTGTATAGTGATTGATCAGTGCCAAACACACACCAAGCCCCTGACTCAGAAGATATGCAGTTGCAGGCCAAGATTTTCAGGACAAATATAAGCATCTTCGTAAGTGGCCTGGTTTTCAGATCGGCTTGGCCTGCAGTTACAGCCGTGGAAACTGGATTTATACAAATGTCACTAACCTCATAATTTGGCCTATGCAGAACAAACAAGACAGACACTGCCACAGTGGAGCAGGGCTGCTACAGCTCAGATACTTCCTAGAAGAGATGAGTTTACAATAGTGCTCTGAAGGTGGGGATGGGAAGAGATTAGTGTGCGCTAGTGGAGGAGGGGAGGAGGCTGCTCCACTCATATGGGATGGTAAGGCAATAAGAAGAAAATACATAGTCCAGTTCCCTTTGCAGTCAGTGGGGAGACGGTCAAAGATTTCAATGGGAGTTGGCTTGGGCTGTGATGCAAGAATCTTGGGCCGATCATGAGGAGCAGGTGGAGATAACAGCGCAGATGTACATGGCAGCGAGTTATGGAGCAGCTGGAGTCCCTGGCAGCAGTAGCCAAGCAGCATCTTTGTAAGGGGGCAGAGTTGCCTAGACAATATCCCCTAAGACTCCCGGCAACAGAGCCCATGGGAGTAGATACTGGCTTAAAGTACACACCTTCCTCTTGAGTCGATCTGTATCCAAATGCTCATGGAAGCCCATAGAGTGGGAGTCAGTGCTAAGCCTCCACATTCTGCATTCATCCAGGCTTGAAATCAGCAGGAAAAGAAATGTGCTCTGTAAGAGTCGCTGTCTGAATTGTGACTGATTATTGTTGCGTTGTCCCCATCCTCATGCCATTGCTACCGATTTCAATTCAGGAATCCCATCTGGCACGTCAAAGCATAAAACAAAACCCAGGCAGGAAGAAAGTAATGTCTGTTCTCAGGATATTGTCATTTGTGGCCTGTTGGAAAATAAACTTGACTTGGGGCCTTGATCTCTGTCATGGTTAGATCCCACGGCCACACGGCTGCGAAATGCAATCAGGTACTCTTTGCAGCACTGCCAACTTCTTCGCAGGCCACTTTCACTGGAACACAGCAAGAGGAGGGAGGGATAACACAGCATCATCCCCCTTCACAGCTTGTCTGTAACAGTTGAATTGGTGGCTTTCTGCCAGTGCTCTGAGCTGGGGTGAGGCTCTGGAGGAATGACGGGAGAGCCCGGTTAGTCATGTGTGGTGTCTTTGAGAGCTCCATGCCAATACCTAGCAGGAAAAAACAATGCAGGGCAGAAATGTATCCAGCAGAACACCTTGAAAAGAAAAGGTGTTGCCAGCACAGAAACAATGTGTATGCAGACAATACAATGCAAAGCCTACAACGATATTACCACCTAAAACACTGCAGAAGTTGGGTGGTTCAATGACTGTTTGCCTCTCTTAATCTTTGTTCCAGTCAGCTACCCACTCATATCAGGTCCTGCCATTGCCAATCACACACATGTAAATAAATAATTTAAAGGATGGAGATAAGGTTTAATTAAAATGCAAAGTGCATGCAGCTGAGGAATGTTGTGATTCCACAACGGGAACACCCATGCCCCAACCCTCAACCTGGTAGCCTGCTAGCAGCAGCTGACTTGAGATTCGTGAAATCCAGGCCCCATGTGAGACACTACCCCTGCGGTCTGATTGACAGAGTCCCAGGATAGTTAATTGGCCCATTGGCCCTTTTTAAGCTCTGGCTCTGACTACTAGGTCTGGCTGCCTATGACTGTCCATGACGATACAGGGATTTGCATCAATTTAACTATATGGTTTAAAAAGTGATTGAAGTTAAACTGATGCAACTTGTGTAGACAAGGCCGTTTACAGATGTTTTTAAATTGATTTAATTTAAGTGGCGCAAAGCCCTGTGTAGATACTCATATTTAGATTCAATAAATCCTTTTTTTTTTTAGTTTCATACACTTTTTAAAACAGATTGAGCTAAATTTAAATAACCCACTCTTAAGGTTTAAGAATGTCTACACACAAACTTGAAACAGTTTAATTAAATAGGTTTTAAAAATGCCTTTAGATAGACAAGTGCAAGTGTTTGTATAGACAAGGCTTTCACTATAGGGTTTATCACAAGATATGTAGGGAAAATTCTGGCAAGCCTTTTATGATAACACTGCTACCCTTCCACCCTGGTGTATGGTCAGTTCTTATTATATTATCCAACGACTCTTTGATCCCACTCAAAGAGTTGTCAAATATACACATCCTGGAAAAATGAGAGGAACTATTCTCTCTCTCTACCATCAGTTATGCTGATTTGAGGTGTTTCTTGTAAAATAATAGGGGACTATTTCATTTAATCATAAAATTAAAAATGTGTATTGTTCATCATGTAGCGAAAGGCTTGATTTAAAGAAGATTCTCTTTCTGAAACTGAACCATATTAAGAGACATAATTAAAATGCATAACTTTTGTTTAGATAGAACAGTTGCCCTTGAATCAGACAGACCAGCTATTCTACCGTCTGAAGCAGCCATTAACTAAAATGTCCTGCAAATCACCATCATCGTAAAAGCAGACACAAATTGTGCAGAGCGAGCAATTGCATGAAATGAGTGAAGTGTGATTTGTAATTAGCGAAATAACCACTGCTCTGCTAGCACCAAAACGGAGGTTACTAGAACTAATGCATACAGTTCCCACATGCATGACTGTAAATCACGATCATGTTAAATGAGTGATCAGATTTTTAACTTTTAAGCAGATTTTTGTTATTTGCCGTCACATACATTTCAAGGCAGCACATTTAAAGTTCACAATGTTTGGGGTTACAGCAGCCTGTGTGATATTTTTGTTTGCACTGTGACTCAGCAACTGCTCTGTCTACCATTTAAGACCTATTCTCTGAAAGATGCCCTTTTATGTCTCTATTTTTGGCTAACCGTGTTTCTCTCATAGGAATGGGAAGCAGCGACTCTGAAAAAATGTGGGGGTCCTGGAGGAAAATCTGCTGATCATGAGCTCCCAACATGACGCTGCTGTGGACAAAAGAGCTAACGTGATCCTGGTACGCACGGACAGCGCTTTGAATCCATCTAACTTAAGAAAGGGGAGGGTAAGCACTGATTCGATACAGTATCTACGTGGAGAACAAATTTTTAGTAATTGGCTCTTCACTCTAGCAATATCATCTGATACAATCTGGCCGCTACAAGTTGAAGGTAGACGTCAGGAAAAAAATGTACATTTCTGACAGTGAGTAACTATTAGAACAGTTTACCAAGGGCTTTGGTAGATTTTCTGGATGTTTTTTACCCAAAAGATCTGTTCTAGGGGTTGTTCTGGGGAGGTTCTGTGGCCTGTACTATACAGGAGTCAGACATGTAAATGACAACAAAGGTCCCTTCCGGCCTTGGAATCGCTGAATCTTTCAGTCCATTCCAGACCTTTCTATCCACATCCCTCACTGAGCTGCCTGAGCGTCTTATAAATCTAGAAATTAGACAGATTCTTCTGTCTGCTCCCCTTCTCTCCATTCCCTCTTGGTTTGCTATTGGGGGAGAGCTGGGCCCTGTCTCCATTCAAATTGCCACCGAATTAAATAAAGGTGTGATTTTAAACCCATTTAGTTACAGCAGTGCAAAACTGAGTGTGGACACCCTGAAGTCAATTAAAACCCAGTTAATAGCCACTTATCTTGGAACTGATATAAGCCAGGTTATATAGCATGAAATAGTTTGTAGTCTATACTTTGTAGGCTACAGGCTAATTTCTGAATGACTTAACTCACTCCTTACGTGGGCCATACAGTCACCGGGAAGAACACTTTGTCCCTCACTACCTCCTCACTTGCCCCTTGGGTGGTAGCTTTGCCTGAGTAAAGACAATGATTCCGAAACACAAGCCTCAGGCTTTGGCTGCAGGTTTCTACTTGCACTCTTTCTAAACACAAGATCTAGGAGCGTTCAGATCTTTGGCTTTGATTCAGACCTAGGCTGAATTAAGCTAAAAGGAAGATAGTCTCTTTTCCCCAAGCAGGGGAATAAGGGCTAAGTGTGAGTGATGCCCTCAGAAGCAGGGGAGAAAGCAGCCTCACCAGGCCATTTTTTCCCCCATGCAGGTGGGCAGGAACAGGTGAGTAGAGAACCAGCAGAGCCTTAGTACCAAAATGCCAGCCTGTGCAGCAAAGCCAGCCCAGAATGGAAGTAATCTGTTACCAGCCATAGGCCACTTCTCCCCCAGAACAAGCAGGAATCAGGGAAAGAACAGTGACTGTGACTTTCAGGGTCACAGCAAAGCTTGTGTCAAATAAACTTACAGTCGAGCTCTAATATGTCAGGTTGAGGGTTGATCCACACCCCATTTTCTAAACCGCTATTGGTTTAGAAAAACAACAGTTAAATGTAGACACATTTATACTGAAATGAAGGCACTTATACCTGGTATGACTTTGGTATGATTGCTTCCACACTGGGGGTTGTGCCAGTTTAAATGTACTTGTAAAAAAAAAAAAATCACACCCCTAACACACAGTTCAGTTTGCAAATAGGGTTGACAGGTGTCCGGTTTTGAACCAGACAGTCGGGTATTTGAGCTTTCTGTCAGGGAAACAAATTGAGAAAATATCCTGCGCTTCATTAGCATAAACATGGCCGCCACTTTTTTTCGAAATGG
>JANRFK010004149.1:110622464-110633283 GCA_030068395.1 Apalone spinifera | reverse complement strand
TCCAGTTTGGCCGATGTAGATAGCAGTGGGGCATTGTTGGCACATGATGGCCTACTTATATTGGCCGATATGATCTAGTTCTTGTACAGCATGTTTAGGCCAGACCTTGCCTGTTTTGAAGTAGCTCTGGGAGGTGCAAGTACCCTCAACTCTCATGGAATTCCATAGGTAATAGACACGCAGCAGCTCTCTAGAGGCAGTTAATACCTCTCAGCACCTGCTGTGGTGTGGTGCTGGACTGGATGGCTATGATGTTACTGTTCCTTAGCTAAGATGGGGAGTACTGTGAAATCAATATCTACCAGATTTCCAGAGCTGATGGCGTTGTTCAGTTTAGGTGTGAGAATCTAAATGTGTTCTCTTAGCACAGCTGTTCTCAAACCGTGGGTCACGACTCATTTTAATGGCATCACAAGGGCTGGCTTTAGGTTTGCTGGGCCCCCTGCCAGAGTCCCACCACTCGGGGTCAAAGCCTGAGGGCTTCAGCCCTGGGTGGCAGGGCTCAGGTTACAGGGCCCCTCCTGGGGCTGAAGGATTAGGGCTTGGCCCCCCACACAGATGGTGGTGGGGTTTGGGTCCCCCTCTCCTGTCCAGGGTGTCACTTCCTCAAGTGACAGAAGACGAATAACTTATCAAAACAAACCTGTGTCACAGGTGCAGTCTATGCACATTGCCAAGGGACTTTGCCAACTGGCTTCTGTGATCGGCAGCCGTATGTGCAGTTCTAATCATACCCAGGAGTTGAAACAGTCGTGCTCTAAATTGCTTAGACTATTTCACTTCAACTTTCCACTGAGAATTCGCTAAACCAGCTCCTTGTGCTATTTGTTCAGCAGAATTCTGGGTCGCTATCAGCTTGGAGGGCATCGGCATGCTTCAGATGGGCAGTGCTAATCTGATTTAACCTTTGCCAAGTTGAATCAAATGCCCTGTTTAGCGATACACGCTAAATGATCTAGCGGTGAAGCTACATTCCCTGTCACGGCAGCTGAATAGTGAAGGATGGTGACACCAATAGCTTACTTACAGCTGCCTCCCAAGTATGATTTAAATTTATATTACAGAGAAAGCATCTTGTTGCCAGCTTGCTTCTGGTGCCAAGGCAAGGGAACTGCAGAGGCCTGCCTCGCCAACACACACACTCACCTGCAGCAGATCGTCAGCAGGTATAAATGTGTGATAGCTTCACTGAAGTCAATGGAACTAAGGTAGCCTCATCTGCTACAAATTCTGCCCCAATTATTTATCCCCTTAGAAATCTAAACTCCTCTCACCCTGTTCCCATCTGCTCTCCCACTTCTGTCTGTTGTATCCCCCTTTTGTCTCTCTCCTCATGTGCATAGACTGCAGGCTTTTCGGGGCAGGAATCAGCTTTTCATTCTATAGTGCCCAGCACAGCGGGGCTCCAGACACCACCTTAAGCCAAACAGGTGGTTACTGTGGGAGCGGATCATCTAGACCAGTGGAGGGCACCGGTGGCCCACACATCCCATTTGGCCCTTTCTTCCTGTATTTCTTGCACACGGGGGCACCACACTTCATGCTCCTCCCCTCCCAGCACTTTCAGATCATGAAAATCTCCTGATTCATGCTCCGTTCCACTCCCCCCATCCCCTAAGCTTGAACACCACAAATCAGCTGTGGCAATACCACACGTCCCTTAAAACAACCTTGTGACTGCCTACAAATCCCTTTGGAGCTGGACTCCCAACTTGAGAAACCTTGGTCTCCCCCCGTGAAATCTTTATAGTAGGGTAAAAGCAGGCAGAAGACCAGATTTCATGGTGAAAGACCAAATTTCACAGTCCACGATGCATCTTCCATGGCCATGATTTTGGTAGGGCTCTAGTTATGAGCTTCCCAATTTCAGTCTTTCTGTTACCTTCAAGGCCTGGAGTCCTATGAGGTACATTAAACCTTAGTTATAGCGTGTTAAACACGGTATTATGTGGCAGTAATTCTAAGGTTATGTACCACAGACCCTACAGGTCCTTGTGCATTTGTGGCACAAAAGGGCCTGCGTTTTTTCTGTTACCAAACCATGAAGTCCAGTCAGATTCTTAATCATTACCAGCAACAGGTCCTGAGTTGTCTCTCTCCACTCCACCTGAGGGTACCTTAGCTCATGTCTGACTATATACAGCCACATGTGCTTCCAAGAGCCTTCCTTATTCTGGGTATTAGTTCCTTCCTAAAACAATATCCAGAAGGTTCCATCCAAGTATGAACCACTTCTGTGCATAAAGCCAGAGACTACACAGGAAGAACCATGACATTTTGCTCTCTTTGCTGAGCTAACACTGCAGCAAAATTAATGAGTCCTAGGTACACATAAGCAGAGCTAAATCCAGAGAAGACTCTGGAAAAGCAAAAGCTCTGAGGAAACTGAATTTTTGTCCTAATAGAGCTATTAATTGGGAAACAGCAATTAAAACATTGACTAATTTTAGCATTATCTTTAAAACTTGACAGTGGAGCTACTTGTCCATTTCCCTGCACCTCACAGAGTCATCTACACCAGTACAAAGCAGGTACAATATGCAAACAGATAAAAATGTTAGCATTGTGCATCTACTTTGTGCTCGAATAAATTAAGGCAATGAGGAATCCAGCCCTGTAATTTCCAGAAGAATAATACCCCTACTCAACTTGGAGTGGGACAAGCCACTGTTTGTTTATTTGAATACATCCCAGATTAAGGTTTCAGTTTGCCTGTAGTCCTAAAACATCTGGCACACTGCTGAAGGAATACTACATTTGAACAAAATGTCTTTATTCTGAATAGGATGCATATGATGTAGGCACTTAAACAGCAACACAAGTTTCAGGTTTATAGAAACTGAACTGTTTCTGTTAAGTGTACACACACACACACACACACACACACACACACTTTTCTTTAAAATGAAGAGCACCAAAAATACACACACACACACACACACACACACACACACACACACACACACACACACACACACACACACACACACACTTTTCTTTAAAATGAAGAGCACCAAAAATAAACTTTCACTAGTAAGGAAAATTTGGAGCATTTGAAAATTAATAGTAACTATCATATCTATGAACATAATAGGTTTCTTCTCATTGTGAACTTTGCTTAACTTGAAGCTAAATCTAGTTCAATATTACAACCAAAATTCAACAACTAAAATTATTCTACAGCTCGTATACATTCTCCTACCATAGCAGTATAAGGCAGAAAAACCTCAAGAGGTCTTCTAGACTACTCCACTTTCTCAAGGCAGGATTATGAATAGCGCTCTCTGACTTGAAAGCTTGTCTCTGTCACCATCAGAAGTTGGTCCAATGAAAGATATTGCCTCACTCACCTTGCTCTCAGACCATCCCAAACAGACGTATGTCTAACTCATTCTTAAATGCATCCAACGCCGGGAATTATATAACTTCCATATGTAACCTTCTTTAGCTCTGGAAGAAAAGATGACAGCCCAATCTGAGGACTGGGAGTGATTCTCCTAAAAAATGGCCAAGTGTTTGAGATTCTGGTGGCTGAACCAAATCAAACCATTTGAGTACAAATAGCTTATCATACCTTGAATTTTCCCCTGTTGGTTGCTTTTCCACTCTATAGTCCCTATGTGTAACCAGTCGGACATGACCCGCCCCCCTTCCTCTCCACTGCCATCTAGCTGACAACATACTCCTCTTCTTTCCCCTACCTTTCTTAGTTACAATTTATGTTAAGTCCTTCTCATGCCTTTGGTATGTTAACCCATAGTATTTACAATAGGTCCTTTTAGTATGTCAAGTAATCCAATTTATTGTAGGTTTCTGGTTACTTACCTAGAAACCATATTGTTCACGAATATGCATGTAACCTGTGGAATGTGTGTGAGGTGTGAATGAGAAATACCCTACCAAAAAGGCAGTTTAAGATCTGTGACCTTTTAAGGCAGGCAAAGACCCTGCAAGCAGATAAATTAACTGAGAAACAGCCAAAGAATCTCTCTCTTTCTCTCTGTGATAAAATGTAACATCACAACAGAAATCTGGGACCAGCCCAGAGAAAGTAAAGACTCCTGCAGATCCGAAGAGATCTCCCAAGAAACATCATGGTCGAGTCTTCAGGAAGCTGACGCTTGGCCAACACTCCAGCCACCAGTGAAATTAAAAGCAATCTACACCGCACTTGCAGCCTGCCTCCAAACTGCCAGCATGAATGCGATGTGTATGTATGAGTGAATATCACATTACTCTTAAGAATCTGTACCACTAAACAACCCCAAAAGCAATACTGCTTCAGCCCACCCTTTGTCAGGGTTTGTTCATCAGCAAGTCTGAGGAAGTGCAACACTATGCAACTGAACTTATTTACTTTCCTCCCTAAACAGCACTGTTGGGACCTTTTGTTCAAACTAAATATGCCTTGGCTCTAACAAAATGCCAGTCCAAGAAACTGGAGATCAGTCCATCTAGAGTACCTGCAATATCCAGCTTGCTTTATCTACCATTCCTTTCTTCAGTACGTTTCAGCTAACAGTAATAAAGAAAACTAAGGTCACTCTCCTGTCTTCAGTGCAAGCCAGATCCTACAGTCTAGGAAGCCTTTATGAAATTCTCCATTGCAAACCAGTCTCCTCCTCTGATAAGATTTGTGCTGCACTAGGTGATCCTCTTTGGTCCACAACAAATACAAAACTGTAAAGGATAATTCCATGCATGAAAGATCAGTTCTGTTGAAGCGATCATCAGACAAGAGAGCAGGACAGTTTCCCTTCTCACACAGGAAACTGCAGCTGCGTCTTGTGCATGGTAAGCCCCTGCACAATGGCATTAACGGGTACAACAGGAGATCATAGAATCATAGAGCCATAGAGCTGGAAGAGACCTCAGAAGGTCATCAAGTCCAGCCCCCTGCTCTAGGCAGAACCAATCCCAACTAAATCAACCCAGCCAGGGCTTTGTCAAGACTTAAACACCTCTTAGTATGGAGACTCCACTACTTCCCTAGGTAACCCATTCCAGTGCTTCACCACCCTCCTAGTGAAATAATTTTTCCTAATGTCCAACATGGACCTCTCCCACCACAACTTGCGACCATTGCTCCTTGTTCTGCCATCCATCCCTACTGTGAACAGCCTTTCTCCAGGCTGTTTGGAACCTCCCTTAAAGAAGTTGAAGGCTGATATAAAATCAAATCCCCCTTTACTCTTCCCTTCTGCAGACTAAATAGACCCAACTCCCTCAGCCTCTCCTCTTAGGTCATATGCTCCAGCCCCCTAATCATTTTGGTCACCCTCCGCTGGACCCTCTCCAATGCGTCCACATCCTTCCAGTAATTGGGGGCCCAGAACTAGACATAATATAACCATAGTTAGCAAATCATAACCTTTTCACAGACACCTTACTCAACAACTTTTTTACAAGATTTATTGCAAATATACAATAGTGGTTGCAACAGAGCTCTGTCTGGTCATTTTAATCTGATAGCATCACACACCCCCAATGGAAAACTGACGCAGGAAGGGGTGGCCCAGACACTGATGAATGTGCTTCAGGGACTTCCTTGGTTCTGTTTTCCTATAGCGTCTCGCATTAGAAGTGTCAATGTATAACAGAAATGCTCTGTCAAAATCATGTTTTATTAAAACAGGCTTTTTCTTTGTATGGTTCATTATGGGAATAATTATAATGTTAAATCCCTTTAACAACTGAAGGTAAAACTTGGCTAGACCAAGAGTGGATTGGATCTGCCCCTGCAGTGTGATTCCAGATGTGGCCTCACCAGAGCTGAATAAAGAGGAATAATCACACGTCTGGATCTACTGGCAATGCTCCTCTTAATGCACCCTAGTATGCCATTAGCCTTCTTGGCTACAAGGGCTCACTGATCCATATCCAGCTTCTCATCCACTGTAATCCCCATGTCCTTTTCCACAGAACTGCTACTTAGCTGGTTGGTCCCCAGCCTGTAACAATGCTTGGGATTCTTCCGTCCCAAGTGCAGGACTCTACACTTGTCCTTGTAGAACCTCATCAGATTTCTTGTGGCCCAATTCTCTAATCTATCTAGGTCACTCTGGACCCTATCCCTGCCCTCCAGCATATCTACCTCTCCCCCTAGCTTAGTGTCATCCACAAACTTTCTGAGGGTGCAATCCATCCCCTCATCCAGGTCATTAATAAAGATTTTGAACAAAACCGGTCCAAGAACAGATCCTTGGGGCACTCCACTAGAAACCGACCGCCATCCTGACATCAAGCTGTTGATCACTACCTACTGGGCCCGACCTTCCAGCCACCTTTCTATCCATCTTACCATTCATTTATCCAATCCACATTCCTTTAACTTGCTGGCAAGAATATTGTGGGAGACTGTATCAAAAGCTTTGCTAAAGTCAAGGTATATCACATCCACTGACTTTCCCATATTCACAGAGCCAATTACCTCATCATAGAAGCTAATCAGATTGGTCAGGCACAACTTGCCCTTCATGAATCCATGCTGACTATTCCTGATCACCTTTCCCTCTTCCAAGCACTTCAAAATGGATTCCTTGAAGATCCACTCCATGATTTTTCCAGTGACTGAGATAAGACTGACCGGCCTATAGTTCCCTGGATTGTCCTTCTTCCCTTTCTTAAAGATGGGCACTACATTTGCCTTTTTCCAATCATTCAGGATCTCTCCCGATCTTCATGACTTTTCAAAGATAATGGCCAAAGTCTCCTCAATGACATTTGCCAACTCCTTCAGTACTCTCGGATGTATTAAGTCCGGACCCATGGATTTATGTACCTTTAGCTTTTTTAAATAGTTCCTAACCTGTTCTTTCCCCACCAAGGGCTGTTCATCTTTGTCTCATATTGCGTCACTTAGCGCATTAGTCTGGGAGCTGACCTTATCTGTGAAGACAGAGGCAAAGAAAGCATTAAGTACTTCAGCTTTCCCCACATCATCTGTCACTAGGTTACCACCCTCAACCAGTAGGGGCCCCACACCCTCTCTGATCACCTTCTTCTTGTTAACATGCCTGTAGAAACCTTTCTTGTTATCCTTCACATCCCTTGTGAGTCGCAATTCCAATTACGCTTTCTCCTTCCTGATAACTCCCCTGCATTCTCAAGCTATACATTTAAACCCCACGCTAGACATCTGTCCAAGTTTCCACTTTTTGTAAGCTCCCTTTTTGTGCTTAAGTTCACCAAGGATTTCCCCCGTAAGCCAATCTGGTCCCCTACCATATTTGCTTCTCTTGCTATGCATTGGAATGGTTTCTCTCTGTGCCTTCAATAAGGCTTCTTAAAAATATTGCCAGCTCTCCTGGGCTCCTTTCCCCTTCATGTTAGCATCCCAGGGGATTCTGCCCATCAGGTCTCAGGGAGTCGAAGTCTACTTTTCTGAAGTCCAAGGTATGTATTTTACTACTCTCTTTTCTTCCTTTGGTCAGGATCCTGAAATCTACCATCTCATGATCACTGCTTCCCAGGTTGTCACCCACCTCTACTTCCCCTATTAGTTCCTCCCTGTTTGTGAGCAGCAGGTCAAGCTTTGCACGGCCCCTGGTTGGATCCTTCAGCACTTGTACCAAGAAGTTATCCCCAACATTCTCCAAAAACTTCCTGGACTGTCTGTGTATTGCCGTATTGGTCTCCCAACAGATGTCAGGGTGATTGAAGTCCCCCATGAGAACCAGGGCCTGTAATCTGGAAACTTCTCTCAGTGGTCCGAAGAAAGCCTCATCTACCTGATTCGGTGGCCTGTAGCAGACACCAACCACAACATCACTGCTGTTGCTTATACCTCTAAACTTGACCCGTAGACTCTCAATAGGCTTTTCTCCCTCTATATACTGGAGTGCAGAGCAATCATAGTGCTCTCTTACATATAGTGCAACTCCTCCTCCTTTTCTCCTCTGCCTGTTCTTCCTGAACAGTTTATACCCTTCTGTGACAGTGCTCCAGTCATGCAAGTCATCCCACCAAGTCTCTGTTATCCCAATCAAATTGTAATTCTTGGACTGGGTCAGGGCCTCCAATTCTTCCTGTTTGTTACCCAGGCTTCTCGCATTGGTGTACAAACACCTTAGATAACCAGTTGATCACCCTAGCCTCTCAATTTGAATCAGGGATCCTCCTTTGTTGCTCGTTCCTTTTTGCATTTCTTCCCAGTATCTGACTTCCCCAGTCCCCTTAGGGTTTTGGTCACCGCCCCCCAACAAACCTAGTTTAAAGCCCTCCTCACTAGGTTTGCAAGCCTGCCTGCAAAGATGCTCCTTCCTCTCTTTGTTAGGTGGATCCCATCTCTTCCTAACAATCCTTGTGCCCGAAACAGAGTCCCATAGTCAAAGAAACCAAAGCCCTCTCTGCGACACCTCCTGCACAATCACTCATTTACTTCCTCAGTTCAACAATCCCAACCCAGTCCTTTCCCTTCAACAGGGAGGATGGATGAAAACACCACTTGCGCTCTGAATTCTTTGATCCTTCTTCCCAACTCTACGTAATCCGCAGTAATCCACTCAAGATCATTCTTGGCCGTATCATTAGTTCCCACGTGGAGAAGCAGGAAGGGGTAGCGATCCGAAGGTTTGATCAGTTTGGTAAGCCTCTCAGTCACATCCTGAATTCGAGCTCCCGGTAAGCAGCACACCTCTCGAGATTCCAGGTCTGGATGACAGATGGATGGCTCAGTCCCTCTTTGGAGGGAGTCCCCGAGCACTAACACCCACCTTCTTTTGGGGGGGGTGGTCGTGGAACCCCCATCCTTAGGACTATGCATCCCATGCCTTCTAGTAGAAATGATGCCTCGTGAAATGAGGTTTACAGGATCGGTTGGCAAAGGCCTCCCCAGCCGACAGATCAGCTGATCGTCGGTACAGTGTGGCGGCCATGTTTATTTTAATGAAGTGCGGATTATTTAAATCCCAGCTTCTTTGACTATGCCAAATAAACTAATTTACATGGCTCCGTTGATGGAGCCATGTAGTCTAGACACACCCTTACATGCAGGGGGGAAAGGGGGAAACAAGCTTTTAATCTGGCTCCCCATGCATACCAGCACCTGCCTGCTCCCCTCCCCTGCTGCTGCCTCTGTAAGGCCTGGCTCCCACCTCCCCCACTCCTTTGCTGCCTCTGATAGAGAGGTCGCAAGGAGTGGGGTGCATGTAGTTGTTAGGGTTAATGGATAAGCCCAGATTTATCTGTTAATTGTGTAAATGACTATATGCTAACATCCCTGCAAACTACTCGCATTTTTCTTTAATGCCATCTGCAATTTTCCATTTCATAATCTCTGGAGCATATTTTCTTCAACAAGACCAGAGGCCAGCAAGCACATGCCATGCATTTTCTGTGTCCCAAAAACAATACCTACCTCACGCACCACTGAGGGATAACATACACCAACATCAATCCGGGCATGTCCCTAAGTGTTCCTCAGAAATGCTGATTGGACTCTGTACAGCCCACATCCTTGCCTTACACTGAAGACTGACGAGTTCATTCATTTACACTCAAGTTATAATATTAAAACCTATTGACATAGGTGCCACATGAAAGTTAAAAGTGGTTGCAGCATAGAGATCAGGCAAAAGCACGTGTAGGCTTGCAGGGATCAACATAAAGCAGTGAAGCTGTGGCAGCGCACAGCAGTGAATTCAAAACCTTTGGCCCATAGTCTCAGAGGGATTACCGTGTTAGTCTGTAACTTTAACAATGAGTAGTACTCTGCCACCTTAGATACTAACAAATATGTAATTATCATGAGCTTTCATGGGCAAAAACCACTTCTTCAGATGAGCCTGAGTAGAAAAAAAAGTGGGGACCCTCACAATTTATAACTTTGGCCCATAGAAATTTAACTCTGCAGCAGGAAGCCTGAATTTCCTAGTAGAAGGATACATCCAACACATTTCCTGTGAGAACCTCAACATCCTAGCACAATACATATTTAAATAACCAGGAAAAAAGGAAGATCAGCTGCCTGTGGCATTAAACTAAGAATTCAGGAACAGCCTTTTATATAAAACCACAATACAGTTTTTTGGTTATAAAATATTTTGTCTTAAGATTTAATCAGTGTATAGCCAGACACCAGCATGCCAGGAAATTCCATTCACATGGCATAAGACTGCCTAATTTACTTCAAAAGTAAGCTGCTGTGGAGTGGCTCCGCAGCAGCTCCTATAAACATAAGGGCTGTTCTGTTGAAAACAATTTGTTTCCTTGCAGCGTTTTCGAATTGAGTACTGGTAAACTGCCTGGGGGACTGTCTGCTAGAGCTGTTTCAAATTCCAGGAAAGTCAGGCTCAAACGGATCCTACATATGCGACAGGCACCTGGTGCTTCAAGACACAAATTCCTCGCACTGTCAAGGAACTAGCATGTGATTCAATACTGGTAGGCGATTTCAGGACAGAAAAGCAGGAATTCATAGACTCTGAGGCCAAAAGGGACTCTTGTGATCAGCTAGTCAGACTTCCTGCATAGCACAGAACTTCCCCAGAACAATTCGTGAAGTGGATCTTTCAGAAAAGATCCCAAAGTCCCAATCTTGATTTTAAAATTGCCAGTGATGGTGAATCCACCAGGACCCTTGGTAAAATGTGTCAGCAATTAATTACTTACCTCATTAGAATGCATGCCCTAGGATTGCCAGCTGGCCGGTATCCTTCCGGTATTTGCACCCTCTGCCCGGTAAAAAAAAAAATCAGACAATACCAGACACGTGCAGTGCAGTATTCTCTGATTTTTCTGGCTGGGCACCAGATGGAAGCCTGACATGGGCGGGAGGAGTGGCTGGAACTCCCAGCCATTCCCCCCGCCCTCGCTAGGC
>JANRFK010004149.1:110601299-110619770 GCA_030068395.1 Apalone spinifera | reverse complement strand
ACAGGACTCCTCGCCGCTTTTGCAGATTCAGACTAACACGGCTACCCCTCTGAGTTTTAAAAGTGTTTGCAGAATTTTCAAACTCTGCTAAAAAACAAGAAGAGTTGAAAGAATTTTGTGAATTTTGTAAGGTTGAGTTCCACAAAGTCTTGAGGCATGTTCCAACTCAAGTTGAGTGATTGCTGTTGAATTGGTGACCACTAAAAGCTTATTTTCTGTCACTTGGCTCTGACAACTGCCCTGTGGCAATATGGAATATTATGTCTGATCAGGAAGATGAAAAGGCAAGTGATGAACAACCAGCTCTTTCTGAGTTGTATCTTTATTTCACTCACTTTTTCATGTCACAATTCAAAGATACTTTGCTCAAACTGGAAAACCGATCAACAATTTCTTGTGACCTTTATTTCATCGTGGAAAAGTTCCGAAATTCTTTGAGTAAAAAAATTGATACTTTTTTCGGTATGAAAGTTACATTTGCATTGTGGAAGACATATATACCAGCTCATGTAGTCAATACATTTACCTCTGAAGCACTGAATGCGTATACAAGAGCCCTAAAATATCTGGAGAAGTGGTTTCCTTTTGCAAATTCACCTTATCGTGCTCTGAGTTTGGCTAATCATGAGAAATCTCCTTCTTTTGATGAAGTAATTCAAATCTGGATGTTGTCACCCTGAAAAAAGAGCTCCCTCCAAATTCTCTTTATGAGGAACTTGGTGCCTTGGACATGATGTTCACTTCTCTTGAGGGCACAACATCTCTTGATAAGTGGAAATATTTTTTCAGCAAAAGAACCTGCTGCTCCAAATTTGTTAAAACTGGTTCAATATTCTGTTTCAATTCCTGTGTCAAATGCCGGTGTGGAAAGGATTTTTAGTGTCATGGGTAATCTATGGACTGATGAAAGGAATAGATTGAGTGCTGATTCAGTAAAAAGTGAAGTTTGTGGGGTTTTTAATATACCTTTTTCTTGTCTGGAAGTCAAAGAAGAATTTTTGAAAAATAAAAAAAAGTGATAAAAGCTGCACAATCCAATGCAAAATATATGGTGTAGGATGTTGAGTTTTTGAAAAATAAAAAAATTGATAAAAGCTGCACAATCCAATGCAAAATATATGGTGCAGGACGTAGACTGTTGAGTTTTTGAAAAATAAAAATTGTATAAAAGATGCACAATCCAATGCAAAAGAAGATATAGTGTAGAATGAAGACTGTTTATAATAAAGTTAAGCATGTGTTTGGTATTTTTTGGGAGACCATCTGGCAACCCCACTCTCAATTGTCTAGCGTAAGCATCCAGCCGTTGGATCATGTTAGAGTTCTGTTAGTTAGGCAAACATCTCCCCCTTGCCACGCTGGGGATTAGCTCTGCCAGGCATTGCTCTCTCCTCTGGTGGGGTCATCACCTGTTCTGTCTTGCCTAGCAGCCTGTCTCACTCCAGGAACTGCAGCCTCTTCTTCATGACCCAGCCCATATGGGTTCCCCTCTTCCAGGGTGCCAAAGTCCCTCTTGGCAAGTTGGCTCAGTCTCCCTGCTCCTGCCCCATGGGTGCCATGTGGCCAGCAGCTGGTAGGGGGATCCGGACCTGCCCTCTGCTCCTAGGCTGGGCACAAGTTCCGGAAGTTTCCAGGAAATGGGGGGGAGGGGAAAGGTGAGTCACAGGTGCCCAGGTTGTCTCTGCCTCCCTCCACACTCCATCCCAAGGGCCACCCCCAGCTCAGTCTCCTTGAGGCCTTATCCACCATCCACCCAGAGGCCCCACTCCCACCCAGCCTCTTTCCCCATGACCCTGCCCCCCATTCCACGCCTGCTTCACCTCCTCCTGACAGCTTCCCCATTGTTCACTTCTCACTGCCCACCCCTCCCCTGAAACCTCCCATTGCTCACTTCTCACTGCCCGCCCCCTCCCCCGAGACCCTCCCATTCCTCTCTCCCCAGCCCTTCCCCGACACACCTCCCTTTGCTCACTCCTCTCACCAAGCAGTGGGGCCTTCACCAAGGCAGCAGAGGCAGGAAGGAACCGGCAAAGTGAGGGCAGTGCCTAGAGGGGAAGAGACTGCCCAGGAGTGGGGCCTAAGGGCAAAGGCAGGGACATGGGAAGTAACTGAGTGGGAGGGCACACAGGGCCATGGTCCAGTAGCCCCCCCAATTCTTGGGAGCTTCTGATAGCAGCACGCCAAAGGCAGCAGGCTTGCCTGCCTTGAAAGCAGGGTGCACTGCAGCCGGCATTTCTTCTCCCACGTGAGGAGACTTGACTGTCCAAACTCCTTATACATGTTGTTCATGACTCTACTCCAGGTTCCAGCACAGGGCCCTCGGCTGCAGCCACAAGGTATGATCTACCCCAGACCTGGCTGCTTTCTAACTTCCTGGCTTCTCCCCCTTCTGGGTTCACCAGTCTCCCAGCAACAAAAACGCTAGAAGTCTAAATAAGAAGAGTGAACTAGTGTGCCTCTCATTAAAGAAGGATATGGATATAAGAAGCATTACAGAAACTTGGTGGAATGAGGACAGTCTTACTAGGATACAAAATATATCAAAAGCACGGAATAGGTTGTGCTGGTGGGGGAGTGGCACTATACGTGAAAGAAAATGTAAAATCAAATGAAGTAAAAATCTTAAATGAACCAAAATGTTCCATGGAATTACTACCCAGAGATTCCCAGGGAGTCTGGAGAAAAACTTTTATTCTCATAAGTAACAAGCTTATTTGGATTCCTGCAAGACCATGAAAAAATGTAGGCCTGCTCTTTGTCATACACACACAAAAATCCATTGATTTCAACTGGCTCGTAGGTTTAGCAAAGGATTTTCTGGCCTGTCGGCTGGAGAGAGAAAAGAATCCAGAAAAACAAAACAAAACAACGACCAAACACAACAAAAACCTACTCTCCAATTGCCAGTTTTCTGGGCAAATTTCAGAATTTGCTTTCCACTTTGGAAAATCTCAGTCCATTGGCATATGCCACAGTTCTAGAGAAGCTTCCTGAAATCCCTTGCCTGCTTCCCAACACACCAATCTGGAACCAGCTGGGTTAGACAAATGGATCTAGGTGAGTGTCTATCAGGTCCTGTTGTTTAGTCCTACAATTTGTGGCTCTGTTACTGAATTAAAATGCAATTTGCTTAATTCTTGAAAAGGCTAGAACATGTATAAGCCTATACTACATATTAAATGGGAAAGAGCACCTCCCATTTTTTAAAAGGTACACAACACACACTATCCTTAAATATTCTGGTCTTTTAGCCTGGAATAAAGAGCAAACTATTGTTCATTAGTAGAAGTTATTATAAAGCCTTAAATAAAAATGCTTTATTAAGCGCCTAGCATTCTGTATAAATTATCAGCAACAGGAACTATATGCATTTTGCACACAGCAATTTGGACCTTTGGACTTCAGTCTCATGCTAGAACTCTGCAATTTACCTTGCAGGTTAATTAAATCTCACATATGTTGAAGTTTGATTAGGGGAATGTTTATGTGGATTTCCAATTTTTCAGCTAAGTGTATTTTTAAGATAAGCCTCAATCAGCATGTGTATCAGACTTAAGTTGGTGAGGTTGATTTGTTGTATTTTCAGGCCAGGTCTGCATTGGGGGCAAAGTCAAACTAAGGTATGCAACTCCAGCTACGTGAATAGCAGAGCTCGAGTTGACCTACCTTTGTTCAACTTACTGTGGTGTCCTGTGGGGACACTGTGGGGAGGGGGTGTCAATGGGAGAAACTCTGTCAACTCCCCTTACTCCTTGTGACTCAGTGGAAAACCAGAGTCAAAGGGAGTGTGATCATCAGTCAACTTAGTACATTCTTACTAGACCCACTAAATCGACCCCTGAGAGATGGATCACCACAGCATCAATTTCTCAGTAAGTGAAGACAAGGCCCTTAGACCTTTGATTTCTTTAAACTTTAGAGTGAGAGTTCTAGTGTCAGACTCCATTTAGGGCTTTTGCAGGACTAGATTAACATCAAGTACGTGGAGCCCAGATCCACTCTGAAATTAGGTGATTAGATAAAGGAAGAGTTGAGGGCGGGTGGAATGGTTGAAGAAAATGAGAAGTCATTGCTAGAAGAAATGAATTTTTAAATGACATAGAAGATATGGTATGTCTACACTACAGCGTTAATTTGAGTTAATTTAATTCAAAATAGTTAATTCGAATTAAGCTAATTCGAATTAACGGATCTACACACAAAACCTATTTCGAAATAGCGTTTTCCTATTTCAAAATAGCGCGTCCACACTGAGTGGACCCTGAACTGAAGTTGAGGCTAGCCGAAACCAGTGCCGGCAGGGCATCAGGTTAGCACTTAGTGTGTGCGGCTGCTGCCTGAGGCTAACTGAGCTCTGTGCTTAAAGGGACCCTACCCTCACCCCAGACAGACAGTGCTCCAGGTTCCCTGCCTGCTTGTCTACCTCGATAAGGGACAGCAAAGCAGTCTTGGAGTGCCCTGAATGCCTGCACTCAGAACACCACAGCACTCGGCCACATGGAGCCAGAGCTTCCTGTGGGCACGCCGGTGCATCTTGTGGGGTCGTTGCCATCAGCCCAGCTGCACTTGCTGCAGGCTGCCATCTGGGGAGTCCATTGGGGGGCTGTCAGGATTCAGGAGGCCCTGCGGGAGAGCGTCCACCCCGAAGAGCCCTCAGAGCCTCCCCAGTCCTCCCCACCAGGGGCTCGTACCCCATTCCTCCCTCACATCCTTCCACTTACCCCTTCCTAGCCCCCCTTCCTGATGTCAAACAAAAGACATATATGTTCAAAATAGAAACTGGGTTTATTGAACAAAACTGGGAGGGGATGAACCTCTGGGGAGACTGGGAAAAGGAGGTGGGAGAGGGGAAGAGAGAGAGTGGGAGAAGAGGGAGGGAAACCTGGGAGGAGGGAGCTAGAAGTGGGAAGTAAGGGGAAGAAGGGGGAGGGGAAGCTCAGGGTCTCACCGGACCAACTTGATTTTCATGCAAGCCTGCTCCTGGATTCACTTGTGGCCTTTGGTGGCCAGGCTGGCAGCTATCCTGCCATAGACGGCCGCATTCCTCTGTCTAGTACGGAGATCATGGACGTTGGGGGCATTCCCCACAAACCTGAATAAGGTCCACAATCTCCACCCTGGACCAGGAAGGCGCCCACCTTCTCAAGCCCGTCAGGCTCCTGGCAGCTGGCAGACTGCTCCTGGGGAGCAGTGGAGGGCTGGCTGCCAGTGGCTTGCTGGCTCATGTTTTGGGGTCACTGGGTCAGGGGCCCCAGTGGCCACTGCTGGCTCTGGGCTGGCAGGCTTGGAGCTGGTACAGGTACTGTGGTCAGGGTCTACTCCTTTAATGGCTGCGGGGCTGGAGGACAGGAGAGTAAGTTTTCCTGGTTATGTCCAGAGTGGCCACCAGGGCTCCCTAGGAAGGGCTGGAGGCTCCCTATTTTGAATTAAGTGTCTACACAGCACTTAATTCAAAATAGCTATTTCGAATTTGGCATTACTCCTCATAGAATGAGGTTTACCAAATTTGAATTAAGTGCTCCATTATTTCGAACTAATTTCAAAATAGCGATTTGCATGTATAGATGCTATTAAAGTTTATTTGAAATAGTGTCTGTTATTTCGAATTTGCAGTGTAGACATACCCATAAAGAAAGATAATAGCTGGCATATAAGCCCAAACTATTTGAAATGTAGGACAAAAGAAGAAGAAAGTAAGAATGGAAGGAGAGGAAATAAGTCAAAAGTATTTGAGAAGGAAAGAAAGGAATGTAAAAATGAGAGCAGAGCTGTAAACAAAAGATTAAGAGGATCTTGAGGGCAAGAGCAGAGTTTGAACATTATTTAATAAAAGGCAGGAAAAAATTAAAGGATTCAACAAAAGGAGACAAGTTATGGAGTCAGATTTCTGAGATGAGAATAGGGTTGCCATCTGGCTAATCACTTAATCATTTAACTGATTAACCATTGGTGGGGACAGGGCAGCCAGGATGTTGGGGGGTGGTTACTAGAGCTATGGGCAGGCATGTTTGGCCACTGCAGCATGGTTGGGGTTTACCTGCCCCTGCCAGGGATGCAGTGGCAACGCCAGGATCCAGGGCTACTGTGGCATAGTCAGGGCCTGTGCCCTGCCTACCTGCCATGCAGGCCTGATCTGGCAGGGTTCCCACCAGCCAGCTCCTCACAGATGGCAGTCCAGTTAATTGGTTACCAAATAAGCATTCTGGTAAGCCTAACGCTTACTGGCTAACCCGTTAACCTTTTATATGCCTAGTTCTGCCCCTGAGGCCCCATGATGTTCACGCCATCCTCCCCTCCCTGCCTCCCTCCCTCCCTCCCTCTCACTTTTCACTGGGCTGGGGCTGAGGGGTTTGGCATGTGGGAGGGGGCTCCAAGTTGGAGCAAAGGTCTGGGGTGAAGGCTCTGGAAGGCGGCTCATGGAGGGAGTGAGAAATGCAGGAGAGACTCAGAGGTGGTTCTGGGTATGGGGTACAGAAATGGTAAAGACTCTTGGAAGAAATTAGGGTGCAGGAGGGAGCTCAGTGTTTGGGGTTGACATGCAGGCTCCGGCCAGGCAGTGCATACCTCAGGCAGCTCCAGGTCAGCGGTGCAGCAGGGCCAGGCTAGGTTGTCTGTCTGCCTTGGCTCTATGCCATTCCCAAAAGCCATGTCACTGTGGCTCCTGAGGGGCTGGCAGGAAGCAGGTACCGCCACACACTGATCCTGACACTCCCATTAGTTGCAGCTCCCAGCCAATGGGAGCTGTGGAGACAGTGCTGGTGGACCCTTTACAGTGTAACTGCTAAGTTGTATTTCTCTATCACTAACAGTTTGCAGGCTTTTATGCAATTTAACAAACTTGATTTAGAAATGTACTAACTGCATAAAAGGCATATTTCTCTAAATATGCAGGAACTATATATATTGACCCCTCTTTACTTCATTAACATTAAAGACAAAATTTCTAGTCATTAAATAACTGTACCAATCCTTCAAAAATTAGGAAGAGGTATGATATGTATAATAATTTATTTGTATTGTATCCAGTTAAGTAATTTAAATATCATTAAAAAATTGATTTTTCAAAATGGCAGACACCACCAAAAATTAATGTGGCCAAACATGGTAACTAGGGCCCTGAAAGGGTAGGAAGGACTTCAAACCATGAAGAGGACAAAAAGAGAGAAAGGTTGGCAAGAAAGAGAAAATAAAAGTTGGCAAGGGACCTAAGGAAGCCTGCTACAAAAATATGGCGAGAAAAGAGTTATTTGTATTTACAGTAGAGGGCAACAGCTAGCTCCTGTTTACAAATGGGCCTATGATCACATTTGCAGTTATACAGTTATGTCTACATTGTAGGTGAGTGAGCCTTTCAGTGCTGGCAGTCCAAGTACTGGTAATAGATCTTGCACTCACTAAAACAGCTCTGTGCACTTAGTACCAGCAGAAGCTTGGGATAGCCACCCTAGTTCAAGCCTATCCTACTCCCAAGTCGGAGCTCAGGCATCTAGTAATTTTTACTGCCCTAGGATCAGCCCTATCAACACAACTCAGTCTTCCCGGGCTAGATGGCTCACTCCTAACTGCAGTGTAGACATTCCTATGTGTTAAGTATTAATGGGGTGAGGGCAGGGGAGTGTCGTTTGTGCTTCAAATTCCACATGTTCTATGAGATGATACCCACTTTTGCACAATTACTGGAAATTGGGAATGAAAGGTTCTATAAAAGAACCTTTATAGTCTGATTACTTAATATACGGCAATTAGACTAGAGCAAGTTCAATATACTTCTGAAAATAGGAGGACTATTCACAAAACATCAGCAAAACTTCCACAATTGAACTGTTTGCTTAAAATGTGTTCAGAAAAAACTCCTTGGCAGGATTCAGAAGACATTTGTTGTAAATTTTGCTCTTTTATTAATTAAAAGCCACGTGGAGTTCTTTAAAGTTGTTCAAAGTTGTAGCCTGGACAGATTTCTCAAAGTTACCTGCTATCCACATTTACTAAAATTTACTGGACCATAGTGGCTGTAGTAATCTGGATTTAATTACTACAGAGAATAGCACTATAGAAATGCTATGATTTAAAGTTAATTTTTTATTTTAGACCAGGACATTTACTGGTACGGAACCTGAGTTGTGTGTGTGTTTAAGATAACAGTGGTTCAGCTGAATAAAGTAAAAATAGGTTTACATTCCAAATATTTGATTGTATTCAAAATTTATTTTAACAAAAACAAGACAATGATTTTAAATAAACATGGTATATTTTAGACATCTGTTGATCAAGATTTAAAACTATTATCCATATTAAACCATAACTTTTATGCAGTTCTATTGCAGTGCTCTCTGCAGTATTCAAAAGTATTGGTTTCCATTTCATCAACTCAACTTGCTAAGAGTACAAGAAATCAAGCTGTTTGCTTAAGTGAAGCTTCAGCTTTCTTTAGTGATGTAAGCTCCACCGATGCAAAAAGCACATGAAAACAGTTATTCTTCATACCCACAAAACTTAAAAAATGAAGTCTGTTCAGCCATTTTGGTTTTCCTTTTACACTGCCCACATGAAAAACTGCACAAAGTTAAGTACCAAACTCAGCTTCACTTTAGCAGTGCAATGAATGGCGTCAACCAAACTTCATGAAACAAATAAAATACAAACAATTGTCAGCAAAATTGAGCCGTACAGTAGTGATAAAAAAGCAACCGTTAAGTGGGTCACAACTAGACTGGTTTTCAGTGTGAAACTTTCCTCAGGAAGAGGTTCTTCCCAATTCACATAAAGAATGGAACATGCATCAAAAAGCCTTTGTTTTCTTGTAGAAAAATGCCCTTCAAAAACAAATTCAGTGATGTCATAAGGCAAAAGAATATGAAGCTGGGTGAAGCATTCACCCCAGAATTTGTACATGCACACACACCTGTGTGTATATCAGACAGACAACTAACGGATCGGCTCAGTAAGTTAAAAAATTGTCCATTTTCTATAAATACATAGAATTATTGCTGATATGCTACACATTATGCTTGGACAGAGGAGTGGTGTACAATTTAGGATTTAAAGCTGCCATAGTGACAATGCTAGGACTGCATTTAGCAGCAGACATTCATCCCATTCTCAAGAAGCAATATGCAGTTATACAAAAACATAAGGCTTATGCAATGTCCCTCTCCAATTTTGCTTTGTAGTTTTTTAAAAAAATATTTAAACAAAAAAACCCCAAACAAGTCCAGTTCACCACAAGTTAAGAACAATCTCACAATGGAGGTGGAAAACAAGCTAACAGGAGCAGAGAGGGAAAGAATATAGCATGCATTTACAACTTGGTTATAATCTAGTCATACCATTGGAATACCAAAAAAACAAAAATCCAATGTAAAGACTAGACTAACAGTAGAAGGCAAAAAGCCAAGAGTGTAGACTTAGTTTGATAGTTAAATTAAGGTTACAATTTTATCAGTAACAGCAAAATTCATCCTGCCTGTTAATATACTCACAATATCTACTGCAATTCAATATTTATTCATGACTAATATAGGTATATTATATACTCACTTAAAAAAGATATTAAATACCTGCATCATGAAATTACGTTCTTATTAACAATAAGACATTGTGTAAGAAAATAGCTCATGTGTGAAATGTTTTTGAAATGCATTTCCCCCTCCCCCCCATACACAATTATCAAAACATTCACTCACAGAAATGAAAAGCCTCCTTAAAGAGGACGGGAATGATGAACGGGATTAGCCAGGCTAATTACAGCACAGTGATTAACAATGGTTCAAGACAGAACCAATCAGAGTTGGCCAAAAGATGCCCTCAACACATGGCTAATGAATAATTCCCCACATCCACCCCATCAAACTCAATCCACTTTTGGTTCATTGCAATGAGACAAAAATAGTTTTCAATATATACATATAAATACAAGACTCCAGCTTTTGTTTTTTGCAAGGCCTAGTTATCTATTAAGTTTATATTTGCTCTGCAGCAACTACAAGAGGTAGGCATAAAGCATCTAAGACTTCTCTCCTAGTGTTCCACTACTTTAGCTTAATCTTTCAAATGCTGAAGATGCCTGTTATACTTCTATAGTGATATTACTTTCCAATCAAAGGCCATTTACCTCTTAATTCACTTAGTGAACCAGGAGCTGGAAGCTTTCCCCATACTAAAAAGATACTGTCTTTAGAATTTACTGCAGAGCATTCAAAAAGAAAATGGATCCTGGGACCAATTCTCTTGATTTCCTTTTATACACAGAAAAGAAGGTACCATTTGGCCAAAACTACAGATGTATTTTTTTCCACAGATGCAAGTGCCATGCAAAAATAAATTAAAGAACAAATACCAAACATATAATAAAACTATTGAAGGTAGATTTTAAAAGCATTTATATAAACATAATTTATAATACTTTTTTTCCTTTTTTGAAATACAGTCACATAGCTGGGGCTATACATCAAGGATTTCCTCTGCGGTGCCTCCACAGCGTAATCTGTAGCGTCCTGTCCTCCAGCTGATAGTGGGGTCCCATAATGCAGATAGGAAAATGTATATTGTCATGGATTCTCTGATGAACCAAGCTACTGCATAATCAAGTTTTGAAAAACACAGAGCACCACCCTGGGAATGAAATACAGACAATCTTTAAACACAATTACTAAATTCAATATTTATTGTATGGGGCACATTTTGTCTACAAGAGAACTATGTATCAGATGTGCACAGTCTTTTATCAAATTAAAGTGTGCTTGATTAAGCAATTATCCTATAAATATACAACAGAATCCATATTGCCAACATTCTGAAGCCTGCCCAATTTCAAAGCAACCCATTTATTAAATATTTTCAATACTGTGTTTGTTACTGCCACAATAGAAAGGTTTGAGGCCTGATTCAACACTCAATGAAGTCAGTTAACTTTACTGGGAGATGTATCAGCCATTTAGAAACACAACAATAACAGCAAGCAGATACTACTACAAAAACACTTTAGTCCAAAGGAAGTTTATCTACATAACTTGTTCAACAGTACAATGGCTAGCTATTCACCTGCCATGATGAAGGCTAGACTTTATATGACAGGATCATGGTATGATCACTAGTAGGGTTTGAGAAATCATTTGTGTAGCAAAGATGATGGCAGGAAAAGGAGAGTGGCTCAAGTGTCTCATTAGGTGTATCTTCAAAATGAAGACTATAAAGAAACTAAGGATGTCAATGTGTAGACAACTACATAATTAACAGATAAGCCTTGGCTTATTGGTTAACCATGTTGATGACATACATATAAAGAGACAGTAAGGAAAGAAAGGTGGGAGGTGGCTTTAAGCCGGCTCCACACGAGCACCAGATCCGCCTGCCTGCCCTCTCATCCCGTGCTGCTGCCTCTGATAGCGAGCTAGCAGTGTGGAGGATAGCAGCGTGGAGGCAGGCAGGCAGGCAGGCAATGTCAACATAGGCGGGAAGTTGCTTTTAAGCGAACTATTTTTGCATGCTGGCTCCACAGACGCATCTTCCCCTCCACCCTACATGCTGCCTCCTACAGAGTCTGTGGGTGGGGGGGGAGGCAGGAGCCAGTGCCGGGGTGGGGCAGGGAGTAGAAACCGGGCCAACCACCCACCTCCCATGCTGCTGCCTCTATCAGAGACAGCAGCACAGGTTGAGGGAAGGCAGAAGAGGCTACCACAAAGCTTGCTCGCTTCCTCCCTCCCTGAACAGGGGCTGCTGTTGCTGTGCATTGCTGCATCTGTATGAGGCAGCAGCGTGGGGTGGCAGGCAGCTGGTTTTTAAAACCAGCTCCCAGCTGTCACTCTGCACTGCTGCCTTTTTAGTGTACTAGCTCATACCAGAGCTCGTGTCTCCTCAAGCTAGGAATCATAACCACAACTCACCCTGTAGACATATCTACAGGCTTGCAGTCAAAGCAGGCTAAAAAGATTCCAATCTCATTTTGCATCACTAGGAATAAGGCAGGTTTTAGGCTGCATGTATTTCTTACTTTTTCCTTGCCGTAGGCATCTGAGTGCACAATACCTTGAAAGGAAAAGGGTAGGCACGCATAACCAAACATCTATAGAAGATGGTTGTTTTTCCAAGTATCATATGTCAAAATTCCCAAAGTGTGCAGAGACGCAGTGTTTACAAAGAGAGAGCAGAGAACCACCTTACACTCCAATTTAAACAGGGGTTTCGTGAACATACGATAGCAGAAAATGCATGAGGCTAGAATTTGGTGCATCTTCAAGGATGGTGTTTTACACAAGAGTCTCAAGTGAAGTGAGTTTTAACTGAAATAATGGCATTAGCAGTATTTTCAAAGACATAGATCAGTATGGACTCCAACTACATACCTGGACACCCCTTAGTTGAATGTAGTCAAATATAAACCATGCCAAACAGTGACACATGAAAAATACCATTATATCCCAGCGGAAAACATGATGAGCTGCCCAACCAATAATTAAACTTGCAACAAAACATTCAGAGATTGGCTCACAAATTATCGTAGCAGGCAGCATGTTAATTCGCAGCTTGGCCCACCTATAATTAAAAATATAAAGTGTATTTTAATACCAGATAAAAATTGTGTTGCATAATACATAAAGTTCTGTTTTCATTTCTTCTCCTCTCTCCCAGTAAGTTTTGCTTTTAGTGTCTTCTCAATAAAACACTCCTCTAATTTTTTGCTTAATACCCAGTTGAGCAAATATTAGCATAAAGAATCTCTTATATGGGTATTGCACAAAACGTTAAAAAAAACAAAAAACTTCTTCTGGAGTGTACTATAGTGTTAAAAAAAAGTAACATTTTCTTTAATGTTTATATCTATCTGTTCTATTAAAAGCTCTTCAGTGTTAATTTCTCTCAATACGCTAGAAAGACCTCCCAGCATGAAAACTAATCAAAATGTAAGCTGTACTTTAACACTTCTATTTGGGCTATTCGGTGAAATGGTTAGTTCAGAAAAGTACATTATACCTTATAATTACGAACTGATTGGGGAGAGAGAGAGAGAGAGAGAGAGAGAGAGAGAGAGCGAGCGCAAGCCAGGAGAAAAAAAAAAATCTATAAGGTTAGAATTTTTACCTGATCATTCTGGACTGAAACTGTGAAATGGAATATGAACCAGAGTTTTGCATTGCAACTTGTGTGGCCATTGCAAATTTCCAACCTCTGAAAATGAATGCACATAATAAATAACTTCCAAATAACACATGGAAAGAAAATTCAAGAACAAATGTTGAAGGGCATTTCCAATTGCCATATATGATTAAACTACCATGATGAATATAATTTCTCTCTCCATACAAAACAGAGACTGATAATTGAAAAAGGATGAGTCACATATTACTGCTTCAGAATATTTGAGCCAAGAGCAACAACAGATTATGTATGTGCAGTATTCACAGGAAAAAAGCGAGCCCTTATAGACTTCTGAAATTGAAATGCAGGTTTAATTACTTTCAGAAGGATCTATTCACATAGGACAGATGGACATATATTTCTACCATTATTCTTAGTTATTTGGACTGCAGCAGTACCTAGAAACCCCAGTCAGTCAATATCTTTTTGGGGCACTAACACACAGGTAGCACATATCTTGCCACAAAAGAGCTTGCACTCTTCTGCTAGTCACATTCTTTGCATTATGGGGAAAGGGATGAACAAGTTTTCAGGATTCCATAGATTCAGGGAGGCCAACAGACTTGCTGGTCCCCTGGGTAAGATGGGGGGGGGAGGAGGAGGGGTTGAGGGAGGGAGAGGAGAAGGAAGCAGGCAGGCTCTGTGCTGCCAGAAGGGGCAGGGCATCAGGCAGAAGGGAAGTAGCTAGGAACAGCCAGCCCTCAGCGCCACCTGCAGTATGTCATGCCAACACCCCCACCAACCCTTAAATTGCTCCAGTGGCAATTTAAAGTGCTCCTCAAGTAGCGGTGGCAGCCAGGAGCACCAGGCGCTTTTGAATCACTGGGCTCCAGGGCAACTGTCCCCTTTACTTCCCCAATTGGATTAGTATGTGCATAGCTTGGAGGTGTCAAATCAACTGAAAGTGTGTGTTTTTTTTTTTTTTTTTTTTTTTTTTAAACACACAAATAAAATCTTACACCCCCAAATGCTGCACAACCTGGACAGCTGTTTGACAATTCCTTGCAGAGATTCCAACAGAAGTTGCTCTTTAGGGGGCACTCAAAGGAGCACAGGTTAGCAGCTGTACAGATTAATTCAGAAAGGCCTTTTCATCCACAAGGGACAGAATGGTGGAGTGGGAGGGCTTATGCTGCTATTTGTACATTAGGGCTGTCTAGACTACAGGGTTTTTTCGAAAAAAATTTCACCTGCGTCTAAGAATGCCGCTGCATTCCTTCAAAATTAAAATCGAAAGAATGCGGCAGTTTTTTTCAACAGCAGTAAACCTCATTTTACGAGGAAGAACGCCTTTTTTCGAAAGAGCTCTTTCTAAAAAAGGCGTTCTTGACTGCAAACAGGGCTTTTTCCAAAAGAGAGCATCCAGATCACCTGGGCACTCTTTCGAAAAAGAGGATCACTTTTCAACAAAGTTATGGCTGTCTAGATGATCTCTTTCAAAAGAAGCTTTTGAAAATGCTTCTTTCGAAAGAAGCATGTAGTCTGGACATACCCAAGATGGGAACACCTATCACGGTTTTAAAGATTCATATGGAGCGTGTTTCAAAAAAGGAATTTAAGAGGCAGTTTTCACTTACAAAGAATGTAAATATAGATTACACTGTAAACATAATATTGTCTAATGGAGACTCACTGGAAGTTCTTACCGGTCAGCTATTGCTTTGGCCATAAAGTAATCTTCAGCAATGTACTGGGCAAAAGCTATCAATCCTCCAGCTTGGTCTAATACATCCTTTCTCATCAGGCAAGACATTCCTGTTACACATTTGAAGCCAGTTACATTGGCAGAAATATATGATCTGGGATGTGAAGTGCCAAAATAAACCTACAAAAAAAGTAGTAATAAAATTGGCTTTACAATTACACAGACAGTTTGTACAAGTTTGTTTTCTAGTCAAATGACTTTCTACTTCACTTATGGCATCTTTACTATCAAATTTATTTTTCTAAAAGACTGAGAAGATAATAGCTAGTTAGAGATGGTTGATTTCACTAAGATCAACTTTGCAGAAATCTTCCAAGTAGCTACAGTTTTTGCATTGTGCTATTTGCTCTCAAACTCTTCTGCTGCACAATACAGAAGAACAGCAGAGAAAGAATCAAAAATTAGATTTGCATTTCTTTTTCTAAACTGCAGAAAGCAACTTTGTTTCAAAAGTTATTTACTTTAAAAATGCAAATATCAATCTCCCATCTTGTATTAGCCACAATGTGGTTTTCTTATGTATTAATATTTGTTCTGAATTCTTACTGCTTTACATTGTCTCATAGCCACATAAAATATTATTGTATTTCATTGCCCTATTACACATACATAGTTCAAGAAGTCAGACTTAGATAAAACAAGGTTTAATGACACAGGAAACCAGAACATATACAACATACTACCTCTATTCTGCAATTATGCATTTAAAAGTATAATATTAGTGCAAACACAAAAGAACAAGCAATTTTGATGAGCTACCTCAACAAAAATTGATCTACAGGTTAAACTTCTCTAAATTGGGACTCTCTGGACCTGCAAGACCACGGATGTTCCAGGACCAGAGATTCCAGGTGGAGGGCTGGCAGTATGGCTGCCTGGCGGAGTCAGTAGAGCAGCTAGGCCAGTGGCAGGGGGGCCAAAAATTTCCTCCCCTGGTCTAGCAAAATCCCTCATCTGCAATTGGTCAGATCCCAAGGGTCCTGGACCAGAGAGGTCCAACCTGTAGAATAAAATATATATCTGTGTCCCACCAGCCCGCAAAATCAAAATGGTGCACAGTATTGATTTCAATAAGGGTAGATGGAGAATTAAAAATATTAAGCTGAGGTTTCAGCTATAAACATCACTTTCAATTTTGAGGAACTTCCCAGGGCCAATGAGGATCCAGCAGTATTAATGGATTACATAGTGGCAGCTCTTAGTTATATGGTACTTTGCAGAGGAATGGGGAGCCTCACAGAATTGCTAGGCCACTGGGCAAGGAGGGAGGGAGTGGCAGCTCTTTGCTCCCAAGACGGAGCAGGGCCTTGGGCAGAAGGGCTGAGGCTAGGGACAGCCAGCCCTCCTTACCAACCCTTCAATGAGGCCTGTAACTCCAGCAGTGATTTAAAGGGCCCAGGGCTCTAGCCATCGCTTCTGCCATAGTAGTGGTGATGGCTGGGAGACTCAGGCCCTTTTGAATCACCAAGCTCCAAGGAAACTGCTTCCTTTACCCACCCCTTCCATTGGCAGGCCTGGAATGAGTTGTGATGATTCAGTACTGGAAAAATAAAGGATGCCTCTGGCGTGGTTCTAGTGAATAGCAAAAGGATGTGCTGTGACAGGATAAAGATTCAAAGCTGGGGGTGGGAGATGTTAAATGGAAATTAAACAATTGGGTTTTCCCAAGTGTTTAAAGTTTCATTTATTTAAACTACCACATTTTAACTTGATCCTTTTTATTTACATCATACATTTCCAACCACTAAAAGAAGAACGGTCTTCAAGAAAACAGGCACATTATCACAGTTTCCGTAAAAAGTCCATTATGGTTTTACAAAACTCTTACTAGAAATAAAGTGTTCATTATAAGGTTATTAAGTAGTGAGTATTTCAATAATCGAATAGTCAATGCATTTTTGCTTTGACTATTCGATTAGTTGAAAGGGAGGTGCTGCCCCTTTGAAATGTTGCCACAGCATTTCAAAGGGGCAGCACAGCAGGAGCCTAGGGTTCAGTTGGGTACTCCCCAGTTGATCCTGGGCTCCATGTGGTGCTGTCACTTTGAAATGCCATGACAGCATTTCCAAGGCGCAGCACCGCACAGCTGATCCCAGGCTTCGTACCACACAGAGCCCGGGGTCAGTTGGGGACTCCCTAGTATCAAAGCAGCAGCACTGAACAGAGCCTGGGCTCCTTGAGGGCTGCCACTTTGAGGAAAACTGCCTCTATTTGATAGAGGCAGCAAGGGGGTGGGGAGCAACTAGTCAATTATCCTGTCAACTATCTGATAAAGCATTTGCTTATCGGATAGTTGACTAGTCCTTAACATCCCTAGTTAATTATCAGATCATACACAGACTGCACGTTAGTCATATGTCATTACTGTCCCTTTATTCACCGCTATACTATATTTTTTTACCCTATAAAAGGTTGTACAGAAGAGGTGGTGTATATATTTCTGCTTTTAATTATATTAAATAGTTATGAAGGGTGAAATTCACTTATGGCATATACAAGTTTTTCCAAACAATTTCAACCCAGAGTACCCCAAATGGGAGAGAGTTGGCAGAGGGGTCTTCAGGGCCAGCATGAAAGCCCTTTTGACAGCAGGATTGTGAATATGCTGCTGAGACACCAAGGGAGGGGCTATTTGTTCTGTATGCATGGATCCGTTGGACAAGAACTGTTGCTTGGACAAGGGCAGTAGCAGTTGTGATTCTAGTTCACAGGAAAGGACATGCCCCGTGAGCACATTAGAGGTGAATTCAAGCCTCCCCCACCCCAGAAAGGAAGCTCAATCAACTGGACTTTGTGCTGAAAGCAATGAATTTCCTGGTCAGTTCACACAAACTTTATAATAAATTCCAAACATTTTATATGAAAGTTGGAATCTTAGACACTGAACTGAAAGCGGTCACTATTACAAGTTCCTGTAAACTAGGTTTAATAAGCATGTGAATGTTTTTACAATTTTAAAAATATATATTTAAAATATCACTTAAAATATCACTAAATAGTTTTGTGTTATGATCACATGCTCCCCATGTTTAAAGATTAACAAAAATAGCTGAAAGTTAGATTGTAAAAGCCACAACACTCATTAAAGATAAAAACCACACTGTTGGAAAGAAACCACCACAAAAGAAAAGTAAGATTGGACTTACCTGTTCTAGAGTGGCAGCAAAGCCCTGTCTGTCTGCTACATAGGGCAAGCCATGGACCAAACCAACTTTTTCTGTCATCTGATTGGCCATATCAGTTAAGGTATCTGGGGTTACTACATAAAGTGATAGATTATTTACAAACATTGTAGTCTATCAAACTGTTCATTATTAGTAGTGAAGTTCATGCTATACAGATATATTGAAATTCATATTCTACTACTAAAAGTGCAGAGAAGGTTAGCGACATATTTGGTGAACTAAAAATTCCACTAAGACTGGAATTGTCAATGTTTTCAGTCTGGCATAAGTTTCTAACATTGTCCCACTGCTGCTAGTCTGCACAATAAAAGGACACTTTTTTCCTTTAAAGAAGCAGAAATGGTTACGATTGAGACCTGAAATCAGAATACTAGCAACTCAACCACTAAAGTATCAAAATACAGTAAAACTCCATTAGTCCAGCATCCAATGCTCCGGCACTCCTGA
>JANRFK010004149.1:110582248-110601199 GCA_030068395.1 Apalone spinifera | reverse complement strand
GGACGCCTGGGGCAGAGCTGGACTATCGGAAGGGGGGGCTATGAGGGCTCTGGGGTGGCATCAAACATCTTTTAGAAGCACAAACATCTTCCAAATATAAAACTGGGTATACTACTTCAACAGAAAGGTTACTTCTGACTGAAGCCTCTTATTTTTCTAACTTGTCCATTACAGCAAGAGACATGCCTATTTCAGCATCAAGCCTGTCTGTGTACAAAAATACCAACTATTCTATTAGCAAGACCAATGGTTTGGCACTTATTGTCCATGCCTGTGCAGAACTTACATACAGAGCATTAATCACACAGGTTCAGCTTAGTTTAGATTTGGAGCAATCAATCAACACTCCACTAAATTTGGTACAGACAACATTTCAAATATTTTAATTCAGAAAACATGTCATTTAGAACCCCAAATTAAAGCAGACAGTGTCCTTTAACAGTTGTAATTCAATTTTCTTATTGTATAATCTCATGAAGTAATCAATCAGTACATACCACTCCATTTTTAAAGTCAACTATTTCAAGTGAATATTCCAAATGGCACCATTACACCACACACTTACCTCGGATCCCACTGTCACAGATCCATATGAGATCATACTTGGCAACGTCATACCCTGGCATTAAATTGTTAATTTTTGGGTTTATGCCAACCTTTTTTCCACCTTAAAAATAAAAGTTATACATCATGCATGTTTCCAAAATTCAGAAGCTATTTTATAAAATAGCTACAGGTTGAACTCCCTGCCCTGGCACCCAAAAAAGAGAATTTGTTGGACAAGGGGAGGTCAGACATCTGGGCTCTCCCTGGGTTCCCCTCCTGGCTGCTGCCCCAGGAGAACCTGGAGGCCTAACCTCCTCCGGCCCACCCTTCAGGGTCTGCTGCTCCCAGCTTGTTTGCGGAGCTCTGCTCCCAGGCTTCCTAGCCCTGCATGGAGCGGCAGCTGCTCCCAGGTTTCCCCAGCCACTTGGCCCCATACAAAGCAGCACCCTCTGTTAGGGATCCCTGCCCTCATCCCCCACTAGGAGGCATTCCTCCAAGAGCTCTCTACCCCCAGGTCACTGGTCTTGCAGACTGCCACTGACCAGACCAGCTCCACTTCCAGCTGCTCTCAACTTCTGTGGCCAGGGCTCTCAGGTCTAGCAATATATGTGGTCCTGGTGGACCACGAATGTTGCTGGACCACAGTGTCCCAGATGAGAGAAGTTCAACCTGCAATAGAATACGGACTCTGTACCTGTCTCCCTCTCCCCTCCCCCAAACCAATTTTATAGAATGATAGAATCATAGAACTGGAAGGGACCTTGAGAGGTCATCTAGTCCAGTCCCCTGCCCACACAGCAGGACCAAGCACTATCTAGACCATCCCTGATAGATGTCTGTCTAACCTGCTCTTAAATATCTCCAGAGATAGATTCCACAACCTCCCTTGGCAATTTATTCCAGTGTTTAACCACCCTGACAGTGAGGAAGTTTTTCCTAATGTCCAACCTAAACCTCCCTTGCTGCAGTTTAAGCCCATTGCTTCTTGTCCTATCCTCAGAGGCCAAAGAGAACAATTTTTCCTCTTCCTTCCTTGTGACACCCTTTTAGATACTTGAAAACCACTATCGTGTTCCCTTCTCAGTCTTTTCCTTTCCAAACTAAACAAGCCCAATAGTTTCAGTTCTCCCTCATAGCTCATGTTCTCTAGACCTTTAATCATTCTTGTGTCTCTTGTCTGAATCTTCTCCACATCTTTCTTAAAATGTGGTGCCCAGAACTGGACACAATACTCCAACTGAGGCCTAATCAGCGCAGAGTAGAGTGGAAGAATGACTTCTCATCTCTTACTCACAACACTCCTGTTAATGCATCCCAGAATAATGTTTGCTTTTTTTGCAACAGCATCACACTGTTGACTCATTTAGCTTGTGGCCCACTATGACACCTACATCCCTGTCTACAGTACTCCTTCCTAGACAGTCACTTCCCATTCTGTATGTGTTAAACGGATTGTTCCTTCCTAAGTGGAGTACTTTACATTTGTCCTTATTAAGCTTATCGATGGCGGGGCCAAGTTTTCCACAGCCCAGCAAAGTCTGTTTATAGTTGCCAGTCCAGGCTTTCAGTGTTCTGTGCTGTTATTAGCTCTAATCTACCTCTAAATGTCTTCTAGGAGACCAGCAAGCAATGGAATTATTGGTAATACTACTAAGTGCAAGCATGTGTCAATACAGTATTGATGCAGCAAAAAGGTGGAATTATTGTAGAAACTGGAAAAATGGCACATTGGTACATTGCACCATTCATTTGCCTTGGCAAAACAGAAATAAAAGACCTGTTCACTATAATGTTGACCTCCCATGGTTTGGCAAAAATCAGATCTTGATGGTGCCAGACTACAGAGGTTCAGCCTGTACAGAGCCAGAATCCACAAATAGGTTTCCCAATTTTGAGGGCTCCTCGCTTTTTGCTGATACTCCTTTATGATCCATTTATAAAGGCATTGAATTGTGCCATACAGTTGCATTACTTACCTATGAACAATCTAGCATCAACATTTGGGTATTTGCCAAGGAGCTTTTTGCACACATCAACAGCTGGGTCATCATGATCTTGTACACACAGGAGCACTTCATACTAGTACACAAAGGTTTGATGAAAATTAGTGTACAAATTCTTAAAAGGGAGGAAATATTTAAAGAGTCTACCAAACTCTACCTGAACTTTTGACACTGAATGCAGCATTACAGAACTAAAGGCATAGGCATGCGCAGGGGGTGTGCCAGGTGTGCCCAGGCACACCCTAATGTCTCAAAAAAAAAAGTGGCTCTGCATTTTAATTTAATCACATGCTATGCTCTTTTAAGTAAAGTTTAGTTGTTAATTTAAAAAAAATTAAGTTTAGTTTATTTTTATTCATCAAACAAACTAAAGAAACTAAAACTTATGTCCTTTATGATTGAGTATTCAATAAATGTTCGCCTTAAAAAAAAATTCCCTTGGTGCACACCCTAATGAAATGTGCTGTGCACGCCTATGACTAAAGGATTTGTTTTTACAACTAGATAGCTACATGTACTGTATTATTAGTGATTAATGCATTGTTTAGATAATACCATCAGTATTTCTAAGGGGGGGGGGAAATATAGCCTTCAGCCCCAAAGAACATTTTTGTATCTGTAAAACATTTTCTTGTGTTACTGGAAAGATGTTTTTATGCATGAAACGAATTGTACAGGAAAAAAGTTAAATGTTTGATTCTCTCTTTCACACAAGAAAACCAAATTTGTTTTGCAATTACATTTTAAGAATCCCAAAATATTAAGGATATTTTAAGGCTGCAAGGTTTTCAATTACTACAAAAAGACTGAAACCGATCTAAGTGTTTACATTGTCTTTCACTAAAATTTTGAATTCTGGACAATGTGTCTTTCAGAAACAAAGCTATATTTGGTCCCTTTTCTTACAGAACTTAAGACACTTTGCCAAGTACTTGTGGAGTAAAGCGATTGAGGGCCTGACCCTAGAAAGGAATTCTCAGCCTCTTAAGCTCACTGGGAGTCCAAGGCCTCATTTGTAATAAGGCTACAAAATTTGTTTCACTTTTGTGGCAAATAGCCAATACTATTGTGGTTGGTCAGGGCGCCACCCTTGCCCCTATTCTTGGGCCCCACAAGTGCCCTGGAAGAGAAGAGAAGAAGAGTGGGAGAGGGACCCAAGTCCATTCGCTATTCCAGTACCAGCCCTTTAAGCTTCGCACGCTTCTAACCCTCTCTTCCCTTGGGGAGGGTTTCTCTTTGTCCTCTGTGCTGGGGGAGTCACTCGACTTTGCTCCCTTCTCCTGGTACTCTGATCCTCTAGTCAACATCAGTACAACTACAGTCAGCTCTCCTTCCTTTCACTGCTTCAGGCAGACAGGAGGTTTGTATTAAATTTGGGCGGGGCCTGGACTGACTCCAGATGCTCTAGTTAAACTGTAGTAACCTCTCCTTAGTCCACAGGGAATAGTTTGATCATCCTGGGGCTTATATATTTCTCATTGATTACTCTCCTGCTGCATCACAGTTCTTATATACATAGCATTGTAAAACACATTGTAATAGTGCCTATCCTGGTATTTCAGAACAACTCTAAGACTACCTCTCAGTCCCAAACCATGCGCCTGCGCCCGCGCTCCCCCTCCCCCCCCACAAAAACTAAGAAACAAACAAATTCTAAGATAGATACATCAGCTGTAGGTAAAAGTGTGCACACCAAAGAACAAATGGGAGCCAAACATTAACTGACAGTGGCTTTAAAACAGTGTTTAGCCCACGGGGTCATTTTCGATTCATGCTGTACCAAAATGATGGATAAGCATCCTCTGCATTAAAGAAAGCAGAGGAATGTACTAGAGGGAGCACCTGAAGCACTGAAGGTGGAGCAAGATTTGAGGGCTGAACCAGAAGCTGTCAGTCAAGCCATGTATTAAAATGCTTACAAGTTCACTGCCCAGTTCATAAACTTGGCAGAAGTTGTTGCTAATGTAGTACACACTATTTATGTAAATATATTGCAAAAACCTAGTACAAATAAACCCCAAATCTAGTATAAGATATGATGATTTGGCAGAATAATGAACAGGATATTGTGTCTGGGTTATTAGGAAGAAGGGAAGGTAAACAGAAGTCATGAAATACATAAGGCAGTACATGTGATCGCCATCTATTACATAAAAACATATTTTACTCTATGGTCTGATAGCTCTAGCACAGGCCACAAATTCAACTCCTGAAAAAAATAAACTCATACATACCTTTGGATAATCTAGTTCAAAGAAGGTCTCTAAATTATTGATGAGATTTGGATCTACACCTTTTAATGGCTTTAGAAGTGACACACCAGGAAGCTTGCTATAGGGTTGTTTGTCTGTTGCTTTCTTGTTGAGATGGAGACGACTGCAAAAAATATATATACACACCATGTACTAAAGAAAATAGGACAACCCTGAATTTCATTAATTAAGTGATTCTCAACATACAAGAGTGTGCAACATGTAGCAAATGAAAGGTTTTGTCAGGGGGTTGTGGAATATACTGTTTATAGATGGGAAGTCACATATAGAAAGTTGTTGCCTTAGAAAGTATATCTGGTCTTACAGGTAAATTACACACCAAATCTCATACCTTTCGTGCTGTTTGATTCAAAGAAGGATTGAAACTATTAGTCTGAACACTAAGTAATTCACAATTTCAACTTATAAAAAAAGGTCACAGCGTCAAATTTTTTTTCAGTTTACTTTGTGCATTTGATTATATCTAATCAATTTTTCTGTTTTCCTGTGTAGTCAGTTCCCTTTTTGTATGGGTCTTTAGAGAGCAAGACAAGAGATAGAGAAAAGCTATTCATATAAATAGATCCTATAACAATAACAAAAAAGAGAGGCCTCTACAGCAGATGTGCACTTGAAACTACTAACTCTCTTTAAAGCACTGAGATGATTCTTCTGCAGGAGAAACAAATTGACTATAAACAAGGGCAAAAGTTTACTTGTTTCACTTCATGGTCCAAGCTGAGAAAAAAAAATACAGAAAGTAAACTACAGTGGAGTGAAGAAAAAGCTTTTAAAATACGAGTTTTATTTCACTGAGTAGCCATAATGCTATAGTTTTACTGTGTTTGTCCACATTTCTTCTCAAATAAAGAATTTCTTTTTAATCATCTGGAAACCTGCTAGCACAGTATGCTAAGAATAGTAAGAATACAAAAAAATGGAATTGTTTCAGAACGGGGCACAGGATTGCACTATAGAATTTAGGGTAGAGATGTTAAAAAGTGGGTAATGGGGTAACCGTGTAACCTCTGAAAAATCTCAGCAGTTACACGCTGCAGGCTCTTCAGTATAAAGCAGGGGTCTCCCAACCTTTTAAAGCACAAGATCATTTTTGAATTTTAAGTGCAATCCAGGATCTACCTCAAACCCAAATGCCCTTGCTGGGCCTATGCCCCTTCTCTGGAGGCCCTCCCCTGCTCACCCTACTCACTCCATGCTCCCTCCCTTTCATCAGGCAGCAGCAGAGAGTCTGGCACAGGCTCTGCCCTTGGGCCAAGGGATTTGGAGTGATAGAGGAGCTCTGAGCTGAGCCTGGGCAGGGAGTTGAGGTGCAGGAGGGGGTTCAGGCTCTGGGAGGGAGTTTAGGTCAAGGGGGCTCAGGGCTAGGTCAGAGGCTTGGAGTACAAAAAGGGGTTCATGACTGGGGCAAGGCTTTGGGATTCTGGCTCCAGCTGGGCTTTGCTTACCTCAGGTGGCTCCTGAATGGGGGTGCAGGCGGCTAAGGCAAGCTCACCTCTGCCCTGGCCCTGCACCACTCCCAAAAGCAGCCAGCAAGCTCCCTCCATCCCAAGCCCTATTGTGCCCCCACCCCTGTTCTGTGGAGATAGGATACAGAGTTGAAGAGTGGGCATCCTGACATCAACCCCACCTCCTTTCCCTTCCCTGCACAACAAGCAGGAGACTCACAGGGTGGGTGGGCATGAGGGCACATCTGCAAGGCAAAGGGCAAGAGATGTGCAGCAGTGGAGGCAAGGGCAGCTGAAGTTCGGCCCTTGATAGCCTCTTGGCCAAGCCCATCAGGATCCCCTGTCAGAGGCTCCAAGATCTACCAGTAGATCCCGATCTACTGGTTGGTGACCACTGGTATAAAGCATATAATGAAGAGCTTGGAGTACAACCAGCTCCCCAAGAGCAGAGCCAGCTTCGCTGTGGGCTCTGCAGTATAAAAGGTTATACTTCAGAGACTGTAGCACGGCGCAGCAGCCACCCCTTTCCTGGGAGCTGGCTGCTGCCCTGAGCTGTACACTCTGATACAGAGCCAGCAGCGTGAGGTGGCAGCCTGCCCCCTAGGAGCAAGGCGGGAGCCTGCATATAATCGATAAGCCCAGGCTTATGATTAATCATTTAAACAGTTATACTATTACAGCAGTAGTTTGGTGCCCTCGGGGTCACTTAGCTTTCAGAAACTAGGCATATGAGCTACTCCCAGCCCTATTCCTCCTACCTTTTTAAAAAATGTGTATATATTGATTGTCAGCTGCCGTATAGGTGGCAAAAGTGGTAATCTATTTCAAGTGGGTGTTCAAGAAATCAAAGTTCAGAGACTAACACTGTTAAAAGACTATTATGGTTGCAAAGGAAATCACTCAATACTCAGTAAGTACCATAATTAAGGTTTCTGGTACAACTTTAATTCTGCTCCCTTATATGCATGCATTATGAAAATTCAGATATTTGATCATATACTCCCCCCCACCCTCCCATAAGGCCCCTGCATCCTTATTCAGTGTACAAAATGGATGACGCTCAGGGGACAAATCAGATTTGTGTAATAAGCAGGGCAGTCATTTCTTACTTCATTTACTGCAGAAATTGAAGATGTCAATCTCTAGTACAATCAAGAGGCTTCCAGGAGACTTATCTGGAAGCCCTTATGGGTAATGTCTAAACTACAAGATGCCCATAGCTGCCTTATGTCAGTTGGTGCTCAGATTACTGCAGTGTAGATATTCAGGCTTGGCCTGGAGGTCATGTTCTGAAACCCTACAAAATGGGTCACAGAGTTCAGGCTCCAGCCTGAGCACTTATACTAAAACTTTATAGGGTCACAGCTTGAGCCCCACAAGCCTAAATCAGCTGAAATGAGCCAACTGCAAAGGCTCCTGGAGTAATGGCCAGCTCTCTTATACCATTCTACACCATCTATATGTATCTATTATTAATGATCTAGGGTAGGTGAAGATATAGCCTGAGGAGATCAAAGGAGAGTGATAACCAACTACAGCAGTACATAAGCTGAAGTAGTTGGTGGGTGCATTCCCTTATATGCAGTATGCTAATGTAATCTTTACAGGAAATCTCTTATACATGCCCCCAAAAGATGCAGTTTTTCAAGGCAGACTTGCAGTTTGACCAAGACAACCACACCCCACTGGGGGGTGGGGGGGGAAGGGAAAGAATACAAGCCCAAAAAACCATCTAGCATGACAGTGTCACTGGAAGGGCTGTGGGACTTACAAAACACTATTGTATACGGAGCATGAAGGAATGGAAGAGAGACACAGGGTCATGAAGCAAGGGAAGAGATGCATGGTCAGCTGCTGTGCAGCTGGGGGCAGGAGGAAGGCATTCCAGCTGGCAGCCATGTGGGTAATAAATTGTTCTAGCACAGCTGGGAGAGGAGGGTTAGTAAGCTGCTGTGTACTGCAGCAGAGGGGGAGAGGCAGCAGCTTGAAAAATTGTTCTCGCAGCTGGGGTGGTGGGGCAGCAGCACTGCAAAGTGACTGGAGATTCTAATTCTGAGAGCTGCCTAAGCCCTGCCTGGGTCTACGTTATATCCTAACAGAGCACTGATGTACACAGAGATCAACAGAATCTTGCTGGGAGATGGCGTCAAAGCTTTGTCTGATGTACTTATTAAGTAATTGCAGAGTTGTCATTTCCCCAGCATCATGGTACAATACTCTCCCAAACCATTCTTCATACTGTGCTGCCAGAACCAAGGCAGCACAGAGCTTGGGTGCGTAAGATGCAGGGTGCCACCCGCTTGCATGCAGAAGCTGGCCCAGGTTTGCCTATTGGACTTCAGCAGGGATGTCAGCCACAAGAGTGTCACTCTGGGGACAAGTGTAGGATTATTACAAATTGCCTCCATGTATACCTGCTGCACAAGCACAGACTGTACTTTCTTGGGGACCTATGCCCCAAACCTCCTTTCCTCCCTTTACCGCCACCTTTAAATCTCACCATGATCAGAGGGTCTGGAAAGGTCTGTGTTTGCCTCTAGGGCAACAAGAAAAGTAGCAAGTTTTGTTTAGAGATGTTCATGTTAGTGAAATGTTACAATCTTCATCATAAAAAGTACAATCACTCCATTAGTAATGGTTACTTTTCCAGATCGAACCTTGAAAAAAAAAAAAAAAAAAAAAAAAAAAAAAAAAAAAGTAAGGCACGTTCACTACCAGACAGACTCCATGGACAAAGGAAAAAAACATGGAAGATGAAGGAGGATCTGGTGAAGGATGTGTTGCATGAGTCAACATTCAAATAGAGAAAAGGAATCAAAGACGAGGTATGGAGATGGGAGTGAAAAACCACTGAGCACATGCTCAATCTCATGGAAGACCAAAATGAGATGCTGAAGTGACTTAAGATGCAGAGTGAACAGAACCAAAGGCCTCCCTGACAGCACATGCAGAATTCTTTTCATAGGAACCCGCCCTCCATGCCTACACACTCATTTTCAAACAGATAATGTTTTTTTCAAAATACACTCCACTCCCTGTGAAAGTAGCTGTGACTAACAGTTGGACGTTAACACCATTGTGAGCTTTTCCACTAACTCTTACCACGGAGCATCCTGATTGAAAGACATCAATGAAAAAAATGCCATGTGGGTTTCCATGAGTTTATTTTGTGAAACACAGCCCATACCAATAGCTCTGGCCCCTTAGGAAGCCTGAAATATCCCTTGGGTTTCATGGGAATGCCTCACTCAGGATGAGCAGAGGGATGAGGCAGGGAAGCAACCCCAACACGCAGAAATGTCAGTGCCCCTCTGTCAAAGTGGTTCTTCAGAGCCTCCCTGACATGGACATGAGTGTCCAGCTGTGTGTCCAGATATTGTGTCTTATTGTTCCACTCATGGCCAAACACTTCACCCTTACTCTCTCACAAATTAAGCAACAGCATGGGGCTACCACCTTGGCGATATGCATCAGCTAACTTGTTGAACCGTTCCTTACTGCTGTCCAGGTGCACCATGTAAGGCTTCATGAGTTCGGGCTGTAAGGGGTAAGCCACATCACCCAAGATCAGTATGGGCATTTCTACATCCCCCCCTAATTTTCTGGACTGGAGAGAAAGTCCCAGCATGCAGCTTTCTGTACAGGCCATTGTTCCTGAAGATGCATGCATTATGCAGTTTTCCAGACTACGCCACAAATGCCCACAGTGATCCAGAAGCACCTGAAGCACCATGGAGAAGTTCCCCTTATGATTGATATACTCTAAGTCAAGATGAGGTGATGCTACAATGGGCATACATGCACCATCAATTACTCCACAGTTTGGAAAGTCCACGTCAGCAAAGCCAGCCAATAGGTCTTCATCCTCTGCTATTAATTGCGTAATTAGTTCTGCTCTAATGTGTGATGTCCCAAGCACACTGAACACAACATGGGAGTGAATTGTGGAATCCATGATTTCTCACAGCAGATGCTGGAATTCACGGCAAGGACTGTTATTCAAATGGCACAAAAGTAAGCTTGAAATTCAGGGAGGGTTGGGAAGCAAAGAGGCGGCTGACAGGACATTTTTCACGTCCTCAAAATGTCTAGTACTACGTTGTGCATTCCCACAGTGCTTAGCAACTGAAGGTGATGCCAGACACTATGGGATACTTACCAACATTGCTTTTCTCTGTTGGCTTCCCTGTTGAGAAAAATGTGGCCATGAAATGATGACAATGGGTAGCAGAAAGATAGGTTTGATGAGTTTGCAGTTTTGGCAACTTTTGCCTGTGGACATACTTTCAATGCCAAATCTTTTCAGTTTAGACATAGCCTAAGGGAAAAGGCTCAAGAAGCAGATGAGAGTAGCGACAGTCCTCCAGGCAGAAAGGCCTAAGACACACCCTGTCCAAGCAGGGGTGAACTAATTTGTCCCTCTCCACAGGCCTTTCCAAAAGACAGACGACAGACAGTTCATCAGGGAGGTGGATCTGTGCCCATATCTGAAATCTGGATGAAGACTGAGTTTGTGTTTTATTTCTGAAAGACTATGTTATTTTGGATTATCAGGAAAGACAGTGAACTGGGGGCCCAGGGTGCCAGTTATAGCCATGTGAAAAAAAATTATCGTGAACCTTTGCCTGTTTGCTAATTAATATTTCAGGATGTCACCAATCCATCCCAAGAGCAACTTTGAAAAGTCATTACTTCAACCCAGCCAGAGAGAGATTTCTTCCTCTTCACCCCAAACAAAACTCTCCCTCAACCCCCTTTCTCCTCCCCCCCCAAAAAAAGTCTACCAAAGGTCCAAGAGAGGCAAGACTCGGTATTAGGCCTGCATCACCTTTCTGTACATAAAACTGTTATGAGTTTGATATCCTGTTTCTCATGTTCTTCCACAGCTAGACAAAAGTGCTATACACCTCCTTTTAAAAACTGCAAATTATTTTTTTCACTGAGAGGAATTAGAAATTTCTAACACTACAGGACCACTAGATACCCAACTTTGAGGTGGTGTTATTTCTAGAGACAAAAAAGCCAGTGGCCCAGGATTCAATGTTGGGTGATCTGGCTGGGAGGGGGGAGGGAAGAAGGGAGAGGATATTTCAGGGTAAATTACACCTTTTGGGGGGGAGGGGAGGAGAGAGAGAGGAAATATTTCTGGGATAGGTATATTTAAAACAAAGTGGTGGTTGTTTGGATTGTTATAAGTTAATAGAATGATGGATTAGAGCAGAGTGGAATTGAGATGGACCAAAGTACAAATAAAATTGCAAACCCTTGTGATGATTATGAAAATAAGTTCCTGATGTAATAGTAGGTAGAGGAGGTACTGTGGATACCATATTTATGAGGGGCAAGAGGCTTGCAATATTGACAAGGTCCTCATGACAGCAATAGAGACTGAAGGCATCTGTACAGGAAGCTTCTTTTGTTAAAGCTAAAGTTAACTCTGTTGCTAATACCTGTATTAATATAAAAGGAGCGTGCATGCTGGATGACAGTCTGGAGCACACTCTTCTAATATGAACCTCATTGCTTACTGTCAGGCCATGAACAGCCCTTTTAAAGTATAGGTTGGATCTCCCTGGTCTGGCACCCCCAGGACTGGACTGATCCCGGATGAGGGATATTGACAGACCAGGGGAGGTCATTTCTGGACCCCTTCTGCCACTGGCCCCCTCAGCCCTAGCCTCACTGCCAGCCTCCTAACTGGCTTCCCCTGCTGCCAGCCCCTGCGTGCGCAAGGCTCCTGGCCCTACCATACCAGCCCCTGCACGCACAGCACCACTGCCGGGCTCCTGACCCTGCAGGGCAGCCCCCCTGCTAGTGTTTGGCTGCATTGCCAGGCAGCAGCACTGCTTGGGCTTCAGCCTTGCTGGGCATCCTCGCTGCCTCAGCCTCACCAGGCAGCTCTGGTGGGTGGCAGCAGGGCTGCTGGGCTCTTTGCTGCACCACAGGAAGCCCCACTTCTGGGGTTCCTGGCCCAAACACCAAGTAGCCTCATGGTGAGGTTCCCAGGACCACAAGGTAGCCCTACTTTCTCCTAGTATTGCCAGGCTCCCTCCTCCCCCACCGCCCACAGTGTTGCCACCAGGCAGTAGCCCTGCTTCTAGACTGCAGCCACCAGCCCTCCATAGGGCTCTGGTCCTGGAACATTCTTGGTCCATCCAGACCAGGGATACTGCCAAACCAGAGCGTCCCAGTTAAGAGAGGTTCAACCTGTACTACTGTGATTTTAAAATGCCATACTGACTTCCATGCCAATAACCACAGATAGCACAAGAATAAAAACAGAGTTTGTTAATTTGGTTTTAAAAAAATATTTTATACAAAAATCTGAACGTCTAATGCTGGGGAAATTTTGCCGTTTTCAGAACGTAGTACAGGTTGTACCTCCCCTAACCGGGACTCTGATCTGGCAACATCCATGGTCGGGCAGGACCACAGAGCCCACGTCTAGGGAGCTCCGGCCCCAGCCGCAGCCGCGTAGCTCCAGTCTGGGAAGCCATGGCTGGGCAGGGAGCAGCAGTACAGGCCATGATGGCAGGGACCTCTCCTGGTCCAAAAAATCCCCTCGTTCAGGACCAGTCAGGTCCCAAGGGTGCCAGACAAGGGAGAGCCAACCTGTAATTTTTTATGATAAAAGACAATTAACAGGTGTTAGATTTTCAATTGAAAATATGACCAAAAAAAAGTCATGAAAAGGATATACAAGAACAGGCTTGATAAAGGCTAGTTAAAGAGAAGAGTGAAGATATTTGGAGTGATTAGGTAATATTTACATTTTTAAAATTATTTTGGATCAGATTTCGTGCATTTTAGAATGGTAATGAGATTTAAACTAAATCACATTTATAGAAAAGCGTGCCAATACAAAACTTAACTGGATTTAAATATGTATCACTCTCTAAAATATGAAGCAGACACTTTTATCCACTAGGTTACCACTATGAGAACTGACATCTCTTTAATTACCCCTTTCCTTTAAATGAAAAGACAGGCAGAAATTGAGATTTAGAAAGGGAGGGAAACTTATCAATTGTAAAAAGCTATTAAGTTCAATGTAAAAATACTTTAAGCTCTTTCAGACCAAAATGGTGTTTTTCTTAACCATCTGAGGACATGGCTGTTGCATTTTGGACACTATCATAAAAATTGCTATTTACATATTAAGTCTATTTCTAATTTGGGATGTTAAGCAATTAAAAAATAATTGATTAATCATGCTGTTTAAATATTTTGGATGTTTTCTATATTTTCAAATATAAATTTCAATTACAACATAGCATATAAAGTGTGCACTGCTCACTTCACTTACAAATGTAGAATTATGTACAAAAAATAACTGCATTAAAAAATAGAAAAAAGTAGAACTTTAAAGTCTAGAAGTCCACTCAATCCTACTTCTTGTTCAGTCAAATGCCAAGACAATTTTCAGGAGATATGCTACCCACTTCTTTACAACGTTACTTGAAAATTTGAACAGGCTTTTGCATAGCGCTAAAGATTTGTATGTCCCTTTGTGCTTTGACCACCATTCCAGAGAACATGCAACCATGTTTATGATGGGTTCTACTCATTAACTATCCATACATCAGTCTGCTCTTATTTGTTCATTTTCATCATTTAAGTCTGGTACCACCAGAAGAAGGCTGATTTTCTTTTTGGTGGTTTGGATTCTGTAGTTCTGAATGGTGGCATTGCTCTTAAAACTTCTGTAAGCATGCATCACACCTCATCCCTCTTAGATTTTGGATGGCACTTCAGATCCTTAAACTTTGGTTGGAGTGCTATAGCTATTTTTAGAATCCTCACATTGGTGCCTTCTTTGCATTTTGTCAACTCTGCTGAAAAAGCATTCTTAAAAACAAACATGAGCTGGGGTCATAATCTAAGACTGATACAACATGAAATATATGGCAGAATGTGGGTAAAACAGGAAACATACAATTCTCCCCCAAAGGAGTTCAGTAAGAAATGTAATTAATGCATTTTTTAAAATTAGCATCATCAGCATGGAAGCATTTCCCTTGGAATGGTGAACATAAGAACATAGTAGAAATGAGTCTACCTTTAGGCTGTAAAAGCTTTTACACTATTTGCTGGACTGCTATATAGCCAAAAAAGAATTTCTGTATTCGTAAGTTATATGATAAAAAGTTCATGATAAAAAAAGAGCATTTTTCAGTTCACCTCATGCAAGTACTATCGTGCAATCTTTTTATTACTACTGTGGTAATATTTGTAACAAACATATAAAGCAAGCACTGTATACTTTGTATTGGGTTGTTCTAACAAGCCAATATATTTGAAAATGTAGAAAAACATCCACAAATATTTCATTTCAATTGATATTCCATTGTTTAACAGTGTAATTTATAACAATTTTTAATTGTGTTTGAGTTAATGGCATACATTGACTGCAATTAAACAGCCTTATTTCTAATGAAATTTAAGTATTAAACATTTCCTTGTGATATGTACTGGAGAAGTGATGTTGTAAGAGTAAAGTTGACAACATCAAGCTTGCTTGCTAATTTTTTTTTTTAATTGGTACTCACAAAACTATCACTTCTCTCTTCAGACAGGCTAAAGTACTTTCTTCCACCATGTGCAACTCAGAGCCTATACAGAGGGCTGTACCAAGTTTGCTCTCCTTTCAAAATTGAGTATTTCCTAGGTTCCTATTATGGAATATTACCTGGGAATAAATAATAATGGTTTCATTCCAAGAACACTATGTGCACACATTACTGTAAAAACACATTACTCTGGGAACTGAGGTTTTAAGCTTTTATTTCAGTGGTTACTAATTTTCTTTTCATGGACTGGATATTTTCCTCAGTGTGAAGCTTTGGAAATACACCTTGGCTTTTTATAATTTTTTCCATGTCAACAAATGAATTCCCCCCCCCCCCCAAGATAGTTATTTCTCTTTTCTCCAGAACCAACATATAGGTATCAGTAAAGCGCTGTATGATCAGTCTCTATGCGTTCAGTCGAAACAGATACCTCAGCTCTTTGGCAAGTCTATACCACATCTACAAATTCTCCTGGACAGCTTATTTGCAAAGCCAGAGGCTTGGCATGACTCTCCAGATTGAAAAGGCCACAGTCCAAAGTTTAATATACTGTTTGCTTTGTATGCATGACGCACACGTGGTGAACTTCATTTCCTTTTGCTGACTCCTCAACAACAAAACCTTAAACCTCAAATCTGTTTCACAGATCAATCTTTTCTAGTTTTGATGTGTCAAATTTTTTGACTATGTCATTATCAGTCCCATGAAGTGGTAACTTACTGGAAAAGTATTTGCTGCCAACAGGTATCCAGTACACCCATCTCTAATACCATTCATTGCTTTTTTGGGGGGGGAAGGGCGGGAAAAGAGGAGGAGGAGAGAAATGATGTCAAGTAAATCCTGCCAAGCTTCAGCAACTATCTGACCTGTTCAAGGTTATCTGAATATCAGCAAAGGAATGAATACAAATGTCCAAGTCAATCGGGTGACAATTGAATTGAATCTGAGCAGACCTGCTGTTCCCCAAAAATCTAACTATTCCTTAATTTGTTATTTTCCAATTACTTTTATTGTATTCTGACACACGAGGAAGTAGTGTTCCAAATAAGCATGTTATCCTTTTCTCAATGGGTAATTTAGTTCAGAAAGAAAAACCAAAGGACGGGTTCATGCCAGTAAACAACAAAAGAACTTCTGTAGTTGTTGGTCTAACTTAAGCAAATTTATTCTTCATCACTTCAGCAGTAGTTCTCATCACAACTCAAACTTTTAAGAAGTACAGTTCAAAAACTGTTGAATAATGGAAAACAATCCTCTCATGAAGCTTGCATCACTTTATATTCATTTGCACTGAATACTGATATTCCTCTTGGTTTGTTATGTGAATTTCTGATTAAGAGTTGGAAGATTTGAAACATTTAGCAGCCTCAAAATACTGGGCATACTATTGTAACAACATCTGCAGCATTCATCCTAACCTGTCTTTGCCCATGGAAGGAACCACTATTCATCTTTCTGACTATAAAATAGCTTTCCTTTTTGAAGAGTGAAAAAGGATGAATACTTTTGAAGGCAGATGCCTGGGTAAAAAGATACTAGTGGCCAGGCCAAACACAATGAATTCCCTCTTTCTAAACATTATTTAGAACCCCCCAAAAGAGTCTAGAATTAACACCCTATTTTAAATTTAACAGAACATTCCCATAAAAGTGCAAATTGTTGGGGTAAATGTAAAAAAGCTTGCCAGAGCACAAGGTCTGGAAGTTTTACAGACAATGAACTCCAGTCATCGGAAGAAGTGGGCTGTGCCCACGAAAGCTCATGATACCAAATATATGCTTTGTTAGTCTATAAAGTGCTACCAGACCATTTGGGGGGTTTTTTAAGTTTATCCTGTACAGACTAACTCAGCTATCCCTTGAAGCTACTGATTCTTAAGTATCTCTAAGGCACCTAACGGAGCAAAGTAGTTCCAGAGTTACATATTTGATTATGTCATCTACTTACACTACATTGATGACATCATCATCATCTGGACCCACAGGAAGGAGACTCTGGAAGAATTTCACTGTGATTTCAACAATTTCCACCCTGCCATCAACCTCAGCCTGGACCAATCTACACAAGAGATCCACTTCCTGGACATTACGTGCAAATAAGTTATGGTCACCTAAACACCACCCTATACCGAAAAACTACAGACCACTATGCCTACCTACATGCCTCCAGCTTCCATCCCAGACACACCACACGATCCATCATTTACAGCCAAGCACTAAGGTACAACCGCATTTGCTCCAACCCTTCAGACAGAGAAACACCTACAAGATCTACACCAAGCATTCTTGAAACTACAATACCCACTTGAAGGTGTGAGGAAATAGATCAACAGAGCGAGATGTATACCCAGAGGCCTCCTGCTACAAGACAGGTCCAACAAAGAAAACAACAGAATACCACTGGTCATCACCCTACAGGCCCCATCTAAAACCTCTCCAACGCACCATCAGCGATCTACAACCTATCCTGGACAATGACCCCCCACTCTCGCAGACCTTGGGAGATAGGCCAGTCCTCGCCCACAGACAACCTGAAGCAAATTCTCACCAGCAACTATACACCACACCACAGTAACTCTAACTCTGGAACCAATCCCTGCAATAAATCTTGGTGCCAACTCTGCCCACATATCTACACCAGTGACACCATCACAGGACCTAACCACATCAGCCACACCATTATGGGCTCATTCACCTGCACATCTACTAATGTAATATATGCAATCATGTGCCAGCAATGCCCTTCTGCTATATACATCGGCCAAATTGGACAGTCCCTCCGTAAAAGAATAAATGGTCACAAATCAGATATCAGGAATGGCAATACACAAAAACCTGTAGGAGAACACTTCAATCTCCCTGGAGACACAGTAGCAGATTTTAAAGTAGCCATATTGCAACAAAAAAAAATTAAAAACAGACTTCAAAAAGAAACTGCAGAGCTACAATTCATCTGCAAATCAGTTTAGGATTAAACAAAGACTGTGAATGGGGAGCCAACTACAAAAGCAGTTTCGCCTGTCCTGGTATTCACACCTCCACATCAGCTGCTAGAAGTTGACCACATCCTCCCTGACTGAATTGACCTCGTTATATCTAACCTTACTCTTGATTGGAACTCTTTTTTTATGCCTGTATATTTATACCTGCCTCTGGAATTTCCACTACATGCATCTGACTAGGTGGGTCTTTGCCCACGAAAGCTTATGCTCCAATAAATCTGTTAGTCTATAAGGTGCAACAGGACTTCCAGTTCTTGCAGATTCAGACTAACACGGCTACCCCTCTGCTATTTGATTATGTCATACTGCTAACATTCTTCATTCATAAAATACACTGTCACAGGACTGGGGAATAAAGAACACTGAATTATGAATGCACTCAGTACCATAACCTGAAATTAACATTTGATTTTGCTTAAGGATGGCTTTTCTGTAGAATCCTTTGCTTAACTGTAATAGCTGTTTTTCAAAGTGAAAAGTGGGGACAGGTAAGTAAGACTTATTTGTAATGAATTCAAAATTTCATCAGTGAACTGATTATGCAAAATAGTTCTGCATTTGAGAATGTAGATGGCTACTAATTCTAAGTTTCAGTATTTCACAGCATTAACTCTGTCCTTAATACCTGTGACTGTACAATAAAGTGCTCTTTATATCTAATTGTACTTGAAGTGCACTGGATCCAACCATGATTCAAAATAGTCATCAATTGGTAGCTGCACTACAAAGGAATTGGTTGGTTGATTGTTTTTGATTGGTGGGGGTTGTTTTTTGAGGGGGGAGGGGAAGAGCAAAAAAAGTTGACAACATTTGCATCAATGCTTTATGTTGTGATATTCATAATCAACTTTTGTTTTCAGAGGAATGAGATTATTTGCAATTGTATAGTTACACTGCTACCTATTTCCTTTTCATCTTTACTAATTTGCATTTTGCTATCCCTTGTTTTCACAAGAAATTTTGTTGGCATAGCTATGTTGTGTCATGCCACTTTGAAGGTCTGCCATGCTCTCTCATAATAATTTCTAGATTCCAGGCAGCGCCACTATGAATTGTAGACATTGGCTGTGCCTAGACTGGCCAGTTTTTGCGGAAAATCATCTGCTTTTCCGC
>JANRFK010004149.1:110541038-110553176 GCA_030068395.1 Apalone spinifera | reverse complement strand
GGGCTGGACTTGATGACCTCCTGAGGTCTCTTCCAGCTCTATGATTCTATTATGCCATTTGTACCCATGTGTCATTTTTGCGGCTGAAGATATAAATATTAGCTATTTACCTATATTATTTGTAATGGCCACAAAGTATCTAGCCAGCACATCTTGGAGAGATGGTTAAAATTAAGTGGCTTTATGTCAGGAGGACCTGAAAGAATGCATCTCTTACAGCTAGCTGGAATGGGAGAGAAACCGTTGGGGTATCTGTGTAAATGCAGTTTGTTCCTGCTTCGCTAGATGTGTTAGATATTCAGCAGATGGAGTAGTATTTTGCTCATTGTAATCAACTTAACTTGTGACCCAACACAAACTGTGTGTAAAAAATGCAGGGATAGCTCAGATATGGTTACCCATGTTTGTAATTTTGCGGGAATACAGAAAAGCAGAACTGTGCTAAATTGTTCCACATGAAAGGGCTCACAGTTAGCAGGAAGAATCTTGCAAATGCAGGGGCTAGACTTTAGAGCTCTATGAGAAGGAAGGGGTAAGGGAAGGTTATTCTGATCAGGAGGTAATATAGCTTTCCGTGTTTGGACTGGTCTGACCTGTTTCCTCCTCCCCCTTCCCCTCCCCCGTTTTCCCCACCCTGCCCTGTTCAAAGAACAGAGTTAAACAGGCATCATTAGGTGCCTCTTTTGTTATGCTAATTGTGTTGGAGTTGTGTTTCGTCCCTCCTACTTGCTGAGAGTTGAAATCACTGAGTGCTGAAATCATTTCAGACAGATGGGCAAAATTCACAGCTGAAAAGTGGATGGCAGAGGTGGTGGTGGCACAACAGTTGGCCAGCAGGGTGGCAGTGGAGCAGTGTAATGTCTTAGCAGGGCAGCGGCAGAAAGATGACACAAGTGGCCAGCAGGGTGGTGACAGTGAGCAGGCAGATGGCAAGTGACCCGTGGAAAAAGATGCTTCTTTACCTCCCACCCCACTCGGATGGGAGGTGAATTCTGCGGCTGCACCTCTGAACTCTGGCTCTGCCTTGACCAGGGCAGCAACTGAGTGGGGTGCAGAGAAGGGTTGGGCACATGAAGGGGACATTCACATTGCTGGACTTAAGAATTTGAGAGGAACAGGACCTTGGCTCAGCCTAGCTGGGGTTGGCCAAATGAATGCCAATGTATTTCCCTCCCTTCTCTTTAAAGTCTTTTTCTACACTGACGCTGTGCTTGCACGTGGGGAAGCATTGTCTCTCGGAGGTGCCCAGAAGTGGTGTGTGAATTTTCCAGGTTACTGGGCGGGAGCTTGTGTCACTTCTGTGTTGGATGAATGGAGAGGAACCCCTAGATATTGAACCGAGCCCTGGCTGCTGTTGGCTGCATCTGTCTGAAAGGTTACAATACCAAGAAAAGCTTAATGGACACTGGACCATGGGTGGGAGACATCTGCACTGCATGGACTTTCCTGTGGATGTTCCCTCTGAAGTATAGGTAATGGCCACTGCCATGACTAAGCAAAGTTATGTATGGACATGTGACTCCATACTCCATCTTGACCTGTAATTTTCCATAGTAAGAACAAAGCTATAAAAATCCCTGTAAACACATCGTTTTGCCTCTTTCCTGCTCTGGACTATGGACTTACACCAATGGAAGCAATGTCACAGAGACTGAGGTCCTGCCAATGATTTGGAAGCAACCAATCTTGACCTAAGCCAGCAGCTAATTAAATTTCCATCACTGCTACACGCCTGAACCGTGGCAATTACTGTGTGCCTTTGATTCCTTTAACCACTTTTAACTCCCACTCTTCTTTCTTTTTATAAATAAACCTTAAGATTTTAGACACTAAAGGATTGTCAGCGTGATTTCAGGGTAAGATGTACGTAATCTATTGACCTGGGTGTGAGGCTGGTTCTTTGGGACCAGAAGACTGTTTGTAAAGAACCATTCATCTCTGAATCCAGTATTTTTGATGGTGATACAAGGACTGGAGTACCTCAGGAAGCTGCTTTTATGACTTCTTGTAAGCCAGAGTGGTGAGGCAGAAGTTTACTTTGGTGTCTGGTTTGATATATCTCATGAGAGAATAATCAACAGCATTTTGGGGTGCATCAGTAATTTGTCCTGAATTTGGTTATTCTCGGACATGACACACAAAGTCCACGTGGGGAAACTGACCTGGATGCACAGAGCAACTGGCACTGCTGTTCATTCTCCTCCTTCCCCACTCCCCAATACACACTGAATGCTGCTCCTACCCACACACCTGGATGTTCACAGCACTTGGTGTTGCTCCTCACTCCTGCCCCTCCCCCCACCATAGTCCCATGGGGAAGGAGGAAGGAACCTTGAGGGGGGTGAACAGTATCTGTGTGTCACTGCTCCCCCAATGCTCCTCTGCCAGGAGGAAGCAGAAAGAAATCTGGGTGCTTCTGCAGGGGTACACACCTCTGTGCTGCTGCACATCATTCTCTTGACTACCAGGCACCCCACCCCTAAGACCAGCCCTCAAACATTTCTTTGCTCTGACTTTGCACTTGAGGTTGATTTAATCTATCTACGTCCTACTGACTAAAGCGGCTGTGACTTATCACTAGAACTGTGATCACAAGAAGTCCTAGAGAACTACTGCTGCTTCCTCTTGTGGTCTTGTGGTCTCTTGAAACTAACTCAACTTCATGTAACCAAACAGATTTCCTTATTCAGGTGACTGTACAATTGCTGTGTCTTACTGGCAGGAGTGAGGTGGCATAGAAAAAAACAAGTACGCATTTGGTCTAGATATGCACTGTTCTAAAAACCACCATCCTCTAGCTCTTCCCATGAACGTGCAGAATGAAGCTGTAAAGTGCACCAATATGGATGTGATAGGTGGCAGAATGGGGGGCCAAGGGATTTGGAGTGTGGGAGGGGGCACAGGGCTCAGGCAGAGGATTGGAGTACAAGGGAGTGAGGGCTCTGGCGTGGGGCCAGGGATGAGGAGTCTGTGGTGCAGGATACCCAAAAGCTACAGTGGGGAGAAAGGACTTTCCCCCAACCCACTGGGTTGGGGGGTGAAGGGGAGGGGGGAGAAGCACCTCCAGGGCTGTTCCCTAAGGTGTAAGGGACCTGGTACATGCCCTGCCCACCACTTCTTCCCACCCCAATTGCACCCTATGTCCTCTCTCTCCAAGCGATGTGGCCTGGTGCCAGCAGAAGGGGTTGGGGCTACCTCTGCCCTCACTGGGGACAATGGGAAGCAGAGTGACACAACCCTAGCCTGCTCTGTTCCAGTGGCTCCTATTCCTATTTCTGGAGAATGTGGGGGGCAGTCCCACCCCTTTCCCGATAGCTCTTCCCCAGCAACGCAGCTGGGAGCCCAGGGAGGGGAGCAGCCTGGGGGCCTGGTTCTCTGCTTCCCACTACCACCTCTGCTGCCTGTGCCAGGGTCCCAACGGATCCCCTGGGCTGCCCTGGGCCTTGCAGGGCCCTTCCATTACACAGGTTTGGGGAGGTTGCCCCAAACTCCAATGGACAGGACAGCTCTGGGCACTTCTCCCCACCATGGCAGCTCCAGAGCTAAGACTGGGGCAGAGGCGCCTCTCCTTGCCACAGAAGGTCTCTGGCTGGGGCCAGGGGAGAGGCATCTCTCCCCACCACAGCCCTGAGCCCTGCATGGCAGTAGTGCAGCTTAGAGGCAACTCAGACCACAATATTTCTGAGCTCCTAGTTCTAAGAATATTTCGCATTTACACTACACTGGTCTAGTCAAAGCAGTTTGCAAACTCAGGGTCAGCTCTGGCCACCCTTAATCATGCGATGTAGTACTTTGTTCTCCAAAGTGATGGAAATGAGACCGACTGCTCACAGAATAAGCTGCACTCTGAAAATAGAGCTTGCAAATGACTGTCATTCAGCAATATTGCTGAGAACTGAAAGAAACAATGGGCTTTCCCCAAAGGTAAAAGCCCCAAAACTTTCTGGCCATATTCAGGCATCTGACCATTGCTTACACACAGGTGGCAGTGTGCCCAAGGTAGCTCCAGAAATAATTGTCCTCAGCCTGTCATGGCTCCCCAATGAAGAGGGACATGGTACAGGTTCCTCCATGGATGGGTCAGAAAAAAGTTATCAGACCATAGCATGGAACTGAATTGCAGAGGCTTAGATTCTAACTTAGTGTTCCATTGTAGACATACCCTATTTCAAAATAACTAGCGCTATTCCAAAATAACTTAGTCAGCGTCTACACAGCAGGCAATTATTTCAAAATAGTATCAAAATATTGTCAAGCTGGAGGACTTCTTACTCTGACTCCTTCATTGTACGAGGAATAAGGAAGTTGGAGGAAGAGTTCTCTGTTTCAAGATAAGTGCTGTGTAGATGCTGCCTATTTTGAAATAAATTATATCGAAGTAAGATACACAATTGACGTAGCTCAATTTGCGTAGCTTCTTTCGAGTCAAGCCCTGCAGTATAGATGCAGCCTTAGTTGTTACTCAGTGAGTCTAGCAATGAGAGTTGCAATGCAGAAAACTTGCATCTTCTCTGGGTGCAGACAGGGAGCTGTTTGGACTGGACACATGGGCCTTTTCTCTTCCCTAACTGGAAGAGGGTAACTGTTAGAAACAAATTTCCAGTGTGATTCATAACAACACATTTGAAACTTGTGTCCATAGTAATTCAATCATATTGGAATACAATTTGCTGATTGACTTATAAACCTGCTCCCTAAGGGTATGTCTACACTACACGCTTATTTCATAATAAGCTATTCCAGAGTTATTCCGAAATAGCTTATTTTGAAATAGCATATCTACACTGCAGGGAAACCTGAAAATTAGTCTGAGGCAGGTTTCCCTAATGTAGACGTGCTATCTCGATTTAGAGCCCTAGGAGGCACCGGGGAGGAATAATTTAGAATGGCCCTGGTGAGGGGCTATTTCGACATAGCAGCAGTGGAGCATCTACAGACGCCTTATTTCAAAACAGCTATTTCGGAATAGGTGTTATTCCTCGTAGAATGAGGTTTACAGATTTTGTAATAAGCAGTCCATTATTTATTTCGAAATAACGGAATGGCTGTGTAGATGCTCACATTGTTATTTCAGAACAATGCTAGTTATCTTGAAATAACAGTGCAGTGTAGATGTATCCTAAGATATTACAGGAGAGCAAACAGGAAAGGGTTGCAAACAGTTGAAGAAAATGTGGTTCAGAAATGTGAAAGAATTTTTTTCTGCATTATTCTCCTAATTCCTGAAAAGAAAGAACACTCAGCTGCAGGCGGGTCAACCAAAGAGTGGGGGGGAAGGGCAAAGGAGGCAAGTGCTCTGGGGCCAGGAGATTCAAAGGGGCCCAGTATTCCCAGCTGCTGCCACCACTACTGCAGCAGTGGCAGGGTCTGGAGCTCTGGGCCCCTTGAATTGCCATGGGAGCTCCCACACGCCGCTCTGTGAGGCTCTGAATGCTGGGACAGGAGGTTGTGCTGAGGTGTGAGCAACATTAAGGTCTGACTACCCTGAGCCTTGCCCTTTCCACTTTTGGCTCTGCCCCTTTTGGGAGCAAGGAGCCGTCCCCTCCCACACCTTGCTCTGGAGCCCATTAAGGCTGTCAGCCCTGCTGCTTGGCTGTGTCATATCATTGGATGTCTGCACATAGCAGATCTTTAAAAAAAAAAAAAAAAGCCATCACCCCAATTAACCAACCAGGAGCGGTTGGGCTAGGATCTCTTGTGCATTAAATAAATATAGAGCAATCTAGTGCTGGACTATCAGCAAAGCCAAAAGACTAACCATAGAGTCTTAGTAGATATTATTTATAATACCTAATAAACATAATTCCACAGCTGAAGCAATATCCTTTTTAATGACAGACTATTAACCCCCATGGGCTAGTCCCTCAGTTAATGTAGCTCCATCCACTCCACTGTAGATACGTCATATCAGATAAGAATTAAGCCCAATATTTTAAAAAATTGATATGAAAAAGCAATCCCAGGCCAGGCACCTAGAGCATCCCTTTGACATGTTCTGGTTTCATCCTCTACATGTCTAAAAAAGTTTCAGCAGATATGCTCTATGGATACATTTAAAGCACAACAGATCCAGAGCCTGCTTGTGGAGCTCCCACTGAAGTTAGTATCTGAACTGCAGGGTTTGGTCCTCAGCTATATCTACCATTGGTCATTATGGCTTTCCTGTGAACCTTCCCCATGTCAGCTCTTTTAATAACAATTATAAATCAAGTCCCCATGCAAATGTAATTAATTGACTTTTCACTTAACAGAGCAGGTCATTTCTTTATTGGCAATGAACATTTTCAGCTTTTCATGTATGAATTTCTACTTTTTAGAGTTTGTGGATTACTAGGAAACTCATTCCCAAGTCCATACAATTGGATAAATGCAATCTACTCAAACTTTATTTATTACAATAAACATGCAACTGGGATACAAATCTTCTTGGTTCATTGCAGTTATTATGTAATTGGATCCTGTCCAAAACTATATTACACAGAATTACTGTATTAGCAGAACAAGTAAGACTGGTCCACGCCTCAAAGAACTTCCAGTGTAGATTTTAGAGATAACACAAAAGGGAGGACAACAAAGAAACTTGCCCACCTAAGAAACTTTTGTTCCTATGTTCTCCACGGTGTTCATCTCTCTCAATATCTCCCTGTTCCAACTGTTTTTGTGCTCTTCTCTGTTATCTTATCCATGAAGCTCTCAAACCAAAAAGCCAGTGGAGTCCTTTCATGTTATTACCCAACACATGGCACACGAAATACGTGCGATGTGAGCAAGCCCTGCTTATCTTGAACAGCGGCAGCAACACAGCGCCACACAGCCAGTTCCACCTTCAGAATTCTAACTGAAGTGCTTGGGTTCCAGGCCTTTGACCTACATCTGTGTCTGAACCTGCCTCTTGCTCCTCACACTCTGTCCCAGAAACTCCCCAGCTCACTACCCCGCCCATTTTGTTCCTGTCACTTGCCAGGATTTTCCTCAGTCATTTTGCATGGCAAGAAAAAGAAGCATAGACACTGGTCAAAAGGTACTCCTGGGACTTGCACTATTACTGTTGAGCCCTCAGTAATTGCCTAAGTAATGTCTGCAGTCCCTTTCCTCTGTGGAGAGGGGCTTTTCCTCTGGTGCCCGTATCGAGAGAGTACACAAGCTCTCTGCCTAGTAGGCTTCCTCATATTGCACCTCCATCATCTGAATCTCTGTATCCATTCCTCCTGTCCAGTCCCCTCCCAGTCCTCAGTCTTCCCCTCACATCAGGGGCGACCGTCTGTCTGCATTCTCTACCAGCATCACGGAGTTCAGCCCACTGCCATGGTGCCTCCTGCTAGTCGTGTCTCACCATCACTTCTGTTCCACTCCTTGTCCAACCTGTATTAGTCTCAGGCACCCTTCATGGGGCACAGCCCTCCAGCTGAGCCCCAGGGCTTTTGCCCCTCCTCTTTCCCAGGGGGGCAGCAAGCCACTGTCTTGTAACTCATCTCAGGGGCCTTTCTGCAGTTCAGTCTAGCCTCTTACTTCAGAGGCAAACTGCAGTCTATCCTGCATCACTGGCGGGGGGAGGCAGGGCCCATGCCTGCCCATTGCTCTGTCCTCCAGGGATCCGTTAGTAGCAGCCTCTCCCTGCCCCTCCACCTACTCTGCCATTGCCTTCTTCCCTGGACCACTTTCCTGCCATGCGCCCTGCCAGGGAGGAAACGTGACGGAACGGCGTCGGGGCGCACTGGCTGGCCGCCACATAACCTGGGGGCACGGGAAGGCCCTCAGGGCGGGGCTCTGGGCTTCCGGCCCAGCGTCTCAGGGTGTGAGGATGCCCAGGGGGCGAGGCGACGCACTGCCATGGCCTCACCCAGGCCGTTTGAAAAGCAGCTGGGCCAGAGGCAGCAAGGCGGCTCAGGGGGAAGGAGCCGCCGACCACTCCCCAAATGGGAAGACATTCCCCGATGCTGGAGGCGTCAGCAGGAGAGCACGAGGATGCCGCAGAGCCAGACCGAGCTCAAGGACGACTGCAGGTGGGTAAGTCCCCAGGACCCACCGGCAGGGACGGAAGCTGGGGAGGGGGATAGGAAGCAGCCCAGGGCTGAGCGCTTCTGGCGCCCATGGGCAGACGCGTTTTGGGACGAAACTCCGTCTGTCGTGCAGAGGGGCATTAAACCCTGCACTTAGAGCCCCGGGCCGGGATCCAGTGGAGATGGCGGGCCCAGGTCCCCCTTTCGCCTTCCCCTCCACTACTTCGGCGTTCACAGCCGTACGAGTGAGGGCGGAGTCGGTCGACCCTGGTACCTAAGGAGATTAAAACACTGCCTCCGTAACCCTAACTTAGACATGATGGTGGGTCCGCTGAGCCCCCCTGCTTAGCTGAGAGGGGATGCTCACACCCTTAAAACCCATCCCAAGAGCTCAGAACCCTATGACCCTAACTTAGACACAATGGAGGGCTCTCTGAGCCCCCCGCTCATCCGAAAGGGGGTGCTCGCACCCATAAAACCCATCACAGACATCCAGGAACAAATGTGTAAGAACTACAGGGAAAATTGGCAGCTGTGTAGGAGGCCCTGTACCTATCAGAGGGGAGTTGGGAATTCCAGAGAACCCAGGTCCAATGTGCCCAAGAAGAGAGAGAGAGAGAGAGAGAACATCTGCTTCCTCTTGAAGGAAGAGAGGAACCAACTGCAGTCCCGCGGCAAGAGATGCTGGGTTGGAAACACTAAAATCCCTGGGCTTCAGAGGGAGCATGTGTGATGAGGCATCTGCCCTGCACTGGCCATCCAAAGGTTAAAACCAACCAAGCAGCAGGCAGCCAGAGATACAGCTGTATGTAATGACAGCACAACTGACCCTGATAAAGGGGAAGCTGCAGACCAGGGCCAGAAGTCTGCTGCAAGGAGCCCAAAGAGGAAGGCTGACTTCCTAGAAGGTTGCAGAGCTTGTACTAGGAACCGCCTTGCTAAGTCTGGCAGGCTTGATACCCTGGCTGGAGAGAGCCTGGGGTAGGAGCCAAAGGTGGTGGGGCTGCAGAGAAGATGCTCAGGGATGAAGACGGTGGTAAAGTTGACGGAGGGGCAGGAAGAGGCTGCCACTAAGGATCTCTAGAGGCCAGAGTAGCAGGTAGGCCTGCTCCTCCCTTACCCCTGCACCTGTCAGTGTGGAAGGTGGCCAGGACAGACTGCAGTTTGCCTCTGGAGTAAGAAGAGGCTAGACTGAGGACTGCAGTGGGCCCCAAGTTACAAGACAGAACTGGGAGAAAAGAGGGGGCTAAATGCCTGGGGCTCCGTTGGAGGGCTGCACCCAAAGGCAGACACTGCAGATTGAGACCAATGAGCATGTGGACAAAAAGCAGAAGAAAAGTGACGGTGACAACACCCCAATAGTAAAGAGCGCATGGGGGCCAATAGAGCTAATTCCCAGCAGGAGGTGCTGTGGTGATGGTTGGAACTCTGTGACAGGGAAGAAGCCACAGAGCTGGTCATGTGACAAGCTGACAGTGCTGGCATTGTTGGTAGTTTCGTCTCCAACACTGGATGTGGGCTTGGACCTGAAAGCGAAGAGGGGGTGTCATGGGGCAGATACTCACCACCACTGCGCCTCCTGCTGGTAACACTAGGAATTAGCTTGGAAGCAGGGTGCCTCCCTCTGGTGGGTGTCCCTCCCTGTCCTCACTCCACCTCTCAAGCCGTGTGACTCCCAGCCCACAGCACCCTCTTCAGGACACTGCCCTCCAGCAGTGCCAAATACACTTTCTCTCAGCCCCATTCCAGGGGCCGGGTGGGGAGTCTGAGCTCTGGGGTCCTTCCCTCCCAGGGAACGCCCCAATTCCCTTATCTGCCTTGCCTTGGTGACCTACTGCCAGTCTTCATCTTGCCCCTGCCACAGGGGCAAACTGCAGTCTGAAATGGCCACTCATCATTTTCAAGGGGTGAGGATCTGCTGCCTCTTTCTAGCCTGGCTGCCTCCCTAGTACACTGAGGCCTTTCCCCAGCCCTGCTCTGTCTCAGGAAGCCCCCAGCTTCCGTGGCAGCCACATCCCTTCTGCTCCCTAGCAAGAGCCTGTCTCCTCTTTGTCTCCCTGAGCTCTTATTTATACAGCCCCAGCTGGGGCCCTAACTGGCTATATCTGCCTTAGCTGCTGGCTTTGCTCTCAGCCCTCTCTCAGGGGTTTTACCTTTAAAGGGCCAGTGTGGGGCAAACACCCTGTCACAGGTAGTTTGACAAAAACATGCCCATAGAAATCTGAAATATCCCATGAGTATCTAAATGCCAATGTGACTATTTGCAAGAGAAAGTGCTATTTAGGATGAGTATGCACTTCAGTTGGGCCCTTAGTTTATGAACAGGAAATTTCAAAGAATGACAAGTTAGTATGATTTCGCAAGATCACCTATAAGTAAACAAGTGCTTCTCATCATGAGCTAAAGTTGCAGAACCTGGCTCTCTGCATATCGGAAGGGTGTTGTGTTACGTTGTGTGCGTTGTGTTTGCATAAGCAGAAAGACAGATTGGTAATTGTTCCGCTTGTGCCAATGCATTCTGTGATGCCATAGCAAGCTTTTCATCATGCACATTATGTTTCTCCATGCACAGTTCTGTCAGGCAAAAAGACTAGCTCGTACTCCTTTCAACATCCAAACATAAATGTTTTAAAGTGTCTCTTTTTTTAAATAGAAAAAATAGAAACAAAAATCTAAAAGATGCTAAAGGCTAAGCACTGATTTCAAAAGAGACATTTTCTCAAAGCCCAACACAGTCAATGGACAGACTCCCATAAACTTCAAGGGGTAGTTCAGGCCCCTAGACGTCTGAAGCCCTGCAGCACTGCATGCCATCCTTATTCACTGGGTACATGAGCTCAGGCTTTGTTCTTCAGTGACAACTGCTCCTCAGAGCAGCAGTCAAGGAATCAAAACACCGTGGGGATGAAATCTGCTGAAAAATGTAAAACACTAAACAGACTTAGAGCAGATGGCATGTTATTTTGACTTCCAAAAGTGCCTCTTTCTGCTGATTTTTCAGACAGAAATGGTTATTCTTTGGCTCAGAGCCATCCCGTCCATAGGGTGCTTCTGGGGAGCCACACCAGATACTGCGCCTTGGGGGGGCACTGCGGTAGCTGCCTCAACCGTCCTAAGATGCAACCAGATTTGCTCCAATCCCACAGGCAGAGGCAAACACCTACAGGATCTTTAACAGGCATTCCTAAAACTTAAATAACACCCTTACCCCCGCAAAGGGAAGTGAAGAAACAGATTGACAGAGCCAAACAAGTACCCAGGCATCAGCTTCTTCAATACAGGCCCAACAAGGAAAATAGCAGAACACCACTAGTCATCACCCAGCCCCCAGCTCAAACCCTTCCAGTGCATAATTGACAATCTACAACCTATCCTGGAAAATGATCCCTCAATCTCACAGGCCTTGGGAGACAGGCTAATCCTCGCCTACAGACAACCCCCCAACCTGCAACAAATTATATTTCCACACATCTATACAAGCGGCAGCATCACAGGACTTAACCACATAAGCCACAACAACAGAGACTCATACAACTGCACATCCACCAATGTGATCTATGCCCCTCTAAGTGCCAGCAATGCCCTCTGCCATGTATATTGGCCAAACTGGACAGTCTCTATGACAAAGGATTAATGGACACGAGTCAGATATTAAAAATGAATGGTAACACATAGAAACCTGTAGGGGAACATTTTAATCTGTCTGGGCACTCATTAATGCCATAAAATTAATGGATTTAAAAGTAGCCCTTCTTCTACAAAGGAATTTCAAAAGCTACAGAGAGAGTGAGGAATTAATTTCATATGTAAATTTGACACTATCTCTTGTGGCTTGAACAAAGACCCGAACTGGATGGGACATTATACTGATATCAAAAGCTAAGTATGGGACCTTTACAGCCCACTCTATTAGCCTCATTAGCACTGGCACAACAATTGACAGGTCCTCCCACCCTTCTTTTTCTGTTATAGAAAGGGTCTCCCCTTTTCTGTCCACTCTGCTCATATGAGAAAGTGGGTTGTGCCCACCAAAGCTATTGCTAGTCTCTAAGGGTATGTCTACACTTGCACCCTATTCTGAAATAGGGATGCAAATGCAGACATTCGAAATTGCAAATGAAGCCAGGATTTAAATATC
>JANRFK010004149.1:110514384-110540938 GCA_030068395.1 Apalone spinifera | reverse complement strand
GGGGGGGACTATGAACACTCAGAGAGCAGAGGTCATAATAATAAAAAAGCAGTTTTGGAAAGTCTGAGGTGCTTTTGAGAGCAGAGAGATACTGGCTGGCTGAGTCCACTCTGTAAACATCCCTTAGCCGCATGGTCCAAGCACACGGGTGGACGGAGCTGTCTGGCGTCTGTGCCTAGCTTACCTCAGAATGCGGGTAGCACTCTGACATTACAGAGGCAGCATGAGTAGGCCGTAGTCAGAGCCCCACTGCTCCTAAGCTGTGGCAGTAGCCAGAAGGAATAGGATGAGTCTGTCACAGAAAATAAAACCAAGGAAGATGGATTGGAAACCTTGGCCGCTGTTTGCTGCATAGACCCGAGGGCACTGGCATGCAGGCATTTTTACAAAGCAAGGGGGTGTGCAGGTTTTTGTTGTTGTTGAGGGTTGCCAGATGATTTCAACAAACATACCGGACACACTTGACATTCCATCACAATCTACATTCCATCTTATTTAGAAAATACCCGACATTTCTATTTTCTCATTTCTATTTTCTCAATTTGTTTCCCGAACAGAAAGCTCAAATTCTGGACTGTCCGGTTCAAAACCGGACATCTGGCAACCCTAGTTGTTGTTGTTTTTTGGTTGGTTGGTTGGTTGGCTGGGGTTTTTTTGTGATAAGCTCTGTGCATGCTGCTTGCCAAACAGACATGCCACACACAGCGTGGGTACGCTGTGCCTCCTTGGCTCCCCATGCTTTTCCTGTCCACCCAGCATGAGCAGGTCACGATGTCACTGTATTATCAACGTTCTGACCTGTCGCTCTCAGTCTGGGGGGAATGCTGACGTGAAAGTTTAAAGAGTCCCTTGCCCTTTTTGAATGACAATAAAGCTGCACCTCTGTGCACCATTTGTGGCTCACTGATGTATATATTTCAGCTGCTCTGTAACAAAGTGCAGTACACATAGTAAGTCTAAAAACAGAGGTAAAACTATCTGCAGTCTACACTTACATATCTGTAAGAATTATTCATGATTATTCATGGTCAGCGCTGTAAAAGACACAAAATATCATCCAATACCCCCTCCCTCAAATAGCTTAGTATCTAGACAAGCTTGTACTAGGACACTACCTGTATCTGTTTTCTCTTGTGCATAGAAACATAAGTTCCTCTTCCTCCAGCTGTATGTTCTGAATAGACCAGACAGCTGGAGAGAAAGCTGCTTGCAGAAATGAGATGAAACTAAAGTGGTCCCGGTGCAATGTGTGCTACACCATCTACTCCTCTTCCAGACACGAAGGTCTAGTGTCGGGGTTGTATCAGTTGGATAAATTGTCCATTGATTTTGCTGCTGCACTCTGGGCAGGATGAATATTAGACTGAAACAAGGACACATCAATGCCCTGCCAATAACAAGAAAACAAGCAGCCAAGAAAAAGTCTCTGACATATTTCATCTGTATTACACAGATCAGAGTAAACATATGCTAATGAAACAGACTTTTATTCCTGGAATCTGAATATGTCCCCTGGCTCCAGGACCGTACCATGGGATGTGGAACACACCCTAGTCCTCGTTGCTTGCATTCCAACAAGGGTCTTTCCTAATCCTCACCTATTGTTTGAGTCCTAGAAGTGCTATGTGTTAGCTCCTTGGGCTGAAATTGTAAGTACCTATAGCTCAGCATTGCCAACACTAGTATGTAATTGGACTGAATTTTCAGAGGGTAGTTTCTTCTTATAATAGGTTAATAGGTCCACTAAATTTTATATTGTCTTTGTATTGTACAGTGCGCATAACATATTGGCAAGACTATTTTGTAAATCCATTCCTTATTACCGTCCTGTACTTTGTGAATGAGTGCAAGTGGATATTTAACTGTGGCATTAGAATCCGCATCCAGTTCTTAAATGAATCAATGCCTGGGAAGAAGCAGCTATATGCCCTGCTTATCAATCATACACCTGAAGCAATCATGCCCCTTCACCTGATAACATTTGTGAAGATGTACATGTACCTTTGGAGTCTTATATGTTCCTACAGCTCGCTAAGAAGTATGCACTGCCTACAGTATCTTGTGACCACTGTATGTGAAAAAACTCAGGTGCCATAAGGGTATTCCAGGATGCATAGAAAGAGATCTCGCACAGGCCTACTCTGTTATGTAACTGTAAATAAAGTAGCTACCCTCGCTTCTCTCTGTTTCAGGATCCAAACTTTTGAGCTCCTGTATGAAAACATTTCTGTATTCATGGGTGGTCAGTGCAGCTGGGGATAGGGGAAGCAGGCCCCCCCAGTCCCACCCCCTCTGCTAAGGCCCTGCCCCCACCATAGGGAGGGGAGGCAGCACATTAAGTGCGCCCCTCTCACCATGGGGAGGGGAAGAGACGGGAGTGGGCATGCACCCCAGTATGCCCAGCCCCTGGAGCACCGGGGAGGGAGGAGGCCGTGCGGCTCCCGCCCCCAGTGCACCAGGGAGGGCGGGTGCTGGAGGCAGCAACACTCTGCCCTCAAAACACCTACAGCAGGTGTTCTGCGGGCAGAGTGTGGGCGGGGCCATGCCTGGCAGTTTGGGAATGCACCCTACCCACCTAGGCTACCCAATGTCCATGTCCGTATTGTGCATAAAATGTTCTGGATAATTTGATGAATCATCCAGTGTGTGTGGGGGTGGGGTGGGGGGGCACTGTACATTCTGCCTGTTTCATGTGCCTTGTTTATTCTATCTCAAGGGAAAAAAAAGTTACTCCCCTTTTGTAATGGTTGTTCTTCAAGATGTGTTGATTATGTAGTTGTGCATGTGTCCACATGTACGGCATTTGGAAACTTTTGCTTTAGTGGTACCCGTAGGATCAGCTGTGGTGCCCCCAGTGTACCTGCACTCATGGTGTGGTATATCAGCACCGCTGGCCCTCAGCTCTCTGTTCCTTCTTGCCGACAACTCCGACAGAGGGGCAGGAGGGCAGGTAATGGAATGGACAAGAGCAACACATCTCAAAGAACAACCATTACAACAGACAAGTCGCCATTTTTAATTCTTTGAGTGCTTTGGGGGGAGGGGAACTCATAACAGGGGGTGCTGGTGGCCGCTGGCTTCTCCCTGGGGTGGGCCAGGATAGTGGGGACCATGCACCCCACTTGCCTGCTTCTCACTGGAGTGGAGGTGGCTCTGGAGGATGCATCAGCACATTGGGGCTGACCTGGAATGTTCCTGCCATGGGGTGTTCCTGTCATGCCGGTGTCCCTCTCCTATCAGCTCTCAGTTGCCATGTCAGAAGACCATAGGCAGCATCCCCTGGCATCTACAGCACCAGGCTCAGTGCAGGGCGTCTTGGCGTCTGTCTTGGATGAGGAAGGAGTACACCACAAATGGCTGAATGACCAGGACGACATCTTCCCTTCTGGATGGTCCTGGTGCCAGCACACTGGACAATTTCCACAACCGTCAGGGTCTGCTCTGAAGTGCAGTGGCTAATTTGGGCCTCAAAGTGCAGAAGAAGGAGGAGCATGCTTTCTGTGGCCACCCAGCCCAGGTTTCGCTCCCAGTTCATGACTATTATGGAGGCCATCTGACAGACCCCGTCCTCCATCCTGCCGACCTCAAAATAGGTGGGAAAAGAATATTTTGTTCCTACAAAGGGGTTCGTGTAGCCAATGAACATGACAAACAGGGGGCCGCTTTTTCTACCCCTAAGAATAAAGAGGCGAAGAGACTGGACTTTTTCAGCCAAAAGATTTATTCTATGGCTAGCCTCTAGTTTCAGGTGGCAAATCACCAGGTCTTTTTGGGCTGCTACAGTTTTAACTTGTGGGGCTCTCTTCTCAAGTTCTAGAACTCCATATCCTACGAAGCAGCCCAGGAATTCACCACCCTGGTGGTGGAAGGGTCCACAGCTGATCAGTCGTCTCTCCAGATGGCCTGGGATGGGCAGCTGGGATGCCACCAATTCAGCTGCCTGAATGGTCACCTCGGCAGTGGTCATGCAATGCAGTTCCAGACTGCTGGCCTGTCCCAGGAGATGCAGGCCTTGATGTGGGATCTTCCATTTAATGGCATGGCTCCGAGGGCTGGGGGAGAGGGCACCATGCTCTGGATGGCGCTAAAGGCTGACTTCCCTCAGCCTCACCCATTCTGCCCACAGTCCTGCACCTGCCAGGCCCCCCCACATCTTGCCCTGGAGTGGGGCTCATGGTGGTTATCGGCTCCCTGGTTGGTGTTCAGCTGAGAGTTAACGGTTCCCAAGCTCTTTTTTGAATGATAAGAAGTATTTGCATTTTTTGAGCTGCAAGGCAAACAATAACTAATTTATTTTCACAACACTCCTGTGAGGAAAAGTATTACAATTAGGCCCATTTTATAGGTGGGATAATTGATCAAGTGGCTTGCCCAAAGCCATGCAGCAAATAAGGCCTTGTGTATATTCAAAGCTGCACTTCGGTAAACTTAACAAAGGCTTAATTTAAATGTATTTTAAAAACAACTTAATTAAACCAGTGCAAAATCCCATTGGATTGCCTTTCTTCAATTTAAACTTGGTTTATATCCATTCACATTAATTCAAGAAGGAATTAAGTTAAAGGATACTAGCCAGTTTTAAATCAAGTTGAGGGTTTTGTACCTTTTTAACTAAATCAGTCTAAAAATTACACCTTTTAGCAAAACTTTGACTGTAGAAAAAGCCTAATTTAGATTATGGCAACCATTAGAGACGGGTATATAGCTCTGATGTTGAGTAAATAGGGTCTAATACTCTAACCTCTGTGTGAGAAATTGCACCCGAAGGTGCTCCTGGTGCCAACAAAGGCGTTGCAAAACCACTACCAAACCTTTTTCTTGCTAAAGCTCTTTGAGATGCAGACAGTGTGAAAGGCCCTATATTAAAACAGATTTTATTCTGTTAGAGTGGATCAAAGGGGAAAACTCAAGACTTTCTGGGGGAAGGAGTATTAACCTTGAATTTTCAAATACCTAAATACCTTATCAACACAGTTAAGAAAACTTCAACACTCTAGATACCATCTTGGTGTAATTTCCAATAATGCTAATGGGAGTGTGGCAAGGCACATCGAGAGAACAAACTCATCAATATTTATGGTGGGCTCAAATTCCCAAGTAGAATAATTACTTCCTTATAAATTTCCCGGATCCAATCATTAGATCCCATTAGACATATTCTACAGTAACAAATGATCTCAGAGCTCAAATATTTTTTTCTTTAAATAAAGACAGATTCAATCCATGGACTATACTTGAAATGTCTTTTGTTTCTATTTATTATCTACTGATGACATTATCTTCTCTGTACTATCTATATGTAGCAAAAAAGCTTCCGCCCGAGCTATTACTTGATTTTACACATGGCTTTTCTGGAAATACACTAAATTGTAAGGTCCTGTCAACACATGACTCTGGCTATGTCTAGACTACATTCCTCTTTCGAAAGAGGAATGTAAATGAAGCAAATTGAAAGTGCAAATGAAGCGGGGGATTTAAATATCCTGTGCTTCATTTGCATATTCATGTCTGAGCGCTTTTTAAAAAAACAGTTTTTCGAAAGTGAAAGTGCAGTCTAGACAGGGTTCTTTCCAAAAAAAAAACAACCCCTCCTTTTTCAAAAGAACCGGTACTCTTCATTTTTTCATTCTTTTGAAAGAGGAATGTAGTCTAGATGTGTCCTTAGAATCAGACAAAAACCTCCTGCTGATTGCATTGCTGTGAGGGATGGGGGGGCGGGCAGTTGTCTTCTAAGTCACTTCTTTACTGATGATTTGTAAATGATTCTGTGAAGCTTCGTAATTGTTTCAGCTGCATTGCCTTTTAAACTCTGCAACCAGTTGTAATCTTAAACATTGCAACTTTGTAACTCTCAACCACTTTGCTTATAACTTGCTCTAAACTGCATTCTCCCCTGAGATATCAATGTGTGTGTGAGAGAGAGTGGAGACTCAGTTCTAATCCCAATATGTGTGTTTGGGATTAGAACTGAAAGGCTGAGCACCTGGAGCCAGGTGATGAGTCATCAGACCAAAGAGACATTGCTGCTCTGCTGGATCAAGGGAAGTCAGGGCATGCTCCCTGGTGATGAATGTGGATGAGTCACAGGGGTTGTACAGAGGCAATAAAAGGAGAGAGCATGTGGCAGAAACCCTCTTTCTGAGAAGCTCCTCTTCTTGCAGCCAGTTTCTTTCCTGACCAGCTCCCCAGCCATGATCAGCAGACCCTTCAGAATCTACATGCCTTGGCTCCTTCTGCAACTCATATGCCCCTGTGAGTGTGTGAGTGCCTGAGGGCAGGAATGAATGTGAGTGAATGAATGAGAGAGAGCTGGTTCCCTCTTTAGTTTAAATCTTTAGGGTGTGTCTAGACTACGGTTTTTTTTTTTAAAAAGTGGACTTTTTTTAAAAAAAACTTCCCCTGTGTCTAGACTGCCGCCGCGTTCTTTCGAAATTAAATCGAAAGAATGCAGCAGTTTTTTTGACCGTGATAAACCTCATTTTACAAGGAAGAACGCCTTTTTTCAAAAGTGCTCTTTCAAAAAAAGGCATTCTTGAATGCAAACGGGGCTTTTTCGAAAGAGAGCATCCAGACTGCCTGGGCGCTCTCTTTCGAAAAAGCAGCTCGCTTTTTTGAAAGAAGTGGTTGCAGTCTAGATGCTCTCTTTCGAATGAGGCTCGTAGTCTAGACGTAGCCTTAGTGGCTGCTCTAGCCTCTTTAGTTTAACCATATGGTGCATATAGTAGAGTGTTAATTCCTCAATCAATAAACCCATACTAGTGTAACCCTGGGTGCTCTCCGGTGGGAATTTTTGGGGTAACACTATACACTAGTGCAGAGCTACTCAACTTTGGATGCCCGGGGGGGGGGGGGAAGGAGGAGGGCCACAATGATACTCACAGCACATGCTGAGGGTTGAAACTTAAATGTGGTTGCATATACATGCAAATATATGCATATAGCTTCTTTCACACTGACCAGCAAGACTACACAACAAACAGGCTTGATTTAAGTCAGTTGTGCTGATATTAATAAAATGCAGTATTTACCCGATTTCCACCCCTATGCCAGCACTTTTAATGAGCAATGACAGTCTAGGAATTTAACTACTAAAATGCGTATCAACAGAAGACCATTATAGTAACTACTTTTTTGTTTTGGGCCCCACCCACGGGCCATGTGTTGAGCCCCACGTAAACCCAAACCGCACTGTGGGCCACAAACAAATAGGCCACAGGCCGCATGTTGAGTATCCCTGCACTAGTAGCTCTGCTGCTCCTTCTTGAGGTATATGTATGCTGTAGGCAGAGGTGTGACTGCAGCATGTGTAGACATACCCATGCTAACTTTGATCTGGCTAGCTCTAACAACAATAGCCATGGCAGCACAGACAGTAAAACTCCACTTGGGAACCTGGGGACATATTCATTCAGCTAGCTCAGGGGTGGGCAAGATACAACCCTCCCGCCAAGCCATTTGATCTGGTCTGTGGCCTGCCCTGCTGTGCCCCCCACCCCAAGCCAATTGAGATCCTGGGGCAGGGGAGCGCGTGAAGTCATTCAACACCTGGAGGGAGCCTCCAGCCATTTTGAACAGTGAATGACTTTGCGCGCTCTCCTGCCCACAGGTCCTGATTGGCCTGGAGGCTGGGGAGCACACAAAGTCTCCTCCCACTGCCAGGGGGCACATAGCATCAGAAGGAGCCACCAGCTGTTCAAAGTCTCCCCCGTCCCAGCCTTGGGCACGCGGCACCTAGAGGGAACTGCCCCTTCTGCATGAGCCCCCACTCCTTCCGGGGGCCAGGGCCGGCCCATTACCACTTCCAAAATTGGTGAAGTGGCCTCCCTGCAAAATTGCCCACCTCTGGGCTAGCCTACACTGCTGCCAGCCAGCTTTACTGCTCTTATTGAATGGAGACGTGGATGCATGTGCTGCACTCACACCTCTGATTGCAGTGTGGACATACTCTTTCAGTCACAGCTTAACTAAGAGGGAAATTCACTCCAGCGCAGAGGTTCTGTGTGACATTTTAGCTCCCTATGGCTGGAAACATACCACAGACATGCAGGCCTAGCAGTAGTACTGTGCCATGGAGGGAGAGCAGGAGCAAAGGTGCCATTGAGTGGGGACACAGTAACCCCTGAGTGATGCAGCAGGGAGTCTGCCTGAGCACCACATTGGCTGACCAAAATGGAGTATGATAGGAGAGGGACTAGCATGTAGGCTGGAATAGTGGCTGCAACCCCCAATCCTGACCAGGGACCAGATGTGGATTTTACCTTCTATACAGCAGCATTCTACCCACAGAGCCTTATCTCGTGCAGTTTATGCAGTGAGGTAAATGTTGTCCTTAATTGACCTTTCAGTAATCCATGGGTCATTGCGTGGGCCTTTCACCCGGGAGTGAATTTGTCCCTGCAAGAACCAGCATGCTCACAGCACCAACTCTTCCCCATTTCCTGCTGTGTGGTCCCCTATATGTCAATTTTTTGGGGATAAAAAGTCACCACCTTTATGCATCCGGTTTCCTGCTAAAGCTCCCTTGGGGTTGTTGTTACTCAGCTCAGTCAGTGCCACGAACCACATCTGCTTAGCCAAGTTCTCTAAGTCTTGTCTTTTCCCTTATATGCACATCTGAGACACAGAGCTCCTCCAGACACGTTGGGCTGTGAAGGATTTACAGACTGAAGCCTTTGTTTTGTAGTCGTCTAATGGATAATGATGTGAACTATTGCAGTGTTGTAGCTGTGCTGGGCCCAGGATATTAGAGAGATAAGGTTGGTGATGGAATATCTTTTATTGGACCCACTCCAGTTGGTGAGAATAGACAAGCTATTGAGCCGCACACAGCCCATGTAGCTCAGAAGCTCGTTCCTCTCACCAACAGACACTGGTCCAATACAAGCAGAGGCGGTGAGTTATATGGGCCCATGGAGCCCCAGCTCCAGAAATAGTCCAGGCCCAGGGACCCGGCTCCACACCTTCTCCCCATGCATTCCCTGGCACCATCTGCTGCTTTTCTCCCCAACCATTTCAAAGGGCCCGAAGGCCCCCAACACCGGAATCAGCTGCTGGTAGGTCTCTGGAAAGGGGGAGGGGGTATCTCTGCTGGCTGCCCCCCACCTCGAGTCCCCTACCGTCAATTGGAACTATGGGAGCGGTGCCTACAGGCAACAGTACATGGAGACCCCTCATTCCCCCCACCTAGAATCTGCTGCCAGAGGGGGTGCCAGTCACTTAGAGGAGCCACTCCAGGTAATCATCACCCCTCCCCCCACATACACATTCTAACAGAGATCATCTATTCCCTTCACATTTTCTCTCTCTAAATGCTTTGCACTGTTATATGAGTGCTGGAAGTAAACGGTAACAAACTAGCCCCTCTAACGTAGCCATGCATCCACATTATTGTTTATCACCTTAGTTCAAGGCAGATTCTGTGTTACATTTTTTCTTTTGTTATTTGATGCATCCTTGTAATCCTTAAGATCTATTATATTTTGCCCATTTCCATAGCAACATCTGCTGGTGAGACAGAACTGATCAACATCATTCTTTATTACTCCTGAATTGAACCAAAAAATGTTTTTGAAGTGAAGATGTAGAGGGGAATCTAGTCTCCAGTTCATGTTTATGTGAGGCCTATCTGATGAGAACTATGAAGATTAGGCGAGGTGACCTTCTGTTAATACGTAAAGTTTCACGGTATTGTCTTTTTTTTTTAAAGCAATTTCATTCTCATTTACCTTCATTACTCATGTTTCCTGTTTAACATACCATAAATTCAACACGATAGATTTGTGCACATTCCGGCTCCGCCGTAAATCTCTTCCACTTGTAAGCCTTAGTCTTGCAAACACTGACTCACATGAGTAGATTTAGAACAGAAAAGCAGACTCATTGACTCAGTTTGCTTCCCTGAATAGTACTTCCCTGCTTGGCTTGGTGGAGGTCAGCCAAAGTCATGGAGGAGCTAATTCACAGCCCGTCAGAGTCAGTGTGAGTCTTTGCACTGCTGTTAGGAACCTCATTTACAGTGCAGAACCCCAGGGTGCAGGTGCTATACAAGAGGAGTGTCTTACCCCAAGAAGCTTACAACTAAGGCTACATCTAGACTGCAGAGTTTTATCGGAAAAAGATACCGCAATTTGCGTATCTTTTTTCGCTTTTTTTTTTTCGGAACAGGCTTTTCCAAAATTTGGCCTGTCTACATGGGGCCAAATTTCAGAAAAAAAATCCTCTTTTGGAACATCCCTCATTCCTCTCACTGAGGATTTAATGCATCGGAGGGTACTGAGGGAGTTGGCAAATGTCATTGCGGAGCCTTTGGCCATTATCTTTGAAAACTTGTGGAGATTGGGAGAGATCCCAGATTACTGGAAAAAGGCAAATGTAGTGCCCATCTTTAAAAAAGGGAAGAAGGACAATCAAGGGAACTACAGACCAGTCAGCCTTACCTCAGTTCCTGGAAAAATCATGGAGGAGATCCTAATGAATCCATTTTGAAGCACTTGGAAGAGGGGAAATTATCAGGAATAGTCAACAGGGATTCATCAAGGGCAAGTCGTGCCTGACCAATCTGATTAGCTTCTATGATGAGATAACTGGCTCTGTGGATGTGGGAAAGTCAGTGGATGTGATATACCTTGACTTTAGCAAAGCTTTTGATACGGTCTCCTATAATATACTTGCCAGCAAGTTAAGGAAATATGGATTGGATAAATGAACTGTAAGTTGGATAGAAAGCTGGATAGATTGTTGGGCCCAACGGGTAGTGATCAATGGCTCAATGTCTGGTTGGAGGTCGGTTTCTAGCGGAGTGCCCCAAGGATCTGTTCTAGGACTGGTTTTGTTCAACATCTTTATTAATGACCTGGACGAGGGGATGGATTGCACGCTCAGCAAGTACGCAGATGACACAAAGCTAGGGGGAGAGGTAGATACTCAGGAGGGCAAGGATAGGGTCCAGAGTGATCTACAGATTAGAGGATTGGGCCAAAAGAAATCTGATGAGGTTCAACAAGGACAAGTGTAGAGTCCTGCACTTGGGACGGAAGAATCCCAAGCATTGTTACAGGCTGGGGACCGAATGGCTAAGTAGCAATTCTGAAGAAAAGGACCTGCGGATTACAGTGGATGAGAAGCTGGATATGAATCAACAGTGAGCCCTTGTAGCCAAGAAGGCTAATGGCATATTAGGTTGCATTAGGAGGAGCATTGCCAGCAGATCTAGAGAAGTGATTATTCCCCTTTATTCGGCTTGGGTGAGGCCACATCTGGAGTGTTGTATCCAGTTCTGGGCCCCCCACTATAGAAAGGATGTGGATGCATTGGAGAGGGTCCAGCGGAGGGCGACCAAAATGAGTAGGGGGCTGGAGTACATGACCTATGAGGAGAGGCTGAGGGATTTGAGCTTACTGAGTCTGCAGAAGAGAAGAGTGAGGGGGGATTTGATAGCAGCCTTCAACTTCCTGAAGGGAGGTTCCAAAAAGGATGGAGAGAGGCTGTTCACAGTAGTGACAGATGGCAGAACAAAGAGCAATGGTCTCATGTTACAGTGGGGGAGATCTAGGTTGGATATTAGAAAAAATGATTTCACTATGAGGGTGGTGAAACACTGGAATGGGTGACCTAGGGAGGTGGTGGAATCTCCATCTGTAGAGGTGTTTAAGTCTCAGCTTGACAAAGCCCTGGCTGAGTTGATTTAGTTGGGATTGGTCCTGCCTTGGGCAGGGGGCTGGAGTTGATGACCTCCTGAGGTCTCTTCCAGTTCTATGATTCTAGGGATACAGGGATGCCGAAAGAACGTGCCCGTTTTTTCAGAAACTGTTCCCAGGACACGGCAGAGCTTTTCCGGGATACCTCCAATACCCCGGAAAAACTCTGCAGTCTAGATATAGCCTACATGTGCTGCACAAAAGTGGAGCCAAGGGGAAATTTTGCCCAAGGACAGTGGGCCAAGCCTCAGGTTGTGATTTCCAGGGGATCTTTAAAATTCATGGGAAACAGGACTTCAGTCTTTTAGACCTCAACCAGATTCTCCAAGGCAAAGAGCTGCATGCAATGCAAACTAGGAGAAGTAAAGGCTGAACAGACTTTGCTGAGGTTTAGTGATGTGAATGGTTAACGAGTTATCAGATAAGTAGCATCCTTACTAGGTGATGCTTACTGGTTATGGTTAACCAGTGGATTAGAGCAGCCCCCCACTCACTGCGAGCAGGGGGCTGCTCTGCCCCCCCCATCCTCCACCCCCGGTTTAATAGGTTAACTAGTTAAACATGAAGTTTAACTGGTTAACTGATTAACTTGGATTTTACTGAGGTTTGGCTTCAGAGATTCTGAGAATTTAAAAAATGATTTTGAGACTACCATGCTTTCCGGCTTAAAAAACATAAAAGGAAAATTGAGCCAGACTGATGTTAAAGTAAGTAAGTTAGGGTGTGTCTACACAGCACCCTAAATTCGAAGTAAGATACACAATTTGCGCAATGCAAATTGCGTATCTTATTTCAATTCTATTTCAAAATAGCTTATTTTGAAATTTGGCCAAAATAAGCTCCCTATTTCTAGACATCCCTTCGTCCTCGTGGAATGAGGGTTACAGGAAAGCCGAAAAAGTGCACCCATTATTTCGAAAAATATTTCAAAATAACAGGCGGCTTGTTAAGACACAGGGTAGCTATTTCAGGATACCTCTAGTGGCAGTGCTCACAACACTTGCCTTGGCAATCTTCCTCTGCTCATCTGTCCTGGAAACTCACATTTTGTTCATCTGGTTGTCTTGATACCAGCTGCCATTCTGCCGGTGGAGTAAATGGGAGCAATCTCCTCTTCGGTAGTGGTGTGAGGTGTAGCTAATGTGCCACAATAGCCTGTAGTTTTTCCGTTTGAAGACAGCTTGTCTCTTACAGTCCTATATCCTTAGTGTCCATGTCTCACATGTGCATAGCAAGATGCTGAAGACAAGAGACTGCAGCAATTTCATTTTACACTTCCTAGTACAATTGTACAACTAGTAAGTGGCGACAAGCTACACAGTCTCAGAGGGGAAGCCATATTAGTCTGTAACGAGCAGTCCTATGGCACCTTAGAGATTAACGAACCCCTGTGTAAAGGTCCACGTCAGTGGGAAGAAGCGCTGACACCCGCTATTGTCCATTAAAGGGCAATTGCTATGTCACAAGTCTATAACTAAGCAGCTTATCAGACCCAGCCCTGGGTTAGGGCAGGGTGAAAAGCCAACAGTTTACAAGGGGGGGTTGACAACAGTTCAAGGGTCCATCCGAGTCCCAGCCAAGTGGGGGTCGGGTCTTCTAACTGGCGGACAAGCGCAGGGGTTTTGCCTCCACGGGGGGAAACGACAGTAGCAGTGTGGTGGCCACTGGGTCGGCAGGGATCCAGCCCGCAGCACGCCGACCAGGTCGATGGGTCAGCGGAGAACCAAGCCGCAACACACTGCCTACCCAACTTCCATCTCCTCAACTGCCCCGGGTTTCGCGGTTCCTGGGCCGCTTCCCAGTTCACCCTGGGGGCGTACCTTGCTCAGTGCTGCATCTCAGGGTCAACTGGGGATGGAGGTGCTGGCAGTGTGTCCATTGGTTCCAGCTCCAGCTCAGGCAGAGGCCCAGGGGGACCAGTCCAGTCATTGGGGTTTGGTGGGGGACCTTTCAGTGAGTTTTCGGGCCACGGCAGCAGTCTCTGTGGCCTGGGCAAGTCATTAGGGGCTGGCAGGGGTCCTGGTGGGCCAACCCAGTCTTTCTGTCAGGCGCAATGTAGCTGGGCCCTTCACTGCAGAAGCTGAGGCCAGGCATCTGGCCTGTTTGGACACCAGGCTCCAACTGAGCTCTGAGCTCTTATACCCCTGCTTCTAGCTTCCTGCTTCCTGTGGGCAGGGCTAGATGAGGCTGAACCCGCCCACCAAGGGGTCTTAGAGGGCCCTTCCTCTTCCGGGTCAGAGGGAGGTTATGTTGCTGTCCCAGACCCACTATGTCCTGTATATTTTTGTCTCTAAGATGCCACAGGACTACTCATTTTTAAAGCTACACAATGTTTGACATTGCTGTGAACTCCCTCTCCGCCCCTTCAAAGTAGCAGGGTGCTGGTCAGGGGCTAGCATACACTGAAGATGGGGCAATCGTAAGTATATTGTGTGTGTTGCCTGTACTAAATACCATGGCTACAGTAATCCTTTGTGTTTCCACTCAGGGTTCCACTTCCTATAACATCAGCCTTTGGAAACAAATATCTCTGGCACCCATAGGATGGGAAGTGGGCATGTGGGGGCACAAAATCTGTGGGTACTGTGCCCCACACCAGAATTCTGCTGTCATCTGGGTCCTGCCCACCAGCTCCAGGGGATCCCGGCCACTGGCCCCACTGCATCTGGAGGTCCCAGCCTCCAGCCCCATGGGCTCTGCTGTCAGCCCCGGCTGCTGGGGAGTTAGCTGCTGACTGAGTGCCTTGACTGTCAGCCCAGTGTCTTGTGCTCTGCAGCCATCCCCAGCTATAGCCACAGCCTGGGGCAGTGAGGGGTGTGAATGGTGGAGGAGTGGAGGGTGCAGCTGAACACCCACACCCTAAGCATTGTTCCAGTGCCACTGCTGGCACCTGTGCAGTCCCTACAAGGAATCAAACCACACCCAACCCTAATGATGCTCTGCACATAAACAGCCCTCTTTGATACAGCCACCTACCAGCATCAGCACTCCCTCACTGCATCTCCCGCTGCATTTGTAATGCACCTACCAGCCCAGGACCAAGACCACTGTCCTCTGAAAACAGGCCAGCTGCTAAAACATCCGCCTTTCTTTTCACACTTAGCTGAGGCTCTAACAATCAGAAGTGTCATTGTTTGAAATGTCTCTGAGAAGCAACATTTCTCCAAATATAAACCGAGCTGTCCAGACATAAGAACTTTTCCCTCTGAAAACATGTACTGGGTAAACATTCAGCACATAAGAGACTCTGTTAACTGGAGAGCAGCCTGAATGCTGTTTGTCTTTCACTTGTTAACATCATAGCAGAGAAGGAGAGGCACCTTTCTTTTACTGTTACAGTCATTTGTGAATGTAAAACTATTATTAAAACAAGTGATCAACAGTACAGAGCTCTGTACAAACAGAACGTCTGTGTAAATTAATAGCTTTTCCTTCTCAGGCAAAGAAACTGGGTTCCTCCCTGGTTTAACACCAGGGACAAATTAAGGTTAAAGTAGCCGTGGTCTTGCCAAGAAACAGAGACAGTTGTAGGCTCTTTAAAAGCCTTTGCTCTAGATTCAAGTTGAGTCCTGTTCCCTGCTGGTGTGGACAGGGTCAAATGAGTTCCACACTTGATTAACAAAGCATCTGTCATGTGAAAGGGTCAAAAGTGTCTGGAAACCTCTTTTCCCTCCAGCAGGCTCAGTTCTCCACACTGCTTGCCTATTTGAACAGCCCATTGATCTTTTCTATATGACAGCATCTCTACTTGTAAGGTCCCATAGTGGGATTTCCACCCAAATAACGTCTCGGCTGAGCCAAAGGCTGACTCCTGCACTCAAATCGCTGGGGCACTGTGATTCACAAACACAAAGGCTGGCAAGAGAGTCTAAGGCAGATCTGACGAGAGAAGGCTACCAGAAGGCAAGGTTTGAATAGGGAAGTTGGCTTGGAGGACTAGGCAGTTAGGCTGCTTGAGCAGGGAGCCAGCCATGGGACCAAAGAGAGGGGGTCCTCATAGGAAACAGATTTGTTTGACCTGTAGGGAAGATATGAGGAAGGCAGGCAGCCCAGAAAGGGCAGAGGGAGTGAGAAGTGAAATCAGAAAATATTTAACTACATGAGATAACAATCCAAAGCTTATCCTAACAAAGGATGTGTTGCAATGATCCCATCCCTACCACAAAACATGCCTAACCCAGCCCTTCTACACTGATGCCTGCACATTTACATAGTAAGAGCCTGATTCTCACAACCGGCCCCTTGAGATACCCTCTGCAAGTGGGGCTTCCCTTGCTAGGGTAAGAGTTCTGTACTGGGCCTGATCCCAGCCTCTGGCACGGAGGGGGGGACAGATCAGGGCACAGCCAACGTGTATTGCATTCCAGTTAGTCTCTGCTTCATAGGGCCCAGAGGGGGTCATGGGTGTCTCACGATCAGGGGAACAGCAGGTGGAGAGCCCATGTGCCCTAGAGGGACAGATATTGAATACATACCAGGGAAACAGAGCCCATGGAGTTAGGGAATCACAAGATTTCCATTCTCTTCCTGATCCTGAAGCCCTTACATTGTCAGAATTCCCACTGGCACCAGCGTGATTTTAGCCCATGTTGGAACTGCGGAGGGAGTTGAGCAGAGATTTTCAGAAAATCGATGTTTAAAGTTAGGCTCCATTGGCATTTTTGAAGATCAGACTTGTTATGAAAGCATCCAAGTCAGGATTTAGGACCCTAACTTAAGGCCCCTACTTTTCAAAATCTTGACCTTCTTATAGACAATTAATACGTTTTCTTCCCCACCCTGGTATAACTTGGCTAAATATCCACTTACCAGCTCAATTCTTCTGTTCAGAATCAGGTTTTTGATAAAGTTCTAAAACATTCAGGGAGAAACCAGAGGTCCCCACATCCCTAGGTGCACAGAGGAATGTTCAGGGAGACATAGATGGCTGCTAGTCTTGCTTCCTCTGCTTCCAGTCATACACCCAGCTGTGGTCCCAGCCTCAACCCTCTACCCCCCTTAACCCTGTCCATGTATCCCCCTCCCAGAGTAAGTGGGGGCACAAGATAAAGAGTTTAAAGGGACAAGATGGAACTGCAGAATCTGTTCACAGAAAAAGGAGCTAACCATTCCAGTATTAAAAACAAGTGATTCCATCCTGTCTTATTTCTTGAGAACGTGGGAGAGCACATTTCCCTCGGCCTTTCATTTCCAGCATTGTTTCTTCCATCAGCAGTGATCTAAAGCAACTTCCTGTTATGAAGTGGCATTAACCAAACTGATGAGAAGGTGGAGAAGAGTTGGTTTTACCCATCTTTATTCTAGCAGAGTTTTTCATCTGGTCAGTTTTCTCTCCTCTGCATTTCTGTTCTCTCAGTTAAGCACTGCATTCTTTAACTTGGCTAGTCATGTTTCTTGTTCCTATTTGCGTCTCACAAACTAAACTGGAAGAGAAACATTAAGGAAATGAACAGAAAATAATCATTTCTGAAAGACTCTTGTACGTGATGGTACAGCAGAATAAGATCCCAACTCTGGTTGCAGTCTCTAGATTCTAGTGTTGCAGAGCTAATAAGCCATACGTTCATACAGACTGCAATTATCTTGTATCTACTCATCCAGTCTGCACCTGCTGCCGTGGACATCAATGGCAAAACTCTCCTTGACTTCAATGGAGAAAGACCATTTCCATCCAGTATAGTAGAGCATGCTGTAGTCATTGGCCAGCCCAATGGCTCTATGGCGGTGCTGCGCACAACCATACTGAAGATGGGATTTCCAGTTTTGGCATCCTATTGCCCTGGGTCAGCAGGCCTTGGGACTTCGAAAGAGGGAGGTTTGGCACTGCTGAATAGCATTTTGTCTGGTGAGTTGTAGAACAGGGCTGGTGGACTCATCAAGGAAGGTCGATCCAGATCTCAGCAAAAAGAGGGTGGGTCAGTGTGATGTCGGACATGTAAAGCAGGAAAAGCAAAAGAGTCTTGGGGAGAAAGAACACGACTCTTCCCATGTTCAGGTGCTGGTGTCCATGCGAGCTTGCAGTGAGAGTCAAGTTGCCTATGGCCCCGATCACAACAACTGTTGTGAATTATGGGTCAGGGTCAACTAGGCTTCCTGAGACCCGGCAAGAAATGAAGACATACACCCCCGAACAAGCCAAGCCATAGGGAAGACATTAGGCCCCCTCAATAAAGAAACTGCGCTGGATTGGCTGTCCCAGTTATGTGCTCTCCCAGGCATACTAAAAAAGGATGCAGCCATCCTGATAAGGGAGTGTATGGCTGGGGATGGCTTTGCTGCCCTTCCATGTCAGGTGCACGAGGGAGATGTTGACTCCTGTCTGCAGCTGTATGAGGGGATGATGAAGCTGTTCTATCCCCACCATAATCTAATAGGCAGGTACTACTCGGAGTGACAACATCCAGGGGAATGTCCCGAGCGATTCCTGAGCAGGAAGAAGTTCCTGTTCTGGTTAGCTGGAGCACTCTCCTGGGACACTCCAGAAATTCTGGAGGCAGCTCTCCAGGGCCTGAGCCCGACCCCATTCGGCTGGCCCTGGGAGCTGTGGACCCCCAAGCCGTTTCTCTAAAAAAGCTAGAGGATCGGCTGTGGGTGGCCCATGAATTGCAGAGAGAAGTTTTCGCCAAGAAGAGAGTGTCGGTCGTGACCGAGGGAGGCGTACCGAAGTACACCAGAGGACAGCAGCCATCCAGTGGACCGAGTAGTGCTGACAACAGCCCAAGTAACATCTGTGGACATGCCTGGAAGCAGACGAACAGCGCAGCACCTCATCCCAGGAGCCAACATTCCAGCAGAGGCTCGCATCCACTGTGAAGTCCAGCTCTCTCCCCAAGATCTTCTGGAACCGAGAGCAGCAGCGTGGCTTGGGAGGAGGCCAACTAGTTCAGGAACCTGATCTGGAAGCAGCTACTCCGGTTTGAGCAGAAGAAGGACATTGACGGTTTGTCTACAGAGGAGCTGCTGCAGCGGCTAGCCAAAAGGAAGAAGGAACAGGCTGCAGCAGCTACCCTGTCGTCACTGAACCTATTGTGACTAAATCAGGAGGTCCCTAAGTCCAGGCAGAAGGCTCCCATCAGGTTGGATGCCTGGGGAAGGCCCACTGTATCAGCCATAATAGGAACAGCGCATGATGATATTCACCAGAAGCTACTGGTGGATACTGGTGCCTCAGTCTCCCTCCTCAGCCCTGAGGGAGACCCAGCCAACAGGAGGATACCTATTATCAATAGTACAGTGTTAGAGAGATATGCTGGGGGAAGTAGTGTAGTCCCCTTTACTATCCCAGTAACTTGCAGAATTGAAGGGTTTGTGTCCAGGATGTCTTTCGGCCTCCAGCATCTAGGGGGACAGGGCATCCTGGGCATTGATGCGCTAAAATCCATGTGTGTAATTGTTGATTTACTTAATAACCAGCTTATTCAGGTATCAGAAGGGGAGGAGGTTGGAGTGGTAGCTGCGTCTCATAGGGTGGCAACCTTAAAGGCTCCAGAGGCTCTTGGGATGCCACATTGGGACACAGAGATACAGGATATCGTGCAAAGACACACTGGAGCTTTTGCTACCAACAAGCTTTAGTGTGGTAAAATCAAGGTGGAGGTTCGGATAGATGGTCTGGACCCCAGGCCACTAAAACAATACCGGTATCCTGCTGCAGCAGAGGATGGCTTGAGACCCACCATCGAGACTCTTCTGCAGCAAGAAGTACTAGTAGAAATCCAGAGTCCATGTAACTCCCCAATCTGGCCAGTGCTCAAGGCAGAGCAGAAGACCTGGCGCCTGACCGTGGATTACAGGGAGCTCAAACACGTCACACCTAGGTTGGCTCCAGTAGTGGCCAAGTATAATGAAATTGTGGCTGCTATCGCCGCAGGCGCTAGGTGCTTCTCGGTCCTGGATCTTTCCAATGCCTTCTTTAGCATTCCTGTGCATAAGTCAACGGTGCACAAGTTTGCATTTACCTTTGATGGTAAACAATTGACATTTACCAGAGTTCCTCAGGGATTACACAATGCTCCTTCTATCTGTCATCGGTTTGTGTCAAGCATGTGGAAGTCTCTGAGGAACAGGGGTTACATCCTTAGTTACGTGGGAGATATCCTAATAGCCACTCCGACCAGGGAAGAGAACCTAGATGCTCTGAATGAAGTCTTGGGAAAAATTCAGGACACAGGATTCTTGGTTAATCCGGCAAAGGCTCAACTGGCACAAAGTACAGTGTCATACTTGGGCATTTTGTTGTGCCCAGAGGGTAGGAGGCCTGATCAGCATTGTGTGGAGTTTATCTGTAAGCTCCCGGCTCCACACGATGTCTCGGCTCTCCAGTCCTTTCTGGAGCTTACCGGATTTTCTTGAGAATTTATCGACCAATATGCGGAAAGAGCCAAGCCTCTCTACCAACTGCTGTGAAAGGGTCAGGAATGGCAGTGGGGAGAAAGCCAGCAGCAGGTCTTTATCGAGCTTAAACAGGCTTTGGCTCAAGCACCAGCCCTGGCCTACCCCAAGCCTGACTGCCCTTACCACTTGCAGCTGGGAACATCGGCACTGGTCTCAGCGCGGTCCTTCTTCAAGATCAGGGGACCAGGGTGCTGCCAGTGGCTTATGGCTCCCACATATTAAGTGAGGTGGAGAGACAGTTTAGCACTTGTGAGCGGGAGGTGCTCACCCTGGTCTGGGGGCTCGGTCATTGGGAGTACTCGATAGGGACGTCCCCCGTCATCTTGAGGACATCCCATATGCCAGTCAAGTACGTCGTCTCTGGCTGGGTATCATCCCCTCGCTTGGCAAACTGGACTCTGAACCTCTTGAACAGAGACATTGCGGTGCAGAAGTCGCCCCAATTGAGCGTGCTGCCCTATGCGCTCCTTACTGAGGGTCAGGAGCACGAATGTCTGCTGCCAGTGCAGGACATGATTCCGGCTTCACCATTCCAGCTGGAGCCTAGTTTCAATAAAGCCAAGGATCAGGGCCTAGTCATCTGGGCGGTGGATGGAAGTAGCTACTATCTGGATGGCCGTCACAGAACAGGATATGCTGAATTTCAGCCCACCTCGCAGAGAGTGCTGCAGGGAACTGTAAAACCTCACTCCGTGCAAGCTGCGGAGGTAGTGGCAATTGTGGCAGTCCTGTATGAGGAGGACAAATGTAAACATCAGTGCATTTGTTCCGACTCAGACTGGGTGGTCAGGCATTAACATCTTGGATGCCTGTCTGGAAGCAGCGAGATATGCATTCTGCTGATGGTAAGCCCATCAGGTATACTGCATACGTGAGCCACGCATTGGATCTGGCCTCTACCCATAAGGGTTAGACAGTCCTATGCAAAGTAAAGGCTCACTGTAAAGACAACACGAAGGCTTCCAGGCTTAACCATCAAGCAGATAGGTTAGCTAAGGAGGCAGCACTTCTGGGGGATGACTTCTTATGGACCTTAACACTGTCCTGCACCATAATGAAGGTTCAACAGCAGCTTGATTTAGGTGCCCAGGTGGATATTAGAGAGCTGCAGCAGCAAGACCCGAATGTGCAGGACCTTCTGGCGAAGAAGGGCCATCGGGGTTACGAGATTTTTACTGATAAACATGGTCTAGTGCTGGCACTGAAAAAGAATTCAACAGAATCTCTCCCAGTTCTGGTGCTCCCGACATGTCTCTGCAAGGAGATGGTGGCCTTTGCCCATCAGCAGGGTCACTATGGGGCAGACAGGACTGTGGATCGAGTAATCCGAGTAGCATGGTGGCCAGAACTGAACCAGGACGTAGCTCTGCACATTCGATCTTGTCTGAGGTGTGCCGAGAACAACGCTGACACCCACATTGTCAAAGGCCCACTACAGCATCACTTGGTGGATGTGTTTAGTCTGGAAAAGAAAAGACCAAGAGAGTACATGATAACAGTTTTCAAGAACATAAAAGATTGTTACAAGAAGGAGGGAGAAAAATTGTTCTTAACCTCTAAGGATAGGACAAGAAGCAATTTAAATTACAGCAAGAAAGGTTTAGGTTGGACATTAGGAAAATCTTGCTAAATGTCGGGGTGGTTAAGCACTGGAATGAATTGCCTGCAGAGGCTGTAGAATCTCCATCACTGGAGATTTAAGAGCAGGTTAGACAAACACCTGTCAGAAATTGTCTAGATAATACTTAATCCTGCCATGGTGGTTGGACTAGATGACCTCTCGAGATCCTTTCCCATCCTATGATTCCATGGCAACTGAGGGAGGGAGAAATGATGCTGATCAGAAGAGGAGCTCTTGGAAGGGCACTAGCTTCACATTCACCTTCTGCCGAGAGAACAATGTGCTGACCAACTATAGAAATAGAGATGCAGCCGTGTTAGTCTGGTCTTGCTGAAACAAAAGACAGGACTATGTAGCACTTTAAAGACTAACAAGATGGTTTATTAGGTGATGAGCTTTCGTGGGCCAGACCCACTTCCTCAGATCAAATTGAGGAAGAAAACTGGCACGACCATATGTACCAAAGGGATACAATCAAAAAAAGTGAACACATATAAAATTAACAAATCAGACAAATCTAAACTCTGATTTGTCAATTTTATGTGTTCACTTTTTTTGATTGTATCCCTTTGGTATATGTGGTCATGCCAATTTTCTTCCACAATTTGATCTGAGGAAGTGGGTCTGGCCTACGAAAGCTCATCACCTAATAAACCATCTTGTTAGTCTTTAAAGTGCTGCATAGTCCTGTCTTCTGACCAACTATGTCTTTGTCTCCTCCAGTGGCTGGACCACTTAAAGGGTTTATGGAGCTGTTGTTGCTTCTCAATCATCAGATCTGATTCTTTATTTCATACAGTAGAGACTCATGGTTTTAAACCCAGGAATCACAGACTTAATCCCTGGCAGATGACATGACCAGGGGCATAGCTACAAGGGCACTCAGCCTCTAGTGATCAGTTGCTGTGCTTAGATGGTGCTACTGTCCTGGCTGCCATATACTGGACTTCAAAGCCACTGCCTTTTCCCAGAACTCTTTGCCACTCAGGTGATGCCCAGCTCTGACAGGAGCTGTGATACCACCTCCTAGACTGGAATGTTCTTAGTGACTGAATTCAGTTAGGTTTGGCTTCCTTAGGCTCTGGGGTAGGGACAAAAATGAGGGGTACAGTACAAGAGACAGGGCTGCTAAAGTAGGATAGGGATGGGGTTCAGGATCTGAGAGGGAGCTGGGGTGCAGAAGCAGGCTGGGAGTAGGGTGTCTGGCTAGGTGGAGGGAGCAGGAACAAGGGAGGGTACAGTGTGTGGCCAAGAGAGAAGGTGCAAGAACAAGAGAGGGTGTTGGAACAAGCTGGGGGTCCCAGGTCCTGGGGGGAGGGAAGTGAGGAGATTGAGATGGGGAGGTCTGGGCATGATGGGGAACTGTACCTGGTTTCATGCCCAGTGCAGCAACGGCTACAGCCACGCTGTCCCGGCTGCCCGGAAGGTAGGACTTGCTGCCACGGTGGCCACACAGTCCAGGGCCTGCCCCAGAGGCTGGAGGTGCGTGGCCATGCAGCCTCAGAGGCCAAAGGTGTTGCTGCCATGACCACACAGCCCTGGGACAGCCCTGGAGGCTAGATAAGCTGCAGCAGCAGCTACACAGCCCTGGGCTGGCCCCAGAGGTTGGACACGCTGCTACTGTGGCCACGTGGCCCCAGGCCAGCCCCAGAGGCAGGAGACACTACTGCTGCAGTCTGGGGCCAGACCTGGAGGTGCCGCAACCGTGGCCACAGGTTGCCCCAGAGGTCAGAGGCACCATGGCAGCCACATGGTCTGGGGCCGGCCCCCTTCCCTCATGGCATGAATGCCGCAGATTGGGCACGCCCGTTAGGGGGCGGGGCCTGAAACTGCCTAACAGTTAGGATCAAAACCCTAGGTGGGCCAGATCCGGCCCACTGAGAGGCTTTTGCCCACCCCTGCTCTAAATCAAGATAGCACGTCCACATTAAGGAAGCCTGTCTCGGACTAATTTTGAGGTTTCCCTGTAGTGTAGATGTGTTATTTCAACATAAGCTATTTCAGAATAACTATTTTGAAATAAGCGTGCAATGTAGACGTACCCTAAGGTATTTCTTCGGCCATCAGGAAGCAAGTTTTGGCTTGTTTTTTCTCTTAAAAGCCTTTTTGCAAAGAACAATGCCAGCTCTCCCATGCCAAGCTCAGGAGAACAGACTGGTGCAAAGGAAGCAATGCAACACTGTGAAATAATCTGTTCTTATCATAAGAATTTAAGTGCTTGTGAAAGGTGCCCAACTGATAGGCCTGGAGAATAAAGAAAGGCTTTTGTACTCAAAGCAAGTACACATCGTAGGCAGCACAGCGTAGCCTTTCCCACACTGCTCAGCCAATATGCCTGTAAGACTGTGTGACCATCCCTTGGCGTCTATGTCCGAGGGGGGGTTACACCTTCTCGCTACAACTTTCCTGCGTTTGCACTAGAACAGGGGAATTAGTCTACAGGGCTTGGGGCTGGCCCTCTCCCCTTCCAAGCAGGGCAGGGCAATCAGTCCCCAGGACTCCACTGTTCTGTCAGGCAGAGCCCCAAGAGTGAGTCTCACTGGGCTCCAAGCAGGACAGGGCAAATAAGAACCCAGGTTCTGGTCTCTCAGTCAGACAGTGCCATGTCCAATAATAGTCAGGGTTCCCTGGCCTCCAAGCAGGGCAGGGCAAGTAGCAATCAGGGTTCTAAGCCCATTGGCATTCTACAGGCTCAGGTAAGGTTCCTGATCTGTGGAGGGGGAGTACTGCCAGCACAAGGTTGGGGTGCAGGGGGGATGCAGGCCCACCCAACTTTACCACATCCCAACCTAAAGCCTTATCAGTGGCAGGCAGTCTGCCACTGGGTCAGTTGGGATCCACCTGTAACACAGTGACCTAGACTCAGGCTCATCACCTACCTGGCTCCCTCATTTCCATCACTCCCCCTCAGATGTACTTGAATCCATGGGTATTCCTCCACCTACTTGGGGGTAAGTGGTACCAAGGGTACTGTCAGCAGCTCCCCAGTGCGGGGAAGAAGTGTATCTTGCCTCCAGCTGCTTCTCCCCAACTGAGCAGCGAGGCCGGCCTTTTATACTCCCTCTTCCTGTTCCATACCTCCGGTGCTTCCAGTGTGCAGGACACGGCTTCCTGGCTCCACCCACCGGGCAGTTTGGGGCGTGTCCTCAGCATCTGGGGCAAAGGGAGGCCATGCCTCCTTGCTAGAGTGCCTCATCCATAACTGTAGAGGACTTCCTCTTGAAAGGGAGGGGCGTTCAGCCCCCAAACCCATCCAATTTGTACTTGACCCGAAGATGAGTTTGGAATAGTTTGTAGTCACAATCTCAGGATTAGTAGTCACAAGAAGTATAATGTTTAGCTTGGGCCCTCCACAGATAGGATGGTAGTAGGTACTGTGGAAACGTCTAAACTACACCCCTCTGTCGGCAGAAGGATGTAAATTAGATGTATCAAAAGTGCAAATGAAGACGAGATTTAAATAACCCATGCTTCATTTGCATAATGGCAGTCACCGCTTTTTTTTTTGAAAGGGGCTTTTCGAAAAAAACCAGCAGTTTAGACGGGGCATTTTTGACATAATACCCCATTTCAAAAGATCCTGTACTCCCGAAAGATCCTGTACTTTGAAAGCTCCTGCACTGACGCGGCGCTCGGCCTGAACGCCGGAGTACTCAAGCGGCTGTGCCGGGATTATTCGGCGGCCACTGCAGACACTTGCGTAGGTGCGCCCTGCGCCGCCGAGCCGAATGGCAGGACAGCGCCTGCGCAGGCGTCCCAGGCAGAGGGCACCAGCTTTGAAAAGTGGGCCGCCCCGTCAGGCTGGGGGGGAACAAGGGGAAGGAGGGAGCGGCCCTGGCAAAGAGACAGAGGCTGCCGGAACGGGTCAGCAGGAGGCCCTAGAGAAGGGCAGCACGTCGGAGCACAGCAGGAGGGGAGGAAGGAGCCCAGGACGGAGCGGAGAAGTGGCCTGCGGGTCGGTGAGTTACAGCACACCCCCACCGACCCAACAGGAGGCTGTCATCCCTGTTCTCAGGATCATGGGCTGAGACCTGGAGAGAGGGTAGGCCCAGGTCTCCCTTCCCTCCCTGCGCACGGTGGCCGTGGATTAGTTGAAGTGACTCAGAAAAGACTGCTGTTGGACACTGTGGACTACGGGTTACCTGTTGGGGTAGGGTTCACCCAGTAAGAGTTTCCTCCCAAGAGGGAGGAAAACTGTAACAGCCCCATTTTGAAAAAAGCAGCTGCCGCCATTATGCAAATGAAGCGCGGGATATTTAAATCCCGGCTTCATTTGCACTTTCGATACATCTAATTTACATCCCTCTGCTGACAGAGGGGTGTAGTTTGGTCGTAGCCACAGACTAATCTACCTGTTATCTTTCTGGGTAGATATTTATTTGCCCTATAGTCCAATATCCCAGTTTCCCACTCTATCTGAATGCCTTATACAGGCCCCGCCTTGGGGGTGGGGGAATAAAGCTATTCAGCCTGTTTTGAACTACTCTAGCAACCCAAAGCTGACATAAAACAGGCCTACTCAGCACCTTTCAGGGTGGCATTGGCCCAGATCACCCATGATTAGGGCTCCTAAGTGCTCAAAAAATGCAAACAGATCCCAATAAGAGCAGCTTCTACATTGCTCTTCACCCCGCCCCAGCAAAAGGGGGTGACTCTGGGGAGGAGGAGGCGGCATGTCCAAGCAACCACTTCTGCCATCTTGTCTCCAGCTGCCGTAACAGGTCTGGGGTCAGAGGCAGCCACCAGTGTAGAGTAGCTCTGAAGCTCTTATTGTCTCTATATAAAACCGTGATATGCCCACATCTTGAATACTGTGTACAGATGTGGTTGCCTCATCTCAAAA
>JANRFK010004149.1:110486214-110510818 GCA_030068395.1 Apalone spinifera | reverse complement strand
ATTTGCATCCCTTTTCCGGAAAAGGGTGCCTGTGTAGACGTAGCCAAATAGAATACTAATCCAAAGTTCTATCCACTTTCAGAGGGCTTGAGTGATAGCTGGAGTCATGTGAAATTTGAGATATCCTGGATCAACCCATTGACCCATCTGGGCTGGTGCCCTGCTTCTAGGAAGGCCCTGTACTTAATGCTTCCAGAGCCAGGTGAGGAAAAACCCTGTAATACATGAGATGAGTAGTGCAGTGCAGTGCTGTAGAGTGGAGGAGGAAGAGTGGCATGGAAGAGAGAAAATCTTTCATAGCAAGGGTGGGGAACCTGTGGCCCCTGGTTTGCCTGGATCTGGCCCCCAAAGGCTTAGGGCCTCCCCTCCCCGCATCCCCCAGATCTGAATAATTTTTCTGTGGGTCAGCGGCTCCCAACCCAAAAAAGGTTCCCTACCCTGGTGTAAAGCTTTCTACCCAGAGCCCGGCCTGTGAGAGAGTAGCAAAGACAAGGGTAGGAACAGGGGAAAGCCTGAAACTACTAACAAACATCTCCTGAACTGTAGCAAAGTTCTAGCAAAGATCCTGATTCAAAGTTGGCAGGCCTGTGGCTAGCTATAGTCAGGACACTGACTGCAATAGGTCAGCACTGACTGTTGTCATAATACAGATCAGGGGAGGGTAAGAGAGCTTCCGTGGGCTAGATCCGGCTTGCCAAGCGGGTTGATCCGGCCTGTGTATGCCCTAATGCTCCCCCGCCCCCCAGACCTGTGGACGGAAGAATGTGCAAAGTCTACTCCCCCAGCCAGGAGCATGCGGTGCCTAAAGTACACTCTAGGCACCATGCACCCCTTGATTGGCCTGGGGGCTGGGGGAGCGCATGAAGTTTCCTCCCGCTGCCAGGTTCAGAACAGCTGGCGGTCCTCTCTAGGCGCCAGGGGATGGGGGCAGGGCACAGACTTCACACACTCCCCCTGTCCCCAGGCCGATCAGGGTCTGTGGGTGGGGGAGCATGGAAGTGTCTTCAAAAATTTGTGAAGTGGCCCCCCCTTTCTAAAATTATTGCCCACTCCTGATTTAGACCCTGGAATATTTGGTTATAGAGCCCTGACTAATTGGGTCTTAAGTAACAAAAGCAAGTACCTTCCTCAGGGTGGTGTCTTACTGGGCAGGGCTGTCGGGGGAGGACTGGATATGCCACTGCAAGTAGAAATCACTGCTTCCTGGGTGCACTGAAAGTTCAGCCTCTAGGGTGCTACCCAATACTTTGTCACACACATTGCAAAAGTTGCATTGATCTCACATTACAGAATCCAGTTGCCAAGATTGTGTCATTTTGGAAACTGTTCAGTGTGTAATGAGGCCCATGAACATTAACAGGCGTTTACAACCAGATGTTCCGAGACTGAGGTACTGAGATCATCATTTCGCTGCTGCAGTGTGTCTCCTTATTGGCACAAGCACTGGGCAGACTGAAGTTTTTACTGTTAGATAAAGCTCTAACTAGAGGCAGGCGACCGCACAGAAGGTCAGGTTCAGTACTGATAGCTGAGAGTGGAATTGCCCATTACTACCCCCTGGGAGATAGCTCTGACTGCAATGAATGGAACTATTTTCAGACAATCCCATTTGCCCTTGCTACATGCATCAGCAGCATCTGATGCCTGACAGTAATAGGAAAGCTGCAGACAGCTCTGGTAGAATTACAAGGAAGTGAGGGAAGTGACTGGCTCAGAAGAAATCTGTGGTCTGAAAACATTCCTGGAAAAGAAGAGGGCCACTTACTTATCCAGCAGCCCTGAAGGATCTTATAGTCCCACATCTTGTCTATGAAACACAGGCAGGAAAAGGAGACTGGGCTTGGGTCCCGCAAGATCAACATCCTTCTTTTTCAACATGGAATGCACATGGCAGTACAAGCTCCAATGTCATCAGCAGGCTGGTGGACGTCCCCCCTACTTCTCCTTCTCCTCTGACCTAGGAGACCCAATTTCCTGACTGTCCCACTCAGGGCTGGCCTGAGCCATTTTGGTGGCCCGGGTGCACAGTGCCGCCCCCGGGTGCATGGTGCATGCACGGGCTGCCCCCCTAGGGTGCACGGGCCCGCCCCCCTAGGGTGCACGGACCCGTCCCCGGGGCGCATGGCACATGCGCTGCCCGACCCAGCCACGGCCGCTGGCACGCAGCCCAGGGCCCGCCCCCAGAGTGCACAGTGCATGCACTGCCCAGCCTGGCCTGGCCACCGCTGCTGCCGCGGGAATGGGGGGGGCCGGCGCTGCGGGAGCCGGGCGCACGGCATCTGATGGCAGCTATAAGGGATGCCGCGCGCCCCTTACAACTGCCATCAGTTGGCACCCTGGGCAGCTGCCCGGCTCACCCATCCCTTAGTCCGGCCCTGGTCCCACTGTGTGGCAGGAACAGAAGCCTGGAAAAAAGCGAGCTGGCTTACAATTTGCTCAAACAAGTTGAAGGTGATACTGAATAAGAGGGGGAAGCACTCTGAAGAATCTGCAACACGATCAGCCATAGATTATCTACCCATCCATCCTTAAAACTGATTACAGGCTCAGAGATATACTAGATCTGTGCTCTCTGATGAACAGCAAATGCCAGAAATGACTCTATTTTAGGCTAACAAAAAGACTGTGCGCCCACCTCCTTTTTTCCTTTCTGTGAAGATCTCACTTCTACCATCCCCGCATTTGGGACATCAGAAATAGACTCTGGCTATGTGTTTTACCAAGGAATAAGTGTACTGGTCAGCTACAGATTTCAGCTAGTGCAGAACATCATTTCTCTCCTCCTGATTGGGGCTGATTGAGAAGAACATTTCACACCTGAGCTCCCCACTACATAACAGTAAGCTAAAAGCTGACCTCATGGATCACTTTTGACTCTGATTACTGCATTGTCTACACTTCTTGAAACACATGACCATATTTGTCTTACATTCCAGAGGGATGGAATTCTCAGTGGCAGGGCCTCGCCTCTGGAATTCACTTCCTCTAGCTATTTGCCTAAAGCCAACCTTGCCCACATTCTGAAAGGGCTGCAAGACTAACCTGTTTGACCAGGCTTTCTTATAGCTGCTGAGTTTCCTCTAACATCTGCTGCCAATACCCTGTTCCTCCGTTCCTTTAGCCTCCAGGTAATTGTAAAGAGCCATGAACAACTAGAATGCAGTCTAGAGATAAAACAATAATCAACGGAATGCAGGCATTTATGTTTATTCATAAAAGGTCAATCAAATTCTACCCTTAGATGAGCATCCATTGATTTCAGTGGCAATTGTGTGAGCTAAACACACATGTGCAGGGTAAAAGTTGGTGCAGCAAATTTCTCCCTTGACTTTACTTATGTTATTGGCGTTGTACAGTACACAACTTGCTAATATGTTCAGAAGCATTTAAAATCAACTCAAAGTTCAAAATATCATTTGAGCCTTTTTCAGTGGATTTGAGTGGCTGTACTAAAATAATACCCAGCTCCACTGGACAACTCCCAACTAACTATACCTCAATGGATGCACTAACTCCGTGCTCCTTTGAAATGCTGAATAGTTGTAGTGTGTGAGAACTAAGCTGAGAAGTTGGTTCACTCTATGAACTAACAAGCTGATGCACCGATGGCCGGTGAGCAGACATGAAGACGAATGCTCAAGTATGATGTTTCGGTTTTTTATGTGCGCTGCTTCGAAATTAAATACAACATTTAAATATGCATATTACATATTCAGGCCCCCACACAGGAATTTCTGTGGGGGTATGTGTGTGCTTATTTGTAAATGTGGACTGCAAGGGTGTGAATGCACCCCTATGTTCCCCCAAGTAAGCGGGGAAATCAGCCCCAGTTTCCCCTGGCTGGTCAGAGCATAGGGGAAGGAGGTTCGGGCAGTGTGCTGCTCCTGCCTTCCCCGGGTCGGCTAGAACATGCTTACTTGGGGATGATGGGAAGTGCTTTCTGACCCTTGGCTACCTCCAGGGCATACAGGCCTGATGTTTCTTTGGGACAAGTTGGCGTATGCATCCTTTGTTTATGCAAAACAAGAATGCAAACTTATCACATCAGTGGTGGGCAGCCTGCAGGCTGCATATTACTCATCAAGGTAAGCTGCTGGTTGTTTAACTTACGTCTGCAGGTACAGCCACCCAGAGCTCCAAATAGCTGCAGTTCACCAACAGATAAAGCCATTCCTTAAGAATCCTTACCTGGATCCATGTGATGTAAATAACTATCGCCCATTCGCTAAAATTCCTTTCTTGGGCAAGGTATTCGAACAGGCGGTGGCATTGCCACTCCAAGCTTTCTTGGAAGAAACAGATTATCTAGATCCATTTCAGTCTGGATTCAGACTTGGTTTTGGAACAGAAACTGCCCTGGTTGCCCCAGTAGACGACCTGCGCTGGGAGACAGACAGGGGGAGTACATCCCTATTTATTCTCTTGGACTTCTTCGTGGCTTTCTATGCCATCAATCAGGATATCCTTCTGGAGCTCCTGGTGGAGCTGGGTATTGGAGGCACTGTCTTGTACTGGTTCCAGTCCGACCTGTCAGGACGTTTTCTGACGATGGAGCTTGGGGGCTGTTTCTCGACCCTGTGGTGATTGTGCTACGGGGTCCCGCAAGGTTCAGTCTTGTCCCATATGCTGTTTAATATCTATATGAAACTGCTGGGAGAGGTTATAAAGAGATTTAGAGGATGGTACCATCAATATGCAAATGAAACCCAACTCTATTTCTCTGTGACATTGGATCCAGGTATGGCAGCGATCAATCTGAACCAGTGTCTGGAGACAATGATGAACTGGATGAGGTCCAATAGGCTGAAGTTGAATCCAGATAAGACCGAGATCCTGTGGATCAGGAAGCCATCTGTCTGGGAATGTGGTATGTTACCTGTTCTGGATGGGGTCACACTCCCCTGAGAGAACAGGTACACAGTTTGGGAGTCCTCCTGGACCCTTTTTTAACATTTGAAAGTCGGATTTCCTCAGTGGCTAGGAGTGCTTTTGGGCAGCTTTGGCTGATCCACCAGCTGTGACCCTTCCTAAATAAGAACAACTTGGCTACAGTGACTCATGCTCTTGTCACATCCCGATTGGATTACTGTAATGCACCCTACGTGGGGCTGCCTTCGAAGAGACTTTGGAAGCTTCAACTGGTACAGAATGCAGCTGCTTTACTTTTAACTAATACTCATTATACGGAGCACATTATGCTGGTGCTCCGGCAGCTGCACTGGTTTCTGGTATGTTTCTGGGCACAATTGAAGGTCTTAGTTATGGGCCCTAAATGGGTTGGAATCGGGGTATTTGAAGGACCATCTCCTCCAAGATGAACGTATATAGGGATTGAGGTCAACTAGGGAGGGTCTGCTCCGTGTTCCTTCATTTATGGACAGAAGATTGGAGGGATAGCTCAGCGGCTTACGTGTTGGCCTACTAAAACCAGGGTTGTGAGCTCAGTCTTTGAGGGAGCTGTTTAGGGATCTAGGGCAAAAATCTGTCAACGATGGTACTTGGTCCTGCCATGAGGGCAGGGGAGTGGACTTGATGGCCCCTTAAGGTCCCTTTCAGCTCTATGAGATAGGCATATGTCTCCATAAGGCTGACATCTACACAGAGCAGGGCTGCTCAGCCTTTGTGCCTAGGATATGGAATTCTCTCCCCTGAGACATTTGCCTGTTGGCACTGCGTGTGTCCCTCCTCTTCAGGAGTTTTAGCAGATTTTATGTCCCCCCCTTTGGGGTCCTGTATTTTACTTTATAGCTGCTATTTCCTGTAGTTTCCACAGTTCCCACTTACCAGGAACAGTGAACCATGACTGATGGGAACTGCAGGGGGCTATACCTGTGGACACAGAGTAAACAACCTGTCTGGTTGCCTGCCAGTGGCTTACCCTGAGGAGCAATGTGCGACCCACAGGCCGCAGGGTGCCCATTACCGCATCACATAGTTAACTGAATGCATATGTGCCCATGGGTGCACCCAGAAATGGGGTTGCAAGTGGGAAGGCTGTCCAAATGTGGTTCCACTGAGCCTAATACAAGCTTCGCATTAACAGTAAGCAAAGAGTCTAGTCTCTTTACTAAACTAGAATAATTCACGAGATATTTAAATTTCCCAGATTTGCTTAAAATCACATTTACTGGCCTGGACATCTCACAGAAATATTTAAGGCCCTCTCTGGAGGATTTTATTTTGTTGTTCCATTGAAAAGATGGATAATAAATCACAACAACAGTTCATGAAAGAAGTTCAGATCAGTGGATTCATAGCACTAGCTAGCACTCAGATACTGTGCTAGCTTCTCCATACAGTACTGAGGCCTGAGTTGCAAAATGCCTGCTATTCCAGTGCTAAACCTCTCTTAAGAAGGCATTGTCCCTTGGGTCCAAATGTGCAGTGGCTTTAAAATTGTACACAAATATCTATTATGGATGAGAGAACACCAAAACTCCAATTAATTTATAAACTCCGCTCAGTTTTGAACCCAGGTCTCTAGAGAAGAAAGGCCTCTCGCCTGTCAGTTATTAATAGTTTCATTAATTCTTAGCTTTTAGCACTTCTCTGTAAACAGGCAAAGGAAGTAAATGAGGATACCACAAAGTCAAACCGTACCAAAGACCCAGAAAGCAACACTACCATCAACAGGTAGCTTATTATTTCAGGAGTAATGGGGCGTTATTGACTACAGGAGTCCAACTTCGTGTGATTTACATACCAGCCCACAAGTAGAGAAAGGATGATTTGAAATAGCTAACGAGGAAATCTATTAGAAGACAGTGAAATAGACATTAATCCTGGGTACACAGAGGGTTGAATTTGTAACTATGTGCAGGTACAGTATTGTGCAACAGAAAGTTATAAGAATGGTTCTCAGAGCCCCTATACAACTGTTCTTTGAACTTTTGGAAGAGGCATCACCACAGCTACTGATGTTTAAGATGACATTTTTTTATGCTGTTTCATTAGGTGGAAAAGTCAGTGAACTGAGATATTTGATCAAAGATCCTTCTTATCTTGTGTTTCTCCCCTTAAAAGTTGGGTTTATTGTCCTCTCCCCACACACACACATACATCTGATTATACACCTAAAATACATTTGGAGTTTCACCTCCCTGTTTTGCTACTTACTTTTTAACTGAATCCACTTGCGCGCGCACCCACACACAACACACACACACACACCTACAGAAAGACCAGGTCCAACCTATCCTGTAATGACAGTATCTCTATGAGTTCTCTCTTGTAGTTTAGCTAAGTTTCTACAGCTACCAATAGCTGTGGTACCTTGTAACACTGTATTAACATGCTCCCACTCGCCTTAGATCAATTACAAAATTAAATATACTAAAACTATAATTGTAAAAATAATAGTGGAAGAAAAACAATTGTCTATTCCCCCCGCAAAGATTTCCTCCTGTGGCAGTAATATCAAGGACAATCCTGCAGTTATTGCTCATATGAGTAATTTCATTAAAGTAAACGGGGCACCTCACCTGAGAGCATCCTAAAGAATTGGAATAATTTTTTATTAGCACCATGGCTTTTAATATTGAGTACACAATTAACATGGGATTTTCGAAAGTGTTCCCTTTATGAGAACAGAAGCCAACACCAAGCACTTTCAAAAATCCCTCTCTTAATATTAGCCTGTTAATATATATATTTTAAGGGCACACAAGGGGCATGTCTGACAAAAATATTATTTAAAACAAAAACATAAATAAGACAATCATGCTGACACTTTATAACCAAACAGTATGTTCACAGAGATGTACTATTGGTACTTGCTAATTATCACATCCCTTGTAATTATCACATCTCTTGTAGGCATTGTAGTATAAGGTTGGCGGCTTAATAATTTTTAGCACCCAAGAAGTATTCAGATGAATATAATAAAGTTCATGGAGCTGCTATGGTAGCACAATAATATACATGAACTTAAGTTTGCGTTATCTAGGCTGTGTACCTTCCAAAGAACAAATCAAACTCCACAGAAAGGTTAATATTTTATCCCGGTGATCAGGGAACCTGGCTTTGGTGGTGATTAGCTGAGGTAGGTCCAGTATAACACCAATTGTTTTCCACAGTGAATATTCAGTTTGTTCAACTTCTATTCAGCTTCAGGAACCAAAGCCTCTTAAGTTGTGAAAGCCAAGTTCAGTGGCAAGAACCCTTGCTTGGGTGGACTGAAGCTTGTGTCACCCCACTATTTTCCATGAAATAGTTGACCTGCTGTCCTATGGTGCACAGGTTTGTTGTCATGTGTGACAATGACAGCCTCTAGTGGAGCATGAGTGGATTAACAACAACATTGCCCAAGACCCTTTCTACAAGGAGTACAGGTGGGAGGGTGTATTTCTTTTAGAACAAGACTTCTTATTACACATGGTGTTTACTAATGAATCAGATCATAAAGTTTCTTCATATACTCTAAGGGTATGTCTACACTTCATTCCTCTTCCGAGAGAGGAATGCAAAAGCAGACACTCGAAATTGCAAATGAAGCACGGATTTGAATTTCCCACGCTTCATTTGCATAATCATGTTATGGCACTATTGCGGAATAGCACTATTTCGAGAAAAAAAATGGGGTTATTTCAAGATCAAATCCTTCCTTCAAAATAACCCTTACTCCTCATTTTTTGAGAGGAGACTTGGAAGGGAAAAAAGGATTTTGGGAGACTTGGAGGGGAAAAAAAGATTTGGATAAGGGTTCAAATTTGTTCAATATGCCCATGACTTGTCACAGAATAAGGGCGGGGGGCACAGCTCCTCCAGCCCCTGTGCTACACTGGGAACAAAGAGCTCCCTCTGCCCCCAGCTATTCCAGGTGCGATCCGGGGACAGCCCAAGGTTCACTGTTGCAAAGGGTATTATATGAAACTATGTTGCCAAAGATACCATAGTTAAGGTAGGAAGTAGTAAAGGAAAGTGGGGAAGTGGGCATTGCAAACTTAAAAATGTATGCAAAATTGTCAACTGTGAAGTGTAAGCTAATAAATTACAATGGAAATCTAATAATTCGGGATCTGCAATTTCCACAGTATTACTAATGAAGTAGGACCTGATTTATAACCTTCCATTTATTGACCTTCCTTTAATAATTCCTAATCTTACCAATTGAACTTTAAGACATTTTGTTTGAAGCAAACAAATAGTTAGTTTTCTCACTTTTCCCTATGAAGGCAGGTTCAGCAACATACTGATTTATGCGTCAAATTTTGCATTTGGCACTGATCCATCCTCATTAATTATTATTAGGTATCTTTTCTTTCCTTTGCAATCTTCACACTCTTCTTGTTGCAAGGTCGAAATTTTATTAATCTTTCTCTCCTTGTTGAAGCAATAGCTATGTGCCAATGTCTTAGTGCTCCATGGCAATAACTTACACAATCTTCATCTTACTGCAGAAGTTATTGTTCCTACTCAGGAAATTTGGCAATTCTGCTTGAAGATGCTCCTAAGACACAGGATCTGTCAATAAATAATCTCCTAGCACATAACATATTCAGCATTGATGCAATCTAATCTAATGTTCCTTAGACACAGATGAAAAGCAAACATTGGAGAAGTACTATAAGCAAGGGCAATATTGCAAGACAAAAGGTTACATTAAACAGATGACAATTTTAAATCAGATGACGTAATCATTTGTTTGGTAAACATAATCCTATATTAGATAACCTGGATGTCTTTACATTTTGGTATCAATTCAAAGCATGCATCATGTGTAGCTGTGCAAGTAACATCAGCCATGAGGCCGTTGGAAGCTGCCACCAAGCAGAATTAAAATGATGAAAAGAATGAGCTACATCTTTTCAGATCCTTTGTGAATCATTTCAGACAAACAGCCGTAAAAACCAAAATCCTCTAGAAGATTTACTCAGACAAATAAAACATAGGCAGCAACAGTGCCTTACTCTACCTCCATCAGCGTGGACAGGGTATGACATTCTGGGAATGAGAGTGTAGTGCGGTGCCCAGAATCACTGAGGCCTTGTCTCCTTTGCTGAGATTGCACATAGGTGGTTGTGCAAGATGGACACTTTCCCACTACAGAACTGAGACGACCAACACATTTCATGTGGATCAGCAACCTGAACGTGTTATTTAAATCAAAGTGAGGGGCTATTGAATATCCCTTTCTATACAATGAGATGACCATTGCTAACACCTAGAATACAAATCACCCCATGAGCCCACATCTGTGCTGCAATGCTGAGCAGGCTCCTATCTACAGTGTGGAACAGATGGAACGCTTGCCCATAACCATGCACAGGGTGAGACAGCTGTATTATCATGGTCTATTCTTGGTGTTTGCATGGATGGGCTTTCTCCCAGGATGGTCAATATACTCAGTAGGGGAGCAAGAGGAGGAAACAATTCACTTTTTCCTTTGGCGTTAGTTCTCTTTGCAAATGTGCTTTTGAATTAAAAAAAAAAAAGCACGAGCATCTTCCTTCACCGGTTGTTCTTACAGTTACAGATTAAGGGCGTGTCTACACTGGCACGTTTTGTCACCAAAAATGGCCTTTTGATGACAAAATCCTCCAAGTACAGTAGACTTCTGATAATCCGGAACTTATGGGACCTAGGTGGTGCCGGATTATCGGATATGCCGGACTATCAAGAGGTACTACTGTATATACACTTCAACACTACTACAGTCACTTAAACACTAAAAAACCCCACAAACTTAAACAAAACACTGAAACTTAAATCTATAATTTTATTTGCCATGCTGCACAACTACTTATCATCTGATGAAACCTGTGCTTCATCATCTGGGTTATCATCCGGGTTATCAGTATCCTCCTCTGTTTCCATGGGGGGGGGGGCCAACAATAGGCTCTGGTGGTGGTGGTGAAGACAAAGGCTGAACTATCTTCCATGCCCTTGCAAACATATCCCTGAGATCGGCTTGTTTAGAGGACTGTGACTTCTTGGTATAAAAGTTATTCAGAATAATATGAAGGTTCATCACTTCAGCTACATTATATTGGCTGCGACTCTCTGCAAATTCAGTGAATTTGGAATAAAATCAGTTGCCTCTTGCCAGGTATATTTTGCTCTCTCCGTGACTTCCTCTTCTTGAGGTTTGTGTGGATTCATAACACTTTCAATGATAGCAGCATCACTCAAAATTTCTACAACTGGTTCATCTTTGTCCATATCAAGCCATTGTTCAATCTCATTTTCTGTGAGCTTTGCAACAGCATTCTTCTCAGGGACATTTTCAATTATTTCTTGTATCTCAGTAATGCGCTTAAGCCTAACATTAAAGCCACAAAATTCCTCTTCACTGGAAGAATCATCACAAAACATGATGCTAGGCCAAAGTTTCCTCCAACATTTTCATACAGTAGCCTTCTTTACGTCTTTCCAAGCCAATGCAGCCGCACACACAGGACCCTTAAGGTTGAAATGGGATTGAAATTCAGAAACACTGCAGTCTGAGTTTACCAGCTTTCAGACAAAAGACCCCCTGTAGAAACACTTAAAGTTCTGTATCACACCTTCATCCTTAGGTTGGATCAAAGACGTCACATTCGCTGGCAAATATGTAGCGAAAATATTTCCACTAACAAGCTCCGAAGCGGGCGGATGCGCTCGACAATTATCAAGCAAAAGAACAGCTTTACTACCCTCTGGTAGACCCCCCTTTCTAAAATTCTCCTTAACTGCAGGCACAAAATAATTAAAAAACCAGTCCTTAAAGATTTCTGCCATCATCCAAGCATTCCCCTGTGCCTCATAAATCACTGACAAACTTGGAAGAGTTTTAAATGCCCTAGGCTTTTTGTACTTCCCTACAACAAAAAGCTTAAGCTTATGTGCTGGACACATTTGCGCATACCAGAAATGTAATGAGGTCTTTGTTCATTTTGAAGCCATGAGCAGCCTTTTCACCACCACCAACCAGAATAGAGTTCAGCAAACAACGCCAAAGAGGCCAGTTTCATCGGCATTGTATATTTGAGAAGGCGACAAACCGTGCTCCTCCACCAACTGCTCAAAAATAGCGCTATACTCCTCAGCGGCTATGTGATCGGCAGACTTTTGCTCACCACTGATATCTAACTTATGGATCCCATACCGATACTTACAATTACGCAACTAACCTTCTGAAAACACACATGACTCATTAATGTTCATTTCACTGTGAAACCATTTTGCTTTTTCTATGAGCACTGGCCCAGCAATGGGCTTATCTTCAGAACGCTTTGCACTAAACCACTTAAACAAATCCACATCCAACTGCGCCATCTTAGGTCTTTTCAGAGTTTGCCGTACCTCGGTACGTTTAGTAGGCGCTTCACTTTCAGCAACAAATGCTCGCAACGTATCTTTCTGTTTCTTTATGTCATAGATTGTCGAAGATCCAATGTTAAATTCACTCATGATAATGTGCCGATTTATGCCTCTTTTTAGCATCTTTATAATCTCTTATTTCTGGTTCAATGTCAGTGTTACATGCTTCCTTTTTACACTTTCTTACCACTACCACTAGCACCTTCATTCACCTTTGACTCCATTACTACTGTACACACCAATGGGCGAAAATATTCAAAAGTCAAAATAGCACTGTCTAGCATCACAGAATGCCAGTGGCAGACTGACTCAATCCCTTCTGGTTTTGCTCGGTTCAGTTGCTGCCGCTGCTGCCTTGTGATTTGTTTTTTGCAGAAGCTCACTAACTTGCCATTTTGATGCCGGACTATCGGGAGTGCCGTACTATTGGGTGCCGGATTATTGGAGTTTTATTGTATCCACATTACAACATGACAAATGTTTCAACATACAGCCACTTTGGTGACAAAAACCTTCCAGCCCCCCCGAGGGACTTTTGTCTTTGCGCAGTCGACAACCACACAGTGTGTACTAGGTAGGACTTTTGTTGAGTTGAGTGGACTCCAGCATATGTCCCACAATGCCCTGTTTAGCCACTCTGGACACCACCTTGAATTTGCCTGCCCTTCAGCCACATAATGTTTACAGATAAGCAGAGGCGCCCCTCCCATCTGCAAACCCCAGGAACTTTAAATTCATTTCTTGTGTCTCTGGCACGTAGTGTTGTGGTTCTCGTGGTGTCTTCTCAAGGAAACAGGGGTAGTGGCTGTTGATCCAAATGATCTCTTGCTTGGAGCAATGCAGAGCTTTTGGATCTAATTGATGTGTGGGGTGAAAAATTGGTGCAATGACACCTGCAAGTGACCCATAGGAACTGAGACACATAGGGTCACATTTCTCAACCCTTGTGTGGGAGGGGGTATGAGCGAGACACCCTGCAATGCAGAGCCAAGATCCAAGGAACTCTGGCAGGCCTACCAGAAGGCCAAGGAGGCAAACAGCAAGTCTGGTGCTGTACCCAAAACATGCTGGTTTTAAAAAGAACTGAATGGAGACCCCACGACCAAACCCTAGGATACTGTGGACAGTTCTCAGAGAAAAAGCCAGAAATACTTTTCCTGGATAGACAGACATAAGTTGATGAAGAGGGCTAGGAGGTGAGGGTGCCCTGAAGGTAAGGTGGTGGGGCGGGTTCTGGCGTGGCTTAAGGGATAGGGCATTCACCTGGGGAAGGCAGGGTAGCAGGCTCCACTTCCACCCACCTAGGGAGAAGCAAGATAAAGGGCACCCTGAAGGTGAGGTGGTAGGGCTGGTTCCAGTGTGGCCTAGCAGATATGTTGTTCACCTAGGAAGGGCAGGGTAGCAGGTACCTGCAGTCTCAGTACCAGGACATTTTTCTCAAACAATGTTTGTGAAGATTTTGAGCAATTCATTGTGGAAGAGACACCATGTGTTGAAGAAAAAGACGGGACGGAGGGTATGTTTCTGTGCAAGTGGGACGGGAGAGGTCGGGGCTGAGCAGGCAGCAGCCATGTGGGGCAGTATGGAGGTGGTGCCACAGCAAGTAGGTGTTGTGCAGCCAGTGGGGTTGAGGACTGTGTGGGGGAGTGTGGAGAACATAACCAAAAATTAAACAGACAAGTCTGATGCTCGTAAGAATTGGCAAAGCACATTTTTCTGTACACATTATCCTCTGTTCTCACTGATGGGGCCACACCAGTGATGGTCAATATTGACAGCAATGCTATTTTCAGACTACTGTGCTTTAGTGAAAAAATGCTCATGAATCATGTCTTCCTCAATATTCCTGTCCTCTTTCGGTATCCTGCTGCAGCAGATGTGGTGTGCAAAGACATTAACATTTGACAGTGGCCATTACAATTGTTAATTTCAGTCAAGCAAATGCTATCTACAAAAACAGCCTGTTTAAAAATAAAGGTTGGCTATTGAAATGGTCAAACAAAACATAACATGACAAAGGTTTAATTCATAAATCCACACATGTAGTCGCTCTGTTTGGAAAAGAGAGCAAATTAGTCTAATGATGTCTTATTAGTTTGACCCTGGCTATCTTGGAGTACGTGTTTCTTAACTAGTAATAGTTATTGTTCTATTATATTCTCCCTACGTTCAAAAAGAAAACTTACTTTAATATTGGATTTTCTGCTGAATATTCTCTGCAGAACAGGAAAAAAGAATGTAAAGTGCCTCAGCTGCAATCTCATATGCAGACTTGATACCATCAGAATGGGTCTGAATAGGGACTAGGAATAGCTCATTCACTACACAAATCCCTTTAAGTAGTCTCACCTTCTTAACAACTGTTGGAAGTGGACCACATCCACCCGGATTGCATTATCTTCATTAGCACTGATCTTCCACTTAGTAACGTAACCTTCCCATACTTATACGTGTGTATAAATCCCTGCCACACTGAAGCATCCACTTCACACATCTGATGAAGTTAGCTGCAGCCCTCAAAAGCTTGTGCCCCAATAAATCTGTTAGTCTCTAAGGCTACGTCTTCACTGACAGTTCTTCCAGCAGAAAATATGCTAATGAGGGACTCATTAACATAAGTTGTGATCTCATTAGCATATTTTCTGCCGTTTCTTTTTGTGCAAGGGGTTTTTACACTAAAAGAACCAGTGTGGACTTTTGCATGACAGGCATAAGGATCTTGCGCAAAACAGGGGTTTTGTGCAAAAAAACCCTGTCCACACTGCTTTTTTTTGTGCAAAAACCCCTTGAGCAAATAGAAACAGCAGAAAATATGCTAATTAGATCACAACTTATGCTAATAAGCTTCTCTTTAAACTCTGTTATAGTTCTAGACTTTACAGCCTCCTCTGGCAAGGAGTTCCACAGGTTGACTATGCACTGTGTGAAGAAGAACTTTCGCTTATTAGTTTTAAACCTGCTACCCATTAATTTCATTAATTTCATTGGGTGTCCTCTAGTCCTTATATTATGGGAATTAATGAATAACTTTTCTTTATTCACCCTCTCCACACTACTCATGATTTTATATACCTCTATCATATCCCCCCTCAGTTTCCTCTTTTCCAAACTGAAAAGGCCCAGTCGTTTTAGCCTCTCTTCATATGGGACCTGTTCCAACCCCCTAACCATTTTAGTTGCCCTTTTCTGAACCCTTTCCAAGGCCAAAATATCTTTTTTGAGGTAACTCCCTCCTGAAAACCCATCTGCTTTGCTGCTTTCAGTGAATCTGAATGACCTCTTCAAGTCATTGCCAATTATTATGTTGACCACACTACTTATATGTTGTTCCTCTTCTGCTTAACCTGTGTCTGTCAGTCCTTCATTTCTGAGTTCTTTGGGAGAGTGACCATGTCTTCCTGTCAGCCTAGAAGGCACCTAACTACTGTGAACGAATAAATGTAAGCATTTAAATACTCCTCTGCAGGGGCCGAGGACATAATACTATACATGGGCCACATGCATAAGTTCATGGAGTCCTCTCAGACAACTTAAAAGAGCAGATTTTCCCATGTTGCATTACCCTCACCTAAGCCACTCTCAATCATTGCTTTCTCTGGCAGCTGCCATCTTTCTCTTTCTCACAGTGGCTCTCTCTTTTTCACCCCTCATCCATCAATGTCTGTTCCCCTTATCCCTGTTTCCTTGCACATGAAGCTACTTCTGAGCCTCCCAACTTACCCAGCTCATTGATAAGCTGCGGATCACAAGGAAACTCCAAGCAGTCCCTCTGCACAGCACATGTGAGGCATAAGAAAGTTAGCAGCTATCTCCCCAAATGGCCCAGTGATAAAACTGGCTGCACCACTGGAGTTTGGGAGTTGATCAGACAGAGAGCCATGCACGTGAGCAGCAGGCCTTTTAGGAACCGCTAGCTACTTCCTCTTACCCATAACAATAGGAGGCATGCTTTAGCATTAGAGTCTGGCATGGACAAGACATCCTGTACCCTCCTCTTTTCATCTCATATTTCTATCGGTCTAGGATTTCATATGTTGCCCATCACTCTAATAATAGCTGGGCACTTCCTGCTTCTATCCCAACAGATCACACAGGAAGAATGGCAGTCAAGGATCTCACTTTGGCTCCTGACCCTGGGTGGTGATGGTAATTCAACAGAGCTTCTCAATCTCTTGGCCCCTCAAAACCAGGGGGAATATTATTTAGGAGCAGTTAATCCCACCAGTCCAATGTCAAATGCAAAAAATAAATAGCATAGATTCTAGAAAAATACATTAGATTCTTGCAGCTTTTAATCATGTCCATGAACTAACACCAAGGAATAAAAAAGACACATGGGTTAGATCCTCAGGTGTGCCTGAGCTCTGTCTGCTTTCTCTCTTATTAGACGTTCCAGCTTCTCCACTGTGACTACCTTCCATACTTCAATAATCTACTTTAGGATGGTAAAGCAAAAAGATTCACCCCTTTTTCCAGCATCCATTTTTCTTTCTAAACTTAATTACATGTTAATCTGGAGAGTTTTATCTTTGCTACTGATGCAAAACATCAGTTTGTTAATTAAAAGACACCATAGGAAGCTGTCCCCATGAATTAGTGGATATAGTACAGTTTATTATTATAAAGAATGTTGGGTAGCTATTCTTTCTGTTCCACTTGCCATATTTTTCTGCCTGGCTTGACTCAGCCTCTGCAATGCTATCTTAAAATTCTAATCTACAGTACATTCAGTTTGTTCATTTAGGCTGGTTTATATATGCACATGATGAGTAACAAAATATTTACATAGTTTTATGCTTCTATGGCAATGTTGAACAACTTGCATTAGAAAAATACACAGATCGAGTGAACAAGTGACTCCATTGTGTATTGTCTAAGGAGGTAAATCCTGTTCTGCTACAAAATTAGCTGAAACCTCCAGCAAATCAAACAATCCTTAAACTCCACAATAAGAGAGTCTTTTTTTCTACTGTAAAGCCCGGTCTACACTAGACCAGGCAGGTCAGCTTAAGGTATACCATCCAGCTACGCATTTTAATGCAGACAGAGCTCAGACACACCTGAGGATCTAACCCATGTGTCTTTTTTATTCCTTGGTGTTAGTTCATGGACATGATTAAAAGCTGCAAGAATCTAATGTATTTTTCTAGAATCTATGCTATTTATTTTTTGCATTTGACATCATAACCCTTAAGCCAAGCCGTTGCAGTGTCTACACTGCGGGAGGCCAACAGGAGTACATGCTCCCATCAGCTTCCCTTATTTCTCACAGAATGAGGACTACAGGACACTGGCAGGGACTGCTCTCAGCATTCAATTTGGGGGTCTATAAATCGACCTCCGGAGGGTCGATCTTCTCTGTAGTGTAGACATGCCCTAACAATCAATATTTGAAACAAAATATTATGTCTTCTTACAAGGATATGTGATTACATACATGAATGCTTGTTTTTAACTTGCCTTAAGGATGTTTTTTGAGTTAATATTTTCTAAGATGCATAATAAATATGACAAGGCCAAATTCTCAGCTAGTGTCAACTGGTATAGCTCTACTGACTTAAATAGAGTTGTGTTGATTTATACCAGCTTAGAATCCAGCCTACAGTCAAGCATGTTCTAGAAGACATTGTCTCTGCAGACACATGACTCACTGACTGCATGCTCCATGTGGTTTTTAGGTCCTGAAGGCTCTCTGGCATTTAGTCCCCTTGCCAACCCCCACTGCAGGCCATTAATGTTCTGCTGCCTGCCACATTAGCTGTCTGCAGACACTTCCCACAGTTCCTTCCTAAATTTACTAGTACCTGTGCTTTTTTCACAACCCACATCCTCTCTATTTTCCTATGGTCCACAGCCTCTCAAGGTTCACCTTTTTTTTCCAGAATAGGAGCTTGCAGCTGGTGCCTAGAATCCTTTCACAAATCCCAACTGAAAATAGAAACTTAAATCACTTTTGCCTTCCTCCTTGAACTTTCACCCCTTTTATTCTACACAGGGAAGATTTGGTGACAAATTTGCTGTAAAAGTTGCCAAAAGTGAAAAATGGTCAAACCAATTTTTTTGCCTCCACTTGTCGACATTTCATGGCCAATTGCAAACACCCTGTCAACAAATGGAGCAAAGCACTATGGTAAATCTCATGGTGCGGTGCTGTGGGAAGGTAGAGCTGATCCCTGCACTTCTTGGGATTCCTTCTCCAGCCCTCCCCCTGCTGCAGTAGAACAGAAGCATTCCAATTATTTGCTCTTTGTTTGTTCTCCAAATGGAGCAGCTCACACTCAACTGTCAGATATTCCCAGAGCTTTGAAAAGGGAAGGGTACCTGCCTGCAGGTTCTCTGGACAAAACAAGCAACAGTGTGAAACTGTTGCAAAAAAAAGCAAATGTCATTCTGGGATGCCTTAAGAGGAGTATTGTGAGCAGACACAAGAAGTTATTCTGCTCTATTCTGCGCTGATTAGCCCTCATTTGGAGTATTGTGTTCTGGGTACCACATTTCAAGAAAGATGTGGAGAAATTGGAGAAGATCCAGAGAAGAGCAACAAGAATGATTAAGGTCTAGAGAACATGACCTATGAAGGAAGACTGAAAGAACTGGGCTTGTTTAGTTTGGAAAAGAGAAGATTGGGAGGGGACATGATTGCAGTTTTCAAGTATCTAAAAGGGTCAAGTATTTTCAAGTGTCACAAGGAGGAGGGAGAAATATTGTTCTCCTTGTGTGATGACACATTGGGGAGCCTCCTGACCCTGCACCCCCATCCGCAGCAAGATGTGACTCCGCCAGCCAGTAGAATAGAGAGGGTTTATTGCTGTTCCGAGATACAGCACAGCCTGGGACCGATGCAGGCATAAGAGGATAGGCCGACAGCCCTAGTTCCCTTGGGGGCAGGGGTTGCAGGCCTCTGGACACCCCTACACTGGTTAGTCTGCTTCCTCCATGCTTCCCCATGCTCTCACTGAGCCCCTCTCCAAGCCACACCCTTCCTTTATTCAACCCCTTCCCTGGTCAGGTGAGAACCGGTTGAGCCATTGTCTATGTGACTTGATGGGCCTTACGGGTGACCCCCCCACTGGGCAGTGCTTGCACACATAGGCCAGTAGGGGTCACCCACTGCCCAAGCATAGCGACCAGTGAATGCCCAACCAGAGTGGACAGCACACCCCACTACATCACACTTTGGCCTCTGAGGATAGACAAGAAGCAATGGGCTTAAACTGCAGCAAGGGAGGTTTAGGTTGGACATTAGGAAAAAGTTCCTCAACTGTCAGGGTGGTTAAACACTGGAATAAATTGCCCAAGCAGATTGTAGAATCTCCATCTGTGGAGATATTTAAGAGCAGGTTAGACAGACATCTATCAGGGATGGTCTAGATGGTGCTTGGTCCTGCCATGAGGAGAGGGGACTAGACTCAATGACCACTCAAGATCTCTTCCAGTTCTAATATTCTATATCTCCAAGTCAGTGGCATAGCTATGAGCACTTGCATGGCCCCACAATATGCCAACGTCTTTATGGCTGACTTCAAACTGCGTTTCCTCGCCCCTAACACCTTTACTCTCCTTATGCTACATTGAAGACGTCCTCATCATATGGACCCATAGGTAGAAGACCCCTGAAGAATTCCACAGGGATTTCAACAACTTACACGACGCCATCAACCTTAGCCTGGATCAGTCCACACAAGAGATCTACTTCCTTGACAGCATGGTACAATTAAATGATGGCAACATTTTCACTACCTTATACTGGAAACCCACCAGCCATCATACTTATCTCCATGCCTCTAGCTTTCATCCAGGACACATTACCCAATCAATTGTTTACAGCCAGGCCCTAAGATACAACCGGATTTGCTTCAGTCCCACAGACAGAGGCAAACACCTACCGGATCTCTATCTGGCATTCCTAAAACTTAAATACCCACCCAAGGAAGTGAAAAAACACACTGACAGAGTAAGACGAGTACCCAGGATTTGAGAGTCATACAGGGTTCTTTATGTTGGGTATCATTTGCAGTAATGAAAGTTTATCAGCCCTCATTATGCTCACCATGGTATTTGAAGGCAGAATTTGGTCAGCAGAACTGCTAGTAGTTACAATTGACAACCAGGAATAAACTCAACTTGATTATGAGACCATAAAATGAGTTTACAGGTTTCACAGTTTAAATTTTTTTTTATTTGCTCTTATCAAATTCTGTCTCAATGGTTTTGACATTATGAATATGTGACCCAACTCTCCAATTTTTATCAGCTTTCAGGACAGAACTTAACTTGAAGATTTTGCTCTTAAATAACCAATAGTCAAGACAGGTCTAAGGATAAACATTTTTTTTTGAACAGCTCTCAGCTTGCTTATGGGGAACTGCTTAGTTGCATATATTTGTAAAAGTGACTACCATTACTTAGTATCTAGGGGCCAATCTAATCTGTCCCCAGCTTTCTTTAGTAGGGAAATTTATGGATCAGGGCCTATGTGTAATTTTCTAATACAGAGAAATCCAAATAAATCCCTCAAAGTCTGCTTGTTTTTCCTGCTGGTGCTGCACAGCAATCCCTATATATTAAGGTAACAGAAACAGATATTTTTCAGGAAACACTAGGTAGCTCTAAAAATGCAATAGCCACAACAGAACTGACTGGGACCATGACTTAGAAAAAAGACTGAACTATACTATGGGTAGACCTACACTTTAAAAAAAATCAATCAACCCTGCAACAGTGAGTCTATTATGGAAAGCCAGGGAAACAAACTGGAACTCGCCGTGCTTCCATAACTCTCTAACCTGAGTGCTCTCACACAAATCATATCATAATCAGAGTAAGACGAGTACCCAGGCATCAGCTTCTTCAAGATAGGCCCAAAAAACAAAATAACAGAACACCACTAGTCATCACCTATAGCCCCCAACTTAAACCCCTCCAGCACAACATTAACAATCCAAAACCTATCCTGGGAAACGATCTGTCACTCTCACAGGCCTTGGAAGACAGGCCAACCCTCTCCTACAGACAACCCTCTAACCTGAAACAAATACTATCCACAAACCACGCAGCACACCTCCATCATACTCATCCAGAAACCCACCTCTACAATAAACTCCGGTGCCAACTTTGTCCACACATCTACACAAACAACATCATCACATGACCTAACCACATAAGGCACTACATCAGATGCTTATACATATTCACATCCACTAATGTGATCTATGCCATCAAGTGCCAGCAATGCCCCTCTGCCATGTATATTGGACAAACTGGACAGTCTCTGCGACAAAGGATTAATGGACACAAATCAGATATTCAAAATGGTAACAAACAGAAACCTGTCAGGGAACATTTTAACTTTCCTGGACGCTCATTAATGGATTTTAAAGCGTCTATCCTGTATGTCTACACTACAGAATTTTTTTGGAAAAACGGCTGTTTTTCCGAAAAACTTCAATTACATCCAGACTGCAATCGCGTTCTTTCAAAAGACAATCAAAAGAACAGAGGGGTTTTTCCGACATTGGTAAACCTCTTTCTAAAAGGAAGAAGCCTTTTTCCAAAAGAGCTCTTTCGGAAAAAGGCGTGTGTGGACGGGGAAGAGGGAATTCTTTCGCAAGAAGAGGAAAGAGGAAAAAGCACAGGTGCCTTGGTGGCCATTCTGCCCATAGTAATTACAGCTTACATGCAATATAGTGTCCATTCAGTCTGGACACTATCTTTGAAAAAGCAGATCTCTTTTCGATGCGCTTTGGCAGTGTGGACGCTCCCTTTTGGAAGAAGTTTTTTTGGAAGATCTCTTCCAGAAAAGCTTCTTCCAAAAGAAGCCTGCAGTCTAGACATAGCCTTACAAAGTAATTTCAAGAACCAGCTAAAGAAAGAGTTTGCAGAACTGGCCTTCATATGCAAATTTGATACATTCATCCGAGGACTGAACAAAGGCAGGTTTCATTATATTCAACACCAAAATGACATCAAAAGCTAAGTATCGGGCACTTACAGCCCTCTTTATTAGCCTCATTTATCACAGACACTTTAGTTGACAGGGTTTTTTCCCCTTCCCCCCTCCTCTCTTTTTCTGCTATATATTTGTACCCTTGAACCCCTTGCTCCATTCATCTGAAGAAGTGGGTTGTGTCCACAAAAGCTCATGATTCTATCTATATTTTTTGTTACTTTTTTTAATAAAGGGAAGGGAAAAGACAAAAGTCTCTTACAGAGCTAGAAGCTTTTTGTTGCCAAAACTGGTTGTTTTTCCTATAAAAAGTTGCATTATAATGTAAACGCTCTCACTGTTTTGTTGCCAAAAGGCAGGTTTTGGCAACAAAACATGCCAATGTAGACAAGGCCTTAGGTTTCCCTTCGTCTTTGTCTTTTCATTAGCTGAACACCCCCAAGGGATCTAAATTATGCCCATTTATCAAGATTTTCCAGCAGAGCTTGCTCCACCTCAGTGGCATCTCTTCTAGTCAGGCTACCACCATCTGACCTATGCATGCATACTCTTTCCTCCTCTCTCTCTCCTTGAGCTTGACGCCCTTCCTTTAGAGTAGGCATCTGGGTCTCATCCTTAATTGGGCTTGCCATGCCCTGTACTCAGTGTTCCCTCCAATTTTTCCCACCCTTGTGCAGAATAGAAGTGTGCTGGGTGATGCTTACCAGGTAAAGGTTAACTGGCACCCAGGAGCAGCCCCCTCCCCCAGGTCCACTGCACTGAGGGCCAGGGTGGGAGCCCAGTTAGGGGCCAGGGGGGTAGTCCTGCATGGGGCAGACAGGGCCAAGGGAGTCAGCAGCAGCCCCGTGTGGCAGGCTGAGGGGTCTGGTGGCAGCCATACATAGGGCAGCTGGTGGGGGGGCATCAGCATCGCTACATGGGGGAAGGGTCCAAGGAGGGTTGGTGACCGCTCCGCAAGCTGGGGGCTGCTCCAGCTGGTCCCTCCCCACATTTCGCTTAATCGATTAACTGGTTAAACCTAAGTTTTATCCAGTTAACTGATTAAATGGGATTTTATATCCATAATGCAGAATGAATTTTATTATGTGCACCAATATCAATATCAGTGCACATAACAAAATGCACGTGGCAGTGGTGGGGTCAAGGGATTTCGAATGTGGGAGAGGGCTCATGAATGGGGCAAAGAGTTGGGGTGTGGTGGAGAGGGTAAGGACTCAGTCTGGGGTATGGGCTCTGGAGTAGGGCCAGGGATAAGGGCAGCTCTCTCTTTGCAGCAGCATCACGGGTTGTGGGGCAGGGGCACCTTTTGCCACCTCAGCAGTTTCAGGGCTAGAGCTGCAGGACAGGTGCCTCTCCCACAGCTGTGGCAGATCCAAGCCAGGCTGGGTTGGGGCCAGGTAATAAAAATCTCTCGCTGGCAAAGCCCTGAATAGCCATGTGGTACTTGAGAGGCTGCTGTACAGCCGCATAGCTTAGAGGGATCTTAGCTTATAGTTGCCACCAGATGCCCTCACTAAATGTCTAGCTCCCCTTGACACATTCAGAGCTAGTGCAGAATATACACCCCTTCACAATCTTGTAGTTAAGACCATGATTGTGTGCACAGAACCATTAATCCCAATCTTCAAGCATAACGCCCACTGAATTCAATAACAGTTTTTCTTCATTAATGATAAAATAATGACAACTGCAATGGGGCCCATAGTGTAGATACTAAATAAAGATTAACATTTTTCTTTTCAGCATATTTAAGACCATCAAAAATAGCATCCTGGCTTACATTTTACTACTTCTTGAGAAAAATGTGAATTCAGTTATTGTGAAAGAGACCAGAGGGAGAGCTCTGAAGAATGGCACAATCTGTTTATCCACAGAACAGGTACTATAGCATTGGTACTATACATTTAAGCTTCACAAACTCCCTATCCATGTATTTCAAGCCTCACCTGAAAGAACAAGTTTTAGAGGCAGAACTGTGCAGTTCCATGTTGTTAAAAATCTTGGCATAGAATGCCAACAAAGATGTAAAAAGTGATGGACATGGGAATACTGGCAGTTGTCCAATGAGGACTGAATTAAATCTACCAATTTAATTTCACATAATTCCCAAACGCCCATTAGCGAGGGGTAGCTATGTTATTCTGCAATAGAAAAAAACATAAAAAACAATGAATAGTCCTGCAGCACCTTAGAGACTAACAAAAAATGTAGATAGTACCATGAGCTTTCGTGGGCATAACCCACAACCCTGAACGCCCACTAGCGAGGAAAGACTTTCAATTGAATTTCCATTAAAATGACACAGTGACTCATGGGCTACGTCTACACAGGCACCCTTTTCCGGAAAAGGGATGCAAA
>JANRFK010004149.1:110468314-110478511 GCA_030068395.1 Apalone spinifera | reverse complement strand
TTCACTTTTTCCACACCAGTCATGATTTTATAGACTTCTATCATATCCCCCCTTTGTGTCCTCTTTTCTAAGCTGAAAAGTCCAAGTCTTTGTAATCTCTCTTAATATGGGACCCATTCCAAACTTTTAATAATTTTTGTTGCCCTTTTTTGAACCTTTTCCAATGTCAAAATACCTTTTTTGAGATGAGGTGACCACATCTGTTCGCAGTATTCAAGATGTGGGTGTATTATGGTTTTATATAGAGGCAATAAGATATTTTCTACCTTACTCTCTATCCCTTTTTTAATGACTCCTAACATTCTATTTGTTTTCTTCACTGCCACGCACACTGAGTGGATGTTTTCATAGAACTATCCACAATGACTCCAAGATCTCTCTCTTGAGTAGTTTTAGCCAAATTAGTTCCCATTATATTGTATATATAGTTGGGATTATGTTTGCCAATGTGTATTACTTTACATTTATCAACATTACATTTGATTTTCCATTTTGTTGCCCAATCACTTAGTTTGGTGAGATCTTTTTGAAGCTCTTCACAGTCTGCTTTGGTCTTAACTATCTTGAGCAGTTTGGTATCATTTGTAAATTTTGCCACTTCACTGTTTATCCCTTTCTCTAAATCATTTATAAATAAGTAGAATAAGATGGGTCCCAGGACAGACCCTTGGGGGATCCCACTAGTTACCTCTCTCCACTCAGAAAACTTACCATTTATTCCTACCCTTTGTTTCCTGTTTTTTAACCAGTTATCAATCCACAAAAGGACCTTCCCGTTTATCCCATGACAACTTACTTTACTTTATTTAAGAGCCTTTGGTGAGTGACCTTGTCAAAGGCATTCTGGAAATCTAAGTGTACTATATCCACTGGATCTCCCAGTCCACATGTTTGTGGATCCCCTCAAAGAACTCTAGCAGATTAGTAAGGCATGATTTCCCTTTACAGAAACCATGTTAACTTTTCCCCAACAAATTATATTCATCCATGTGTCTGACAATTTTATTCTTTACTATAGTTTCAACTAATTTGCCCAGTACTGACAAATTACTGGTCTGTAATTGCCAGGATCACCTGTAGAGCCCCTTTTAAATATTGGTGGCACGTTAGCTATCTTCTAATCATTAGATACAGAAGCTGTTTTAAAGGATAGGTTACAAACCACAGTCAGTAGTTCCGGAATTTCACATTTGAGTTCTTTCAGAACTCTTGGGGGAATGCCATCTGGTCCCGGTGACAAGTTACTGTTAAGTTTATCAATTTGTTCCAAAAGCTCTTCTAATGACATCTCAATCTGGGACAATTCCTCAGATTTGTCACCTAAAAAGAATGGCTCGGGTTTGGGAATCTCCCCAATATCCTCAACTGTGAAGACTGAAGCAAATAATTCATTTAGCTTCTCCGCTATGACTTTATCATCTTTGTATGCTCCTTTATCATCTCAATTGTCCAAGGGCCCCACTGGTTGTTTAGCCAGCTTCCTGCTTCTGGTGTACTTAAAAAAACATTTTACTATTACTTTTTCAGTTATAGAGCTTCAGAAAACAACTTCCTGTCCTTGTATGCCTTGATGGTCAATGAAATACTTTAAAGAGCTACATTGTTAAATATCACCATTGACATTAGAATTATCATCTTTTGAAATTAACTAGACAGTTTAAACCTTAAAATTATTATTAAGGTTCTCTACAGCAGTGTTTCGCAGGGTACTTAGAGAAACACTTTAACTGGCTGCCCCGGTGTGTTTACTTACCAGCGCCGCGACCACGGAGCCTCACAGCTCCCATTGGCTCCGTTTCATCCTTTGTAGCCAAGGAGAGCCGTGGGAAGCGGCGTGGCCCGGGCCATTGCTTCCCGCTGCTCCTCTTGGCTGGAAAGAGCAAGACGGAGCCAATGGGAGCCGCGAGGCTCCGTGGCCGCGGCGCCGGTAAGTAAACACACTGAGGCGGCCAGTTAAAGTGTTTCTATAAGTGTTCCCATGGAACACTTTCAGAAACACTGTTCTACAGTGCCAGGAAGACACCTTACTTGCCTTCATGCTTTAAGAAGTATCTCTTGAAACCATATCAAGTAGAGCTTTATTCTAAAAAAAAAAAAAAAAGCTGAGACTAGAACAATTTAGTGTCTCCCCCCACCCAGGTTGCTTGGCAGCCCCAATGGGGAGTTACCCCAGAGTTTGGAAAACACTATTCTAATAAAAACGTCTGCTATCGCATATACACCTGCATGCAGAAGGAAAGAGGTTAACCTACTGAACTGTGGTAAAAGCATTTCTGTTTAAAGGTTTTGTGTGCTACAAAATGTTTTTGAATAATTTATATTTTATATGTCTTTCAGACAAGTGAAGTTTTTAATACATCACCAAACAAGGAAGATAATGTTTGCAGCTCTTAAATATCATGCAGTAGACTATTTATATGAGGTATGGTTTACTGTTGCACTTCCCTTGCTCTGTAGGAAACGTAATGGGAATAATTACACACAGTGTTCAATATACATTTTTAAAATCACATAAAGCAACTAATTATGTAAGGATTCTGTTTAAATTATCTCTTTTTACGGCACTGTTGCTGGAAACAAGACCTTATTTCTCTCTCTGGTATATTATAGTGAAGTAATTGCTGGTATTTTACTATAAAATCCAAGCATAATCATTCCAAAACTGAACAGAATCCACTTTTTGATGGTCTGCTGCACTTATTATATTGTTTTAGAGCTAGTTTCCTGCTCATAGCTCATTTTGGAGAGCATCCTGAATTTTTAAAGCATAAAACTTTTTTTCTGAGAAGAAATTCAGTTTTCTTTCAATTTTAATATGCAGTATAAGAGTGTTTCCAGACTATATTATCCTCTTTTGATATTTTAATAACAGGAAAGGTATTAATTTTTGTATAATGTTTTCAATAAAATTGAGTCCCATGGAACATTTGTTACCATAATTCTTTCTATAAGTCGCCTATTAGTTTTGTAGTTTTTTATCGGTTATAACATAGAAACATTATGAAGTCTTGTTTTCCTTCCTCTCTTCAGTTGTGAAATATTATTGAATATGTTGCTTATGAAGCACCTTGTCCCACTGTAAATTAGTTTTCTGTCTTCTTTAAACTTTCTAGACACAATATGCCAAATCATAAACCTGCCCACCCATTGAGTGCTGCTAAAGTGAGAGCAATTTTAAAGTGTGAGTGGTGGGAAAGTCCCTAATACATAACGCCTCTAAGATCTTGTCTACATTATGTGATGGGTTGACACTGCAGCAATCGATCCATTGACAGTCAATTTATCGTGTCTGCTAAGACTAGGGGTGGGCAATAAGAATGAGACAGTTCACCAGGGTTAGCTTTTGCGAGCTGCTGCCACTTTATTTAACAACATCTCTGCAGGAATGGGTGCTTGCAGCTCTCATTGGCCGCAGAACAACCATTCCCAACCAATGGGAACTGGTGGAAGTGATACGGACTGGGACACTGCTTCTTGCAGCTCCCATTAGCCAGAAATGGTGATTCACAGCCAATGGGAGCTGTGGGGACAGAGATGCAGATAGATAAAGTGGCAGCAGCCCACTAGTGGCCAACCCTGGCGAACTGCATCCAGCCCATGGACTGCTTATTGTCCACCACTGGCTTAGACGCAATAAATTGATTTCTAACTGCTCTCCCATCGACTCTGGTACCAAGATGAGAAGAGTAGCTGGAGTCAACAGGAGAGCAGCCCCCACCAACCTTAATGCATGGAAGACACCATGGCAAGTAGGTTAGCTTCAGCTATGCTATTACAAGTTTTTCTCCTGCTCATCACTCCAAACTGCTGTTACAGAATCTCTTCCTTACTCTTCTCCCTTCCCTCTATGCTCTCCATACCGTCCTTTCCGCGCCCCCTTCCCCCCATTACATTTGTGCTTTTCTTTGTGGGTTTCTATGGCACCATGTTTGAGAAGAAACTATTAAATCTAGTGCTAAATAAAGAGTTACTGAGGATGCCATGCTGAACATTAAATGTTAGAATATATTCAGAGGATTTTAAGTATTATTAGTAGCATGTCTAAAAAAGGTTTCAAATGGTGTCTGTATAAATACAGGCGTTCCCCGACTTACGAACAGGTTACGTTCCGAATAGCTGGTTGTAACTTGATTTGTTCGTAAGTTGGAAATACCCCATACGAAGCACTGGAAGCGTAACCAAGCACCAACAACACAGCAATCAACAACGAAAAATAGAAATACATGAGAAAAACAACACTACTGCAGCAACAGCAAACTTTATTTAACAAACATGAACATGAAATACAAAACACAATGCAGTAATTTAAATACAGTAATGTGAATTGAATTAATTGGGTAAGGAATCGGAGGAGTAAAAATCTACAGTAAGAACATCATCAACAGATTCTATTTCAGCAGTTCCTTTGCTTGTAGAAGGCATTGGTTCAGTATGGGAGGCAGCACTGCTGGAGGCTTTCTTTAAAAAAAATCCATTTTGAACTGGACAATTTGTTTCTTCTTCTCGTTATAAATTTCCTTATAGCAAGCCAGGGCGTCCTGAATTAAACGATCCACCTTTGAGAATCTTGCAACATTAGGGTCCATTTTTTCAAACATTTGCATTCCTTCATTTATTTTGCTGAAAGCTGCAGCCATTTCTTTCATCACAAAGTTTTTGGGGGCTTCTTCTTCTTGGGCTGTTTGTCTCTCTTCCTCTGCTACCCTCTCCGCCTCAAGCTGCATTAAATCTTCATTGCTCAGCTCCTCCCCAACATCCTCAACCAGTTGGTGTATGTCTTCATTATCCATTTCCAGATCCACTTCTTTAGCCAGCTGTACAATGTTATTAGAAATGTCTTCCAGTTCCTTTTCTTTTTCAAACCCTTAGAAACAGTTCACAAATCTTTTTAGGATTTTCTTCCATATGCCATTCATACATTGTGGAGTGACTTCTTCCCACCCTGCAGCAATATTTCTTATGCAATGCAGAATGTTGTAGTCCTTCCAAAATTCACATAATGTTTTGCCATTTTCGCATTCTGTGGCAGCTACTGCCTTTGCAAATGTGTTGCGAAGATAATATTCTTTGAAAGCAGCTATGGCCCCCTGGTCCATGGGTTGGAGAATAGATGTGGTATTGGGAGGTAGAAACACCACTTTCACGTCGGAATGTAAGTCATTTAGGTATTGAGGGTGACCTGGAGCATTATCCAAAATAAGCAAAATTTGGAAAGGAATTCCTTTCTCCAGAAAATATTACTTGTCTTCAGGGATGAAGCAGTTCATGAACCAATCTTAAAAAGTGCAAGCATCATTCAGGCTTTCTTATTAGCACAATAATGGACTGGTAAAGTAGCCTTGCTGATATTCTTGAAGGCTCTAGGGTTTTCAGAGCGATAAATCAAGAGGGGTTTCAATTTATACCCAGAAACATTGCTTCCTAACAAGACTGTGAGACGATCTTTGAAAGCCTTATAACCAGGCATAGTTTTTGCTTCTTTATGTATGTAGGTACGTTCGGGCATTGTCTTCCAAAAGAGACCTGTCTCATCAACATTAAAGATCTGTTCCGGAAAATAATTTCCTTCTTTTATCAGCTTATCCAATTCTTCTATGAAAGGTTCTGCTGCTTTCGAATCAGCACTGGCTGCCTCCCCACTTAATTTCACATTATGAAGGTTTGCACACATCTTGAAACAGTTGAACCATCCGTGACTGGCAGTGAAAGTTTAGTCATAGTCATACCGCTCCTTTTTCTTTAAGTCTTCAAAAAGACTACGAGCCTTGGCTTGTATCATCATGAGACTTAATGGCGTGCATTTTTCAATTTGGTCTTCCATCCAAAGCACTAAGAGTTTTTCCATTTCCAGGATAGGACCTGCTTTTTGCTTTGTTAGAATTTTTGATTTCATAGGAGCAGACCCTTGCACTGCTTCACGAATGCAATCGCTATCCTTTACAATGGTGCTGATAGTGGATTTTGATAGCTCTAACTTACGCGACATGAAGGACACTGTTTGACCCCCTTAATATTGTCTCACTATCGCTATTATCTGTTCCAAATCAATAGTTTTTCTCTTTCTTTTCTCACTACCCTTATCACCACCCTTGTCACTAGCCCTTTTTCTTTTACTTGACATGATGGCCACAAGTAAACACTGAAAACACTGAGGGAATGAAACGTAAACATGTTGCCTGACCGCAGACACGCAAACACAACGTGCTGCCGCAAGGTTGGTCGTAAGTGCGGATGGTCGTAACTCGAGGTGGTCGTAAGTCGGGGAATGGCTGTATAGTTTATTTAAATGCTTACTCTGTTTTCCTTTGTTATTTTGGATTAAAATAATAGGATTTGTTGGAGAATTTTTGTGACCTTGTGCTGACATATTTGAACTGGCATTTACAGCAGACAGAATAGGATTAATTTTCCATTGCCTCTAACCAGCTTCCACATGTGCACACACTATATTGTTCAGTGAATATATACAGGTATTGATATACTCATGGATAATTGCACAAGCAATGCACAGCTGCAAGTAGGTGTAAATATAGTTAGGTATGCAAGTGGAGATCAAGGGCTAAAAATCTGGCTCAATAAAATTGAGATTCTTTGTAGGTTCCCAGTTGTTCCATCATTACTCACAATATGTAGCACCTTAATCCAATTGAAATCAATAGGACTGCTTTAAGAGGAAAGTTCTGTTCAGCAGGAGTAAAGATAGAACAATCTAGCTGATAATTATATATGACTGTTTTTCTTGAGCAGAATGTGGTGAGACAGAAGTTTTCTATTGATCGGTTATCATTTCATGTTCCTCCCTGTTTACATCGAGATGAAAATTATCATCATACTGGAATCATTGCTGATGATAAGTATAGGAGGCCATGGACAAGAGGTATTATATCTATATCTATAGATATATATATTGTAGATTTGTGTGTTTGTCTGTCTGCGAGTCCATTGGTTCAAGAACTTGTAAACAGTAATAGCTAGGACCACCACATTTGGTATGCAGATTCCTCTTCTCTTACCTTAAATCAAGGTCAGGATTTGGTTGTGCTAGGAAAATGGGATGTGCCTGGAATTTGATTATTTTCTATAACATGGAAAAGGAGGGAGCAGATTGGAGTGATGCTACACTGTGGAGTGACCACTGGGGACAGCAAGTGTGGGGGCAAATATTGGGGGCAGGATGGGAGTGGACAGCTGGGGACTAGCTACTGGCCCAGATAAGTGACCTTTTTGCCCCAAACCCCTCTCCCTTGCCCATGGCCCCAGCACCACGCCCCAGGAGCACTACCAGGGCTGGGCAGCGCAGCCTGGGCACCCCCTTCTGCAGGAGCCACAGGCCACCCCCTCTTAGTACCACTGGGCCACTCAGTGTGGCCATGCTAAGCTGGCCTGTGTGTGCCCTTCCACCCACTGGGCTGGAGCCAGCCACTCCCCTCTGTCCCTGCTCCCCCTTCTCCCCTCCCCTCCCGCCCCCGCGGCTCCAGCCTGAGCCCAGAGAGCACCTGTGGGAGGATTATGCAGCCTTCCTCCATCCCTGGGCTAGACCCAGCCAACACCAGGTAAGTCTTCTATTTTATTTTTAATTTTCAGTTCAAATTAATGTTGAACCCTGTGAAAAACTGGGTAGCTGGGAATTGATGATTCTGGTTGCAACAATTACTTTCTGTGATAATAGTTGTGCTAACTCATACCAGTTGTGAAGATAACATGCTGAACTCAAAAGTAAATGGATATTTATTATTCAATGTATATGTATAGCACCAGAGGTAAGGATTTTTTTTTTTTTTTTACAAACTTCCAGGACGCTTTGAGGAACTTAAAACGTAATTAGACAGATACAGAATAAAATAAGGGTGTGTCTAAACTACACCCCTCTGCTGACAGAGGGATGTAGATTAGGCACATCGCTATTGCAAATGAAGCGGGGATTTAAATATCCTGCACTTCATTTGAATAGAAATGGCCGCTGCTTTTTGCTGCCGCGGCACTTTGCCGGCAAAAAACGGCAGTCTAGACAGGGATCGGTCGACAAGGAAAGCCTGTTCTGACCTATTCTGTAAACCTCGTTGCACAAGGCATAAGGAATCGGTCAGAAAAGGCTTTCCTTGTTGACCGATCCCTGTCTAGACTGCCATTTTATGCCAGCAAAGTGCCGTGTCGGCAAAAAGCGGCAGCCATTTCTATTCAAATGATGCACAGGATATTTAAATCCCCGCTTGATTTGCAATAGCGATATGCCTAATCTGTATCCCTCTGTCGGCAGAGGGGTGTAGTTTAGACACACCCTCAGAGTCAGGTATGAAGGAGAATCAGATTTTTCTGGAAAGGAGAGTAGTGATAGAAGATTGATGAAAAGTTTTATGGAGAGATTTGAAGGCTGATACAGAGGTTTGGTACATGAAAAAGAGAATATTTCAAGCACAGAGGTAGATAATATGAAAACATTTATACTTTCTTATTTATTTCAAGTTAACTTTCTTTCACAATCTCTGAAGGGAGATTGAGAACATTGCTTCTTCTGAAGGAGCTTGGCTTACTTGTAAAAATTAAACTAATTTTAACATGACTTTTCTCTTAACTATTTGTATTTGTTTTACTGTTCTAGTTTCAGTTGTTTCAACACAAAAAATGATGGCTATTTCAATTATGGATCAATGGAAGCAAAGCTTATATGTGGAAGATTTCCTGGAGAAGTTTGTACCTTTTATTTACAATCAAAAATAATTTTCTTGATGTTTATTTGAATAATGCCTGAATCATAAATTATTATTATTATTAATAATAATAATAATAATAATAGCATAGAAAGGCTTTGTTGTTAGTAGTACAGAGTATATGTGGTTTAATTAACAAACTTCTTGCAGTTTATTTTTATTTACCTGAGATTTTAGATAAATGTTGCACTGCATTTACATGGAACATTTTTTGCTTACTATTTAACTAGAAAAAGTAGTGGAATAATGTGCTGTAAAGTCTGTATTCAGCTAAGCCTTTGAAATCTGTTCATGACCTTAAAAGGGAAGAGTCAGGGTTTTGAATTTTTTTAAAAGCAGTTACAGCCCAGAAAACTAGAATGAACCTATTCAGAAAAAAACATTTTGTAAATCTTTAAAAATATGTCCGGGGGTGGTGGTAGAGCTAAACTTGCATTCTAGAGATATGTACCAGAAATATGCTACTAGTCAAGAAATAGCAATAAAAATGTCTGGCATAGCAACACAGATGTGAAAAACATGTTTTTTTGTTTAAAGGAGTTCCTTTATTGTTTCCATAGGATTTGAAAGGAAAAGTGTGTTTTGCAAAAAAAACAGATAAATGGTGCCTGGTTCTGCTCTCACAGCATTGTAAATCTGAAATAACTCCATGGAAGCCCGTGAAGTTACACCAGTGAAAAATGGTTTAAGTGAGACCAGAATCAACTTGAACAGTTAAAATCTGGCAAAGTTACAATATAATGGGAAATATCAGGCAACCTGAGCTCACTACTCATATCACTTATAATAAAGGGTCCCAGTAAACTTAAAATCACAGTTCTGCCTGATTATGACATACTGACTGTTATTATGAGTACTGGCTACATGTACAATTTGCTCTGAGATCAATCCAAGAGTAGTTGATTCAGCAGGTCTAGTGAAGACCTGCCAAACCGACCGCAGATCACTCTGTAGTCAACTACTGTACTCTACCCCTGATGAGAAGGGAAAGGTAAGTCAACAGAAGAGTTTCTCCTGTTGGCTCACCACTGTGTAACCCCCACAGTAACTCAATCTAAGGTACATCAACTCCAGCTATGTTATTCACGTAGCTGGTATTTCATACCTTAGGTCGACATTCTGCGGTAGTGTACACATAGGCTAAGAGTCATTAGAGGAAAAGTATTTCTCAGTTTTTCAGTTTCTTTACTTTGGGAACTTGAGAACGTTTTGTATATAGTAAGCTTCCCTTTTTCCTCTGTATAGCTAGTGTGGCAAAGCCCTGGCTGTGTCCCGAGGGTCTTGCGCTTCTGGGGGATAGTGTTTGTCGTGGAGGCTGGCTGTGAATTTCCACACAAGCCTCTTCTTTTCTAAAGGCAAGGGTTATAGCCTACTGGCCCACACTCACCATAGGGTAGTCCACGGTTTGCAGTGAAAACCCCTCTGTGACGGTTCCTAGTCTGGGCGCGAGCACGTGACCCTCCCCCAGAGGGGTCACGGCCCTGCGAGC
>JANRFK010004149.1:110439036-110452241 GCA_030068395.1 Apalone spinifera | reverse complement strand
CTTGCGGGGGGGCCCCCCCCGCCTTCGCTGCCCTCCGCGCCGCCCTCTCCGCTGCGGCGGGCGGAGCTGCCGCGGTTCCCTGGGCGGCGGGAGTGCGGGCCGCCGCCGGCCCGTCACAGGCTCATACAGGAAAACCCCACAGAATAAGATCTGCTGGTCATGTAACTGCAAAAAAAAACCCCAAACCCATGTTGGCACCGAACTCTCCGGCACCACAGGAACCAGTGTCCATCCGTCACCATCCTGCTGCATGCACACAAGAATGCAATCCACCAGTGCCACATATGGAACCGAGATCTAGATATTCGTATACATCCTCTTTTAGGCACCGCTCCCAATCCCATGTCTCATTGCATGGCTCTTTTCCCCTGCCGTGGTCACCAGTACTATCACTGTAGCAACTATGAAGGGGATCGTCGGAGTGTATTTTCATCACAGCACTTTTCTCCAACCAGAATGCATTCACCCTATGGTATATGCTAGGAATGCTTACTACGGATTAATTTACTAGTCAAGTAGTCAATGAAATTTCTAGTCGATAAGCACTTCCACATTCTGCCTTTGAAATATACAAGAGCCCCAGCGGGGGCTTTTGTGCATTTCAAAGTTGGAATGCCATGTGGAGCCCAGGGCCAGTGGGAAGTCCTACTGATTCTGAGCTCCACATGGGTGCTTCTGCTTTGAAATGAACAAGAGCTTCCACTGGGGACTCTTGTACATTTCAAAGTTGGCATGCTGCATGGAGCTCAGGGTCAGCTGGAAAGTCCACAGCTGATTCCTGATTCCACCCGGCATTTCAAAGTGGCAACACTGCACTGAGCCCGGGGTCAGCTGGGGAGTCCCCTGCTCATCCCGGGCTCTGTGCAGTGCTGCCACTTTTAAGTACCCTCCTCTTCCCTCTCCCCCTCTCTGATAGAGCCAGTAAAGGAGGTGGTGACTAGTCGACTATCCTGTTGACTAGTCCTTTACATCCCTTTACATCTCTGGCAGACACTAGCCATGCTATCCCCACCAACCCCCATGGTACCCAAACTGGTCCTATCATCCACATCATCTACCCCACTGGTCTCCATACCGTCATTGTGCATCCACCTGGCACTGACCTACTGCATCATCAATACCGGCCTACAGGTCAATACCACCTTCAAACCCTCACACCTCCCCCTCCCAAATGATTGCTATGGACACAGAGGAAGGACAAATCATCAGCGACCTGGACACCAACCACACTGAGGTGTGGCCAACGGACAAATCATCCTCAATCACCCTTATACCTGAGGATCTGTCACCAACTGGTGACATGAAGCAATTCCAGGATTTGTTTAGAAGGGTTGCTACTAAGGAAGAAGTCGTGTTATCAGAGGTGCTGGAAAAACAGCACAAACTGTTGAAAAGCCTTCACCCTTCCACTAAGTCAAGGACTGCACTACCTTTAGACGGGGCAATTCTAGAAGCAGCAGACAAGGTCTAGCAAACACCTGCTACAGCCCCGCCAACCAACATGAGAGCAGACAAGAATTATTTTGTCCCCTCTAAAAAGGAATTAACTTTTTATTCCTCCATCCTCAATCAAATTCTCTAGTGGTTGATGTGGCACACAACAGATATAAGATGCCATAATACAGACCTGCTGTGCAAGACAAGGATCATAAGCGCTTAGATCTGTTTGGCAAGAAAATGAACTCCTCCTCAACCATTGCCTTTCTAATATGCCATATTCTATCATCATTTGTGCTCCTTTTACAACCAGTGGGCAGCAATTACCATGGACCACTTGCCTCGCCCCATGTGTCCTAGAGATTATCAAATGCAGATACTCCATTCTCCTCCTTTCAGTTCCATCAACCTCTCTGCTCTCCCCGTCCCTCTTCAGGGACCCCCTCAAGAGCTGTTACTCCACAAAGAGGTACACTACCTCCTACATATAGGAGCTATAGAGAGGGTACCCAAACAATATCAGGGCAGGGGATTTTACTCAAATTATTCCTCATGGGGAAAAGGACAGGTGGATGGAGACCCATCCTCAGCCTCTGCCATCTAAAGAAATACCTCTGCAAACAATGATTCAAGATGGTCACATTCACGGCAATTAACCCAGCACTGGACGAGTGAGACTGGTTTGCAGTCCTCAACCTTCAAGATGCGTACTTTCCTATAACCATTCACCCAGCGCACAGGCGCTTTCTCCATTTCACAGTGGCTTTGGACCACTTCCAGCACAGAGTTCAGCCTTTCAGCCTCTTATCTGCCCCCAGACTCTTTTCCAAAACCCTGATGATAGCAGCAGTGTATCTTCATGGCAAAGGAATCATGATATTTCCATACCCAGATAATAGTCTCATTTGCAGCCCTTCACAGCATGACACAAGAGAGATGATCCTCTTCACCAAGACCTTCTTCAAATCTCTAGGCTTTAGCAACAACAAGCAGAGGTCTACTCTCTGCCTGACCCAATCCTTGGAGTTCATTGGAGCACGCCTTGATTCTACTACAGCTCGTACATATCTGCCAGTTCAACAATTCGAAGCAATAAAAACTTTTATTTCAACCATGAAATTGAGCCCCATGATCCCTATACTCACCTATCTTCAGCTTATGCAGGCTTGGGCAAAATAAGGCCCATTGGCCAGATCCGGCTTACCAACCCACCAGATCCAGCCTGCGGACATCATGGAGAGCCCCAGGCAGGCTCCCCACTTGCCTCGCCCCATCCACACACCAATGTAGGTATGGGGTGGTTTCACTTTAAAAAACTGAGCCTGGAGGGGAGCAGGGAAAGCTTTAGAAACTGCTCCCACCCCCAGCACAATCCCATTGGCTGGCTTTGTAGTTAATCACAGAGTACATGGCTGCAGCCTGTGGGTGGCCGGGGCAGGCAGGGAGGCTGATGCAGAAATGAGCTGCTGGCTGGTAAGTCTCCTGACCAGACACTGCCTCTGGTACCCCAGCCCCTCTCTTCCCCAACTCTCTGCCCTCTCACTCCTGCCCCCTTACTCCATATACCCAAATCCTCTGTCTCCTTCCTGCACCCATACCTCCTCCCAGATCCAGGACCCCAATACCCTGCCCCAGATCACAATCCCCTCCTGCCCTAGCTCACAACCCAAACACCTGCACCCCAGTCCAGTGCCCCAGGTCATAGAATCATAGAACCACAGAGCTGGAAGAGACCTCAGAAGGTCATCAAGTCCAGCCCCCTGCTCTAGGCAGGACCAATCCCAACTAAATCAACCCAGCCAGGGCTTTGTCAAGCCGAGACTTAAACACCTCTAGGGTCTACCTCTAGTAGACTCCACTACTTACCTAGGTAACCCATTCCAGTGCTTCACCACTCTTCTAGTGAAATAGTTTTTCCTAATATCCAACCTGGACCTCTCCCACCACAACTTGAGACCATTGCTCCTTGTTCTGCCATCTGTCACTACTGAGAACAGCTCTCTCCAGCCTCTTTGGAACCTCCCTTCAGGAAATAGAAGGCTACTATCAAATCCCCCCTCACTCTTCGCTTCTGCAGACTAAACAGACCCAACTCCCTCAGCCTCTCCTCGTAAGTCATATGCTCTAGCCCCCTAATCATTTTGGTTGCCCTCCGCTGGATCCTCTCCAATGTGTCCACATCCTTTCTGTAGTGGGGGGTCAAGAACTGGACACAGTACTCCAGATGTGGCCTCACCAGAGCCGAATAAAGAGGAATAATCACACCTGTGGATCTGCTGGCAATGCTCCTCTTAATGCAACCTAATATGCCACTAGCCTTCTTGGCTACAAGGGCACACTTTTGATTCATATCCAGCTTCTCATCCACTGTAACCCCCAGGTCCTTTTCTGCAGAACTGCTACTTAGCTGGTTGGTCCCCAGCCTGTAACAATGCTTGGGATTCTTCCGTCCCAAGTGTAGGACTCTACACTTGTCCTTGTTGAACCTCATTAGATTTCTTGTGGCCCAATCCTTCAATTTGTCTAAGTCACTCTGGACCCTATCTCTGCCCTCAAGTTTATCTACCTCTCCCCCTACTTTAGTGTCATCTGCAAACTTGCTGAGGGTGCAATCCATTCCCTCATCCAGGTCATTAATAAAGATATTGAACAAAACCAGTCCTAGAACCAAACCTTGGGGCATGCCGCTAGAAACCGACTGCTATCCTGACACCGAGCCATTGATCACTATCCACTGGGCCTGGCCTTCTAGCCATCTTTCTATCCATCTTACTGTCCATTTATCTAATCCACATTCCCTTAACTTGCTGGCAAGAATATTGTGGGAAACCGTATCGAAAACCTTGCTAAAGTCAAGGTATATCACATCCACTGACTTTCCCATGTCCACAGAGCCAGTTATCTCATCATAGAAGCTAATCAGATTGGTCAGGCACAACTTGCCCTTCATGAATCCATGCTGACTATTCCTAATCACTTTCCTGTCTTCCAAGTGCCTCAAAATGGATTCCTTAAGGATCCCTTCCATGATTTTTCCAGGAACCAAGGTAAGACTGACCGGCCTATAGTTCTCTAGATCGTCCTTCTTCCCTTTTTTGATGTGGATCTTGTGGAAAATAAAGCCTTTTCCGAAAAGATACCTTATTCCCTTTAAAAAAAAGACTGGCGCTTTTTTCTGACAAAGCTCCAAGTCGGAAAAAAGCGGCAGCTATGTTTATGCAAATGAAGCGGGGGGGATTTAAATCCCCGCTTCATTTGCAATTGCAATGTGTCTAATTTGCATCCCTTTTACGGAAAAGGGATGCAATCTAGACGCAGCCTTTGTGAAAATATTCATATTGATAGAGAATAAATGCTGCAAATTTCAGCTCTCTAGTTAAAAATTGAGTATTTGTAAGCAACTTATGTGTCCTTCAATATAGGTAGCTCCATATATACAGCCCCATCTCAATAAAGCAATGTTAAATGTGCTTATATCCATCTCTGTTTAGTTAAACAGCTGAGCACATGCATAATTATTAAATGATAATGAGGTTATTGAAGCTAAAAAGCAAATATGCTAATGAAAATTATTAGCATGCATTAATGTAATTAAATATTAAGACTAATTGAACTTGAAGCCATTTCTCATACCTTTGTAGCCCTTTAGCATCATTTGATGAAAACAGACCGTTAAAGAATAACTACATCAGGATTATAAATGCAGCATTGGTATGCAAATTGAGGGCTCAGTTATGCCTTTTTGGCATAGCCTTGTTTTAGAGCAGTGTTTCTTAAACTTTTTAAGACTGAGAAACACCAAACAATAATATTTTATGAGGAACACCAAGGATTTTTTGTTGAGGAAAAAAAAGGTTGGGGGGGAATTTTGGGCAGGGGGGGGAATTATTGAGGGGAAAAAAGGGTTGGGTGGAAAGTTATTGAGGGGGAGAAAAGGGTCAGGGGGAAGTTATTGAGCAAAAAAAAAGGTCACCTTCCCCTTTAAGGGCAGCCATTTTGAATTTTGTTGTTCTCCACGGCACACCGGTGTGCCACAGAACAAAGTTTAAGAAACATTGTTTTAGAGTATGTGGTGTTCTCTGGATGTTTCCTTGGAATTCATATTCTATTTGTATATTAAGCAAGAAAAAGATTAATAAGAAATATTGCATTGGTGCAGAAGTCAGATTAATGTTCCGAAGGTGCAGTTTTAACTTTCTGAATAACTTTTGAGTGCTTCATTTCTCAATCTTAATTTGCACACATATTTAATTTGATACCATCTACATGTTTTGTTAGTCTTTAAGGTGCTATTAGTCTGTTGTTGTTTTTTAAGTTTTTCCTGGTACAAACTAACTCATCTACCCCTCTCAAGCTTCTGTGCACTTTGTAGTCATCCCTAGCAGCTTTCATAGCCATTTTTAACAGCCATCTTTCAGGCTCAGTGAACTTCCCTTACTAAGGTGTTACTTATTGAAATGGTGAAATACTTATGTAAATATTTTTGTATAGTCTACAAACTGCACAATTTTGGCAACACTCACGGTATCCCTGTATAGGGGAGGGAGTCCTTTAATGGCTGAGGGAAAATAGAATGTCTAGGAATGTTCTAATGTGAAAATGCAAAACTGACATTTTAAAATGTTAAGAACTTTAAAGTTACTGAAAGTGATTTCCTTCTTATGTTTCACTCAGATCTAAAAGACATGCTGAATTTGGAGCTAAAGGGTCCCCTTGTGGTCCATGCTAGAGCTGCTTTGTGCCTTTCTGCAAGTGGAAAGCATCCCTAAACTTGTCAGAACTTTCTTTTCTTTAGAAATACTGTGTTGTTATACTCCAGAGGCTGGTTGGCTGCCTCCCAGCAAGCTTGTCTTTGATCTGTGGGCAATCACAATCCTCATACAAGCTGTTGGGCATGCTGGCTCCCTTCCTTCCCTTCAGGCTCCAAGGAAAGAAGTTAGGTGCCTCTTTGTTTTAGTAATAGATGAAACCTTGGAAGCCACTGCCCAAGAGAGAATGCAAAGACAGGGAGTGAGAATTGATATGATTGTAGCTATGAGCATGTTTCTGGGTATGTCTATACTACAATAAAACACCAGCAGCTGGCCCACGTCAGCTGACTGGGACTCATGGAGCTTGAACTGTGGGTCTAAAATTGCAATATAGATACTTGGATTGGGGTCCCAGCTCTGGTACTCTCCCTGTCATGAGATGTCAGAGAGGAGCCCAAATGTCTACATTGCAGTTTTATAGCCCCAAAGCGGGAGCTGTGGTTGTTTTATTGCAGTGTAAACAAACCCAGTGTGAGTTGAGGCAGACAGCCAAGAACACAACATTGAGAAAGCTAAGAGAGAAACAGAGATTTTTCTGGACAGCACGCTGGCTGGAAAGAGGCTTAGAATTCTAAGTAAGGAAATTGCCTCTAGTTGTTTGATTCATATTGTGGTCAGGGATACAGGGCTGTGTCTATTATTTGTAAATAAACAGAATTGCATCAAAGAAAATATAGTGCTAGGTGCTCAGGTCAAAAAGTGTAAGTGTATGAATGAAAAGGGACCCATTCAAATGGCTAAGATCCATAATTCAAATTATCTTAAAATGGTTATAGCTGATGTTCTGTACTTCACTGTTTTAAATATTTTCTTGATTTTAAATAAATCCATGGCTGTAGCCAAATGTTAAGAGTGGGAGGCATAAATTTTATGTTATATCTATATATCTACTATATATCTGAGAGAGTTTGTCTGTCTGTGCATCTGTCTATTTGTTCAAATACTTCTTCTAAAGGATAAGAGCTAGGACCACCAAATTTGGTATTCAGCTTCCTGGTATCATAATTTAAAGTAAGATAAGGGTTTGGTTGTGCCAGAAAATGGTATGTGCCTAGAATGGGATTGCGTCTCATAAAACCATATAGAAAAGAGACAGAATCACCAGGCAGCTAAAAGGGAGGGGCTGCCTGGGGGTTCATCTCCCCCCTTCCAGGACTACTCAAGCCCGAAACCTCCCACCTTCCAGGCACCCTTTAGGGAAGGAAGAGAGGGCTGAAACTGCCCCCCCCCCAATTTGCATGGTGACATTGCTGGATGTTCTCCTTTGTCAAGAAGCCAGGGGAAAATGCACAGTTTGCAGCATTCCTCATTCTGGCTGGAGAGCACTGGGGGGAGATGAACCTGGACCTGCCCCAGCTGGGAGACATGCACCCCTTCCCTAGTTGTGCCTGCTGGAGCTTCAGCAGCCAAAGGGAGGCACTTTTCACCTAGCCCAGAACAATGACTTCAGTGAAGAAAAATATTGAAATAAGGTCCCATGCAACATCTGGTCAATCTTCTAGTACATTATACTGTAGAGATGAAGAACATAAGAGTACTTCATTCCCAGCAAAGGGAATAGACTTAGCCAGACACTGGACTCATTTATATGTATAAATTACCCAACAAAACCCTATTTGTAGTTTATCTAGTATAATTGATGGCACTGGTACGCAAATGAGGACGTGAATAGAGATCTTGTTAATATAGTCTTCTTTAAAAAAATCCAGGGGGCTGGGAAATCAGTGCTTGCCAAATGAAACGTAAAAAAGGTTGTTTTAAGATCCTAAAAGAGCTTTACAAACAATGAACATTTAAAATCAAATTTAAAAATTGTTATATTTAAAATAGCTATCCTTTTACACAATTTTAACTGTTTAGATTTTTTAATCCTTTTTAAAATTTCTTGCTTTTGCATAATTATTTTTCTCGTCTTCAAGATTTATATATTGCAGATGAACTTATTTTTATTGATCATTTGGAAGAATATCGTAAACAGCTACCTACTCTGCATACTCTCTTGGGCAGACTAAAAATTTTCTTAGTGAAGGATCCCCTCTTAAATTGTAAAGGACAGACTTTGACAGAAGACAACCTTTTCAGGTACTTACATAGTTGTTATATATTTTTGTACACAAAACCTCTTCCCCTTGTAGGTATCTGGATCGTAAGTATGATTACCATTTTAACATCTTAATTCCTAATATTTCATTATGAAATTTGTTCAGCTATGATTTCTTTATACTTGCAATTAAATAAGATATTTAATTGGTTTTAAAACTTAATCTCTTTGCGGGAGTCCAGGGGTGAAATAGTGGCTCTAGTGAAGTCAATGGAAAACTGAATTAAGTGGAAATGGAAATTCATCCCAGCAGTGAAGTCTACAGGGAAAGACTCTTTAGTTTTGTGTCCTGAGACTGTTCTCTGGTTATAAATATTCAGGCCAGGTCTATATTAGACTTGGAAGTTTGACTTAAGGCACGCAACTACAGCTAAGTAAATAACATAGCTGGAGTCAACATACCATAAGCTGAGCTTGGCACCATCTTCACAATGGGAGATCAATAGGAGCAAATGCTTCAGTTGGCTTCCCTTGATCCTCACAACTGCAAAGATTACCAGTGCCGACCAGGGGCACCTTCACTCTTTACTAGATCCAGTAAATCAAACTTCAGAAGATCGATTGCAGACACAGCAAGTGGAGGCATGGGCTCATTTACTTCCTCCATGCCCACCTCCATTTTACTGGATCTTAATCAAGAAAGGTGTCCTTTTTTCAAATGTTTGAGCAAAGTATTTGTTTTTAATGTAGTGAGAAATACGTTTGCATTATACTGACTAAATTTTGTCATGAATTACACCGTGCAGCAGTATTCCATGTAATTTCCATTGAAATTAGTGGGGTTCACCATCACATAGGCAAGTCAGGACAAAATGTGACTCCATAGGTGCCGACTGCTGTGCCTCTGCCTTTGAAATGTACAAGAAGTAGTGCTTCAAATGGCCATAGAGATCCATCTATGCACTACTCATCACAGAATTAGGACCAAGGTGATGAAAAGCATTTTCTCTTCTATTTACATCATCTGTCAGTAGGCACCAGCTCATGATTTGGGCTTTAGTGATTTATACTTCTAAACCAAAGTTATTATTTCTAGGAGGTAATAGTGGTGCTTCAGTATTAGTGTGGAAGTGTACTTCCTGAACAATGCTGCCTTTCACAGCCATAAAGCCTTTAAAGACATGGGAGGTCAAGGCACTGGGAAAGTGACTGCATTCTCTTTGACTTCCATTGCTCCTTCATCTCTGGTCTGATTTATTTCATTGCATTAATACATACACAGTGCTTCACAGAAAGAAAAATAAATGTTTATAAAAACTGAAGGATTCAAGCATTTTGATTTGTACTAAATCATAGAAGCTCTTACTATATTAGAAAAATGTATTTTGGTAAGGAAATGAGATTCTACAATTCTTCAGCAGAAAGCAATTTCAAATGAAATTGAATGTTATGACAACGATTAATTCTAAAACTGATCTACCATAAAAATATGCAGAGATCTTATAAATTATTTTTTTCTCTTCTGTACATAAATTAGCAATTAGTAGAGAGTATGATGAAAAGGCATTTCAGGTTAATGTTCACATTATAGCATGCCTTAGAATTGTTTTTCTAGAAAATGGTAGGTTTTTAATAATTTTTCCTGACATGTATCAAGGTTACTAGTCAAACTTTGTATTACAAATATAAAATAACAAACTAAAGAGAAGTCACTTATGCTATTTTCCTGATCTTTTATAGGGAATGTTTGACTTTCCAAAACAATTCAGAGACATATGAAAAAGAACCACGTGAAGTCAAGGAAATTTTTTGTCAAATGTCTTTAAAGGATGAGGAGGTATTATAAATAAGTTTTATCCCACTGATTTTAGTGACTGTTGCCTAATACACTTACCAATATATTTAACTGTCTTCTGACTTAAAAGTGACCTTTAAGTCACTTTAACAGAATTCCCTGAATTATTGCAAAATGTGCCAAATGCCTCCTTTAAGCCAAGATAAAAAGAGTATTAGTTTAAACTGGGTTTTTTATTTTCTTGGAGGCCTGTAGTGAGAAGCCCCACTTGGGTTGTCTATATTTATGCTGTGATCAGATGCATGACTACATACTAGGTTGGTGACATTAGATCAAAAATGGAAACTAAGTAGAGCGAGGGTCTACCCTTTGTGTGGTGTGGGAAAGGATGCACATGGAAGGGAAAGAGAAGATTCAAGTAAGTGCCCTTTTTACTATTATGCTTAATTTTGCATCACTTTAAAATAATACTTCTTCGACTGCTGGTTAATGTGCATTCCACTCAGGTATCCATGCGCTCATGTGCATGGTAGCCAGAAGATTTTTCCCCTAGCAGCAGCTTCCTGTAGGTAGGTCTAGGCATCCCCTGGAGTTATGCCTGCATTGTGCCCAGTATAGAGCCCTGCCGACCCACCCCCTTCCCCCTTCTCCGTTCCTTCAAGTTGACTCCTGCCCACAGGGAAAGATTGCCAAGTCCAGCCTCACCAGAACCTACCCATGAGTTCCACCTCCCCTTGACTCCAGAGATTTCAGTGTAGCTCCAGAGCTGCTCCGCCTCTTGGCACTGTTCTCTCTTCCCAGGGGGAATTCGTGTCTTTGAGGGGAAAGCTGACTATGGTGCTGGGATAGGCCCAGCATCTTCACCAGTCCTTAAGTCCTCGGTGCCAACAGTCAGTGCCTAAAAATACCACTCCTGTGAGATCTTTCCTGGATACTTCAGAGTCTGAGGTCCTGCAGCAGTAGGAGCAGAAGCTCTTCATCGACCCAGGACCATCACCGTTACCCAGTACCATGGCCAGCACAATGGCAGCCTACTGCACAGTGGCCCTTTTGGACTTCCTGGTCTTTTTATCAAAGCAAAGGTCATATCAGCCATGTTCATGCCCCCTTCAGCACCACCAGCTCTGCCTGATGCCAGCATACTAATGCTTTTAGCACTGATACAGTTGACACCAACTCTGTTCCTGTTTGTCTTTGCACCGTCCCCAGCTCCATCATCGGCACTGATGATGGCTTGAGCACTGATAACAGTTCTGACACCGCCAACGCCGTGGCATCGATCATCAATTCAACGTCACGCGCAACTTCGGCACCAGCAGTTTCCACACCGGTTTATGTGTCCCAGCACAGAAAGGCACAGTACCATTTAGTACTTACGAGACTCAGATGTGTTGGGACCCCATGGGTGTAGAGGGCAACGAGCAGCCAGTGATTGGGATTCCTTCACCAGAGAAGGCACTGGCAGACATGACCACCACTCCACCCTTGGAGGATAAGAGTCCTACAGCAACTGTTGTGGTGGATTGCCCAGGACCTGGGCATTCAGACAGAGGAAGTTGTGGAGGCTGGAGACCCAGTAGTGGACATGCTTTCCCCTTCTGCTCCTGCTCACATGGCTTTGTCCCTCATTAAGACTATCTGGCTGGTGAGTCTTGCCCACATGCTCAGGGTTCAGCTGATCTCCATATTGGGGATCGGGAAGGAATTTTCCTCCAGGGTAGATTGGCAGAGGCCCTGGAGGTTTTTTGCCTTCCTCTGTAGCATGGGGCACAGATCACAGCTGGAGGATTCTCAGCATCTTGGGGTCTTTAAACTATTTGAAGGCTTCAATATCTGAGATATAGGTGAGAGGATTATTCCAGGAGTGGGTGGGTGAGATTCTGTGGCCTGCATTGGCAGGGAGTCAGACTAGATGATCATGATGGTCCCTTCTGACCTTAAAGTCTATGAGTCTGTATCGGCATTCCACTTGGGTGCACAGGGGCACTTGGTTTTTGTGAACCCCATGGTAAATTGATTCTTAAAAGGCCTTGATAGACTCTCCCCTCAGGTATGCCAACCCTGTCCCTTCCTGGGACATCAACCTAATCCTTTCCAGACTGTTGAGACTGCCATTTGAACCATCAGTCTGCATGCTGCTATAGCTCTCTTACAAAGTGGCGTTCCTGGTGGCAATAACTTTGCCCAGGAGGGTCTCTGAGCTCACGGTACTGACGTTAGAGACCCTCTATACTATATTCTATAAAGACAAAATGCAGCTCTGATCCCATCCTGCTTTTCTCCTGAAGGTGGTGCCACAATTCCACATCAACCAGGACATCTTCCTACAAGTATTCTACCCGAAGCCACATGTTAGCGGCCAAGAACAGACACTTCATTCTCTGGATTCCGCACTATGCTAACCTTTTACATTGAAACAACAAAACTGATCAGAAAGTCATTTCATGTATTCATTTAGCCATGGCAGAAGGAAAGGTCAATCTGTATCCTCTCAGGGCATCTCATCTTGGATAGTGTCCTGCATCTGTGAATGTTACAGTCTTGAAGGAGTGCCTGCACCTCCATTCACTTCACGCTCCAGCAGGATGCAGGCCTCTTCCACCACATTTCTTGCACAGATCCCTACTCAGAAAATCTGTAGGACAGCAACCTGGCCTTCCATTCACACCTTCTCTTCGCACTATGAGATCACCCATCAGTCCAAGGATGATGTCGCATTTGCACAATCAGTGTTCCAGTCAGTGGAAGACTCTGAGCCTGCCACCTGAACTTGGGCTTATGAGTCACCTGACTGGAATGCACATGAACAAGCACTCAACAAATAAAAAACCATTACTTACCTTCTCGTGACTTTTGTTTTTTTAATTGTGTGGTTCATGTCCATTCTTATACCTACCACTCTGCCCTCTGTCAGAGTAGCCACAAGAGGGACTGAGGAGGGCACAGGTTGGCAGTTTCAGTTTCAGTAGCGGCTGAATCGGGTTGCCTGAGCAGAGTAGGTCCCTGAATCGGGTTGCCTGAGCTCTGCCTCAGGCTTCCTTGAGTCAGCCACTGATCAGTTTCAGCAGTGGCTGACTTGGGGACGCCTGAGCAGAGTAGCTGGGGTGCTGCCCGGTTGGTC
>JANRFK010004149.1:110426514-110437323 GCA_030068395.1 Apalone spinifera | reverse complement strand
CGCAAAAGCCTCTTGCGCAAAAGCGGCTGCTAATTAATTATGCAAATGAAGCACGGCAATATTCCACACTGCGCTTCATTTGCATAAGCTTTTCCAGAAGAAGGCTACAGTGATGCTGTAGCCTAAGAGATGGGCTGGGCTCCACATCCCTCTGGATCTGACCCATGACCCCAGTGCTCGATGGCACAGAAACCCACCATTTCTTGATTGGGGGGAAGAGAACTAGGCCAGCTTCTCACAGAGCAACCCCCAGCACTTGACCAGTGATCTATTTCCTCCCCACCTTCCAAATATACCCTATGGGACTAGACATCCTCAGTCTCACACTGTGGACAGAAAGAACCGGCTGGGTTCCCCTTACCACTACCACCAGAACTCAGTGTGCATCATTTTTTGATTACAGATTTCTCCTCCTGCCAGCTAACCTAGTTAGGCCTTAGTCCTTTTAGCTCCAGTGGTAGAAGCTTGTGTGACAATGCTGAAGGTTCACAAGCGAAATCCTACTTGCAGTATGGAGTTGCTGTAGTTGTATATATTATAGAATTACAAAACCACAAAAATGAAAAGGAATGCATGTAGTTAAAAACTAATATAAATACTACTTTTAAAGAGAGATGATTAGGTTGCAAAGTCAAGGACTTGAAAGTTAGGAAATACTTTATGATTACCTGTGCAATTTAATTTCGATGTATGCATTATAGTACTGTCAAATTACATGCACATTTGCTTTTCTTTTCCCATAGAATCATTGCTTTATTCAGTGCACAGAATTGATTCACAAAGGGATAATATTTATAGTTGTATGAGCAACCATAAATCTGGAATGTCCTAACTTTTCAGTGCTTGACTTTGCAACCTAAACAACATTCTTTAATGCAATTCTCATATGTAATAGTGCATTGTATAATCTACCAAATACAGATAAACTATTTTATTACAATAAACAATAAATATTTGATTATATATATTTGTAAACTAATTGCAATTTTTACAACTGTACATATAAGCAAATAAAAGAAATATCAACATATAAAATCTCTTTAAAAACCTATGGAAGGCCTGAGGTTAGCCTCACAGAACACATTTAAGCAAAAACAAACAAAAAATTAGTAAAATGCCTTCTGCAGTGTTTGTATTTCTATTGCTTCTAGTGGTTCAGATAAAAACACTGCCACCTTAACACAGACCAATATTCTTTGCATATCTATCAAATGTTTAGCATGAACTGAATAAAATGATTGATAGTTTAAACATATATGAAGATAAAGTTATTTATGAACCTGCTGTTTCCCAGTGTTTTCACCATACATCTTATGTCCTTCCACCTCAGAGCAGATCAACCTTTCATCTATCCCTGGATTTGTATCTGCTCTGATTTCGTAAGTCAGTACTGCTATTTTTAGCCCTGGGAAGCTAGGTCAGGATGCCGGAGGAACTTTTCTCTCTTTATCTCAGGGAAGCCCTTTCCCAGGAATTAACAAGATCAGTCTAGGGTTTAGACTGACATTTTAAAGCATTAGCATTTGTCTCTAAATACAAGAACAAATGAATGTTCAGTGAAACTGAAAAGTGAGATACTAAATTGATAAAAGAAATACGTTTTCACACAAAATACAATTAGCCTGTAATACTTACTGTCATGGGATATAATTTAGGCATGATCATAGCATGTTTCCAAAAGGGATTAGATATTTATACAGCTAACAAGAATAGTCAATGTTATAACAGTAATTATAAAAAAAGAGTTTTGGAAGTATCAGAAACCCTTTGGCTTTGAAGGATTAGTGTTGCAGGGTTACTTGTGGCCCTAGCTAATCTGTACAACATGAACAAGTCTATGGTCGAAGTCTCAGCTTGTCTGGTTTATGCTTTTAGGTCGAGAGATCCTCGGTTTGATCCCAGCTTCTGACAATCCAATCATGGGAGTAATGTTTCAAAGTTAGGAAGAAACTTTCCCTAAGGACAGGCTATTCCACATCTAGCTAATGCAGGTTTCTTGCACCTTCTTCTGAAGCAGCTGGCACTAATCATTGGAAGTGACAGGATATGGGATTAGATGGACCACTAGTATGATCACATAGTGTGATTGTTATGGTGTCACAAATATCTTCTGCTGTTTTATATTTATAACTAGTGGTAACTCTAGTACTGGTATTGTTAAATTCAAATGATAATGGGGCATCAGTCAAAATAGACACAAAGAAAACGTTGTTCAAGGAACATCTTTGAGGAAAAAATGAAATAAAATTGATATTATTGTGGTACCTTTTTATCTCTTTTCAGATCTTACTGCAAATATTACAAATGAAATAGAGATTTCAAAATACTGTCCCACGATGGAAGAGGTTTGTGTCAATCAAAGCAAAAATCCACTGGAATACTGTGAGGCAGGTAGGTAGTGGAATATACATAAATCCAGTGCTTGTTTTAAAGAACAATTATTTTTTATTATACATATGCCTAGGACACTTCCTACCCCAAACCACACGCCTGCCCCTCTTCTTCCTGCCCCGCCCCCCCACTCCACCCCTTCCTCCAACCCTTTGGTTCAGGTTCCAACCCTGCTCCAATCCCTACCCCATCTCTTCCTGCCCTTGCTCTGCCTTCTCTCTTCCCCCATTCCTTCCCTTCTCTTAAGCCCCCTCTCCTGAGCAACACTGGAAGCTAGCAGAACCAAGCAGGCTGGGGCCAGATTGCTCCACTTCCTGCCACCACCAATGAGTGCAGGTGTAGGTGTGGGCCCGACCCCTACTGTTGGTGCCAGGCCTCTCTCTAATTCCTTGGGCTACTTTGGCCCCACGCTACCATATTCTCCTGAAGCATGGGGCCTCCCAAAATCTGGGGACTGCGGCAGTTGCCCTGAACTGTCCTATAAATAGGGCAACTCTATCCATATGTATTCCATTCTTTGATGTCCATGCATCCTGTGTGCTCGAGATCAGAAACTGTGGCCAGAGTTCTGACTGCAAAACAGAACTTGCATTTGACTAGCTTTGTTACTAAATAATTTGTTTACTAAAATAAAAATGGCATTGAAAACAAATAAGAAAAATAATCAAAGAAACAAGTCCCTTGTAAGGCAGAAAAATCCATAAGCATGTCTGTAATTCATTTTACTGGGAAAAATAGGACAGTAAATATGACTTAAAAGAGACTGTTTTGACTCTCTAAACTTGTTCAGATAGCTTGCTAAAAATAGAGGGTCTAATCTGGCAAGTGGAATGCCAAATGAATTTGAGTGGGAGTCTTCTGTGACACACATTTACAAGACTATGACTATAAGTAGCACTGAATTTTATTTACATATAAAACAATAATTTACTCTCTCCAAGCTTGACGTATCTGAATTACAAACTTGCTGATTTCACTGTCAATGTGAGTAACATTAGAACCATCACAATTGCAATTTGAAAGCCATTCCATCTAAGCAAGAGCTATGTGACTGAGCCATGGCTGATCAACATTTAATTAAAAACACCCAAAATAATAGTTGATCATTTTAAATTCTGAATGGTTAGCAAGGTATGTAGAGATTCCCAGAATCACATAGGAAAACCACTAAAGACCTGTGAGTTATGCATTATTGTTACCCTTCTTGTCTAGATATAAAGTACCACAATTTGCTCTTTATTGATCAAGTAATAAAACATAATATCTTCATAATAAATTTTAAAAATTAAATTTAGTTGGGGTCAGAGTTTTACATAAATAACAACATTTCTTTCACTTATATTTGTGAAACGTGGTGTCATTTTCTGCAATTCGCAGTTAATTATGCTTTATATCCTTCGTATGAAGTAGAAATGCCACTAACTCCTCCATGCAGACCGCAAAGATCACACGTGAATTTGTTGCGTACAGGACTTCAGGCAGAACCTATTTCTCCTGTTGGTAACAGGTAAGTAAAAATCTAATCAGAATATATAGCTGGTACAATCTCCTCCAAATTAATGCAAAACTGCCATCATTGGATTTTGTTAATTTATGGCCTCGTTTTGTGAGATGCTCACTGCCTACAGTTTTGTCTATTGAGCTCTTTGCCTTGGAAACAGTCCAGGAAGTGCTCCCTATCCGTTGTCTCAGTGCATAGAGACTCAAAAGACCAAGAGAGTTGCTTTAAGACTGTCTTCCTCTATAAAGGCTTAATGTCCTGAAAATGCAGATTCTTCTTCAAGTGGTGTCCCCATGGGTGCTCCACAGTTGGTATCGGGCACCACGGATTGGAGACTTTGAGAGCAGTGATCAAGCAGGCTGCGCATGCATGAGCAGAGAACGGTACTCTTATCTTTGAAGTAGCGCATGAGGTAGCTCCTCCTCAGCACACTCTGCAAGACAAAGCAGAACCACTTCATCAGCGTAGATAGTCCTGAGGCGAGCACAATATATTTCACCACTGCTTGTGCCCTTTCTATGATCAGTGGGCAGAAATAACTACAGATGGGTGGGTCCTAGAAATCGTTAGCTGTGGTTATTCTATCCCCTTCACGGCAGTTCCTTCAACCTCCCCCCATCCTTTCTCTCCCTCTTTAGGGACCTTTCTCACAAGACTCTGCTCTGCCAGAATGTTTTACACCTTCTCAAAATAGGAGCCACAGAGCGGGTCCCCAAAAAATACAAAGGGAGAGGGGTTTATTCGAACTACTTTCTCACCGTAAAGAGAACAGGAGGTTGGAGACCTACCTTGGACCTGCGCCAATTAAACAAATATATTCACAGGCAATGCTTCAAAGTGGTCACACTCACCACAATAATTCGAGCACTGGACAGGGACTGGTTCGCAGCCCTCGACCTTCAAGATGCGTATTTTCACATCACAATAAACCCCCCACACAGGCGCTTCCTACGATTTACGGTAGCCTCAGACCACTTTCAATATAGAGACCTCCCATTCAGACTCTCCTCTGCCCCCAGAGTCTTTTCCAAGACCCTTGCGGTGGCCGCGGCATATCTAAGACGCAATGGGATCACAATATTCCCTTATGTAGATGATTGTCTTATCCAAGATCCCTCAGAATGGACTATCAGAGACATGATCACATTCATGAAGACCATGCTTCAGTCGCTGGGCTTCATTATCAATGAGCAGAAATCCATATTACAATCTTTGGAGTTCATAGGGTCTTGTATAGACTTCACAATAGCTTGAGCCTATCTCCCCATCACTGTTTCGACAATATAAAAAAATCTCATTACGATCATTACCACTAGCCCAATGGTACCCATCATAACGTGCCTCAAACTTATGGGGCACATATGTGGTCCTGTATGCCAGGCTGCGCTTCCGTTGTTTCCAACACTGGATCTCTTCAGTATATATACCAACCAGCCATCAGATCCACAGGCACATTCCCCCAAAAGTCCTCACCTCGCTATGGTGGTGGACACAGGCACACAACCTTCACAACGTGGTGCCTTTCCACCGGGACCAGCCGTGCAAACAAATTAAGACGGACGCCTCACTGATGGGATGGGGTGAACACTTCCAACAACAGTTTGCACAAGGGAAATGGTCCAAAGATGAGTCAAGACTCCACATAAATCTGCTCGAGCTTCGAGCAGTCCACAACGCATGCAAGCACTTCCTCCCTTACATTCAAAGCTCTTCCATGTGTATCCTTACCGACAATATGACAACTATGTTTTACATCAACTGCTGGGGTGTGAGATCCCAGTCGCTAGGCGCAGAGGCAATCAGACTTGGAATTGGTGCATCCATCACAATATTACCATCTTGGCAGAATACCTGCCTGGAGACAAGAACATTATGGTAGATACACTCAGCCGCAACTTCCTCACGGAACACGAGTGGGAACTACATGATCAGATCACCCACAAGCAGTTCCACCGATGGGAGCGACCACAGATAGATCTCTTTGTCACTTGGCAGAACTGCAAATGCCCCCAGTACTGCTTGCATGCAGGTATAGGACGCGGCTCCCTGGACAATGCCATGCTTCTCACTTGAGGGGGTGGTACCTATTATATGCCTTCCCACCCATTCCTTTCATTCCCAGAGTCCCCCAGAAGATACAGATGGATGGGGCCCGAGTGATCTTGATAGCCCCAGTCTGGCTTCGACAGACATGGTTCACATGTCTTTATCACCTGTTTCTATGACCTCCCTACTCAATTCCGAGCTGCTCAGAACTGCTGGCCCAGAACCAGAGGTCAATACTTCGCCGCCAACCACAAATGCTGCACCTGACAGCATGGTATCTATCTGGTTCTCAGAAGCAGAGCAACAGTGCTCCCAACAAGTGAAAATTGTTCTGCTGCATAGCAGGAGACAAACGACATGCAAGACTTACTTATACAAGTGGCACAGGTTTACACAGTGGTGCACACACAGGGCAGTTGAACCATCCAGGGCAACGCTCCACCAAGTGCAGGAGTACATCTGAAACAACAAAATTTGTCAATTTCTTCACTCTGGGTGCACTTGGCCACCGTTATGGCCTTCACCTCCCATTGATGGGTTCTCCATATTTGCACACTCTATCTCTAAAAGATTTTGGAAGGGTCTACAGAGCCTTCACCCACCTCGAAAACCCATTCCCTCCACGTGGGACTTAGAATTGGTCCTATACTCACTCAACCTTTGAACCAATGGCAACTGCACCACTTACTTTTCTTACCATGAAAATGTTGTTCCTTCTGGTGATCACTTCTGCAAGGAGGGTCAGCAAACTCTCAGCTCTCACCTCCATAAGTGACCTTTCACAAGCACAAAGTCATCCTGCTGCCACACCCGTCCTTTTAACCCAAAGTTACTCCAGAATTCCATATCAATGAACCGATAATCCTTCCCAGTTTCTATCCAAAACAACATCGTTCCAGAGAAGAATCCATATTACACACTTTGGATGTCAGAAGGGCAATTGCCTTTTATCTTGATAGGACTCAATCCTTTCGGTCTTCCCAGAGATTGCTGGTTTCCCTGGCCTAAAGATCCAAGGGAAAACCACTGTCTTCCCAGCGCATATCAAAGCTGATAACATCATGCATTACTACATGCTACTTGCTCCAGAATAGGGCATTCCCAATGAGTCCAAAGGCCCACTCTGCCAGAGCTATGGCGACATAAGCTGCTTTCCTAAAGGGATTCTCACTCCGGGAGATACGCAGAGCAGCGACATGGTCATCTAATCACACCTTCATAAAGCATTACGCTATTCCACAATGCTCCACAACAGATACTGGAGTGGCCACTGCGGTCCTCTCCACAATTTGTAGCAATTAATCGAAGTCCACCATCCATCTCAATGGGCACTTCTACACAGTCACCAACAGTGGAGCACCCACACGGACATCACTCGAAAAAGAAAGTGAAGTTACTCACTTTGTGCAGTAATGATTGTTCTTCGGGATGTGTGTCCCTGTGGGTGTTCCACAATCCACCTTCCTCCCTACTTCTTCAGCAATAATAGCAGCCCACGAGGACGTCAAAGAAGAAACAGAGGGAAAAGCGGGCTGCACGTGCTACTCCAAAGGTGGTAATGCTGCTCTCTGCTTGTGCATGCACAGCCTACCTGATACATGCTTGAAAGTCTCCGATCCGTGGCACCAGGACAAGCCTGACACCAACAGTAGAGCACCCACGGGGACACACATCTCAAAGAACAATCGTTACTGCACGAAGTGAGCAGCTTCTCTTTCCTCTTTGGGGAAGTTGAGGGACTCATACTTCAATGATAATGAATCCTTGAAAGTCCTCAGCAGATAAGAATGCCATTAGCACCAGGGCTGTGTGCTGAGAATATCCATGTGGGAGTGGTTCCATGGCTGCTTCTCTATCCAATTTGCTTGAGTAGCCTTCATAGTCTTACTATCCTCCCTCCACATACAAGGACTAAAGCAGGGATCTCAAATTCCTGACCTATGGGCCATCCCTGGTTGGAGGTGTTGCACAATCCAGCCTGGGAATCGCAGCGGGCTGGGCAGGGGCATCCATTCTTATCTTCCAATCCGTAGCAGCATTTACGACCAGGAACTTCAGGCCTTTTTGTATCGGCAGGCCCTGGAGCAGTTGCCCCCTTTGGTGTCCCCCATCTCCTCTCCTGCTCCCAAATGAATCAATAAGAGGAATTAGACATTTGGAGAGAAAGTATTTTTGAAAAATGACTTTTTCTCAATTTATTACCAAAAGAGACTTGATTTGAAAATCTAAAAAGCTATGATCTAAGCTTCTTACCACAGTATTTCTTTTCTTGTTTCTTTGCTTTAGTATTTTGTTTACAGAATCAACTAAGCAGCACTTAGAGCATCTAGTATGGCAGTCAGAAAAATACCAAAATGCTGTGAACTCTCTTTTGCTTGAAGGTAAGGAAGTGTAAATTCCAATATACTGAACTGATATAAAAGAGTTGTATGTTAAACAGTACAACAACCTAGAAATTAATCTGGAAAGTGCTTGAGGAAATATATGCGGATATTTGAGGATACATTTTCAAAATTGATATAAACGAATTTAGAATACAAGGAATGTGTGAGTACAGCTCCTATTTGCATACAAAAAAAGTATTCCTTGTATCTAATTTGGGATGTTTGATCATTTTCCCTTATATAAATCTTCTTATAAGGCTGCTGACTAGTTTGTCTTTTCACAGTCTTTTTACAAGCTCTGTTGAAACATCAATTTTTATTATAGACTAGGTTGTTATCTTGAATTTAAAAAAAAAATCCATATTAATAAATTCCTTAGTGGAATCATATTCATGGAGAGCTAAGTGATAAGTTTCAGTGCCAAACACAAACATTAGGAAGTGGAATATGGAACCCAAAATAACTAAACTATACATTATTTCTGACCCCAGTAGTATATGTTAAGAAACAGCCCCAGAAGACTTCTGTGAGATATAGAATCATAGAATCTTAGAACTGGAAGGGACCGTGAGAGGTCATCGAGTCCAGTCCTCTGCCCAAGCTCCATCTAGACCATCCCTGATAGATGTCTGTCTAACCTGCTCTTAAATATCTCCAGAGATGGAGATTCCATAACCTCTCTTGGCAATTTATTCCATTGTTTAACCATCCTGACAGTTAGGAAGTTTTTCTTATATATGAGTTACGTCCTCATTTGTAAAATAGTCTATTTACTATTTAGAGTTTTCAGATAATGATTATAATAGGTGCTTGTAATTATGAAAGGTAAATTCATAGATATTGAATAAACTCAGATTATTTGTAATCCAGGAAATGTAGATTTATATCAACAAACTGGATTTATAAGTATTTCTGGGAAATTTAACACAAAAAACAAGGTGAAAAAACATACATCTTACAGCTATGTAAATGTTTCTTTCTTTGCTGTTTGATCCAGTGATGATACTGTATTAGAAAGCTATACCAAGGGATAAACATAATCTAAGTCATGAATATTTGGTGTTATTTTGCTGTAAAAAATGTTCTTTTCTCAAGTTTCCATTCCATTAATACTTTATACTAGTTTTGTCTTTTTTTGTAGAGACTCAGACCATTGAACCTATATTTCAACATCATTCAGTTACAGAACTGAAAAAGTTACTGTCCGTCCAGGTGGAAGCTCCAATGTTTAGCCCATTAAAATCAGGCTGGTGGATTGATTCAGGACAAAATCTGGTAATACCAGATTCTTTGGAGCAACTAAGCACTGATTTGGGTAGTGAAAATATCCTGTTTCCTACTAAAGTGGAAGTATTCTCACAAATTAAAGAATTTCAGTTAGAAAGTAAGTATATCTGGTTTTGCTAAACAAGTTAAATGACAAGAATGACATGGAGATCTTCAAAAGAGGAATGAGGCTCAATCATGCAGTTCAGTGACAGATGCTGGCATTATAGCAATTAACAAAGGAATCAGAAAAAATTTCATTCTCAAGAAAAAAAGAACTCAGAAAAGCAAATTAGTTAGCATTATTACTCTGACGTCTGATTAACAAAAAGTTACAACTGAGTTTCATGGATAACAGTATGTGTGTACTTGCATACTTAATTTGCAGTCAGAGTTACCATGATTGTACTTGCAAATTATGGAAGTTGCAAACCCATGTGAGTCATATCAAATCTTTACTGTTTCTAATGAAATAGCTAGCAGGAGAATTTTTGAAAAGCATATAATTTCAAAGTATTATTAATTAATATCTCTGTAATAGTGAATATGTTGATGCAGCAGATTCTTATATCATTCCAGCTTCCAGGATAAGCCAGTGGCACAGGACATGATGTAGTGGACTCATATTCTATTATAGTGAAGATTCATCAGTATACAGTATTATGCGGGCGTTTATTCACTGTGCAGATTTTCAGGGTTGTTTGTGAGCAACTCATATGGAAGAACTCTACTACCTTATTATGGCAGCTCTATAGAGACAGAAAACACTGCAGTGCATTTAGCTAAAGTATTGTTAACATGAATATATAAAGTAAGACAAAGGGTTATGATATTGGTAAATTACAGCTATACAATTTATCAAATCATATTCATTTCCTTATATTAAAAATGTTTTCAATAAGTATAATTACTCATGTTCATAATAAAATTCCTTGCTATTCCACACACAATTTATCATTATGGGGATTTTTAATATGAAGCTATTCCTATTCAATACAAGTATATGTAGTACAGTAAAACTCCACTAGTCTGGCATCCAATGCTCCGGCACTCCTGATGGTCCAGCACCATCAAGAACCCAGAAGTGCTGGGGCAGCTGGACAGGCTTTCCCAACAGCTGAATCGGGGAAGCTGGGAACAGAGCAGCTGGGGTGCTGCCGGGTTGGTCCCTTAGCGCTTCCCCTCGGGGCTGCGGGACCAACCCGGCAGCAGCCCCGCTGC
>JANRFK010004149.1:110408519-110426414 GCA_030068395.1 Apalone spinifera | reverse complement strand
TCCGGCACCCCCTGGGTCCTAAAGGTGCCAGATTATCAGAAGTTTACTGTATATATTTTATTTCTCATGCATCCATATCCTTACAATGTCCCTTCAACTACAGCATGTAATTGGTACAATAAATCCATCATGATACCATCTACATTTTTTGTTAGTCTCTGAGGTACTGCAGAACTATTTGTTGTTTTTTAAGTTAGATCATTCTTGTTTTTTTCCTACACAGCACTCACTGTTCTGTACAGAAGTTATAATTTATAGATTTCATTGCCCAATCCAGTTGATAGGAAATGGGGGTTCAGGAAATTCATAGGATTTTTGTTTTGTTTTAGGTATCATAGCTCTTCCACTTGATGTGTGTGTTGAAGTGTCCTTGTGTTATCCACAATATTTCTATACTTTTGCTGGAGCAGAAGCATGTTCTCTTCTGCACTCTTGATAACATGACTTCTTTAGTCTCTTTCTGACTCTTGAAATGACCAACATCTTGCAACAAAGACTTCTCTTATGTGGCAGGGATAGACAAGACTGGCCCACATAGCCTTTGAATCTGGCTTGCAGCCTGCCTTACCAGGATCCTGAGACAGAAAGCAGCCCCAAGCCATTCAAAATGGCTGGCTGTTCCATGTGTCTCACTATGCTGGGGGGGAGAGGCTTCAAACACTCTGCTCCTGCCCCCATCACAATAGCAGCTAAGAGATTGTGCTTGGGGCAGGGGCAGCGTGTGAAGCCTCCCCCTCACTCCCTGTTCAGAGCCTGCTTCTGGCACCCTGCAAACCCCTCCCTCCTGCCCATTCCCTGCTCTAAGCCATCACCCCCTTCTGTCCCAGTTCACCTCCCAAACCCTCTGCACCCCCACCTTACAATTCCCTTCCAGACCCTGAACCCTCTCCTATACTCCTCTCCTAAGCCAGAATCCTCTCCTTCCCCCATACTCCCTCCTGGACCCTGCTCCCCAATCCTCTGTGCCAGGTCACAACCCCATCCTTCACCCAAACTCCCTCTCAGATCCCACATCCTTTCCTGCACCACAATCCCTTACTCCAGGCTCCTTTCTGCACCCAACTTCCATCCCAGACCCCACACCAAGTGCATGGAAAATTGTGGCCCTTGACCATTTACCAAAATCTTGGAGTGCCCCCTCCATCAAAAATTATTGCTCACCTCTTTACTTGTGTTGTGTATTCTGGCCAGAACAGTAGATTCTATGAGGAGTAATCAAAATTTCAATGGAGAAAACTAATTTTATCTTTCAGAATGGCTTGAAGAGAAGAGCTCCCTTACTAACCAAGGACTACTTTCTGTCAGTGCACATCACTGGGACCAAATAACAAATTCTCATTTCTCACCTGAAAAGAAGACCCCATTCTCACCATTACATTTGAAAGCTAACCCTCATATCACTGTACGTGATTCAAATGCATCTGTTGAACAACTAACAAGACAGGACAAACAGGAAAGTGAAACAGAAGGACCAATGCATTTCTTATATCATGAAAAGAAAAGCAAAGATTTATCTGACTCACTTAATTGTAAAGAAGTATTTTTTAACTCGAACAGCTCAAGAAAAAGCCAGAAAACTTCGCCATTTGAACAGTCTAGACAATGTCATGATGATTCTGACCTGAGCAGTTTTATCATGCTGAGATCTAAACAGGTGTTCATCCAAAATGAGGAAAAAAATAATGTGGATAGGCAGAAAGAGGGTAAGTGAGTCATTCTGTCCTGTAATTTTAGGTCTAATTCTGCTCTCATTCTCTGCTATAAATCAAGTATAACTCCATTTATAATAATTCCTTACATGAGGTGAAATCCTGGTCCCATTGACTTCAGTGGGTCCAGTATTTCATCCATGGTATTTACTTTCTATTCTTTTTAGTAGTTTTCTTAGACTGTGTACATTAAAGTTTGGTTCCACTTTGAGAAGAAGATGTAAAATGGTACCCTCTTACTCAGACTGTCTGCTCCACTTGCATGTTCTGAGTCAAATCTGATGATTTTTGTGAGTTTCTGCTGCTTATGACTCGTTAGCCCTGCAGAGTCAGCACAGTTAAGAGGAAGCTACATTCTATTTCTTCTTATCCCGGCAGAACCATTCTAAGTAGTTACACCGTGCAACCCCCAATGAGGCAATGAAGCTGAATAATTGTCTGTGAAGACAGAACATGGTTTGGAAAATATTTTATCACTGCTGATGTATGGGAAGGAAACCTGTCTTACAGACTGAGTATGCAGGACTGGCACATAGAAAAAAAATATTTACTTATAAATTGACCACCTTTGCTACAGAAATAATTGAAAGATGATGAAATGTTAAGTTGGCTACTTTTCAGAGTAGAATCACACTAACAAATAAAATATTGCAGGCCCAGGTCCTGGTTAGCAAAGCTTCAACACTGATTATGTACCTGTGTATGTACAATGGAAGAGAAGTTTGTAGTATAAACATTATTGCAGCACTAATTTTAATAGCATGAAGTGGTGCTATGATAACAGATTAATAAGGATTTTAATTGTATCCTTGAAAAAAACAATTATTTGCAAGACATTTGAATAAAAATTAAAAAATAAAACCATTTATTACTGCTTTATATTGTTACACACGCAGATCTTGAGAAATTGATAATCCCCCTTCTAGAAGTACCGACTCAAGATATGTGAACTGAGGTCTTTTGTTACCATCTAGTGAACTCTTACTAGAACTGCATCTATGAATGGTACTATGGATAGAGGCTTAGTTAAATATAGTGTAAACAAGTAAACCTCTCTAGTCTGACACTTTCTAGTCCAGCAACATCTATGATTTGGCATGATTTTGGTTTGCCAGATGTCCACTTATGGGTGTGGCCAAGTTTCCCAAGGTTCCATAAAGTTTGTTTACAACCATCAGTCCTGGCTCTCAGTGTTCTGTGCTGTTATTTAGCTCTAATTTACCTAAATGCCTTCTAATAGTTCAGTAAGCAGTAGAAGTGTTGGTAATGCTACTAGATATTATTGACCTCCCATGGTTCAGCAAATTCTGTGGTTCAGTGCCAGACTAGAGATGTTCAACCTGTAAATCTATATAGATATCCTCAAGTGTTGTATGTTAGTAATGACTGATAATAATATTTAGCCTATCAAATCATAGGTAGATGTCAATTCCTTCTACAGTACGATTCCAAATTAACTGAAGGCCTACCTGTCTCCTAATAAGTTAGAGTTTGCCATGCTGTGGGGGCTGATAGCTCCAAATGTGATCAGCAACAGCTGGAGGGAACCTACTGCCTGCTCCTCCTTTTGCAAGGAAGAGGGGAACAGAGATGCTGTGGGACCCTTATGACAGCTTATGACTCTTTATTTGCATGGGGGAAGGAGGGACAAAAAACATAGCAGGGATAGATGCTGAGGTGCAGTTACAAGTGAAGATGGGCAGATTGCATTTGCTCCTTGAATATATCATCCCTAGTATGTTTTTGCCTGTAGATTTGTGCTAGCCGGACAGCTGATGGAGCCAGAGGATTGTGCACTGTAACGAAAAGTGTCCTAATGCAGCTAAATTTGACCTAAGCTTCCAGGGTAGACCAGGCCTTAGTCCAATTGAATTCCTGCCCTCAGATGCTCTTCTACCTAGCAGTTTCCCTGCCTTAATTCTCAAGTAGGAATCTCCCTTTAAACAAACACTAGACAGCTCCCACCAGCATCTCAGTTTTGCCAGGATGTGGATATCCATCAAAGAGGGCAGGTAGCTGATTCCATTCTCATCTGGCAGTACCCACCGACAAACATCATCAGACCAATGTATTGTGTCTGAAGCCAGGAAGTGTGGAAACTTGGAAGAAATAAAGAAGAAATATTTTCACTTTCTTTTTCCAAAGTAAAAAATACAATTATTGTTCTGTGGCACAAGGAGTCTCCAGAATTTGAAATGTTTAGTGAAATGAGTAAAGCAGTGGTGAGCAACTGTGGCCCAAGGGCCACATGTGGCTCATTGGAGATCTATGTGTGGCCCATGAGACATTTTGTTTACTATTGCCCATTCACAGGGGTAGCCAGATTCTGCTGGTTTTCGTCCATGTAGTTTTTTTTCTCCTGGTATTACAAAAGTGGCATGCACATAAAGCAAGGGCATGTGAAGTGAGGTGCGTTCTGATTGCACACAACATTGTGAGAGCTGTGTGCTCCCTCTGCGTCCAATCAAAGTGCTGCTAGAGTTCATTTGGCACACCCTGCAAATTCTAGGTATGCAAGCACTGTTAGCAAAACTATCCTATCCTGGGAGATCATCTTGGTTACAACAATATAGTGGCCCACTGAAATGAAGGAGAGCCACTTGTGTAGCGCACTCGCTAGCCTACGCTGCCCTTCTCTGGACTAGAGGAATGTATTAGAAAATGTACTTATTTTGTGGTCTTGTCTTGTGATAATTTTGTATAATCTATGTTTAATGTTTTAGCGCCAGAAATTAAAGACTGTTCAGAAGTTGTCAAACAAACTGTTTGTAAGACTACATTGACAGAGAAAACAGAACAGGAGAATCAAGGCACCATTTCAGTCAAAATTCAAGCATCGGGTATAGAATTTTGTTTTGAATGGTCTGTTGTTGTTGGGGTTTTTTTTGCAATATTGCAATTATACATTAAGTAATATCTATCCATACAAAAACATTTTATTCTCTCCTGTCTAAGGCTCTTAGCCTGAAAAATTCAATATGGGTGAACCCTTATGCCCATGCAGACTATAATGTAATAGTCCTTATATTTCACCATGATAGTATCATATGTGAAAGAATTAAAAGAGTTTCTCAGTCAAATATAAGCTACATCCAATATTAAAAACTTAAAGACAAATAAAATATTTTTACCAACAATGAAATAATAATACATTGTGATATCTTACTGGAAATATTAAGCACTTTAAAGAGAAAATGATTGATCAATAAATGAATGAATTAATTAAATTATACTGAATACCAAAACCAATATAGCTTCTATCCTCACAAAGAATGCAGAACTGGAGATTATGAGAATGAGCAAGTAGTGCATCTTCAAAGTACTTTATAAATATTAACTAATATTAATACTAACTAATCTGCCTCTTGGAAGGTAGATTAATTAATCCAACAAGAGAGCTGTCTCCTGTCAGCTGAGAGCATCTTTATTAAAATGCTACAGTGGTACAGCTGCATCAGTGCACAGTTTTAAGTGTAGGCCTACCCTTAAAAGGGTTTACAAAAGACCCATCCAAGAGTTATTAAAAATAACAAATATGAAGAAAATTACGTTCATGTTGCAGATTTCTTGAAGAAAATGATGCTTTTGGTTTTACAGGACATTTGAGTACATTTATCTCCAATAGTGGCATATTTAACCAAATCATGTTATCTTTTGTGTTTGTTTGTATTAATCAGAAAGCCAATGCCAGGCATATCGTCTGTTAGAAGCAACAGCCATTCCAGTTCTAAAAGAGTTGGTGCATCTTGGCATACTTGCTTCAGTGAATTGGAGATTTGCCTCTGTTAAATTTGATCACACTAGATTTTTCTTAAAGCAGCAGGAAAAAAAGATCTGTGATATTTTTAAACAAGGTAAAATGCATTGTATTCTTCATCCATAATATTGATGTGATTTTGTTTGTAACATAATGTTCAATAAGTTTGGCCAATTAATCACTAACCTTCAAGCATTTCCCTTCTTAAAGGCTGATGGTAACAGACTTGCTATTATGTTTCTAAAATGTCTCCATTCATACAGTCCGAGTTAGGCTTGTTATTTTTAGTAATTTGAATATCAGAATGCTAAAAAGTATTCAAGTCCAAATCTAAATTTCAAATGCTTTAGAAATGTTGGTCTTTATTAAATATACATTATAGGCAATGTTTAAATGATATTTCCACATATATTATTTTCAGAGAAAAGCACCAGTTAATTGTGTTGTCCTTTTCTTTGTGGTCAGTGGCTATTTCTTATATTATGTTAATACACTGATATTAATAAAAATCTTGTGCAGTAGCCTGTTATAATACAGTAAAACTGTATACAATCTCATCTACATTACAGAATTATACTGCTATAACTACATTGCTTAGGGATGTGAAAAATCTGCACCCTTAAGCAACACTTATACTGACATAATAACTCCCTATATAGACAGCGCTATGGAAGTAGGAGAACTTCTCCCACTGACGTAGCTACCGCCTCTCTGGGAGGTGGATTAATTACACCTTCTGTCAGCTTAGAGCATGGGTTCCTAAACGGGGGCATGAAGAAATTCCGGGGGAAAAGAAGAAATTCCGCGCAAGGCGACCCAGCCCCTCCCCCTCCCATCAAGTTTTGCTGCCCTGGTCAGTTCCTTTTTTTTGCTGTTTGGGGGGGGTGAGAGTTTTTCAGAAATCAAAAAGGGAGCGTGATGCCGAAAAGTTTGGGAACCACTGGCTTAGAGCATTTTCATTGAAGTAGTACATCAATGTAGCTGCATCAGTGCACTTGCACCAATGCAGCATTTTAAGTGCATACTTGTCCTCAGTTGATTCAGTTGCTTATCACTTGAAGTTCAGCTCTATCCCCAATTTTTATAGACCAGTAAGGTCAAGTCTATACTACTCACTTACTGAAAAATCCACACAACAGTGATATAGTAGTAGTGACCTTTATCCCCCCATGTAGATAGCATTATATCATAGTTATCACTTCTGGCAGAAAGGAGTTATGCCAATGGGAGAACTTTCTCCCATCAGCTTAGAGCATCTTTACCAAAGCACTACAGTGGTACAGCTTCCTTGGTACAGCTGCACCAATACAGTGTTTGTAGTGTAGATCTTTCCTAAAATTTTGCAGTGTGTCCTTTGAAATGTAACACTCCAACCAAACTTCTCTCTCCTGCTGGGTTTAGTCACTATGCTGTCTCCTTTCCCATATGTAGATTTCATTACTTTATGTGTAAAAATGGATCTTCATTTTCATTGCTTGATAACTGGGCTGGTCAGGGAAGCAAACACATTAATGTCTCAGGTGGACCTTTTTATCAGCACCCACTGACATGATTCTTTTAAACATACTTCAGTCAGAATTTCAACATATATGCATAACTCTTAATACACATATCACACAAGAATATTAATGATCAGTGAATTAATAGTGGTCAAATGACACCTCACAAAACATGTTTCATACAAAGATTATTACAACCTATGGTTCATCCTAGCCATGATTCTCCCACTTATCGGTTCTGCTTTCTTACTGGTTTGAAATGATATGCTACTATCCACATAACATCTAGAACCATGACCTTACCTGTTTCAGTAAAGAGGTTCCTATAGCTAAAATAGTGGACAGGAACAATCCTTCAGGGCCAGGCTGCCAGATCTTCCCTTTAAAGAAAGGCTGTTCTTTTGTGAAGAGTTGGAGAAGATTCTACTGTCCCCATCTTCTCCAAAGAACTAGTCTGCCCCGAGAATAGCCTCAGAGATAGCTCTCGTCTTGCCCACACAGAAGAGGCAGCAAGCAGCAGAGTGCCCTTTCGAGTTTTAAGAAGGGAGCCTGGTGCTGTGAGGGCCTGTCATGAGGGGAAGGCTGAGAACAACAGTCATGACGGGACCCCAGACAGTGCCCAAGCAATGGGCACTTATAGCAGTATGTTTAGCTAAAATGGTGGGAAAGCTGCAAGTGCTTTCTTGAAAGGAGCTGTATTTGATTTTTCACAAGGTCTATGCCAATAGCTTCTCCTATCCAAAATGTCTGAATAAAGAAAGAATTTATTACTAGGATATTCAAAGTCCCTGCAAATTTATAAAGAGTGGCTAGCAGAGGTCAATGAATCACAGAGACTTTTTATTTTGGACTAAGGGCCAAATCAGAAAACAATCAGACTCCAAATCTACCACCTCAAAGTGGACTAGGCTACTAAGCAGGAAAGCTTACTTTATTATGAGGAAGATGCTGCCAGAAACATTTAAGGCATACTTTGTATGATCATTATGGACAAGAAGTGGGGAATCTTTTTTAATAAGGATTTGTAAGGCAGACAGATATCTGAGCACCAGTTTACACCTTTGCCAAGCATTACAGGAAGGCTGTGCAGGCTTCATAGAAGCAGCTTTTGTGGTGGGTGACTGTCAAATCTTCATTCCTTCTGTACCTTTACATGATATGCTTTGGGAAGTTTCAAGTATTTAGCATAGTACAGAAGATAAAAGAGGCAAATTTTCCTCTCTGTTTATTTTGTCCATTTAAGCTATTATCAGCCCAGATAATTTACCATGAAAAAACATGTCTTTTTAATGGTTCAAGGCAAAAGTAGTCAATAGGCAGATCTCAGGGCAAATATGGACCAACAGATGCTTTTGAACAAACCCTGAAACCTTTTTGTTCACTTAATATAATTATTTTATTTTATTTATTGTATTATTTCTGGAATCTGGATATTTACTATACCTAGACCAAGAAATTTGGGCCTTGGCAAAAAATGATAGAGTAACCCTGGTTCAAGATTTAATGAACATTTCTTTGAAAAATTCAAGTTCAGGCTATCGTATTAAAGTTATTTACTGATTATCAGAGGATGGAGTCTGATTTCTTGGGACCTGCTTTTGAAGTAGTCAATTGCATACTGAAAGATGGTTAGACCTTTCTATATAGAAGCATGATGTTATCAAGAAATTTAGTAATCTGTCTCCATGTGCTGTATGATTTAACTAGACTAGTAAAGAAGAGCTCAAAGAATAAAAATGACCAGGTAGACAAAATTTCTGTTTTCCTCCATATACATTCAGTGTTTTCCTTGATGAGATCCTCAGCAAAGCCACGTTAATATTTATATATAAATATATATACATTTAGGAGACTAATTGTAGGAGACTAATGTTCTGAGATGCCAGGATCCTTTATGGGAATTCATGCATGCAATATACCTTCTGAAGTTTCTATGCAAACCACATATATAATTATTAAATATATATAACTTTAAATATAAAACTTCTTATTTTCTTTGTATAGGCAAAAATAGTGAGAAAGAAATAATGTTATTCAAACATGCTGCTCTGGTGCATCTCTTGGTGACAATTCGAGACCTCCTATTAATGTGTAGCTTGGACACAGCATTAGGTTAGTTTTTAACAATAAAAATGTTTTCTTTTTATTATCATGGTATGCATGTATCCAAAATTCCATTGGATGGCAATCAATATATCATGAAATTCTACACTCCATCTCTCATATTGTATAATTTTTGATAGTGTGATATAACTAAACATTTATCATGCCTTAACTTACTGCTTTCTGAGCGTTGCTGTCTGTCCATTTCTACATACCCGTTAAATGCTGTTTCAGTGCAGATAATATTTCTTTACCATGAATACCTGACACAAAGTTAATACTACCATTTATGGCAATGCACAGACAGGTGAAGAAATTTCTCTGGGACTTGCACCCACTTACATCATATCTGGATTTTGCTCAATCTTCCTGAGCACTGAATTTTGCATGTGAATTTTTGAGTTAGAGGAAAACATATAAAAAGGATGTATCAGCAGACAACTCCCTTTTGACTTTTTGAGACTTTGGGCATTGTTTATTATGCTGTGTGTTTGGAATAATTTATATCTAAGAAATTAGTTTCCCATTTACTCCCTTCAGTCTAAGCCTTCATCTACACTACAGCTGGATCCAGACTCTGAGATCGATCCAGTGGCACTTGAGTTAGTGGTTCTATTTAAGACCTGCCAAATTAACTACAGATCACTCTCCCATCGACCCTGACCCCAGATGACAAGAGTAAGGGAAGTCTATAGGAAAATTTCTCCTATTGACGCCTCACGGTGCAGACCCCATGATACCTTGATTTAAGGTTTGTCGACTCCAACTACATTATTCATGTGGCTGGAGTTGCTTAGTTTAAGTCAATTTATTGTTGTAGTGTAGATGCAACCTAAAAGAGTGGGGTGGATTCAAGCACAGATATGAAATATTATTTAGCACGTTTGAATCCTCTGTAAAGCTACACCCAATACAAAAAGGCTGAATTGTAGCCTTTAAACAGAGATTATTCCATTTTTGGTAATATGTAGATAAGGATCAAGACATAATAGTTCATCTGCTCCTAATTTCACACCTGAAGTCATAATCTCCTGTTTGTCACACATTCATTTCTTATCTACCTATTGTAATTTCACACACAGATTTATCAAAATTTAAAGCATACATGGTTTCTATTATGAAAAATGTATACTCTACAAAACTATGACTTCATGTGGGCATAATAGCAGGAGCAGATTAACTCTTAAAAAGTGAGTGCGTCTTCACTGAAATGTCTCTGTTATAAACGATGGGGAAGAGGAATGCAGAAAATAGAATATAGAAACAAAATTATTTCTACTGAGAATATTTTTTAAAGTTTTCTGTGTGGTGTCAGCATATTTAAAAATGAATGGCAAAAGAAATCTGAAAATTGATCTAAACACAGAAATACTATATGTCTCCACCAGTCAGGCTGTGGTAGCATTCAGCACGTAAATAAGTCAAAGCTAATCATATAGGCTATGTCTATACTATGAGTTTTGCCGAAAGACGCAATGCAAAGTTTTGCCAGAAGACGGATTAGCATTTTCTTGTGCTTCATTTGCATACTCTCTTCCAATCTGTTTTTGCACTAGGGGGGTTTTGCACAAAAACGGATCGATAGAGAGTATTCAAATGAAGCATGAGAAAATGCTAATCCGTGCTTCATTTGCATTGCCTCTTCCGGCAAAACTCGTAGTATAGACGTAGCCATATACTGTGGCAGGGTCAGGCCAGAGAGCTGCTGCAGAGTGGGGAAAAGGCAGCCCCAAAAGGGTAAAGACCTGTAAAGAGAAGCAGAGGGCTGCAGGACAGTTAGATGCAGCTGGGAGGGAGCTGGCTCAGACAGATTGGGGCCAGCTGACTCCTCTGCTGGCTGGCTGAAGGCCTTTAAAAGCCTCAGAAGTTGGAAGCTGGGGGGGCAGGAAGAGTGAGAGGATGGAAGAGAGATGAAGGAGAGACAGAGAGCCAAAGGTTAGAGAGCAATTCATACCAACATTAGAACAGAAACAGCCAGGGAGGGAGTCCCAGATAGCATGGCCGGGCTCTCTAACACAGAGACCTGCTGAAAACTCCAACCTTTGGGGTTGGCAGCAAGAGGCTGGCCCCAGCAGTGGCCTGGGTGAGAGGGGCCCTTGCCATAATACTGATATATTTTATTTATAACACTCAATTTCTTGGCCTGTTTTAGGTTCACTGTTGATAAACAGTATGGCTGCGTCTAGACTGGCATGATTTTGCAGAAATGCTTTTAATGGAAAAGTTTTTCCGTTAAAAGCATTTCCACAAAAGAGCGTCTAGATTGGCACGGGTGCCTTTGCGCAAAAGCATCCGTGGCCAGTCTGGATGCAATTTTGCGCAAGAAAGCCCCAATCGCCATTTTCACCATCGGGGCTTTTTTGCGCAAAACAGTTCTTCCCTGTCTACACTGGCCCTCTTGAGCAAGTATTCTTGCACAAGAGGGCTTATCCCTGAGCGGAAGCATCATAGTATTTGCGCAAGAACACTGACAATCTTACATTAGATCGTTAGTGTTCTTGCACAAATTCAAGCGGCCAGTGTAGACAGCTGGCAAGTTTTTGCGCAGAAGCAGCTGCTTTTGCACAAAATCTTGCCAGTCTAGACTCACCCTTTGCATCACACAGGGATGTTACGGGTAGCAGAAATATCTGAAATAATATGAACCAACTAGGAGGGACTTAGATAAGTCACATTTATCTCATAAGATTACTTTAAAAATAATTTCAAAAGATTAAACTTTGGAAAATGTGGCATAAGAAAAATCCTGATTTAGCTGGAAGCTTCTTGGCAGGCTTAATATAACAGCTCAATTTTCTTGTATCTGAATTTTCAGAATGCTACTTATGATTTTAGGTTTATTTATATGACAACTGTTTCCAAAGTCTGGCTAATGGGAGCATTCTGCACATATTTCTGTCTGTGGCTAAATGTTCAGCTTTCTTTTGCAAGTTGCCTTCACATGTAGCTAAAGTAAATGTGCAGAGTAAATAGAGATCTTGACAATTTTCTTTCTCTTTTTGCCAGTTTTCTTTCTCTTTTTGGAATGTCAGATTTAAATAATTATATCATGCTTTGTTTTTTAAACAGGATATTTATCCAAGGCAAAGGATATCTACACAAGCATCTTAGGTTCTTCTTTGGATAATATTTGGAGGCAGCTGACGATTGTACAGTGTAGCAGCCAGAAAAAGCATGAAACCAGCCCCAAAATAACAGAACTTCACTGTCAGATGTTAAAGTGGGTGCAGAGTAATACAGAAGAACAGAATCATAAGGTTAACAATTTAAGCAAGTTCTTTAAACAAACAAAACTACTTTAGAACAATACTTATAAAACCACTTTACTTAAATAAAAGTGGGCTTATGATAGGAAATGTTGTATTTGACTCTCCAGTTAAGAATGCTTATGAGTAAAGGATAGTGTGAAGCTACCCCACCTCAACAATAGCCCAGAGAATTCTCTGCAGGCTCCCCACTTGCTCCAAGCCTGTTACTAGGCACAGATTTGTTGGTTAGTATCTTTGCAGTGGTGGGCGGCAGAGCCAAGGTGTTAATTACTGTGCACATCTACCTGTGTACAGGTTCATCAATTAATATGGGCATGCAATTAGTCATTTAATTGTACTGAAATTGCAGTTGCACCAATAGGAAACAAGGACCCCACATGAACCCAAATGGTTTTTGTTCCTGCATTAAGCACACTTCATTCTTTTGCTATCTTGCATCATATGTTGAAAATTACCATATGACTGGACACTAAAGTCCTAGTTCCAATCTCAGTCTCTGTCTGAAGAACACACAGGGGTGTGATTTGGAGTACAACATCGTTTCCTCTTCGAGAAAGATCTTTGTGGGTGCCATTGCTCAGAGATTTTTAGAGCAGTATCCTCAAGGGCCATGCATGCGTATAAGGTATATCATCAGTGGGCCGACATTACCACCGACAAGTGGGTTTTGGAGATAATTCAATCCGGATATACCATTCCATTCCGCTCTATTCCTCCTACAACTCCACTATCCCCATCCTCTTCAGGGACCCCTCTCAGAAAGACTTACTATGGACCGAAATTGCTTACCTACTGAATATAGGTGCGGTAGAAAGAGTACCGCATCAATTTCAAGGGAGGGGGTTCTACTCCTGCTATTTTCTCGTACAAAAGAAAACCGGAGGATGGATACCCATACTGGACTTCCGTCAATTGAACAAATATCTCCGGAAACAACTCTTCAAGATGGTAACACTGGCCTCCATACTACCAGCCCTCGGTCAGGGTGACTGGTTTCCTGCTCTTGACCTCAAAGACGCTTATTTTCACATTACGATTCATCCTGCACACAGGAGATTTCTCCGCTTCACAATCGGTACAAATCACTTTCAATATCGAGTTCTACTGCTTGGCCTCTCCACAGCATCCAGAGTGTTCACAAAAAAACTTTGAGTAGTAGCTGCGCACCTTTGACGCAGAAGAGTAGTAATATATCCCTACCTAGACGACTGCATTATAAAAGGATGTTCGTCAGCGGAAGTTTCCGAAATGCTGCATATTACCGGCCAGACTTTCCTTCTCTTGGGTCTCCTCATCAACTAAGACAAATCGACACTCGAACTTACTCAAAATCTAAAGTTTATAGGAGCTTGCCTTGACTCCATCGCTGCAAGAGCATACTTACCCATCAGCAGATTTTGGGCAATACAAGAACTATTGGACAGCTCCTCTACAAGCACTCAGTACAGGTTCTCACAGTACTCAAACTTATGGGGCACATGGCCTCCACTACATACGTTGTCCCTCATGCCAGACTGCACTTTCGTCCGTTGCAACACTGGCTGATTACAATCTACAATCCTATGAAGCACAACGTACACAGGTCAGTGCTCGTTCCTTCCACAGTCAGATCTTCTCTCCACTGGTGGACCAAAGACGGGAACTTATTGTCAGGGACTCCGTTTCAGTGATCGCAACCTTGTTGCCATATTACCACAGATGCCTCCCTCCTCGGATGGGGTGCTCACATGGTCAAACTCTCCTTCCAAGGTTGATGGTCACCCCAAGAGACTTTACTTCACATAAACCTCTTGGAGCTGAGAGCAGTCGCCAACGCTTGCAGACATTTCCACACCCACATCCACAATTGTACAGTGAGCATTCCTGTGGACGACATAGCAACTATGTATTATATAAATCATCAGGGAGGTGCATGCTCCCGATCTCTATGCGCAAAGGCAATCCGACTATGGAACTGGTGCATTGCCAATGGCACAACCCTTGTGGCATCTTATTTACTTGGCATCAGCAACACGATGGCGGATTCCCTCAGCAGGAATTTCGTGCTACATTACGAATGGGAGATCCACTGCGGAGTCCTCCATTCCCTTTTTCGCCGGTGGGATACACCTCTGGTAGAGCTATTCGCCATCAACAACAACAAGAAATGTCACCTTTATTGTTCCAGAGCGGGCCTCGGTCGCAATTCTTTAGGAGATGCCTTTCTCCTTGACTGGAGCAGACCCCTCATGTACGCATTTCCACCCACACCTCTTATCTTGAGAGTCCTCCAGAAAATTAAACTCAACAGGGCCACAGTAATATTACTAGCACCTGCATGGGCATGACAGCACTGGTATCCACTCCTCCTACGCTTGGCAGTGTATCCCCTGCATCCGTTCCCACTGATCCTGAACTTGCTAATGCAGAACCAAGACTCTCTCCTGCATCCATAATTGTGCACCTTTCTCCTCACAGTGTGGTACCTAGCTGGCTAAATGCCTCTACAACTTTGTGCTCTGATCAGGACAAGGATATCGTAATCCACAGGAGACAAAATACACAATCTACTTACCTTGCTAAATGGTGCAGGTTCACTTCTTGGTGCTCCAAGCACCATATGGATCCTCAGACAGCCCCAACCCACACCATCCTGGACTATATGATGCACCTGAAACAAACAGGATTAGTCTTAGCCTCCCTAAGAGTCCATCTTGCAGCAAGAACAGCCTTTCGACATCCAATTGATGGCATTTCTTTATTCGCTCACCCTCTCACAAAGAGATTTCTCAAGGGGCTAATAAACCTGAACCCTCCTCTCCGCACTTCTTGTCCATACTGGAGCTTGGACTTAGTACTTGGAACTCTTACGGCACCACCCTTTGAGCTATTAGTCACAATACCTCTCCAGACATTGACGATGAATTTGGTCTTTCTTATCGCCATCACCTCAGCACGTAGAGCGAGTGAGATATCAGCGCTTATGATGGTACCTCCATACACCGTTTTCAACAAGGACAGCGTGATCATCAGACACCGTCCAGCGTTTATCCCTAAGGTCTGTTCTGATTTCCACCTTAAAGAACCAGTAGTTCTACCTGCATTTTACCCAAAACCGCACACCTCACCACGTGAGGCAACTCTCCACACGCTAGACGTCCACAGAGCCCTAGCCTTCTATATAGAATGCACTAAGTCTTTTAGGAGGACAAACCGATTACTAGTCTCCCTCGCTGAATGCTCTTAAGGTGAGCCTATATCATCCCAGAGAATAGCAAACATTATTGTTTCTTGCATAACCCAATGCTATGCTATACATAATGTACCATTGCCACAACGTCCTAGAGCCCACTCTATGAGAGCCATGGCAGCTTCCATTGCTTTCCTTAGAGGTGTTGCCCTTTCCGATATCTGTAGGGCAGCCACCTGGGCCTCTTACCACACATTTGCCAAACACTATGCTATTTAGGGCAGATGGCTCCCGGATACTTCCGTAGCATCTGCAGTGCTTTCATCCATAAATAGATAAGGGCCTCTGAATCCCACCTTCCTTTGCACAGGTGGGTACTGCTACTCAGTCACCTAAGTGGTGCACCCACGGGGACATCACTCAAAGAAGAAAGTGAAGTTACTCACCTTGGTGCAGTAACTGTCGTTCTTCGAGATGTGTGTCTCTGTGGGTGCTCCACTACACACCCACCTCCCCGCTTCGGAGTCTGTTTTCTGTCTCTTTCAGATTCTGAGGCGGGTTCAAGGAACTGGTTAGAACCGGATCGCGCAGTGCGGGAGAGTGTGAACGCCGCAAGACACCCCTGCGTATGTGCGGTCGGGCCAACTATGGTTTTGAAAGATCTCCATCCTGCAGCGCCGGGGCAAGCCCAGCACCTACAGTGGCGCACCCATGTGGACACACATCTCAAAGAACGACAGTTACTGCACCAATGTGAGCAACTTCGCTTTACTCTGGAAGAGGTTACATTGAACCAAATCAAATTCAACGATATTTTGCAATCTGCAGCATCTTTGAAGATTCCCTTACCATTCACCTCACCATGATGAACCCTGCCCAAACTATCAGGGAAACCCCAACCACGATACCATCTACCTGCAAAAGATCAAATAGAGAAATATTAAGTCCCATCCAGGGGCTCAGATTTCCTATTTACACATCCTGCCCCAAATTTGCTGATGGTGGAAGTCACTCTCTATGGGTATGTCTACATTGCGGAGCTATTTTGGGATACAAAAAGTATCCCGAAATAGCTATTCCATGTCTATTGAAGCAGCCTGCTATTTCAAAATAGACTGGAAATAGATTTTGAAATAACGGGCAGCTTATTTCAACGTCCTGGTAACCCTCATTCCAGGAGGGCTAAGGGGCATTTCAGAATAGCAAGTTATTTTGAAATTTGGTGTGTAGACAGTGCCAAATTATAAAATAAGCTATTTTGAGCTAACGGTGCTATGTAGTCACACCCCAAAAGAATAAACAGCAGCACTTCCGCTCTCCTCCCTCTGACCCTGACAGTAAGACCAGAAGACAGTGTTGAACTAAGATACACAACTCCAGCTATGTGAATACCTTAGATCAGTGGTCTCCAACCTTTTTACACCCAAGATCACTTTTTAAATGACAGAACAAGCCAAGATCTACCGCCCAGCCCCTTCCTTGAAGCCCTGCCCTCTCTATTCTCCTCCTCTCCATCACTTGCCATCCCCAACCCTTATACTGCTGCTTTTTTCCCCAATTCTTCTGTAGGAAGAAGTTTTTCCAACATTTGGCGTGTCTAGACTGGACCAAATGTCAGAAAAACCCCTTCTTTTGGAAGCTCCCTTATTCCTCATGGAAAGAGGAATATAGGGGTGACCGAAAGATTATGTTTGCTCTTCCACTAAAAGAAGGGGAAGAACAAACACATCCCTGGATGCAGAAGATTTTGTCTGGGATATCTCCAGACTCCTGAAAAACTCCTGCCCTCTAGCCGTACCCTCACTGGGTTGAGACAGGATGTATAGGCTCTGGAAGGGGAATGAGGGATTTGGGTGTGGGAAGGGGTGAGAGGTGCAAGCTCTGGGAGGAAATCTGGATGCAGGAGGAGGTGGATAAGGGAACGCTGTCTCGGGGAGGGGGCTTCAGGCCTGGCAGTGTTGGGGTCAGATGGAGGGTTAGGGTACGAAGCAAGCCACAGACTTCTGGATGTGAGGGTTCAGGAATTTAGGTTGGGGCATGTGAGGGGCTCAGGGCAGGGGGTTCCAGTGTATGATAGGCTCAGATGTTGGGTCTGGGGAAAAAGGGAGTGCAGGAGTGTTATGGTGTTGTGGCCAGATGGGGGCTTGGCCCCAATTGGGGGTTTGTTGGCCAGGCTTCATTTTTAAATTAAATACTATGTCAAACACAAAAAGTTTCTGCATTGTCTTTATTTCTGAGAAGGGCAGGGAACCTGTTTTGAGTCAGGGGTCACTGACCCACAGAAAAGTCAGCTGGGGCCTCACAAGTGAGATGCAAAAATAACCTCCTCAAATCCCCTCCCCCCAAGCTTCACTAATGTGGCCCCAACTGTGTTGGTGGGAGCAGGGGA
>JANRFK010004149.1:110389992-110408419 GCA_030068395.1 Apalone spinifera | reverse complement strand
TCCGGAACCCCCGGAAGTGGCGTGAAGCTGCAGGCAGGACTTCCATCCACCCCGTGGGAAGCCGGCACTACGCTGAAGGAAGGTAATGGGGCTTCTCGGGGATAGGGGGAAAATGGGGGGTGGAGGGGGAGCCCGGTTGATGACCACGGCCTTAGAACAAGTTACTGCAGCATCTCCACTGTGGGGGATCGATGGGAGAAACTCTCCTGTTGACTTCCTTTACGCTTCTCAATTTGGTAGAGTACCAGAATCCATGAGAGTGCAATCAGTGGTTGATTTAGTGTGTTTTTACTAGACGTGCTAAATTGACCCCGGGGGGATCAATCCCCTCACTGCCTAACAGTCTGGACCTCTTCAGCTTCAAAGTTTATCTCTCGTACACCCTGCAATTTACAGTAACCAACTATGCAGCCTTCAGCAAATATGATCACAAAAATTATTCCAAGTTCAATGACTTTATTATTGACATCCCTGAGGCAAAGAGACAGCAATTCAAAGTGGTTATTGCAGAGAGTCAGACAGTCTCCCACACCACTCATCATGATGTTTTTGATGACATGGGCCTTGCTGCTAGGTTCCCTGCTACCTCTATAGTCATGAGACGGGCATCATGGTTCCACTTTTCCTCCTTCCAATGGGAGATACAATCAACCGTAGAGGACCTCCCATGAAGTTGGACATGTAAATGCTACTACTTGCTCCCACATTTAAGGGTGTGTCTACACTTCTGCCGAGTTCTGTTGACAGTAAGTTGACAGAACGCGGCAGTTTTGTTGACAGCGGTAAACCTCATTCTACAAGGAATAATGCCTTTTGTCGACAGAGTTCTGTCGACAAAAGGTGCTATTGCATCCACACTGTGCTTTTTCAAAAGATAGCGTCTAGACTCTCTGTCGAAAAAGCAGCTTTCTTTGTTGACAGAACTGGCTGTAGTCTAGACACTCTTTGTCAACAGAGGCTTTGTCAACAGTATCTGTCAACAAAGCCTCTGTCGACAAAAGCCTGTGGTCTAGATGTACCCTAATTTGGGGTGTAAAAAATTTTGGGTCCACCAAAATGGAGGCAGTATACAACCACTTAAACAGCAGATCCACAAAGCGTACCCCAGACAGTGCCTATAAAAAGGTATTATTCTACTGGGATAATCCTGTGTAGAGTTGAATGTATAATGTTTCCATTGGTTGTGTACTTGTCAAATCTTCTTAGTTTATTCCTGAAAACTATACTGAGCATCTTGATAGTGTTGCACATATTTCGCTTTGTTTCATTTGAGTTGGGTTGAATGTCTCCTCCCATGGGTGAATCTTTTAAAAATACCTGCCATTTGGTGCAGTCTGGTCCATTTGAAAGTAAAAGACTTTGGTCATCAGTAGTATTTTATGAGCCTCACATATAAGTTATTTAGTAAGTTTATTTAGTAGTTTAGTAAGTTTCATTACAATCAAGACAAACAACTTTTCAGTTGGGTAGTTCCATGATTTTAACAAGGAGTTCTCAGGAACCCATAAAAGCCCTCTCCGGCACATTGTTGTAATGTAAGCAAAACCCCAAATCTCTTCAATGTGATTTTTACCTCTGAATTGGCGTGAATTGGTGTGAAAGTCTCTACCCCATGATGATCTATCTGCTGCTGCAGTTGGAATTTAGTTCTGTAATGGCAGTTTAAACATTCCCTTTAAACAGTTTATTTTCTTTCTGCGTGTTAATACTCAGGTGAGAGATTTTTTTCCCTAGAATATATTTATTCATGGTACTGCATCTCCTTTCACAGCTCTTCTAATATATTTCTTAGTAGTACGCACACAATTATACTTTAGGAAACGTTTATAGTGTTACATTTTTGCTTTCTGATTAATTTATTTTTTATGTATTGTTAATTTATTTGACTTGTCTTACATCAGGTATTAATCATAATAAGAATGGATGATGATAATGAAAAAGCTGCCATCATTAAAACCCTTAGTACAGTAGAAGGTAAATGCTGCTCATTTGTGCAAATCTTTAAAAGATGAGAAAAATAATATTAAGTCTGTGCTCCCCCTCTGCTGGCTTATATCTTTGTGTGCATCTGTCACAAATCCCACTTAAGTGCTGTCTTTTGGTCTCTCACAAGATAGCTGTGTCCCATTGTCCCAGTCCTTGGGGTCACTAGGCTTACTTTCAGGGCACAGACTCTTTGTCTGCCATTTTCTCCTTTTATTTAATTATGTAAAGCATGTGACTATACAGATCATTTGTAAAACAATGCACATCCTAACCACAATACTCTTTACTAGCTCACTCATTTCTGGAGAGACCAAATGGGCTCAGAAAAGCAGGGAGGCTCTTCTGTCTCATGCAGGTTGCTACTTATTGGGTGGCTTCTCTCTCTTCTTGAGATGGAGGAAAATATCTAAAAACCCAGACAGCTCAGTGCCTCTCTTTTTACACATTTTAGCCCTTCTATCAGAGGACCTATACCTTGCCAGCTTCAACAGGTGATCACAAACCTGTTCCAGGTGAATTGATTGATCGGGCCACCTCTCCCCTGCTAAACTAGTTTAGCTAGTTGGAAGAACATCTCTTGTTTAGAGCTATTTCATTTTGATGCTATTTATATTCCATGTAACATCAGCTACCTCCCTTTGTTAATCATTTGCCCCAACCTTTACAATTTCAGCCCAATATGGAGGCAAACAGACAACTGAGAAAGCAAAAGACTGCACCTTCCAACTGGATTTTGCCACTTGTTAAAGAAATTTACAGAAATTCACTTTTCATAGTAACACTTCATACTAGCAACGAGAATCCATAAGTTTGTACAGACAGATTTCTCAATAATAACATTTCATCCTACACAACCCCTCCTTATGCTCTTCTATATGCATTCTTTTTGCTCCCATTGTTTCCTGCCACCCTTATCTCCAGACTTTCTTTCCTGACAGTTTTTATGATCAGAGCAACCTAGCAAGCATATACTTCTCTTCCTTAAAACCCTGTTTTTCACTTTGAGGTCTTTCTTGGTTGATCACCTCACCAACACTATATTTACACCACAGTGTGTTGAATTATTATTTTGTGTTTTATATTAAGATTAGATTGCATACTCTTTAGGGCAAGGGATCCTGTGTCTAAAGTGTTATATCAATAGTGGGGGCATTTATAACACTATTGATATTAAATACATATATATTTACAAGACGACTTACCTGGCATTGCTTCAGGGCAGCAGGCTGGCAGTGTGGGGGGTGAGGAGGGGCTCAGGCCGGGGGCTGTGGGGTTCAGGAGCCAGGGAGAAGGGTTTGGAGGTGTGGGGGAGCTCAGGGAAGGGGACATTGGGCTCAGAGCACGGTGCAGGAGCACCTCCCTGGCTTCTCCCCAGGGCTGGCCAAAGGCAGTGGGGGCTGCGCAGCCCACGCACTGGCTTCTGTACATGGCTGGTCCAGGACAGAGGGGACCACTCAGCTTGCCAGATGGCTTCTTTGCGGGGTAGGGGCACAGCCCACGGGCCAGCTTCTTCTTGGGTCTGACCCATGGCAGCGGGAGCTGCTCAGCCTAGCCATCAGCTACTCCCCAGGGCTGGCTTAAGATGGCAGGAGCTGTGCTGGCTGGCCAACAGCAGCTCCCGGGGAAGCCTGTGCTTCCGGCCAGCAGCTGTGCCCCGGGTCTGGGATCCTTGGTGCCCCTTTGTGGTCATTTGTGAGTATAACTGTCCCTGCTATCACACCCCTCCCTTTCTGTTTGATGCAAAACAATTGCATTCAACATACATCCCATTGTCCTGGCACAACCAAATCCTGACCTTGCTTTTAAGTTAGAATGAGAGGAAGCTGCATACCAAATGTGATAGTCCTAGCTCTTACCATTTAGGAGGAGTTCTTGAACAAACAGACTAACAGATGGATGGACACACAACAGATTGATGTATAAACTGTCAAATATATGTACATTAAATTAGGTTTAGAAACATAACTCAATCTGACTGATCTACCTTCTTAGGACATTTATATTACACAAAATACATACATCCTCTGCAACCTTTTGGCTACATCTCTTTCTGTCTTATTTCCTGTCATATATAAAATTTTCTAAAAGGCCAAAGGAAAAACCCACTATTTTTCCAGTATTTTCTTCTTACTCATTTTAAGTTAAACGGAAACATAATTTAATGTGACTGCTTCTGTCGTACCAATAGGCTTCTAGAATCCACCCCTGCCTGGGCCCAAATATATAAGACTTTTAGCATGGATCTCAGCTTGTCAGCCCAGTGAAACTCAAGATTATTGATGACTGCTTCAGATGGGGCACTGTTATACAGGCTGTACCCATGGGGTTATAATTTCTTGATCCAGTGTATGTTTTCTGTTTAGCATTATATGGCAATGCACACCAGCAGAAGATCTGGTCCAGTCTCTTGAACTGATCATTTAATTATTTTTAAACAGGTTTAAAAGCCATGGTTTTGAATCCCGAGAACAGAGGAGTTTTGTTAGAACACAACGTCTTAAGCAGGTGAGTGCAATTCATAATTTTTCTATCCCAAATCTTACAGTCCCTATCAAAAGTAACTTCAGAGAATCTCCTGTGCTTCATTCTGCAAAGAGGACATTCTGGCCCAATTTAGATCAGCAATTCAGCATAGTAGTTAAGTAACACTATAAGCTCATAAGTACTCCTAGTGCAATCACTGATATGAAGAATTTCCGGGGGGAAAAAGGAAATATAGATGGGCATTGTCATAGTACTGATAATGCAACATGAAAAGCTAATTTACAAGATCTGCCCCCCTTTCCCACTGGGGATGTAGAGACTCTCCTAACTTGTAAACCTATGCCTGAAATGAAAGGTGACAGCAGGAAATATGAAGACCTAATGCAAATAACTAGAGGTGGTGAAGTATTTCATTAAAATAATTTAATATTTCTAATATTGAAAGGATAAAGCCTGTTTTTACATTGTTCTTTAAACAACTGATACACGCTGTACAAAGTTTTTATTTTGTACTGGGAATAATCATGCTAAAAGATCATTTTCTGATATTTCTCTTTCAGTCTGAGTAGATATTCCTGTGTTATTGTACATAATCAACACATTGGAGCTGACTTTCCTTGGACACATTTCTCATTAGTGATAGAGTATGACTATACAGAGAACTCCTGCTGGAATGAGCTGTGCAAAAATTTGAATATTACTTACATAACTTTTAAAACCACTGTTCCAGAAACACTTGTAATGGGTAAGTAAGAACTCAAATAAAATACGATTCTTGTGCCTAAAAAGGGGATTTTGTATTCTCTAAAATGTTTATGTGTAAAATGTTTCCACTAAAGAGAAACATAAATAATAAGGGTTAAGGCTAAGCATATTGGTCTAGATACTCTCTCGACCTATGTACCTAACAGGAGTAAGATAGGAAGAAGTTTTAGGACCTGAACCCAATTCTGGCAAAAATTATTGCACTGAGCTCCTGAGAAAAGCCCTTCCACTGTGCCTGGTAGTTCAGCATTGATAGAGGCTATGCCCAGTATTCCATATGCAGATGGAGGGTTGCTGCAATGCTAGGGGAATACAAGACAAAACTCAACGGGCTTTCTAGAATCTGAAACTCTTCACACTAGAACAACATTTAACAGAAAAGTATGTTTAGTGGATATATGTATAGACCATTTGAATGCCTGAAACTATCATTTCTTAAACAGACTGTTTTGTAAAGTTGTTATTTATCTTTAGAAAATGTTCCAGGTGAAAATTTTGGGTGCGTTCTTCTGGAGGTGCAGATTCCGTATGTGTTTCTGACAACGGAAGGACTTCTTGAGGCACCAGAAATTCTTCAGCTTCTAGAATCCAAGTAAGTGAAAATGACCTGATTACTGAGGCTATATCTACACTGCGGTGCTATTTCAGGACACCAGAGGCATTCCAAAATAGCTATTCCACATCTTTTGAACGCATACATTATTTTGAAATATAACAGGATCACTATTCTGACATCCCTGTAAACCTCATATCACGCGGAGTATGGGACATTTCATAATAGCAGTTTATTTTTAAATAAGTGCTGTGTAGACAGCGCCAAATTTCAAAATAAGCTTTTTGAAATTAACTTGAAATAAACTATGCAATTTGTATAACTCAAATTGCGTAGCTTATTTTGTGTTTCATAGACGCACTTGGACTGATTATCTGTCAATTAAATTAGGGGCCTCATTTGCTATGGAGCAACGTGGGCAGTTTTCCTCCAGCCAGACTGGTACTTGCTCCCCTGACCTTTCATAGATCTATCTACTTCCCTTGAGCCCTCCCCAATGATTTTTCTGGATATAATATAATCATATATAATGTTCTATAGGCAGATAAAACTTTTCTCAGCCGTGAGTTCTTCTGAAATGAGGTCCCTAGATGTAATCCATTCTATTTATATTAGGTATTTGTAAGGCACCTGTCACTTTGTTGGTGATGAATCTCTCACCACTGATAAAATTACAGGATTAGCATTATAGTGAACAGAAGACGACAATTTTGGCACTCACGTTCATGGCTCATTGAAGTCAATGAGTGAAGCAGAATTTGGCCTACTGATACTAATATTAGATATGTTGATAGTAAAATAGCACTTTTATTCCAAATTCTTATTTCAGTCCTAAAACTTCCTCCAAAAATCACATTTGAGCTGAAATATGTCATAGTTGGTACTACCCATCAGTGATTTTTATTTTAAAATAAAAGTTTTTATAAAAGTATTTTATCTTAATATTTTTAAATTACCAGGACTGTTTTAAATATTAGAAGACAAAAACATTCTATGTTTATGATGCTACCAATTTTTCTAATGCTGTTTTAAAAGTTAGCTAAAGCAAAAACTGGTTTAGATATTAAAACTTGTGTACTCTGCCTGCGTCATACAAATGGTTTAGTCTCTTGAGGGCAGTTCTATTTTTGTCTAATTTTGTTTTTTTCTTGAGACACATGCACAGTGGGTGAAGACCCAGCTGGAGAAGGCAAGTCCCAGTCCTGCCCCCTCTTCCTGAAACCTGCCCCTTCTGTCTGAAGCCCTGCCCCTTCCATCCAAACCCCTGTCCCTTTAAACCCTCTCCCCCCCCATTGTTTAGCCAAGCTCATCCGAACCCCAGCCCTGAAAATCTCCAGTTCCCTTAGCATCGCCTCTCCCAGCAGCTGGTATGACTCCACCCTTCCCAGGTAGCCAGAGTGCCTGGTGTCTGGAGATACCGAACAGCCATGCCACAGCCCAATCCTTCCTGATCAGCCAGAGGCCTGGGCTGCCATGCCATAGCCCCAGCCCTCCCAGACAGCTGGAGAGCTGGGCTGTTGCATCACCGCCTCGGCCCTCCCAGGTAAAGGAATAGCTAATAATCAGGGTATCATGTTGCTAAAATCTTTTCTAGTTGTAAGAGGCAATGCAATTCAGCTATAACTTCTCAATAAAAAATTAAAGGGATTGACTTTGCTATACTGCAGATATCAACATCAGCATGTTTTGCTGACATAAATATCAGTCGCAGGATTACATAATGTTGCTTCATAGAACTGCAGCCTCCTACACAGTTTATGGCAGTACATAAAAGTAATATTAAATGACTGTGGAATTAAACCTAACAGAATAAATATTGAAATATTTAAGTCTCACCATCTTGATTTTTAACCTTTGAATATGTATGACTTAATTGAAGTATAGCTGGGGATTCAAGAGCGATCCAAAAATTAAAAATCCCTATAATTGGAGTTGAAGTGTTGAATAAAAGGACTTCATAACAACATTCCTCTTCTTTTCGGAAGAGTTCATCATTTCACTTAAATGAAACTCACTGACAGTTTGAATTCTGTAGGTACAATATTACTTTTGTTGAGAGAAGTTGCAGTGAATCATTACAGCTTTTTGGAGGTACAGATCGATATGTTGTGATAACAATAGATGAACAGACTGCCATAATTTTGGAGGTACAAAATTAGACCAACTTGGTCAAATTCTACACTCAGTTACATCTGTTAATCTTTCCTTGTAAGCCAGTTTATCCAGATCTCTAGCTATTTTTGTTGTTCCTCTTAACTCCCTCCTTAAGATTACAGTTTCAAATTCTAATAGCTTCTTACCCCAGAAGTTATTCCAGAGTTGAATTAATCCAAAATTCTTTTTGCATCATTGAGGTATTTGCTGATTGATCTTCTATTGCATCAGCTTTGTACACTTATGCTTGGTAACAAAATACCTGCAAAGCTGATCTATATTATCTCTGTCGTTAGTTCTGTTCTAAAATCCCTGAAGTGGTTTTGATACTATTGAATAGTTATTATTAAAGCCCCCACACTTGCAAAAGGGGTTGTATAATTGAAAATATGTAGTGCACAGTTCCAGTTATAGATTACTATATCCTCTCATTGATATGCATGTTAATTCTATTCATGTCAGCAAGATATACATACTTATGTAGAGGTTTGAAGAAAAGAACATGAACATAAGCATGTTGATATTAAACTTCCTTCTATCTGTTCAGCTATTCAGTATAGGATGGAAACTCTACAGCTAGAAAAACTGATATTTCAAGATAGATTGAGTATAAAATCATGTATTAATATTGAAAACAGAACACATCTACTCCCTCCTACAATGTAGTATTTAACCATATTGTATTTTATAAAATCCAATATATCCATAGAACAATTATAGGTTAAGTTAAGGATTAATAATACTACTAATAATTAATAATAATAATTTATACTTTTATAGTTCTCAGGAAGCCTAAAAGCAAATCTGTATAGTACATAAATATCCTCATTTTACAAAAGGGGAAATTGAGGCATGATGAAGTCAAATGACTTCGCCAAGCCTCATAGAATGGAATCCACCTAGAGTGAAAGTCAGAAATAGAATCTAGATCTCCTGGTTTCCAGTCCTTTAGCCACGTAATAAGGCTGCTTCTCAACTGTAAGTGTACATTACAGTGATGAGCATTTTAAATCTTACAGCAGCTTTGTAAATATATTCAATTTTTTTTACTTTTTTTGCATTAATTTTTGGTAGACTTTGGAAGAGCTGAATTATGAAAAATCCTCTGATAATATTATATTAAGACTGATGGCACTGTCACTCCAATACAGCTACTGTTGGATCATATTGTATTCTAGACAGAGATTGAATTCAGAGTAAGTTAAACATTTGTTGTAATAGCATGGGGTTATAAAGCAGAGTTCTTATTATAAGATATCATTTATTAGAACAAAGGAACTTAAAGTGTTCAAATTTAAATGTAAATCATGAACTGCTTTTACAACATTATAAATAGGTACACATTCAACTTTCATTATGTTTCTAGTTTGCATTGGACTTTTCACTCAATTTCTATGTTGCCATACTTTGATTTTGGGACTCAGTGAATTGAATTACCTGGCAATTAATTTCCTGAAACCCTAAAAGTTCAACAAGTGTATTTTGAATTTTTAAATTATTTTTGGTCATGTTCAAGAATTAAACCAGTTTTTTAAATAAATTTAATGTTCTAAGCAGTTAATCCCTTGTTATTAAATAAGTAAAAATCAACATATCTGGAAACAATATTGGCTTGACAACACTAACCATTGGAACCAGGGCTGGATTAACTCTTCCGGGAGTGCAGGGCTATTAGAAATTGTGAAACCCCTGAGGCTCCAGAATGAAGCCAAAAATGAAGGGTTCAGAATATAGAAGGGGGCTGTGGTCTAAAACCGAGGTTGGGTCCGAGGAGTGAGGGCTTTGAGGTAGGGCTGTGGATGAGGGGCTTGGGGGTACAGGAGAGGGCTCTAGTCTGGAGTCAAGGGATTTGAAGTGTGGGAGAGGATTCAGGGAAAGAGATGGGGGTACTGGGTAGGGCAGGTGATAGATAAGGTGTGGGAGAGGGCTCAAGGTAGGAGGTTGGGGTGGAGGGTCATAGCAGGAGTTAGAGTTCGGGACGGGGCTAAGGGCAACAAGTGGAAGTGCAGGGTCTGAACAGGAGTTAGGATGCAGGAGGGGATACAGCTCAGATCTGGGATGGGAGTTGGGAGGTGTAGTGCTTACCTGGGGCAGCTCCTCTTTGGCGGCACAGGGCCTGGGGAGGGGAGGTGGCAGGTGGCTCTGTGTGCTGCCCTGTGCTCTCACCGTGATTCCCAGCCAATGGGAGCTGTGAGGGCAGAGCATGCAGGCAAGGTTAGTGTGCTGACAGAGCTTCCTGGCACTTGTAGCTCCAACTCAGTGAGCGGGGAGGGGAAAGGCAGTGCATGGAGTCTCAAGTAATCACTGTTTCTTCTTTGAATGGTTGCTCATGTTCATTCTACTTTGGGTGTGCGTGCTCACCATGTGCACCAGTGCCGGAAGTTTTTCTCTCAGCAGCATCCACAGCAGAGAGGCTCTGGCAACCCTTGGAAAGGCACCATCATGATGCAGTATAAGGGGTGCTGTGCACTCTACCCACCCTCAGTTCATTCTTGCTGCCAGTCATGGTTCATCAGAACTACTGGCTTTGACCATTCATTGCTAGCTTTCCTTGGTTTAGCAGCTCTCGTGGATAATTGTTCAATAATTCCCCTTAGTAGCAGTTAGTTTAGTTAGAATTTGTATTCATCATTATTGTCCCAGACAGGACCTTGATTAGGGACAGAGCATGCCCCACTCCTCAATCTTCAAACCTTGTGTCTCTCGCAGGCATCCTATGCCCATTAGCGAATACACAATAGGTGCCTGTGGTGTCTTGGTAAGGGACACATTAGCGATAAGTGCCAAATTTGCAGATTGTTCAAGCCCCATATCCAAAAAGAAAGCAGCATTTGCTGGCAGGCACTACTCATGGAGTTGGCCCTGTCCCCGACAGGGGAGCAGGTGCCTACCTTGGCCTCGAGCACTGTGCCTTAGTACGGAGTGCCCCGCACCCAGTGCTTTCCTCTAGTCGCCACTATTCACCCCCGCTGATTCCAGTTAGGAAGGCAAAGGCTTCCACCAAGGGGCGTTCTTCTCCAGCTTGAAAGATGAAGGAGAAGCAAGGAGGAGAGAGCCAGGACCCACAATGGCAGCTTATCACTTCCATTAAGAAGTCAGGCTTCAATTTAGTGCAATTCAGGGCTAAACCTGCCTACCCTGAACTTGTCAGCACCAGGTAGCGATTATGGCCACTGGCATCTGAAGGCAATTTGGACTCTGGAAGCCCTGCAGGCAGCACAGGACATACTGGCTATGCTAGTACTTGCAGCACTGATGCCTCGGGCACCACGGTCTAAAGGCAAGTCCATGTTGGGCCTCTTGAGGGAATCTCCCCTCTAGCACTGCGCATTGCCTAGGGATCTAGAATGCCAGCGCTCTCCCATATGAAGTCACAATACCTCAGACTCAAAGAGAGAGGCATCACGAATACCCCTTCAGTCTCCTGATGCGGGACGAAGGCAGGGTCTAGGGCAGAGCTCACCAGCTCAGTGCCAGACCTGCTATGGCATGCGCCCCCCATCACAGGAACAGAGAGGTGTAATCAGCATCATCAAGGCCTCAGCACCTTTCCTGGGATCAGCCTCAGTTGTCTTCTCAGCATCGGTCCCTCTCATGGCAATCCTCATGGTCTTGATGTTCCTTGGACTGCTGGGCTTGTTCCAGCTCTCGTCCTGTTCCAGGTTCCACTGCTAAGGGAAGGATGAGATGCATCGGGTAACTTGTCTTTTTCTTCCCATTTGCCTTCTCCTGTAAGCTATTGGTAATCAGTACACATTCCCTGCACTGGCTACCTTGTCTTTGGGCTTTTTCCCTTCTTAATTGGGATCCCTTCCAGTAGTGTTGCTTCACAGCACTAACTGCATCCAGAAGACTGCCACCACTTTTCTCCTTCACAATGTAGCCTCTCCTGTTGAGTGATACAGCTGCATCTGGTTGCTCCTTGCAGAACTATTTGTTAATTAATGTTCACAGAGTTTTAATTAATATTCAGAATTCTGGTAGGTAAACTACATAGTTACAGAAGAATTTGTCATTTTGAAAATATTATATACTGCTATCGAATTTCTGTAATATATAGTGCGGGGTAGATGCAGCTTCCAGATGCAGTAACTTTAGTGTAAGTGTAATATAAAACAAAACAAATAATAAATATAAGGAGAGCATGCTCTATCATCTATGTATTATTTCAGCGGTACTCTACTAGGAAGAACAATAATATTGAATAATAATCCAACAAATACCTACAGCACCACCACAATCCTAATCCTAGCCCAATACAACGGGAAGAAGCCCCGGGATAGGGATGCTGGCCTGCAGAGCAAACCTGTCTCTCTCGCTCTATAGCAGTAGCCCCACTGCCACTCAGGTTCGACACCCTTAGGTTCGTGATTTCTGTAGGTGCAATTGAACCCAAATAAAGCTGCCCCTTGTATTGTGTATATATAGTGAGAATAATGAAACATCTTTTCAGATACAGCCTCACAGGAAGGACTCTGCATCATCTGTCCTTAATTTATGCGGGTTTGGTTCCATTTTCACAAAAATCAGAAGACTTTGAAGTGAAGGTAATTTTTTAGTAAAGATGTCTCTAAGTCTACTTTTACCTTCACTGTTGTTGTAAAACCACCTCTATGCCATTACTAAAGCATCTGATAAAGCATGTACTCAAAAATCAAACTTATGAAACAGTTTTAAATTTAAATGCCTAACTAAAATGAGATGTAGGAGCCTAACCATTACTCAGGCTCAGATTGACTTCAATGGACTTTGTATAGGGCTCCTACTAGGAAACAGAAATAGCTTTGCTTTACCACTAGAGGTCATAATAGTGAGGAAAATACCATTTTATCAATACTTTATAAACCACTGAACCCAGCAAGTGGTATACCTTCTGCATTTGACTTACAAGTACAAGTTATTATCACTATTTGTAAAAAGATACTAAAGAAGGTGAATTGTAAAATTGTTAGAGATAAGGAAAAGAAAGGGTTACTGTTCTCGACTGGTATCATATCACCAACAAACTTTATAATTGGGATGGGGGGGTATGCTAAGTGTACTAAAAAGAAAATTTATCAAATTTTTTTCTATAAAAATCTAAAGGTACCAATATTTGGAGTAGTAGAAATTAAAAAATAGAGAAAAGCTTTTGTGATTCACCAAGTTGATGTGTGAGACTAGCTGATACTAATGCATAAAATAAATCACAAAGATAAGGTGATTTACTGTCATATATAGATTAAAATTTGCTACAAAGTTATAGTTGTCAAATTAGCTGTGGGGAAATAACATATCTGAAAGTCAGTCATTGTGCAGTACAGTTCAATATGTATGTTCATTAATTCACTAGAAAGTTTCTTGGGCATTCTAAATGCTAAATATCCTGAATTCCTGCAACTCATTAAATCTTTACTATAACATACCAAGTTTAGGCTCACAAGAATTACCTGTTTTAAAAGGGAGTACTGTTATAACTAGATACTTGATCATATCTAAAAGATGTTGTAGTGAAATTCATTTTACCTACATAGAGTTTGAATAATCCAGAGTCAGTATATGGGGCTGAAGATGGAGGCTGCAACCTCTCCATATCACTTGCATGGGGCAGTTTTATGACTATAGGCCTTTGGTTTCAGGTCCATCTTTAAGTTTTCTAGTTACTTTTCTGCTTCAGACCATTGTGAATACAATCTTAAAGTATGTTAATTATTTTAGGTAGTTCTTGCACCAGGAGTTGAAGAGACAGCATTGTTAATTCGTCAGATTTCTGACAACATTTTGATGTCTTCTAAAACAGATCCTCATAAATGGTTGGACAAATCCTGGCTTTCTGTCTTGCCATCTGAGGTTTGTTTCCTGTATGCTAAGTGTAGCAGTTCTCTTACTGTTTTTAAGATATTAAAATGCTAAATTCTCATTATTTCAGTTTTTTGTCAAATATAAACACAATGAGCTGGAATCATCCCTACAGACCCAAGTAGGCACATTACTCAGTTCTTTCTGGGGCAGCTGTGTTGGAAGAGGGATTCATTCTCAGCATCGAGAGGCAGTAGAATATCCCAGGGAGCAAAACAGTCTATTATTGTGATACTTCAGTCCTGTGCACCAAATGCTAAAAGCTAAATAAACTGGGCCAGATTACAGAACAATGGCTCAATCCTGCAGAGTGCTGAACACTTTGATTCTAAGACAACGTAGCAGATAAGCACATGCTTACCTAGAAGTATGTATTTTATCCCATTAAAGTCAATGGGACTAGTCATATTCTTGCAGCACTGAGCCCAAAATAGTTAAAACTTGTTTGTTTACTCATCAGATAATTGATGTATAGATATTTACATGCTGGATGACCTGTCTGCATGGGGAAGTGAGATGACAAGATGCGAAGAGAGCTGAGCCCGTGCAGGCAAGGGGCTCCCCTATCATCTGGCCCCTGAGAGGTTGTATAGTGGGAGAGCATGATGGGCAGGGCAGTTGGGCGATAGTTCCCATCTTCTTTCCCTGCCAAGCAGAGCCACCTCCTGACTCCAGCCCTTCAGTGCAGCCCAACCGCTTCAGCTGATTTGGGTAATGATCAGATGGGCAGGCAGCAGGATCTGGCATCTGAGACCTACCAACTGCTGCCTCCCATGAGTACTAGGCACTCCTCACTTCTCTCTAAATTACCAGAAATTTTTAAACCAAATAAAACCTAAAAATGAAGGGCCTTATGTAAAATACAACACTCAGAGGGTACGTCTAGACTACAAGCCTCTTTCGAAAGAGAGCATCTAGAGTATAACCACTTCTTTCAAAAAAGCGATCCGCTTTTTCGAAAGAAAGCACCCAGGCAGTCTGGCTGTTCTCTTTCGAAAAAGCCCTATTTTCATTCAAGAACACCTTTTTTCGAAAGAGCACTTTTTGAAAAAAGGCGTTCTTCCTCATAAAAATGAGGTTTACCGTGGTCATAAAACCCGCCGCATTCTTTCAATTTAATTTTGAAAGAACGTGGCGGCAGTCTAGACACGGGAAATTTTTTCAAAAAAAGGCCACTTTTTTTAAAAAAAAACCCCTGTTGTCTAGACATACCCTCAGTTCCCTTGAACTTGGAAAAAAAACAAACCCTCTTCTAACCTGAGAGTAAAACGTGACATTTGGGGTCCAAAGTAAGATTTTTAGCAACGTTAGAGTGTGTGTTGAAAATCCATATGAAATGGATCACTGCAGTCAGCCTTAGGTATACAGCTATTATTTTCATCTTCTTATATACTCTTCCTACTGTACAGCTATGTATAATTAGTTTCCTCATTATAAAGATAATCTATTTATGGATGTTTAGGTGGTGGGTGCATTAAAAAATAATTAGATATAAGGTCCACCTTCTTAGAATTGTGATTCTGTGACAGATTGTGTGCCCAGAGATTGTACCAGACTAACACGGCTGCATCTCTATCACTTTGTCCCCCTAGGCAGAGAAGTGCTTGCTTACTTTTCCATGTATAAACCCTTTAGTAGCTCAACTTCTGTTAAAAAAGGGATCTTCACTGAAGTGGCTGTTGTCGGCAACTTTTGACCAACTTCAGGAACTCTTACCTGAGGTTCCGGAAAAAGTTTTAAAGGTTGAGTATAACGAATATATATATATTTTACTAGCAGTCCCGCTGACTGTAATAAATAAAGCTTTACAGAATGCTTTCTGAGATAATGTTTATATTTCCTAATATAATTTTACAAACTAAGATAACTACATTATTTTACATTTTACATTGCTTACCAGCTGCATTAGTCCTTATTGCTTTTAGAGTATCTTTATTCATATCTGAATCGGCATATACATTAATTCTTAACCATTATGTTGGATCCCCTTTACATCAGTGTTGGAGCCTTCTTCTAACAGTGTTACTTGAGAGGGGCAATGTAAAGGGTTCCCCCAACCATCAACTTTCTCTGTAGAGCAGGGCTCCTCAACACGCCCATTTGTTTGCAGCCCGCAGTGTGGTTTGGGTTTACGCGTGGCTCAACACACAGCCCTCAGGTAGGATCCTTTGAACATGGCCTCCACTGGGAACATGCTCCACAGAGGCAAGTCAATATAATGGTTTTCTGTTGATATGTGTGTTAGTAGTTAAATTCCTGGACTGTCATTGCTCATTTAAAGTGCTGTCATATGGATGGAAATTGGATAAATATTGTGTTTTATTAAGATCAGCAGAACTGACTTAAATGGGGCCTGTGTTGTATATTCATGCCCATCAGAGTGAAATAAGCTATTTGTATATATATTTGCATGCATATGCAACCATATTTAAGTTGCAGCCCTCGGCATGTGCTGTATCATTGTGGCCCCTAAGCCTTCCAAAGTTGAGTAGCCCTGCTGTATAGTATTGAGCACTAGGTGTCTTATTACCTAGAGCCTATAATTACTTTAATGTTCATCTTAATTTTCGGGATTTTTACAAAAAATCTTTCCTTACCTTTTTCCTTTTAAATTTTCTTTTCATCTAGTTCTCCCCTGTGCATTAAATCTTCTCAGAGCATGAAATGCTTCATGCCCCCGTTATTGCAGAAAGATCACCAGAGACATGTCAGTTACTGCAACTTTTTCTTTTTGACAGACAGAAAAATATATCTACATCTAAGAAAACTAATTTAACTTTTTCATATTTTGATTATATAGTATTGAATTATACCATAAACATTGTCTGTTTCTTTCGTTTCAGCATTTTAGTGACATCACTTCTTTGTACAACCTAAACTCTTCCACTCCTCCAAAATCGCCCAAGAAAACCGTATCACCCCAAAAACAGTGGAGCTGCTTCAATATGACCTTTCCTCATGCTTCATTTTCCAAATCTCTATTCTACAATATTCAAGGAAATCAGGATGGTCAGTATTCAGAATTGCTTGATAACCTACAGAAGAGCACAAGTCAATCCTTAAATTATTACAAAAATGAATCTTGGTTGCCTTCAAGATCGAATGAGACGCAGAAGATGTTAACATCTTCGCTGTCTTACTGTGGACAGGTCAGTTGCTTTGATGAGTCAGATCACAATGTAAATGGTCAGCAGTACCTCCCTTTTCTGAAAAATGTGGGAACAGATAGGACAGCCAGTCTCTCATTCTTAAAACAGAGTGATTCAGATGTATTTTCTTTGGAATCAACCAATGTGAATTATGAAGCCAGAATCTCACCATCCAAGACCCTTATGGAGGATTACTGTTCAGGTATGCTTTCTTTTCATGTTATGGAGCAGAATAGATTTTATTAATGTGTTCCCTTCTTTGAACTGAAATTTCACTGCAGCTAAAATAAGCACACTTGAAAGTGTGCAAATGGTTTAGTTGAAAGCAAACCAAAATGTATGACATGGACAAGAATGTCAATTTTATGTTTCATTTTTTTAACATGATTTTCCTACACGTGCAAAAATACAGTACAGGTGTGCTAAAGAAAAAGTGATTTGATGAAAAACAGCTTAAATTGAGTCTACCTTAGAAACACAGAAGTGCTGTAAAGGCTATTTTTAGACTATAACTGAGGGGAGAAATAGGTACTGTAGCTCAGCTGAAGTATGGTAAACTCTTGTAAATTGTTAAGATTTACACAAATAAGTGAACAAGATATCTGCTTTATGTAGTTCTATGGAAATCTATCAACACAGAAGATTATGTGGATCAGGGGATTGGTAATGGTATAAAGACCTTTGCAGTTCTAAATTGCTCCTTGAGACACACTCCCAGCAGGCCCACCAGTTCCAGAATTCTGATGCTGAGCTTTTTCTGTTCATCATAATCAAAATGGGCTCCCCAAGTCTCTATAATTTTCATCAGTGGTGATGCATAAAGGACTGGTAAGAGGGAGGGAAAGAGAAAAGGCATGGAAGGTTGGGATGACTCATGGACAGAGGATGTCTACATGGTGTGACAGACTATTTGGTGTCCGGGAGATGGGCGGGCGTTAGCCCGCCCACATCTAAAGGACCTCCCCCCAGCCTGCGGTGAGGGTCCGCAGAACCCAGAAGAACCAACTAATTACTGGGGACAAATAATGAAAAAATAGGGACAGGTGTGAGGGTCAAAGGGCCAAAACGAGGGAGCCAGATGGGGACACCGAGCAGAGAACCCCGGACAGCGCCCACTGCCCCCCGAAGGTCTCGAGAGAGCCAGCGGAAGCTGCCCATTGGAACTCTGCCCGGATTCGTGAGCGGATACAGCAACAAAAATAGTCCCCACAGTCACAGGCCCCTCCCCCGGCCAACCTCTTCTCCCTGGTTTTAAAGATTGCCAATTTAGCCATAGCCAGGAGAAGGTTGACCAGGAGGTCCCGTGACTTTGTGGGGCTATGGATGGGATGTGCGTATATTAACAAGTGGGGGGAAAAGTGCAGCCAGAACCTCAACAGGAGGTTCTGGAGGAGCCGAAAGAGGGACTGTAACCTGGCGCTTGATATAGATGTGCGCCAGGGTTTCCCTCATGCCACAGAAGAGGCACGTTTCAGGGGTGGGGGTGAACCGCACCAAG
>JANRFK010004149.1:110372442-110382475 GCA_030068395.1 Apalone spinifera | reverse complement strand
ACTCCTTCACCCGTACTCCCAGAGCCCTGTAGTCACTCTTGATCCGCTCAGTGTAACACCCCTCAGTATCATTAGTGCCCACATGGATGAGCAGCATGGGGTAGTAGTCAGAGGGCCAGATAATCCTTGACAATGCCTCCGTAACATCTCGGATATGGGCCCCCGGCAGACAGCATACCTCCCAAGATGAAATGTCAGGGCGACATATGGGCACCTCCGTCCCCCTCAGAAGAGAGTCTCCGACCACCACTACCCTATGTTTCCTATTTGCAGTGGTGGCAGCAGACCTCCCCGCCTTGGGGGTACAGGGCTTCTCCTCCTCTGGTGTAGGGGGTGATTGCTTATCTCCTGTATAAAGAAGAGCATAACTGTTTTCTAGTGCCACGGCGGGAGGGTTCAGAGCAGGGGTGGAGCAGTGCCTGCTGCCAGAAGTAACCAGCTGCCACTGTCCATCCTGAGCCGTCTCCTCCTCTACCAGTGGTCTGTCTCCAGTCCTGTGTATCGGGATAGCTACCACAGCTGTCTCCTCATGAACACGGTCCAGGACTTTCTCATGGATGCAGGCGCTCCTCAACCTAGCCACCTCCTCCTGTAGCTCTGCCACCTGCTGCCTGAGATTCCACCAGTAGGCACCTTTTGCATTGGATGATCTCCCCAGCCTGGATATCAGTAAGTGGGAATTACAAGCCACAGTCCCTGCAAAACCACACCACGATCTGGGTAGAGGCATCCATGCTCAGGTGCTCTGTCTGGTACAGGCTCTGGTGGAGGACACAGAAGCAGTGCTGGCACAGGTGTTGCGGGTCTTCCTGACCATCGTAAACTCCCTCTGTCAAACTCCCTCTCAAACTCCCCTGTCTGCAGCTCCTGTGTGCTTCGCTCCGAATCGCCTTTAGGTATTTTGGCTTGAAGAGCTACAAGTCTAGATAGTGGCTGTGAAATTATTTAACCAATCCTCTCCTCAGCATAGTTAATTGTCACTGATCCAGTGAGCAAATATAAACATTAACCAGTTCAAATCAAGAGAAAGACCAACAGAATCCTTTAAGTATGGTGATGCCTGGTTCACCGCCTGTAGCACCTCAACTCTGAAGGATGGAAGGTGTCCCCTGCATATTTCTCTTGATTAGGCTATTGGAAGCAGACATAATCCAGGGCTGAATCATGCACTGTGTTGTGGTTTCTAATTAATCTGAATGAGATCCATGTGAAAATGATCATCGGTTGATTTGTAGTATGGTTTTGTTCAACCTTTTGGTTAGGACTGTCTAACTGCAATTAGTGTGAGTTGATGGCACAAAGTACTTCATGTGATTGGGCCCCAGCACCAAAGGGTAACATTTCACGTCCAGGGAAGTGAGGAGGATGTCATGTGTGACATTTCTTCCTTCCTTGTAGGCAGGCGAGTTGTATTTGCATTGTGACTCCTGTTCAAATTGTTGCAGGTAGCATTGCAGCCAGCCCATTATCATTTCCATCGGTGGACTTTTTATATGAAGCTGAGTTTGTTATTTAAAACATTCTAAGCTAGCCAAAGCAAGTGTGAGTGAAAAACATTGATTTTAGCACCGATTTACATCCTACCTGAAAAAATCAGGACACACATAGATGGAGCTAAAATGCAAAAAGATACTTCATTTATCCAGTGCCAAACTCCAGCAGGGATTTATTTACTCCTTTGTAAACAGGACAGTGTCATCTTCATTTTCCCCCTAAAGCTACAATGTATTCTGTTAATACAAAAATGGCCCTAACTAGAAACTTGAATGCAAGATTTACATTTTCAGTATATGTAAACATTTAATGTAATCATTTCCAGTATCTCCTGAAATAGCAACTTCTGCTTAAACATTAGAGGAACGTGGAAAAACATGAAAATGAAGAATAAGTTTCTAAATAGTTCACAGAACAACTACCATTTAATTTGACTTCAAAATATAATGTTGTTTATATATCTGGATTGTAACTATCTATTAATGATTACTAAGGACAAATAGTGGTCCCACTTAATTCAATCAGAGATTTGCCATTGACTTTAATCGGAGCAGAATTTGGCCCTTCTGGAGAGATTTTCAAAGGCAGAATTGAAAGTTAATGGGAGTTACATGCGCCCAACTGCCATTTGTGTCTTTAAAAATCTGTTAGTGTCTGTCAGAATATCCCCATTCTGAACATACCAGAAGGGCAGCATGGTTCCTTGTGCTGCAAAGTCTCAAGCTGCACATCAAGTTTTGTGACAGCATTTGTGAACTTTTCAGTTTACTGACTGCACTTGTATAAATAATACTTCTTACAGGATCATGCTCCAATAGACGAGCTGAAGCAGAGAATAAAAGAACTGCACCAGTCATTGAACTTATTGGAAACTGCCATGAAAAACTGAAAGCAGCAAAACTATGGATTGAAGACATAATCCAAGTCCAAGAAACTCACCTTATCATTATAGAAAACAATCAAATTTTCAACCTTAGCAAAAGAGAGCATGCAGAACTCTCTCATCTGCAGCATTTTGGTGTATCCATATCAGAAGAAGTGGCTGGTGGAAAAGCAAGATTAAAGATTCAAGGTCCTCCTGGTTCCATAATTGATGCAGTGTTTGTGATTGAAAACTTACTGTTACATGCACAAGAAAATAATAAAACCAAACAAGAGGAACTGCTGCAGTCAAAGGGTCAGTGAGGTTAAGAGAATAAAAGCAAATAGGATGAATATGTATGTATATTATCCATAGTTAGATGAGATTGTATTTCAGTTTGTATGTATGAAGAATATACAGAAGGTTCAGATTAATCCATGTGCTTAGATACTATGGTAATGGGCTCTATGCAAAGCCTTTCAAGGATGTGGCTACATCTGTACTACAGCGAAAGTCAACTTAAGATACATCAACTCCAGGTATGTTATTCACGTAGCTGGAGTTGCATAGCTTAAGTCAAATTACCATGAGTTCTATGGAGGGTTGATGGGAGAAACTCTACTGCTGACTTCCTTTGCTCTTCTCATCCAGGGTAGAGTAACAGGGTTGAACAGAGAGTGATATGCAGTCAATTTCACAGGTCTTCACTAGATCTGCTAAATAAATCACCAGTGGATCCAGCTCAGAGTGTCAATTGGGGCTGTAATGTAAATATAAGCTTTGTTAATTTGTTGACTTTGGTGGTTTCATTGTAGGGATGTTAAATTACGTGTAATCAGCTAATCAAGTAGTTCATGGAGTTTCATAATGAAGATGAGACATTCTGTATCTTTTCTGTTTCTGACTTTTCATTGGTTCCTTTAGTAGAACTTGATTTAACAAGCAGAATATATCCAGCAAATTAAAATATAAAATGTAAAGTCCTTAGCAAAGTTTAATCCATTAAAAAATGTCTAGCTCTGGCAAGATAGTTATTTTTTAGAAAGTATACAAGAGTTTAGAAAGTGTAGTACAATGTTCATATGCAAAGTTCACTGATCTTAACAGAACCCATTCAACTGAGTTCAGTTACCTTAATGATTTTTTATAACTGAAACCTTAAAATTAAAACTAAATTTAGCAGTAAACTCCCTTCTTACCAGCAATAATCAGTTAACCCTTACAGCACAAAAAAGAGAAAGAGTATCACAACCTCATTAAGAACTCCTCCTATGTCCTCAAATGGCCCTATAAAGGGGTAGCCTTGATCAATATGACCCAGACAACTTGTTCTGGAGAATATCTAGAACTCCTCTCTCTTGAATAAGCAACTAAAAATAATATATTAATTTCCTCCTGCACTGACTTTGCATTTAGGGTGAGTTTAACAATTAAATATCCTGTTATTTGTATCCAGGCCGATTGGAATGTGATTATCCTCCAGAAAGACTCCGAGACAGGACAAGGGATATAAAAATGTATTTCCAGATCTCACCAGTACTCTCATCTTGTCAGGAATTCAAAGACAGAGAAAAACAGTTTGAGAAAGCTGGGCTTCATTTTCTCAAGGTAAAGAGAGTGTCCTGGATAAAATGAATCTGAACGAATCTTAAGGTATCAGACATTTACAAGAACCTGGATAGAATTAAGAAGGGAACATGTTCAAATAAGAGCAAGGTCAAAATCAATCGTCTCCTTAGAATATTTGAATGAACTTTAGTGAAATTGCAAATGAATCCTAGATGTATTGCTCAATTAAGATGACTCTTTGTTCAGAAAATACGACAACTGATCATTCAAAAAAATGCAGTTAAATCCTCATTTACCATTTCAGAAGGTACCATTTGTCTGTTTTATATTTTGCAGCCTGAAGTGCTCAGTTATAGATGAATTCTTAGGGATCAAGAAACTGATTCTTACTCCTGATGTAGTCTGTAGTAGGTTCCAAGTTCTGCTTTAATACATGAATGGAACATGAATATGTACAAAATATCCAGAGAGAAGTACAAGCCTCTCCAGTAGATACATCCTCAGTGGAAAGGAAGGAGCATTGTCTAATGCAGTGCTTCTCAAACTGGGGGTCCTGACCGAGAACGGTATTGGAAACCTAGGGTCACAATATTGCCCACCCTTCTGTGCTGCCTTCAGAGCAGAACGACTGATGAGTGACAGCTCCTGACCAATGCTCAGCTCTGAAGGCAGCATTGCTGCTAGTAGCAGTGCAGAAGTAAGTATGACATGATATGGGGGAGAGTGAGGTTGCCACATTTTTTAGCCTAAAATAGAAGATGAACCTCCCTGGTTTGGCACCATTAGGACCAAGGAGTTTGCCAGACCAGGGGAGGTCAGGCTCCTCTCTAGGTTGCCGGGGTCCCCAGAGCCTGGGCTTTCCATTCTGCTGCCAGCCTCATGCCAGAGCTCCTGGTGTCAGCCTCCTTGGGCTGAATCTCTCCAGCCTACACTGGTCCCATTGAATTTCCTCCATTGCTGCTGGGGTTCCCACCCACCACCAAGCATTCCCCTGGCCACCAGTGGCCCTGCCACCACTGGGGTTCCTGGCCACCACTGGCCCCACTGCCACCAGGGTTCCCTGCCGGAGTTGCGGATTCCTCCCAGCCGCCATCATGGCTCCCTGGGCTGAGGCTCTCTAGGGCTGGACTCCCCATCCACCACAGGACCAGCTCCTGCTGGCCCAGCCGGGGTTTCCTGGCTCGTGCTTCTTCTATCTGGGGCTCTCTGGTCTGGCAACATCTATAGTCCGGAAGGACAATGGATGTTGCCAGAGCAGAGAGTCCTGGATTTGAGAGTTTCAACCTGTATTTTCAAAGGGGGCCCCAGCAAAAAAAGAGTTTGAGAACTCCTGCATCAAGTTATGAACGATGTACAAAGGCCACTTCTCATGCTGCATTATAACTTTTTTTATTAGGCTTCCAAACATGCATGGGATCTTTTCTCTAGAAAAGATTTCTTCGCAACCTTTAATGACTTTCCATTCCAGAAAAGTTCTAAGCATTTTCAAGAAGAAATTGGAGGCTTGGCATATAGCTGTCCAGAAGATCAGGATGAGAAGACACTTTGGAGTGAATATCCATCCAGACATGCATTGGATTCCTTTGCACCTGACCTCAGACTCTGTGATTCATTTGCAAATCTTGATGAATACACTAGTCTGAATTTTCACCAAATAGCTGGAGGGTTTTCAAGAAAGAGAATGCCTGGTGCATCATCATCAAATGTAACAGAAAAAGAGGTTTTAACAGGTATGGGAAAGACAAGTGCTGAGATTAATTTGTAATTAAACTAAAAATCAGAGTATCTGAAAGACCACATCATAGATTTTTCTTTAAAATAGTTTTCAAATCAGCAGATTAGTTGTGCTTTCATTTTAATTAGATGATTTGTAGTAAATTCTTAAACTATTAAATATTTGTATTTTTAACGCAAGCAGAAGTTCCTAACATTTTAAATGTGTTTTTATATGTGAACATGCAGCTTGATGTGTGCAAATGAGACCATTGTATGCTTAAATATGGGTGCACACATGCATGTAACTCTTTATTACCCCCTAATTTTTGAAAATTTAGTCCTGGCTACATTCCTAATACATTCAGAGGCAAAGAGAAGTCCCACAGCATACATACATTTAATAACTATTTACAGTTATTTTATATTTTGATCTCTTCATTGTACAGTAAAACTGATGAGATACCTAAGTAATTACACCAATATCATCTGAAAACTTATTGCTGCCTTGTTTCATGGGCTGCTTAAGGCAAGCTGGCAGTGAACAGGGGAAAAGTTGTATACAATACAGTATACACTGTTTTTATTTCTCAAACTTTGGAAATTAAAGAGGCTATAAGAAAGTTGTAAACCAGGGGTGGGGAACCTAAGGCCCAGGGGCATGATGCGGCCCCTGGCTTGTCTAGATCCAGTCCCCGAGGCTTGGGGCTTCTTCCCAGCATTGGGAAGCCCATGCTAGTGCTCCAGCCCCTGCATCATCCCCCTGCAGAGCTGGAGCAAACAAAATCTACTAGCCTAGGCCTCCAAAGGCTCTGGTGTGTGAGGAGAATGTGGGGAGTGTCTTTCTACTTCTCCTTGGAGACCATGTCACAATAGGGTTTTGGTGTTTTTCTGCTTCTCACTTGTGTGCAGCCCCCCAACTGATTTTTCTGTGGGTCAGTGACCCGCCTCTCCCCCCCCCGACACAAAAAAGGTTCCCCACCCATGTTGCAAACAAACCTGCGTCTATGCTTCTCTCCCTGGGATACATCTGAGGGGCAGCTTGATAGTTAGTTATACTTGAGTAACTGTAAAGGAAATTGGCTAGTAGGAAGAGAAAGTTTTAACTCCAGTAAACAAATTCTATAGGAACCAATGACCTGCTGCCATGCATTCCACTGTCCTGAAAAGTACTGTGATCTCCACTGAAACAGGTTTCTGTAATACCAAGAACTGTCATCACAATTCCTATTAAAATGATAATGTTTCATTAAAGCAAGAGGAGAAGATGAGCAGTGGTTTTGTCTTGGCTCTTGGCAGAAAACATTTTTATTTCACTATTCATGAGCTAAAACAAAACAAAGACTGGCTCATACACAAGGCACTTGTGCATGTTCATGAAGCATAGCCCCATTAAAGAAAAGTTTCATGCAACATAAATGTTTCAGAAGCATCTACAAAGTCAAAATAGACCTTGAAAAAAATCCGTGAGAGAAGATAAAGTTTAGTTAAATCTAAAAACACTTAGGATCAGTAAACCAAGTTAGTTTTTTCTTCTGGCACAGATGTTCCTTTTTTCCAGATTATGTATTGCTTGGGTCAAATAGAATCCTGGATGTGGGATTTATACAAGATTTTGCTTTTAAGTGTGGACACTTAACTTAGAGAATGTTAATAGTATGTCCCTGATGAAAAAAATTCTAATTATAATTAGATGAGTAATACATTTGGGACTCTCTAATAAACATGTAAAGAAAAATTAAAAGCATGCCCAAGTGTTGCATTCCTTGTATATCAGATTGATTTTGTGAATTAATTCCCAACTTAAAGTCACAAGATGTTTGTGCAGATACTCCTATTAGTGGAATTTATTCTAAAAATAGTAAGCAGTACAAATCTTAATCTAGTACAATCTTGCTATGCTTTTGTACAATAGCACGCTTTGAAAAGCTACAGCCTGTTATTAGTACTGAGAAAAGTACTGCCAAAAGTACACAACTATGGGATTGTTTTGTAGTTAATCATGCCTTTCTTTCTCCCTTTCCTCCCTCCTTTTTAATAGGTTTAGGCTTTGCAAAAGTACCAGAACTCAAAAAAAGGCGACTAACATTTGAAAAAGCTCCTGGAAGAAGTGATGGGCAAACTCGGCTTAAATTCTTTTGAATTAAATGGACAGTCTTATTATGGATGTTTTTAAAATGTGTGAAATATTTCAAAGGAGCCATTTTAAGTTTTATAATCATTTTTGACCCAATTCCCAGGTCATTTTCTTATATTGAGAAGTTACTAGGCTAAGAAAGGTTTTGCACATTTATTAAGTTCTATTGTTTGATTGATTGTATATTTTACCAAACAAGTTATCTACTTAATGTAGAGAATTTCTAGGAAAGATGTCTCTTCTTAATTTACATCTAAGACAAAATAAAAACATTTTCACTTTTCATATACTGCTTATATATAACTTGTTTCCATGGCTCATGAATTAATTTAAAAGTGCTATATTGTTCTTTACATGCCCAAAAAGGTAAAGCAGCACAAGGATGCTATATATTTCAACTCCTGGAGTTCCTAGATCATTTTTGAGGGGGATGGGAGATCCTAGATTTGTGCATGAGATTAAGGTGCTGGGCTTCTAAAGCAGAAGGAAAAAAGATCCAGAGGCAATAAGCCTAACTTCAGTACCAAACAAATTAGTTGATGCTATCGTAAAGAACAGAATTGTCAGACAGATAAACATGCTATAGTGGGAAAGAGTCAGCTTTTATAAAATGCCTCATTCCCCGCCCCCCTCCCCCCAGCTCTTTAAAATTGTGTGTGGAAAGTGATTCAGTGTAAGACAATTGATCTCACAGAACTGAGCAGGGAGAATGCTGATGCAGCCAACCACGTCCTGGTCCTGCCTCGGTCCAGCCTAGTCACACCCTTGCTAGACCCCTATGGGGAACTTTTTGCTTTTGTATAAAGACAGTCCTGAAACCCAGGTAATTAAGGGAGAGGAGAGATACTAGTATTAACATAGTACAGAACATCTACACCTGGGAACTAACCACAGTATAGTTACAATGCAGTGCAAATAATCCCTCATGTTGACAAACTTGGCGTCCCAGACCCACATTTTACTTTATTGGGAGGTCCCATGGAATTATAAGGGAGAAGCTCTTCTCATGGCTGTCTGTTACTTAAAAACTAATGCATAGTCCTGTGGTACCTTAAAAACTAACAAAAGTATATAGTATCATGAGCTTTCATGAGTAAAACCTACTTCATCAGATGAGTCGGACTTTAAGCGAGATACTTCTCTATTACACTGCTCTACAGCCAAAATGCTTCTGAAATAAATGTAGTCAAACTTTACTAATTCTGGGTCACTGAGAATGAAAATGATGCTTAAAATTGTTGATTGGCTCTCGTTTTCAAAATATGCTATTGGGTCAGTATATACGACCCTTGACTTGGGAATAGTGGAGGATAAGTGAATTATAAAGGGAAGGGATCTCGATTTAAACCAGAAATGACTAAAATACATCTTAGACTGGATCGATGAATAAATCTATGACTTGCTTTGGACAGTACCTGCTTTTTAGGGAAAACAATGAATGATGCAATCTGAAGCTGGTATTGCGTCATACATGATATGAATTGCATTATGTTATTCCTAGAAGTCATGGATGATGCAATCATAACGAAGCTTACATCACTCTGCTGAACAAATTGCCCTATATCAGCTCTAGAAATCATACAGAGTCGTGCTCTCTTATTTGTCAGTGTTTGATTTTGCAAAGGGACACATTTCTGTTTAGCCAAAGTGAGCAGAGTTGCCTCGTACTTGTGTGAACAGTGCAGATAACTTCTGCTATGTTTGTGGTGAAGTGACTTTTGCATCACAAAAGCGCAGTATAACCACTATGGTTAAGAAAGCCTATCGCCTTTATTTTGGCTGCAAAATTGGAGATCAGGACACGAGGTGAGCCCCATACATGCTGCAACACTTGTGCAACAAATCATCACCAGTGGTTGAATAGGAAAAGGAAATCTGTGCCTTTTGCAGTGCCAATGATTTGGAGAGAGCCAACAGATCATACCAGCAATTGTTACTTCTGCATGGTGCCTCCAGTTGGGAAAGGTGTGTCAAAGAAGAAAAAGTGGACTATGCATTATCCAAACATTCCATCAGCTATACGCCCAGTATCCCACGGAGAAGGACTGCCGGTTCCTGATGCACCAGAATCATTCTCACTTGAGTCAGACGAGGAAGAAGAAGAGGATGAAACTTCTAGTCCTGAACCATCAATGTCACAGGACCCACATTTTCTCCCATCCTCCTCCTCTGAACCATACCTCATAACACAAGATGAACTGAACGATCTTGTCAGGGATTTGGAACTACTCAAGAGTAAGGCAGAGCTGTTGGGCTCC